>CM068837.1:2660000-3270000 GCA_028554795.2 Sinohyriopsis cumingii | reverse complement strand
ATATGTGATTCATATAATCTCATGTAAATAGGTGTACGTGTACTCAGATGAAACAATATATGTTCCATGTAACCAATTGAAACACAAAATAAATCAATTGAAACAAACATCAATTATAATAAACATAGCAATTGTATCAAACATTACTCGTGACTTAGTCATTTGTACTCATAGCAACGTGTGACTCATTTAAATGCTTGTAAACATTGTCAAACCTCACTTATCCTGAATCCTTGGATTAGCGTACACTTGTATTGGCCATACACACCCTTCATGGATCCACCATGCGCACAAATTTGCAGGTCAACACTTTCGTCATTGCATGGCTTTGATGGTCGCACATGCTTCCATCCCCATACAGACAGACATACAAACAGCCAGACCAACAGCCTAATACACCTGCATACAAATACGCACAGCTAAAATAGAAACCAAACTGGTCGTAATAACAGGTACATAATTAAAATCTATAAACACATGCTTCTAAATTAAACTCTTAATATCAACTTGTAACAGTTCAAAGTTCACAACGTTTCAAATCCGCGTAGTGGTAAAGGCAACATTTCACGCTACAACATTAAAACTAAATATGCTTCACATATTTGCAAATAAAATAAAACGTAACTCTTACCTCTAAGGCTGTAGAATGAAATGGAGAGCATACACTCCTTGACAAGATCACAAAAGACCAATATGTCGATTAGAACAGAATCATGTCTTAAATCTACAGAAAAATGAGTATTAGCAAGGGTCAAATACCCGTGCAAAACGTGCTTTTTGTGTCTCTCACAGCAAGTAAGCTACGACGAGATGCATATTAACCCAGTCACTTAAGTAGAAAAACAATTATCCAACCTTGGTAACAGTGTACGCATATACGACATAAAACGACCAAATTGTTCTAAGGCGAAACCAAGTTATTGCTTGCCTTAGTCTATAAACGATCTTTCTCCATGTTATATTTCTAAACTAACTGAACACTTATCATCAAATACTGAGCATAATCTCCCATCGACAACTAACAATGATCTCCAGATTCCGCGCTCGAAAGCCAACCTTTTCAAAGGCATTCACTGAATTCTGGAACTTGGAATTTCATACCTCTGAGGAAATGTAATTCCATTCCTCTTGCTTCGTTTAAAACTTAATTAAATAAATAATTTGTTGATATCCTGAAGCCTCTCAATAGAGAATATTATCAATGTGTCCAGAAATATGTGCATGTTTTATTCGATGTGAGCATATACATCTTGGCTATGTTAAAATGTGTTTAGCCGTGTATGGCATCTTGTACATATATGTAGCTGTTGACCAATATAGTTAGACATATTCATTCATTTTAAATCTGTGTGAGTAGGTGTGGGGGATACTTTTCTTGTGTGTGTAAGTAAAATTTATAAAAGAAACAAAATATAACATAACTTGCTCCAAATATTGAGAAACCCTTGGCAAATGAGTCTTTCATGGATTATTGCATTATCCTCGTCAAGCAAAGATTATTATTATTATTATTATTATTATTATTATTATTATTATTGTTGTTGTTGTTGTTGTTATTATTATTATTATTATTAATTTTTATTATTATTGTTTTTGTTATTGTTATTAATATTATTATTATTAGTATTATTATTACTATTATTATTATTATTATTGTTCAAGGACGGCTGAGGTGGCCTAGTGGTTAGAGCATACGTCTCGGATGTGGGAGGTCGTTGGTTCGATCCCCGGCCGAGTTATACCAGAGACTTATACAAATGGTACTAAAAGCTGCCTCACTTGGCGCTCAGCATTAAGAGTTAGTGTTAGGACTGGTCGGCCTGGTGTCAGGATAATGTGACTGGGTAGGACATCATGCTACATGTCTGCGTCACAATGCCCCAGTGCTAGACAGCACTATAAACTACCACACTGCAGACATCGTAGCGATATGACTTAAAAATTGTTAAAGCTAAAATCCAACTCTCTCTCTCTCTCTCTCTCTCTCTCACACACACACACACACACACACACACACACACACATTATACCTGGAATCACACGGACTTCATGAGAGGTTCATAAATCCAAGATGCTTTGCACAAGTTTCCGTTTTTCTTTTGGACTCCAGTAATAATTGATCCAAGAGTGCATCCATTACTATAGTGAGTAGACGCCAGTTCTACTTCATCCAAGAGGGCATCCATTACTATAGTGAGTAGACGCCAGTTTTACTTCATCCAAGAGGGCATCCATTACTATAGTGAGTAGACGCCAGTTTTACTTCATCCAAGAGGGCATCCGTTACTATAGTGAGTAGACGCCAGTTTTACTTCATCCAAGAGGGCATCCGTTACTATAGTGAGTAGACGCCAGTTTTACTTCATCCAAGAAGGCATCCATTACTATAGTGAGTAGACGCCAGTTTTACTTCATCCAAGAGGGCATCCGTTACTATAGTGAGTAGACGCCAGTTTTACTTCATCCAAGAAGGCATCCGTTACTATAGTGAGTAGACGCCAGTTTTACTTCATCCAAGAGGGCATCCATTACTATAGTGAGTAGACGCCAGTTTTACTTCATCCAAGAGGGCATCCGTTACTATAGTGAGTAGACGCCAGTTTTACTTCATCCAAGAGGGCATCCGTTACTATAGTGAGTAGACGCCAGTTTTACTTCATCCAAGAGGGCATCCGTTACTATAGTGAGTAGACGCCAGTTTTACTTCATCCAAGAGGGCATCCGTTACTATAGTGAGTAGACGCCAGTTTTACTTCATCCAAGAGGGCATCCGTTACTATAGTGAGTAGACGCCAGTTTTACTTCATCCAAGAGGGCATCCGTTACTATAGTGAGTAGACGCCAGTTTTACTTCATCCAAGAAGGCATCCGTTACTATAGTGAGTAGACGCCAGTTTTACTTCATCCAAGAAGGCATCCGTTACTATAGTGAGTAGACGCCAGTTTTACTTCATCCAAGAAGGCATCCGTTACTATAGTGAGTAGACGCCAGTTTTACTTCATCCAAGAGGGCATCCGTTACTATAGTGAGTAGACGCCAGTTTTACTTCATCCAAGAAGGCATCCGTTACTATAGTGAGTAGACGCCAGTTTTACTTCATCCAAGAAGGCATCCGTTACTATAGTGAGTAGACGCCAGTTTTACTTCATCCAAGAAGGCATCCGTTACTATAGTGAGTAGACGCCAGTTTTACTTCATCCAAGAAGGCATCCGTTACTATAGTGAGTAGACGCCAGTTTTACTTCATCCAAGAAGGCATCCGTTACTATAGTGAGTAGACGCCAGTTTTACTTCATCCAAGAAGGCATCCGTTACTATAGTGAGTAGACGCCTGTTTTACTTCATCCAAGAAGGCATCCATTACTATAGTGAGTAGACGCCAGTTTTACTTCATCCAAGAGGGCATCCGTTACTATAGTGAGTAGACGCCAGTTTTACTTCATCCAAGAGGGCATCCGTTACTATAGTGAGTAGACGCCAGTTTTACTTCATCCAAGAAGGCATCCGTTACTATAGTGAGTAGACGCCAGTTTTACTTCATCCAAGAAGGCATCCGTTACTATAGTGAGTAGACGCCAGTTTTACTTCATCCAAGAAGGCATCCGTTACTATAGTGAGTAGACGCCAGTTTTACTTCATCCAAGAAGGCATCCGTTACTATAGTGAGTAGACGCCAGTTTTACTTCATCCAAGAAGGCATCCGTTACTATAGTGAGTAGACGCCAGTTTTACTTCATCCAAGAAGGCATCCGTTACTATAGTGAGTAGACGCCAGTTTTACTTCATCCAAGAAGGCATCCGTTACTATAGTGAGTAGACGCCAGTTTTACTTCATCCAAGAAGGCATCCGTTACTATAGTGAGTAGACGCCAGTTTTACTTCATCCAAGAAGGCATCCGTTACTATAGTGAGTAGACGTCAGTTTTACTTCATCCAAGAGGGCATCCGTTACTATAGTGAGTAGACGCCAGTTTTACTTCATCCAAGAGGGCATCCGTTACTATAGTGAGTAGACGTCAGTTTTACTTCATCCAAGAGGGCATCCGTTACTATAGTGAGTAGACGCCAGTTTTACTTCATCCAAGAGGGCATCCGTTACTATAGTGAGTAGACGTCAGTTTTACTTCATCCAAGAGGGCATCCGTTACTATAGTGAGTAGACGCCAGTTCTACTTTATCCAAGAAGGCATCCATTACTATAGTGAGTGGATACAAATCGGGACGGGAGGATCCCACCCCAACCCCCACTTAGAAAACAAAGGCACAAACACTCACTCTCACTCACACGCGCGCGCGCACACCCACCCACACACACACGTACAGTCACTTGTGAATTGAAACTTTATCACCGTTTAATTCTTGTGTAAGTTTATTCGGTATTATTCACTCTGAGTAAATATATACATAGACATTTTCTTTGGTGCCATTTAGAGGAGAATCAGGGCTTTCTGTAATCTTGCCCCCTCCCCCCCCCCCAGTACGTGACTGGATCCGGCCCTGTCAGATGTTACGTTCCGTGTGTTTGTGACCTTGTTGACCTTACTTCAAAAGTCAACACCCTGGGAGGTGGGTTGCTGGCTCTAGTCCTGTATAAGATTTCCCCTGCCAAGTTTTAGAAGTTTCCTTTCTCTCCAGCCTTTTCTAAATTTCTTGTTTTACCAGGATACATAGATCTATTTCAGCCTTTTCTAAATTTCCTGTTTTCCCAAGATACATAGATGGAAAATAGTCTGTACTTCAAGCAAATTTATTATAGAGTACACATTTTTAGTTTCTACTGCCGTTACACCGGTATGTCTGTCTGTCTGGATATCTGTTGGTTTGACGATCTGTCCGACTGTACGTCTGTCTTGTCATAGATCACTATTTATATCAGCTTGATATGCATCCTTCTGTATAAAGCGGTGGATGTTTACGTTTTATTAAAGGAAACAAGTTTCCTTTAATGGAAAAACACAATATAATTAATATTTTTGATTAATATTTGTATATGGATTCTTCTTTAATGTGTGTGTGTGTGTGTGTGTGTGTGTGTGTGTGTGGTTGTGTTGTGATATCTACAATTTCTGAGTAGAAATAAAGAATTATTTCACGAGCGAATTAGAAACATTGCATGCTCCCACTTCACGCATGAAATATTTCCTCCTACATACCAAAATAAGACTTTTATGTTATGATATAATTTAAATTTTTATAAAAACAAAAGCTGTCTATTTGCTTGCATTTTTTCTAAACTCTCTGCCAATTTTATTAAGTTCTAAAATTTTAAAAGAATTCTAGGAGACAAACTTTTTTACAAATTTAGCTCGTGTATATAATCCTTCCAAGTGTATATAATGCTTCCAAGTGCATATAATGCTTCCAAGTGTGTATAATGCTTCCAAGTGTATATAATGCTTCCAAGTGCATATAATGCTTCCAAGTGTATAATGCTTCCAAGTGTATATAATGCTTCCAAGTGTATATAATGCTTCCAAGTGTATATAATGATTCCAAGTGCATATAATGCTTCCAAGTGTGTATAATGCTTTCAAGTGTATATAATGCTTCCAAGTGTGTATAATGCTTCCAAGTGTATATAATGCTTCCAAGTGTGTATAATGCTTCCAAGTGTATATAATGCTTCCAAGTGTATATAATGCTTCCAAGTGTATAATGTTTCCAAGTGTATATAATGCTTCCAAGTGTGTATAATGCTTCCAAGTGTATATAATGCCTCCAAGTGTGTATAATGCTTCCAAGTATGTATAATGCTTCCAAGTGTATATAATGCTTCCAAGTGCATAATGCTTCCAAGTGTGTATAATGCTTCCAAGTGTATATAATGCTTAAAATTGTATAATGCCTCCAAGTGTATATAATGCTTAGAAGTGCATATAATGCTTCCAAGTGTATAATGCTTCCAAGTGTATATAATGCTTCCAAGTGTATATAATGCTTCCAAGTGTGTATAATGCTTCCAAGTGTGTATAATGCTTCCAAGTGTATATAATGCTTCCAAGTGTATATAATGCTTCCAAGTGTGTATAATGCTTCCAAGTATGTATAATGCTTCCAAGTGTATATAATGCTTCCAAGTGTGTATAATGCTTCCAAGTGTATAATGCTTCCAAGTGTATAACGATTCCAAGTGTGTATAATGCTTCCAAGAGTATACAATGCTTCCAAGTGTATAATGCTTCCAAGTGTATATAATGCTTCCAAGTGTGTATAATGCTTCCAAGTGTATAATGCTTCCAAGTGTATATAATGCTTCCAAGTGCATATAATACTTCCAAGTGTGTATAATGCTTCCAAGTGTGTATAATGCTTCCAAGTGTATATAATGCTTCCAAGTATGTATAATGCTTCCAAGTGTGTATAATGCTTCCAAGTGTGTATAATGCTTCCAAGTGTGTATAATGCTTCCAAGTGTATATAATGCTTCCAAGTGTGTATAATGCTTCCAAGTGTATATAATGCTTCCAAGTGTGTATAATGCTTCCAAGTATGTATAATGCTTCCAAGTGTGTATAATGCTTCCAAGTATGTATAATGCTTCCAAGTGTATACAATGCTTCCAAGTGTGTATAATGCTTCCAAGTGTGTATAATGCTTCCAAGTGTATATAATGCTTCCAAGTGTGTATAATGCTTCCAAGTATGTATAATGCTTCCAAGTGTATAATGCTTCCAAGTGTGTATAATGCTTCCAAGTGTGTATAATGCTTCCAAGTGTATATAATGCTTCCAAGTGTATAATGCTTCCAAGTGTATATAATCCTTCCAAGTGTGTATAATGCTTCCAAGTGTATAATGCTTCCAAGTGTATATAATGCTTCCAAGTGTATAATACTTCCAAGTGTGTATAATGCTTACAAGTGTATATAATGCTTCCAAGTATGTATAATGCTTCCAAGTGTATATAATGCTTCCAAGTGTATATAATGCTTCCAAGTGTGTATAATGCTTCCAAGCGTGTATAATGCTTCCAAGTATATAATGCTTCCAAGTGTATATAATGCTTCCATGTGTATAATGCTTCCAATTGTATATAATGCTTCCAAGTGTATATAATGCTTCCAAGTGTGTATAATGCTTCCAAGTGTAAAATGCTTCCAAGTGTATATAATGCTTCCAAGTGTATATAATGCTTCCAAGTGTGTATAATGCTTCCAAGTGTGTATAATGCTTCCAAGTGTATATAATGCTTCCAAGTATGTATAATGCTTCCAAGTATGTATAATGCTTCCAAGTGTATATAATGCTTCCAAGTGTGTATAATGCTTCCAAGTATGTATAATGCTTCCAAGTGTATATAATGCTTCCAAGTGTATAATGCTTCCAAGTGTGTATAATGCTTCCAACTGTGTATAATGCTTCCAAGTGTATATAATGCTTCCAAGTGTATAATGCTTCCAAGTGTATATAATGCTTCCAAGTGTATAATGCTTCCAAGTGTATATGATGCTTCCAAGTGCATATAATGCTTCCAAGTGTGTATAATGCTTCCAAGTGTATATAATGCTTCCAAGTGTATATAATGCTTCCAAGTATGTATAATGCTTCCAAGTGTATATAATGCTTCCAAGTGTATAATGCTTCCAAGTGTATATAATGCTTCCAAGTGTGCATAATGCTTCCAAGTGTATAATGCTTCCAAGTGTATATAATGCTTCCAAGTGTATATAACGCTTCCAAGTGTGTATAATGTTTCCAAGTGTGTATAATGGTTCCAAGTGTATATAATGCTTCCAAGTGTGTATAATGCTTCCAAGTGTGTATAATGCTTCCAAGTGTATATAATGCTTCCAAGTGTATATAATGCTTCCAAGTGTGTATAATGCTTCCAAGTATGTATAATGTTTCCAAGTGTATATAATGCTTCCAAGTGTGTATAATGCTTCCAAGTGTATAATGCTTCCAAGTGTATAACGCTTCCAAGTGTGTATAATGCTTCCAAGAGTATATAATGCTTCCAAGTGTATAATGCTTCCAAGTGTATATAATGCTTCCAAGTGTGTATAATGCTTCCAAGTGTATAATGCTTCCAAGTGTATATAATGCTTCCAAGTGTGTATAATGCTTCCAAGTGTATAATGCTTCCAAGTGTATATAATGCTTCCAAGTGTATATAATGCTTCCAAGTATGTATAATGCTTCCAAGTGTATATAATGCTTCCAAGTGTGTATAATGCTTCCAAGTGTGTATAATGCTTCCAAGTGTATATAATGCTTCCAAGTGTGTATAACGCTTCCAAGTGTATATAATGCTTCCAAGTGTGTATAATGCTTCCAAGTGTATAATGCTTCCAAGTATGTATAATGCTTCCAAGTGAATATAATGCTTCCAAGTGTATATAATGCTTCCAAGTATGTATAATGCTTCCAAGTGTATATAATGCTTCCAAGTGTATAATGCTTCCAAGTGTATATAATGCTTCCAAGTGTGCATAATGCTTCCAAGTGTATAATGCTTCCAAGTGTATATAATGCTTCCAAGTGTATATAATGCTTCCAAGTGTATATAATGCTTCCAAGTGTATAATGCTTCCAAGTGTATATAATGCTTCCAAGTGTGTATAATGCTTCCAAGTGTGTATAATGCTTCCAAGTGTGTATAATGCTTCCATGTGTATATAATGCTTCCAAGTATGTATAATGCTTACAAGTGTATAATGCTTCCAAGTGTATATAATGCTTCCAAGTGTATATAATGCTTCCAAGTGTATAATGCTTCCAAGTGTATATAATGCTTCCAAGTGTGTATAATGCTTCCAAGTGTGTATAATGCTTCCAAGTATGTATAATGCTTCCAAGTGTATATAATACTTCCAAGTGTGTATAATGCTTCCAAGTGTATAATGCTTCCAAGTGTATATAATGCTTCCAAGTATGTATAATGCTTCCAAGTGTATATAATGCTTCCAAGTGTATAATGCCTCCAAGTGTGTATAATGCTTTCAAGTGTGTATATTGCTTCCAAGTGTATAATGCTTACAAGTGCGTATAATACTTCCAAGTGTATATAATGCTTCCAAGTGTATATAATGCTTCCAAGTGTGTATAATGCTTCCAAGTGTATATAATGCTTCCAAGTATGTATAATGCTTTCAAGTGTATAATGCTTCCTAGTGTGTATAATGCTTCCAAGTGTGCATAATGCTTCCAAGTGTATAATGCTTCCAAGTGCGTATAATGCTTCCAAGTGTATATAATGCTTCCAAGTGTATATAATGATTCCAAGTGTATATAATGCTTCCAAGTGTGTATAATGCTTCCAAGTGTATATAATGCTTCCAAGTACATTCCAAGTGTGCATAATGCTTCCAAGTGTATAATGCTTCCAAGTGTATATAATGCTTCCAAGTGTATAATGCTTCCAAGTGTGTATAATGCTTCCAAGTGTGTATAATGCTTCCAAGTGTATATAAAGCTTCCAAGTATGTATAATGCTTCCAAGTGTATATAATGCTTCCAAGTGTATAATGCTTCCAAGTGTATATAATGCTTCCAAGTGTGTATAATGCTTCCAAGTGTATAATGCTTCCAAGTATGTATAATGCTTCCAAGTGTATATAATGCTTCCAAGTGTGTATAATGCTTCCAAGTGTGTATAATGCTTCCAAGTATGTATAATGCTTCCAAGTGTATAATGCTTCCAAGTGTATATAATGCTTCCAAGTGTGTATAATTC
Source organism: Sinohyriopsis cumingii (assembly GCA_028554795.2). Taxonomy (NCBI): domain Eukaryota; kingdom Metazoa; phylum Mollusca; class Bivalvia; order Unionida; family Unionidae; genus Sinohyriopsis; species Sinohyriopsis cumingii. Next base: position 3,260,324 of record CM068837.1, on the reverse strand, counting down.
TTCCAAGTGTGTATAATGCTTCCAAGTGTATATAATGCTTCCAAGTATGTATAATGCTTCCAAGCATGTATAATGCTTCCAAGTGTATAATGCTTCCAAGTGTATATAATGCTTCCAAGTGTGTATAATGCTTCCAAGTGTATATAATGCTTCCAAGTATGTATAATGCTTCCAAGTGTGTATAATGCTTCCAAGTGTATATAATGCTTCCAAGTGTGTATAATGCTTCCAAGTGTATAATGCTTCCAAATGTATATAATGCTTCCAAGTGTATATAATGCTTCCAAGTATGTATAATGCTTCCAAGTGTATATAATTGTTCCAAGTGTGTATAATGCTTCCAAGTGTGTATAATGCTTCCAAGTGTACATAATGCTTCCAAGTATGTATAATGCTTCCAAGTGTATATAATGCTTCCAAGTGTGTATAATGCTTCCAAGTGTATATAATGCTTCCAAGTGTGTATAATGCTTCCAAGTGTGTATAATGCTTCCAAGGGTATATAATGCTTCCAAGTATGTATAATGCTTCCAAGTATGTATAATGCTTCCAAGTGTATATAATGCTTCCAAGTGTATATAATGCTTCCAAGTATGTATAATGCTTCCAAGTGTATATAATGCTTCCAAGTGTATAATGCTTCCAAGTGTGTATAATGCTTCCAACTGTGTATAATGCTTCCAAGTGTATATAATGCTTCCAAGTGTATAATGCTTCCAAGTGTATATAATGCTTCCAAGTGTGTATAATGCTTCCAAGTGTATAATGCTTCCAAGTGTATATGATGCTTCCAACTGCATATAATGCTTCCAAGTGTGTATAATGCTTCCAAGTGTATATAATGCTTCCAAGTGTATAAAATGCCTGCAAGTGTATATAATGCTTCCAAGTATGTATAATGCTTCCAAGTGTATATAATGCTTCCAAGTGTATAATGCTTCCAAGTGTATATAATGCTTCCAAGTGTGCATAATGCTTCCAAGTGTATAATGCTTCCAAGTGTATATAATGCTTCCAAGTGTATATAATGCTTCCAAGTGTGTATAATGTTTCCAAGTGTGTATAATGCTTCCAAGTGTATATAATGCTTCCAAGTGTGTACAATGCTTCAAAGTCTCTATAATGCTTCCAAGTGTATATAATGCTTCCAAGTGTATATAATGCTTCCAAGTGTGTATAATGCTTCCAAGTATGTATAATGCTTCCAACTGTATATAATGCTTCCAAGTGTGTATAATGCTTCCAAGTGTATAATGCTTCCAAGTGTATAATGCTTCCAAGTGTGTATAATGCTTCCAAGAGTATATAATGGTTCCAAGTGTATAATGCTTCGAAGTGTATATAATGCTTCCAAGTGTGTATAATGCTTCCAAGTGTATAATGCTTCCAAGTGTATATAATGCTTCCAAGTGCATATAATGCTTCCAAGTGTGTATAATGCTTCCAAGTGTGTATAATGCTTCCAAGTGTATATAATGCTTCCAAGTATGTATAATGCTTCCAAGTGTGTATGATGCTTCCAAGTGTGTATAGTGCTTCCAAGTGTGTATAATGCTTCCAAGTGTATATAATTCTTCCAAGTGTGTATAATGCTTCCAAGTGTATATAATGCTTCCAAGTGTGTATAATGCTTCCAAGTATGTATAATGCTTCCAAGTGTATACAATGCTTCCAAGTGTGTATAATGCTTCCAAGTGTGTATAATGCTTCCAAGTGTGTATAATTCTTCCAAGTGTATATAATGCTTCCAAGTGTGTATAATGCTTCCAAGTATGTATAATGCTTCCAAGTGTATAATGCTTCCAAGTGTGTATAATGCTTCCAGGTGTGTATAATGCTTCCAAGTGTAAAATGCTTCCAAGTGTATAATGCTTCCAAGTGTATATAATGCTTCCAAGTGTGTATAATGCTTCCAAGTGTATAATGCTTCCAAGTGTATATAATGCTTCCAAGTGTATAATGCTTCCAAGTGTGTATAATGCTTCCAAGTGTGTATAATGCTTCCAAGTATGTATAATGCTTCCAAGTGTATAATGCTTCCAAGTGTGTATAATGCTTCCAGGTGTGTATAATGCTTCCAGGTGTATATAATGCTTCCAAGTGTATAATGCTTCCAAGTGTATATAATGCTTCCAAGTGTGTATAATGCTTCCAAGTGTATAATGCTTCCAAGTGTATATAATGCTTCCAAGTGTATAATGCTTCCAAGTGTGTATAATGCTTACAAGTGTATATAATGCTTCCAAGTATGTATAATGCTTCCAAGTGTATATAATGCTTCCAAGTGTGTATAATGCTTCCAAGTGTGTATAATGCTTCCAAGTGTATAATGCTTCCAAGTGTGTATAATGCTTACAAGTGTATATAATGCTTCCAAGTATGTATAATGCTTCCAAGTGTATATAATGCTTCCAAGTATGTATAATGCTTCCAAGTGTATATAATGGTTCAAAGTGTATAACGCTTCCAAGTGTATATAATGCTTCCAAGTGTATAATGCTTCCAAGTGTATATAATGCTTCCAAGTGTATATAATGCTTCCAAGTGTGTATAATGCTTCCAAGTGTGTACAATGCTTCCAAGTGTATATAATGCTTCCAAGTATGTATAATGCTTCCATGTATGTATAATGCTTCCAAGTGTATATAATGCTTCCAAGTGTGTATAATGCTTCCAAGTATGTATAAGGCTTCCAAGTGTATATAATGCTTCCAAGTGTATAATGCTTCCAAGTGTGTATAATGCTTCCAAGTGTATATAATGCTTCCAAGTGTGTATAATGCTTCCAAGTGTATAATGCTTCCAAGTGTATATAATGCTACCAAGTGTATATAATGCTTCCAAGTGTGTATAATGCTTCCAAGTGTGTACAATGCTTCCAAGTGTATATAATGCTTCCAAGTATGTATAATGCTTCCATGTATGTATAATGCTTCCAAGTGTATATAATGCTTCCAAGTGTGTATAATGCTTCCAAGTATGTATAATGCTTCCAAGTGTATATAATGCTTCCAAGTGTATAATGCTTCCAAGTGTGTATAATGCTTCCAAGTGTGTATAATGCTTTCAAGTGTATATAATGCTTCCAAGTGTATAATGCTTCCAAGTGTATATAATGCTTCCAAGTGTGTATAATGCTTCCAAGTGTATAATGCTTCCAAGTGTATATGATGCTTCCAAGTGCATATAATGCTTCCAAGTGTGTATAATGCTTCCAAGTATGTATAATGCTTCCAAGTGTATATAATGCTTCCAAGTGTATAATGCTTCCAAGTGTGTATAATGCTTCCAACTGTGTATAATGCTTTCAAGTGTATATAATGCTTCCAAGTGTATAATGCTTCCAAGTGTATATAATGCTTCCAAGTGTGTATAATGCTTCCAAGTGTATAATGCTTCCAAGTGTATATGATGCTTCCAAGTGCATATAATGCTTCCAAGTGTATATAATGCTTCCAAGTATGTATAATGCTTCCAAGTGTATATAATGCTTCGAAGTGTATAATGCTTCCAAGTGTATATAATGCTTCCAAGTGTGCATAATGCTTCCAAGTGTATAATGCTTCCAAGGGTATATAATGCCTCGAAGTGTATATCATGTTTCCAAGTGTGTATAATGTTTCCAAGTGTGTATAATGCTTCCATGTGTATATAATGCTTCCAAGCATGTATAATGCTTCCAAGTGTATAATGCTTCCAAGTGTATATAATGCTTCCAATTGTATATAATGCCTCCAAGTGTAATGCTTCCAAGTGTATATAATGCTTCCAAGTGTGTATAATGCTTCCAAGTGTGTATAATGCTTCCAAGTATGTATAATGCTTCCAAGTGTATATAATACTCCCAAGTGTGTATAATGCCTCCAAGTGTATAATGCTTCCAAGTGTATATAATGCTTCCAAGTATGTATAATGCTTCCAAGTGTATATAATGCTTCCAAGTGTATAATGCCTCCAAGTGTGTATAATGCTTCCTAGTGTGTATAATGCTTCCAAGTGTATAATGCTTACAAGTGAGTATAATGCTTCCAAGTGTATATAATGCTTCCAAGAGTATATAATGCTTCCAAGTGTGTATAATGCTTCCAAGTGTATATAATGCTTCCAAGTATGTATAATGCTTCCAAGTGTATATAATGCTTCCAAGTATGTATAATGCTTTCAAGTGTATAATGCTTCCAAGTGTGTATAATGCTTCCAAGTGTGTATAATGCTTCCAAGTGTATAATGCTTCCAAGTGTGTATAATGCTTCCAAGTGTATATAATGCTTCCAAGTGTATATAATGATTCCAAGTGTATATAATGCTTCCAAGTGTGTATAATGCTTCCAAGTGTATATAATGCTTCCAAGTACATTCCAAGTGTGCATAATGCTTCCAAGTGTATAATGCTTCCAAGTGTATATAATGCTTCCAAGTGTATAATGCTTCCAAGTGTGTATAGTGCTTCCAAGTGTGTATAATGCTTCCAAGTGTATATAATGCTTCCAAGTATGTATAATGCTTCCAGGTGTATATAATGCTTCCAAGTGTATAATGCTTCCAAGTGTATATAATGCTTCCAAGTGTGTATAATGCTTCCAAGTGTATAATGCTTCCAAGTATGTATAATGCTTCCAAGTGTATATTATGCTTCCAAGTGTGTATAATGCTTCCAAGTGTGTATAATGCTTGCAAGTATGTATAATGCTTCCAAGTGTATAATGCTTCCAAGTGTATATAATGCTTCCAAGTGTGTATAATGCTTCCAAGTGTATATAATGCTTCCAAGTGTATAATGCTTCCAAGTGTATATAATGCTTCCAAGTGTGTATAATGCTTCCAAGTGTATATAATGCTTCCAAGTATGTATAATGCTTCCAAGTGTGTATAATGCTTCCAAGTGTATATAATGCTTCCAAGTGTGTATAATGCTTCCAAGTGTATAATGCTTCCAAATGTATATAATGCTTCCAAGTGTATATAATGCTTCCAAGTATGTATAATGCTTCCAAGTGTATATAATTGTTCCAAGTGTGTATAATGCTTCCAAGTGTGTATAATGCTTCCAAGTGTACATAATGCTTCCAAGTATGTATAATGCTTCGAAGTGTATATAATGCTTCCAAGTGTGTATAATGCTTCCAAGTGTATATAATGCTTCCAAGTGTGTATAATGCTTCCAAGTGTGTATAATGCTTCCAAGGGTATATAATGCTTCCAAGTATGTATAATGCTTCCAAGTATGTATAATGCTTCCAAGTGTATATAATGCTTCCAAGTGTGTATAATGCTTCCAAGTATGTATAATGCTTCCAAGTGTATATAATGCTTCCAAGTGTATAATGCTTCCAAGTGTGTATAATGCTTCCAACTGTGTATAATGCTTCCAAGTGTATATAATGCTTCCAAGTGTATAATGCTTCCAAGTGTATATAATGCTTCCAAGTGTGTATAATGCTTCCAAGTGTATAATGCTTCCAAGTGTATATGATGCTTCCAAGTGCATATAATGCTTCCAAGTGTGTATAATGCTTCCAAGTGTATATAATGCTTCCAAGTGTATAAAATGCCTGCAAGTGTATATAATGCTTCCAAGTATGTACAATGCTTCCAAGTGTATATAATGCTTCCAAGTGTATAATGCTTCCAAGTGTATATAATGCTTCCAAGTGTGCATAATGCTTCCAATTGTATAATGCTTCCAAGTGTATATAATGCTTCCAAGTGTATATAATGCTTCCAAGTGTGTATAATGTTTCCAAGTGTGTATAATGCTTCAAAGTGTGTATAATGCTTCCAAGTGTATATAATGCTTCCAAGTGTATATAATGCTTCCAAGTGTGTATAATGCTTCCAAGTATGTATAATGCTTCCAACTGTATATAATGCTTCCAAGTGTGTATAATGCTTCCAAGTGTATAATGCTTCCAAGTGTATAATGCTTCCAAGTGTGTATAATGCTTCCAAGAGTATATAATGCTTCCAAGTGTATAATGCTTCGAAGTGTATATAATGCTTCCAAGTGTGTATAATGCTTCCAAGTGTATAATGCTTCCAAGTGTATATAATGCTTCCAAGTGCATATAATGCTTCCAAGTGTGTATAATGCTTCCAAGTGTGTATAATGCTTCCAAGTGTATATAATGCTTCCAAGTATGTATAATGCTTCCAAGTGTGTATAATGCTTCCAAGTGTGTATAATGCTTCCAAGTGTATATAATTCTTCCAAGTGTGTATAATGCTTCCAAGTGTATATAATGCTTCCAAGTGTGTATAATGCTTCCAAGTATGTATAATGCTTCCAAGTGTATACAATGCTTCCAAGTGTGTATAATGCTTCCAAGTGTGTATAATGCTTCCAAGTGTGTATAATTCTTCCAAGTGTATATAATGCTTCCAAGTGTGTATAATGCTTCCAAGTATGTATAATGCTTCCAAGTGTATAATGCTTCCAAGTGTGTATAATGCTTCCAGGTGTGTATAATGCTTCCAAGTGTATATAATGCTTCCAAGTGTATAATGCTTCCAAGTGTATATAATGCTTCCAAGTGTGTATAATGCTTCCAAGTGTATAATGCTTCCAAGTGTGTATAATGCTTCCAAGTGTATAATGCTTCCAAGTGTGTATAATGCTTACAAGTGTATATAATGCTTCCAAGTATGTATAATGCTTCCAAGTGTATATAATGGTTCCAAGTGTATAACGCTTCCAAGTGTATATAATGCTTCCAAGTGTGTATAATGCTTGCAAGTGTATAATGCTTCCAAGTGTATATAATGCTTCCAAGTGTATATAATGCTTCCAAGTGTGTATAATGCTTCCAAGTGTGTACAATGCTTCCAAGTGCATATAATGCTTCCAAGTATGTATAATGCTTCCATGTATGTATAATGCTTCCAAGTGTATATAATGCTTCCAAGTGTGTATAATGCTTCCAAGTATGTATAATGCTTCCAAGTGTATATAATGCTTCCAAGTGTATAATGCTTCAAAGTGTGTATAATGCTTCCAAGTGTATATAATGCTTCCAAGTGTGTATAATGCTTCCAAGTGTATAATGCTTCCAAGTGTATATAATGCTACCAAGTGTATATAATGCTTCCAAGTGTGTATAATGCTTCCAAGTGTGTACAATGCTTCCAAGTGTATATAATGCTTCCAAGTATGTATAATGCTTCCATGTATGTATAATGCTTCCAAGTGTATATAATCCTTCCAAGTGTGTATAATGCTTCCAAGTATGTATAATGCTTCCAAGTGTATATAATGCTTCCAAGTGTATAATGCTTCCAAGTGTGTATAATGCTTCCAACTGTGTATAATGCTTTCAAGTGTATATGATGCTTCCAAGTGTATAATGCTTCCAAGTGTATATAATGCTTCCAAGTGTGTATAATGCTTCCAAGTGTATAATGCTTCCAAGTGTATATGATGCTTCGAAGTGCATATAATGCTTCCAAGTGTATATAATGCTTCCAAGTGTATAATGCTTCCAAGTGTATATAATGCTTCCAAGTGTGCATAATGCTTCCAAGTGTATAATGCTTCCAAGGGTATATAATGCCTCGAAGTGTATATCATGCTTCCAAGTGTGTATAATGTTTCCAAGTGTGTATAATGCTTCCATGTGTATATAATGCTTCCAAGTGTGTATAATGCTTCCAAGTGTATAATGCTTCCAAGTGTATATAATGCTTCCAATTGTATATAATGCTTCCAAGTGTAATGCTTCCAAGTGTATATAATGCTTCCAAGTGTGTATAATGCTTCCAAGTGTGTATAATGCTTCCAAGTATGTATAATGCTTCCAAGTGTATATAATACTTCCAAGTGTGTATAATGCCTCCAAGTGTATAATGCTTCCAAGTGTATATAATGCTTCCAAGTATGTATAATGCTTTCAAGTGTATAATGCTTCCAAGTGTGTATAATGCTTCCAAGTGTGTATAATGCTTCCAAGTGTATAATGCTTCCAAGTGTGTATAATACTTCCAAGTGTATATAATGCTTCCAAGTGTATATAATGATTCCAAGTGTATATAATGCTTCCAAGTGTGTATAATGCTTCCAAGTGTATATAATGCTTCCAAGTACATTCCAAGTGTGCATAATTCTTCCAAGTGTATAATGCTTCCAAGTGGATATAATGCTTCCAAGTGTACAATGCTTCCAAGTGTGTATAGTGCATCCAAGTGTGTATAATGCTTCCAAGTGTATATAATGCTTCCAAGTATGTATAATGCTTCCAGGTGTATATAATGCTACCAAGTGTATAATGCTTCCAAGTGTATATAATGCTTCCAAGTGTGTATAATGCTTCCAAGTGTATAATGCTTAAAAGTATGTATAATGCTTCCAAGTGTATATTATGCTTCCAAGTGTGTATAATGCTTCCAAGTGTGTATAATGCTTCCAAGTATGTATAATGCTTCCAAGTGTATAATGCTTCCAAGTGTGTATAATGCTTCCAAGTGTGTATAATGCTTCCAAGTGTATATAATGCTTCCATGTATGTATAATGCTTCCAAGCATGTATAATGCTTCCAAGTGTATATAATGCTTCCAAGTGTATAATGCTTCCAAGTGTATATAATGCTTCCAAGTGTGTATAATGCTTCCAAGTGTATATAACGCGTCCAAGTATGTATAATGCTTCCAAGTGTGTATAATGCTTCCAAGTGTGTATAATGCTACCAAGTGTATAATGCTTCCAAGTGTATATAATGCTTCCAAGTGTATATAATGCTTCCAAGTATGTATAATGCTTCCAAGTGTATATAATTCTTCCAAGTGTGTATAATGCTTCCAAGTGTGTATAATGCTTCCAAGTGTATATAATGCTTCCAAGTATGTATAATGCTTCCAAGTGTATATAATGCTTCCAAGTGTGTATAATGCTTCGAAGTGTATATAATGCTTCCAAGTGTGTATAATGCTTCCAAGTGTGTATAATGCTTCCAAGTGTATATAATGCTTCCAAGTACATTCCAAGTGTATATAATGCTTCCAAGTGTGTATAATGCTTCCAAGTGTATAATGCTTCCAAGTGTATAATGCTTCCAAGTGTATATAATGCTTCCAAGTGTATAATGCTTCCAAGTGTATAATGCTTCCAAGTGTGTATAATGCTTCCAAGTGTATATAATGCTTCCAAGTGTATATAATGCTTCCAAGTGTATATAATGCTTCCAAGTATGTATAATGCTTCCAAGTGTATATAATGCTTCCAAGTGTGTATAATGCTTCCAAGTGTATATAATGCTTCCAAGTATGTATAATGCTTCCAAGTATGTATAATGCTTCCAAGTGTGTATAATGCTTCCAAGTGTATATAATGCTTCCAAATATGTATAATGTTTCCAAGTGTATATAATGCTTCCAAGTGTGTATAATGCTTCCAAGTGTATAATGCTTCCAAGTGTGTATAATGCTTCCAAGTGTATAATGCTTCCAAGTGTGTATAATGCTTCCAAGTGTATATAATGCTTCCAAGTGTATATAATGCTTCCAAGTGTATATAATGCTTCCAAAAATGTATAATGTTTCCAAGTGTATATAATGCTTCCAAGTGTGTATAATGCTTCCAAGTGTATAATGCTTCCAAGTGTGTATAATGCTTCCAAGTGTGTATAATGCTTCCAAGTGTATAATGCTTCCAAGTGTGTATAATGCTTCCAAGTGTATATAATGCTTCCAAGTGTATATAATGCTTCCAAGTGTGTATAATGCTTCCAAGTGTATATAATGCTTCCAAGTATGTATAATGCTTCCAAGTGTATATAATGCTTCCAAGTATGTATAATGCTTCCAAGTGTATATAATGGTTCAAAGTGTATAACGCTTCCAAGTGTATATAATGCTTCCAAGTGTATAATGCTTCCAAGTGTATATAATGCTTCCAAGTGTATATAATGCTTCCAAGTGTGTATAATGCTTCCAAGTGTGTACAATGCTTCCAAGTGTATATAATGCTTCCAAGTATGTATAATGCTTCCATGTATGTATAATGCTTCCAAGTGTATATAATGCTTCCAAGTGTGTATAATGCTTCCAAGTATGTATAATGCTTCCAAGTGTATATAATGCTTCCAAGTGTATAATGCTTCCAAGTGTGTATAATGCTTCCAAGTGTATATAATGCTTCCAAGTGTGTATAATGCTTCCAAGTGTATAATGCTTCCAAGTGTATATAATGCTACCAAGTGTATATAATGCTTCCAAGTGTGTATAATGCTTCCAAGTGTGTACAATGCTTCCAAGTGTATATAATGCTTCCAAGTATGTATAATGGTTCCATGTATGTATAATGCTTCCAAGTGTATATAATGCTTCCAAGTGTGTATAATGCTTCCAAGTATGTATAATGCTTCCAAGTGTATATAATGCTTCCAAGTGTATAATGCTTCCAAGTGTGTATAATGCTTCCAAGTGTGTATAATGCTTTCAAGTGTATATAATGCTTCCAAGTGTATAATGCTTCCAAGTGTATATAATGCTTCCAAGTGTGTATAATGCTTCCAAGTGTATAATGCTTCCAAGTGTATATGATGCTTCCAAGTGCATATAATGCTTCCAAGTGTGTATAATGCTTCCAAGTATGTATAATGCTTCCAAGTGTATATAATGCTTCCAAGTGTATAATGCTTCCAAGTGTGTATAATGCTTCCAACTGTGTATAATGCTTTCAAGTGTATATAATGCTTCCAAGTGTATAATGCTTCCAAGTGTATATAATGCTTCCAAGTGTGTATAATGCTTCCAAGTGTATAATGCTTCCAAGTGTATATGATGCTTCCAAGTGCATATAATGCTTCCAAGTGTATATAATGCTTCCAAGTATGTATAATGCTTCCAAGTGTATATAATGCTTCGAAGTGTATAATGCTTCCAAGTGTATATAATGCTTCCAAGTGTGCATAATGCTTCCAAGTGTATAATGCTTCCAAGGGTATATAATGCCTCGAAGTGTATATCATGTTTCCAAGTGTGTATAATGTTTCCAAGTGTGTATAATGCTTCCATGTGTATATAATGCTTCCAAGCATGTATAATGCTTCCAAGTGTATAATGCTTCCAAGTGTATATAATGCTTCCAATTGTATATAATGCCTCCAAGTGTAATGCTTCCAAGTGTATATAATGCTTCCAAGTGTGTATAATGCTTCCAAGTGTGTATAATGCTTCCAAGTATGTATAATGCTTCCAAGTGTATATAATACTCCCAAGTGTGTATAATGCCTCCAAGTGTATAATGCTTCCAAGTGTATATAATGCTTCCAAGTATGTATAATGCTTCCAAGTGTATATAATGCTTCCAAGTGTATAATGCCTCCAAGTGTGTATAATGCTTCCTAGTGTGTATAATGCTTCCAAGTGTATAATGCTTACAAGTGAGTATAATGCTTCCAAGTGTATATAATGCTTCCAAGTGTATATAATGCTTCCAAGTGTGTATAATGCTTCCAAGTGTATATAATGCTTCCAAGTATGTATAATGCTTCCAAGTGTATATAATGCTTCCAAGTATGTATAATGCTTTCAAGTGTATAATGCTTCCAAGTGTGTATAATGCTTCCAAGTGTGTATAATGCTTCCAAGTGTATAATGCTTCCAAGTGTGTATAATGCTTCCAAGTGTATATAATGCTTCCAAGTGTATATAATGATTCCAAGTGTATATAATGCTTCCAAGTGTGTATAATGCTTCCAAGTGTATATAATGCTTCCAAGTACATTCCAAGTGTGCATAATGCTTCCAAGTGTATAATGCTTCCAAGTGTATATAATGCTTCCAAGTGTATAATGCTTCCAAGTGTGTATAGTGCTTCCAAGTGTGTATAATGCTTCCAAGTGTATATAATGCTTCCAAGTATGTATAATGCTTCCAGGTGTATATAATGCTTCCAAGTGTATAATGCTTCCAAGTGTATATAATGCTTCCAAGTGTGTATAATGCTTCCAAGTGTATAATGCTTCCAAGTATGTATAATGCTTCCAAGTGTATATTATGCTTCCAAGTGTGTATAATGCTTCCAAGTGTGTATAATGCTTCCAAGTATGTATAATGCTTCCAAGTGTATAATGCTTCCAAGTGTATATAATGCTTCCAAGTGTGTATAATGCTTCCAAGTGTATATAATGCTTCCAAGTGTATAATGCTTCCAAGTGTATATAATGCTTCCAAGTGTGTATAATGCTTCCAAGTGTATATAATGGTTCCAAGTATGTATAATGCTTCCAAGTGTGTATAATGCTTCCAAGTGTATATAATGCTTCCAAGTGTGTATAATGCTTCCAAGTGTATAATGCTTCCAAATGTATATAATGCTTCCAAGTGTATATAATGCTTCCAAGTATGTATAATGCTTCCAAGTGTATATAATTGTTCCAAGTGTGTATAATGCTTCCAAGTGTGTATAATGCTTCCAAGTGTACATAATGCTTCCAAGTATGTATAATGCTTCGAAGTGTATATAATGCTTCCAAGTGTGTATAATGCTTCCAAGTGTATATAATGCTTCCAAGTGTGTATAATGCTTCCAAGTGTGTATAATGCTTCCAAGGGTATATAATGCTTCCAAGTATGTATAATGCTTCCAAGTATGTATAATGCTTCCAAGTGTATATAATGCTTCCAAGTGTGTATAATGCTTCCAAGTATGTATAATGCTTCCAAGTGTATATAATGCTTCCAAGTGTATAATGCTTCCAAGTGTGTATAATGCTTCCAACTGTGTATAATGCTTCCAAGTGTATATAATGCTTCCAAGTGTATAATGCTTCCAAGTGTATATAATGCTTCCAAGTGTGTATAATGCTTCCAAGTGTATAATGCTTCCAAGTGTATATGATGCTTCCAAGTGCATATAATGCTTCCAAGTGTGTATAATGCTTCCAAGTGTATATAATGCTTCCAAGTGTATAAAATGCCTGCAAGTGTATATAATGCTTCCAAGTATGTACAATGCTTCCAAGTGTATATAATGCTTCCAAGTGTATAATGCTTCCAAGTGTATATAATGCTTCCAAGTGTGCATAATGCTTCCAATTGTATAATGCTTAAAAGTGTATATAATGCTTCCAAGTGTATATAATGCTTCCAAGTGTGTATAATGTTTCCAAGTGTGTATAATGCTTCAAAGTGTGTATAATGCTTCCAAGTGTATATAATGCTTCCAAGTGTATATAATGCTTCCAAGTGTGTATAATGCTTCCAAGTATGTATAATGCTTCCAACTGTATATAATGCTTCCAAGTGTGTATAATGCTTCCAAGTGTATAATGCTTCCAAGTGTATAATGCTTCCAAGTGTGTATAATGCTTCCAAGAGTATATAATGCTTCCAAGTGTATAATGCTTCGAAGTGTATATAATGCTTCCAAGTGTGTATAATGCTTCCAAGTGTATAATGCTTCCAAGTGTATATAATGCTTCCAAGTGCATATAATGCTTCCAAGTGTGTATAATGCTTCCAAGTGTGTATAATGCTTCCAAGTGTATATAATGCTTCCAAGTATGTATAATGCTTCCAAGTGTGTATAATGCTTCCAAGTGTGTATAATGCTTCCAAGTGTATATAATTCTTCAAAGTGTGTATAATGCTTCCAAGTGTATATAATGCTTCCAAGTGTGTATAATGCTTCCAAGTATGTATAATGCTTCCAAGTGTATACAATGCTTCCAAGTGTGTATAATGCTTCCAAGTGTGTATAATGCTTCCAAGTGTGTATAATTCTTCCAAGTGTATATAATGCTTCCAAGTGTGTATAATGCTTCCAAGTATGTATAATGCTTCCAAGTGTATAATGCTTCCAAGTGTGTATAATGTTTCCAGGTGTGTATAATGCTTCCAAGTGTATATAATGCTTCCAAGTGTATAATGCTTCCAAGTGTATATAATGCTTCCAAGTGTGTATAATGCTTCCAAGTGTATAATGCTTCCAAGTGTGTATAATGCTTCCAAGTGTATAATGCTTCCAAGTGTGTATAATGCTTACAAGTGTATATAATGCTTCCAAGTATGTATAATGCTTCCAAGTGTATATAATGGTTCCAAGTGTATAACGCTTCCAAGTGTATATAATGCTTCCAAGTGTGTATAATGCTTCCAAGTGTATAATGCTTCCAAGTGTATATAATGCTTCCAAGTGTATATAATGCTTCCAAGTGTGTATAATGCTTCCAAGTGTGTACAATGCTTCCAAGTGCATATAATGCTTCCAAGTATGTATAATGCTTCCATGTATGTATAATGCTTCCAAGTGTATATAATGCTTCCAAGTGTGTATAATGCTTCCAAGTATGTATAATGCTTCCAAGTGTATATAATGCTTCCAAGTGTATAATGCTTCCAAGTGTGTATAATGCTTCCAAGTGTATATAATGCTTCCAAGTGTGTATAATGCTTCCAAGTGTATAATGCTTCCAAGTGTATATAATGCTACCAAGTGTATATAATGCTTCCAAGTGTGTATAATGCTTCCAAGTGTGTACAATGCTTCCAAGTGTATATAATGCTTCCAAGTATGTATAATGCTTCCATGTATGTATAATGCTTCCAAGTGTATATAATCCTTCCAAGTGTGTATAATGCTTCCAAGTATGTATAATGCTTCCAAGTGTATATAATGCTTCCAAGTGTATAATGCTTCCAAGTGTGTATAATGCTTCCAACTGTGTATAATGCTTTCAAGTGTATATGATGCTTCCAAGTGTATAATGCTTCCAAGTGTATATAATGCTTCCAAGTGTGTATAATGCTTCCAAGTGTATAATGCTTCCAAGTGTATATGATGCTTCGAAGTGCATATAATGCTTCCAAGTGTATATAATGCTTCCAAGTGTATAATGCTTCCAAGTGTATATAATGCTTCCAAGTGTGCATAATGCTTCCAAGTGTATAATGCTTCCAAGGGTATATAATGCCTCGAAGTGTATATCATGCTTCCAAGTGTGTATAATGTTTCCAAGTGTGTATAATGCTTCCATGTGTATATAATGCTTCCAAGTGTGTATAATGCTTCCAAGTGTATAATGCTTCCAAGTGTATATAATGCTTCCAATTGTATATAATGCTTCCAAGTGTAATGCTTCCAAGTGTATATAATGCTTCCAAGTGTGTATAATGCTTCCAAGTGTGTATAATGCTTCCAAGTATGTATAATGCTTCCAAGTGTATATAATACTTCCAAGTGTGTATAATGCCTCCAAGTGTATAATGCTTCCAAGTGTATATAATGCTTCCAAGTATGTATAATGCTTTCAAGTGTATAATGCTTCCAAGTGTGTATAATGCTTCCAAGTGTGTATAATGCTTCCAAGTGTATAATGCTTCCAAGTGTGTATAATACTTCCAAGTGTATATAATGCTTCCAAGTGTATATAATGATTCCAAGTGTATATAATGCTTCCAAGTGTGTATAATGCTTCCAAGTGTATATAATGCTTCCAAGTACATTCCAAGTGTGCATAATTCTTCCAAGTGTATAATGCTTCCAAGTGTATATAATGCTTCCAAGTGTACAATGCTTCCAAGTGTGTATAGTGCATCCAAGTGTGTATAATGCTTCCAAGTGTATATAATGCTTCCAAGTATGTATAATGCTTCCAGGTGTATATAATGCTACCAAGTGTATAATGCTTCCAAGTGTATATAATGCTTCCAAGTGTGTATAATGCTTCCAAGTGTATAATGCTTCCAAGTATGTATAATGCTTCCAAGTGTATATTATGCTTCCAAGTGTGTATAATGCTTCCAAGTGTGTATAATGCTTCCAAGTATGTATAATGCTTCCAAGTGTATAATGCTTCCAAGTGTGTATAATGCTTCCAAGTGTGTATAATGCTTCCAAGTGTATATAATGCTTCCATGTATGTATAATGCTTCCAAGCATGTATAATGCTTCGAAGTGTATATAATGCTTCCAAGTGTATAATGCTTCCAAGTGTATATAATGCTTCCAAGTGTGTATAATGCTTCCAAGTGTATATAACGCGTCCAAGTATGTATAATGCTTCCAAGTGTGTATAATGCTTCCAAGTGTGTATAATGCTACCAAGTGTATAATGCTTCCAAGTGTATATAATGCTTCCAAGTGTATATAATGCTTCCAAGTATGTATAATGCTTCCAAGTGTATATAATTCTTCCAAGTGTGTATAATGCTTCCAAGTGTGTATAATGCTTCCAAGTGTATATAATGCTTCCAAGTATGTATAATGCTTCCAAGTGTATATAATGCTTCCAAGTGTGTATAATGCTTCGAAGTGTATATAATGCTTCCAAGTGTGTATAATGCTTCCAAGTGTGTATAATGCTTCCAAGTGTATATAATGCTTCCAAGTACATTCCAAGTGTATATAATGCTTCCAAGTGTGTATAATGCTTCCAAGTGTATAATGCTTCCAAGTGTATAATGCTTCCAAGTGTATATAATGCTTCCAAGTGTATAATGCTTCCAAGTGTATAATGCTTCCAAGTGTGTATAATGCTTCCAAGTGTATATAATGCTTCCAAGTGTATATAATGCTTCCAAGTGTATATAATGCTTCCAAGTATGTATAATGCTTCCAAGTGTATATTATGCTTCCAAGTGTGTATAATGCTTCCAAGTGTATATAATGCTTCCAAGTATGTATAATGCTTCCAAGTATGTATAATGCTTCCAAGTGTGTATAATGCTTCCAAGTGTATATAATGCTTCCAAATATGTATAATGTTTCCAAGTGTATATAATGCTTCCAAGTGTGTATAATGCTTCCAAGTGTATAATGCTTCCAAGTGTGTATAATGCTTCCAAGTGTGTATAATGCTTCCAAGTGTATAATGCTTCCAAGTGTGTATAATGCTTCCAAGTGTATATAATGCTTCCAAGTGTATATAATGCTTCCAAGTGTGTATAATGCTTCCAAGTGTATATAATGCTTCCAAGTATGTATAATGCTTCCAAGTGTATATAATGCTTCCAAGAATGTATAACGCTTCAAAGTGTATAATGCTTCCAAGTGTATATAATGCTTGAAAGTGTGTATAATGCTTCCAAGTGTGTATAATGCTTCCAAGTGTATATAATGCTTCCAAGTATGTATAATGCTTCCAAGTGTGTATAATGCTTCCAAGTATGTATAATGCTTCCAAGTGTATATAATGCTTCCAAGTGTATAATGCTTCCAAGTGTGCATAATGCTTCCAACTGTGTATAATGCTTCCAAGTGTATATAATGCTTCCAAGTGTAAAATGCTTCCAAGTGTATATAATGCTTCCAAGTGTGTATAATGCTTCCAAGTGTATAATGCTTCCAAGTGTATATGATGCTTCCAAGTGCATATAATGCTTCCAAGTGTGTATAATGCTTCCAAGTGTATATAATGCTTCCAAGTGTATATAATGGTTCCAAGTGTATATAATGCTTCCAAGTATTTATAATGCTTCCAAGTGTATATTATGCTTCCAAGTGTATAATGCTTCCAAGTGTATATAATGCTTCCAAGTGTGCATAATGCTTCCAAGTGTATAATGCTTCCAAGTGTATATAATGCTTCCAAGTGTATATAATGCTTCCAAGTGTGTATAATGTTTCCAAGTGTGTATAATGCTTCCAAGTGTATATAATGCTTCCAAGTATGTATAATGCTTCCAAGTGTATAATGCTTCCAAGTGTATATAATGCTTCCAAGTGTATATAATGCTTCCAAGTGTATAATGCTTCGAAGTGTATATAATGCTTCCAAGTGTGTATAATGCTTCCAACTGTGTATAATGCTTCCAAGTATGTATAATGCTTCCAAGTGTATATAATACTTCCAAGTGTGTATAATGCTTCCAAGTGTATAATGCTTCCAAGTGTAGATAATGCTTCCAAGTATGTATAATGCTTCCAAGTGTACATAATGCTTCCAAGTGTATAATGCCTCCAAGTGTGTATAATGCTTCCAAGTGTATATAATGCTTCCAAGTGTATAATGCTTCCAAGTGTGTATAATGCTTCCAAGTGTGTATAATGCTTCCAAGTATGTATAATGCTTCCAAGTGTATATGATACTTCCAAGTGTGTATAATGCTTCCAAGTGTATAATGCTTCCAAGTGCGTATAATGCTTCCAAGTGTATATAATGCTTCCAAGTATGTATAATGCTTCCAAGTGTGTATAATGCCTCCAAGTGTATATTGCTTCCAAGTGTATATAATGCTTCCAAGTGTATTTAATGCTTCCAAGTGTATAATGCTTCCAGGTGTGTATAATGCTTCCAAGTGTATAATGCTTCCAAGTGTATATAATGCTTCCAAGTGTATAATGCTTCCAAGTGTGTATAATGCTTCCAAGTGTATAATGCTTCCAAGTGTATATAATGCTTCCAAGTGTATAATGCTTCCAAGTGTGTATAATGCTTCCAAGTGTATATAATGCTTCCAAGTGTATATAATGCTTCCAAGTGTGTATAATGCTTCCAAGTGTGTATAATGCTTCCAAGTGTATATAATGCTTCCAAGTGTGTATAATGCTGCCAAGTGTATATAATGCTTCCAAGTGTATATAATGCTTCCAAGTGTATAATGCTTCCAAGTGTGTATAATGCTTCCAAGTGTATATAATGCTTCCAAGTGTATATAATGCTTCAAAGTGTATAATGCTTCCAAGTGTGTATAATGCTTCCAAGTGTATATAATGCTTCCAAGTGTATATAATGCTTCCAAGTGTGTATAATGCTTCCAAGTGCGTATAATGCTTCCAAGTGTGTATAATGCTTCCAAGTATGTATAATGCTTCCAAGTGTATATAATACTTCCAAGTGTGTATAATGCCTCCAAGTGTATAATGCTTCCAAGTGTATATGATGCTTCCAAGTATGTATAATGCTTCCAAGTGTATAATGCTTCCAAGTGAATAATGCCTCCAAGTGTGTATAATGCTTCCTAGTGTGTATAATGCTTCCAAGTGTATAATGGTTACAAGTGAGTATAATGCTTCCAAGTGTATATAATGCTTCCAAGTGTATATAATGCTTCCAAGTGTGTATAATGCTTCCAAGTGGATATAATGCTTCCAAGTATGTATAATGCTTCCAAGTGTATATAATGCTTCCAAGTATGTATAATGCTTTCAAGTGTACAATGCTTCCAAGTGTGTATAATGCTTCCAAGTGTGTATAATGCTTCAAAGTGTATAATGCTTCCAAGTGTGTATAATGCTTCCAAGTGTATATAATGCTTCCAAGTGTATATAATGATTCCAAGTGTATATAATGCTTCCAAGTGTGTATAATGCTTCCAAGTGTATATAATGCTTCCAAGTACATTCCAAGTGTGCATAATGCTTCCAAGTGTATAATGCTTCCAAGTGTATGTAATGCTTCCAAGTGTATAATGCTTCCAAGTGTGTATAGTGCTTCCAAGTGTGTATAATGCTTCCAAGTGTATATAATGCTTCCAAGTATGTATAATGCTTCCAGGTGTATATAATGCTTCCAAGTGTATAATGCTTCCAAGTGTATATAATGCTTCCAAGTGTGTATAATGCTTCCAAGTGTATAATGCTTCCAAGTATGTATAATGCTTCCAAGTGTATATTATGCTTCCAAGTGTGTATAATGCTTCCAAGTGTGTATAATGCTTCCAAGTATGTATAATGCTTCCAAGTGTATAATGCTTCCAAGTGTTTATAATGCTTCCAAGTGTGTATAATGCTTTCAAGTGTGTATAATGCTTCCAAGTGTATATAATGCTTCCATGTATGTATAATGCTTCCAAGCATGTATAATGCTTCCAAGTGTATATAATGCTTCCAAGTGTATAATGCTTCCAAGTGTATATAATGCTTCCACATGTGTATAATGCTTCCAAGTGTATATAACGCGTCCAAGTATGTATAATGCTTCCAAGTGTGTATAATGCTTCCAAGTGTGTATAATGCTTCCAAGTGTATAATGCTTCCAAGTGTATATAATGCTTCCAAGTGTATATAATGCTTCCAAGTATGTATAATGCTTCCAAGTGTATATAATGCTTCCAAGTGTGTATAATGCTTCCAAGTGTGTATAATGCTTCCAAGTGTATATAATGCTTCCAAGTATGTATAATGCTTCCAAGTGTATATAATGCTTCCAAGTGTGTATAATGCTTCGAAGCGTATATAATGCTTCCAAGTGTGTATAATGCTTCCAAGTGTGTATAATGCTTCCAAGTGTATATAATGCTTCCAAGTACATTCCAAGTGTATATAATGCTTCCAAGTGTGTATAATGCTTCCAAGTGTATAATGCTTCCAAGTATGTATAATGCTTCCAAGTGTGTATAATGCTTCCAAGTGTATATAATGCTTCCAAGTGTGTATAATGCTTCCAAGTGTGTATAATGCTTCCAAGTGTATATAATGCTTCCAAGTATGTATAATGCTTCCAAGTGTATATAATGCTTCCAAGTGTGTATAATGCTTCCAAGTGTGTATAATGCTTCCAAGTGTATATAATGCTTCCAAGTACATTCTAAGTGTATATAATGCTTCCAAGTGTGTATAATGCTTCCAAGTGTATAATGCTTCCAAGTATGTATAATGCTTCCAAGTGTGTATAATGCCTCCAAGTGTATATAATGCTTCGAAGTGTATATAATGCTTCCAAGTGTAGAATGCTTCCAAGTGTATAATGCTTCCAAGTGCATATAATGCTTCCAAGTGTATATAATGCTTCCAAGTGTGTATAATGCTTCCAAGTGTGTATAATGCTTCCAAGTGTATAATGCTTCCAAGTGTATATAATGCTTCCAAGTGTATATAATGCTTCCAAGTGTGTATAATGCCTCCAAGTGTATAATGCTTCCAAGTGTATATAATGCTTCCAAGTGTATATAATGCTTCTAAGTGTATAATGCTTCCAAGTGTGTATAATGCTTCCAAGTGTATAATGCTTCCAAGTGTATTTAATGCTTCCAAGTGTATAATGCCTCCAAGTGTGTATAATGCTTCCAAGTGTGTATAATGCTTCCAAGTGTATATAATGCTTCAAAGTGTGTATAATGCTTCCAAGTGTGTATAATGCTTCCAAGTGCGTATAATGCTTCCAAGTGTATATAATGCTTCCAAGTGTATATAATGCTTCCAAGTGTGTAGAATGCTTCCAAGTGTATATAATGCTTCCAAGTGTATATAATGCTTCCAAGTGTATAATGCTTCCAAGTGTGTATAATGCTTCCAAGTGTATATAATGCTTCCAAGTGTATATAATGCTTCCAAGTGTATATAATGCTTCCAAGTGTATAATGCTTCCAAGTGTGTATAATGCTTCCAAGTGTATATAATGCTTCCAAGTGTATATAATGCTTCCAAGTATGTATAATGCTTCCAAGTGTGTATAATGCTTCCAAGTGCGTATAATGCTTCCAAGTGTATATAATGCTTCCAGGTGTATAATGCTTCCAAGTGTGTATAATGCTTCCAAGTGTATATAATGCTTCCAAGTGTGTATAATGCTTCCAAGTGTGTATAATGCTTCCAAGTGCGTATAATGCTTCCAAGTGTATATAATGCTTCCAAGTGTATATAATGCTTCCAAGTGTGTATAATGCTAATGCTTCCAAGTGTATATAATGCTTCCAAGTGTGTATAATGCTTCCAAGTGCATATAATGCTTCCAAGTATGTATAATGCTTCCAAGTGTATAATGCTTCCAAGTGTATATAATGCTTCCAAGTGTGTATAATGCCTCCAAGTGTATAATGCTTCCAAGTGTGTATAATGCTTCCAAGTGTATATAATACTTCCAAGTGTATATAATGCTTCCAAGTGTATAATGCTTCCAAGTGTATATAATGCTTCCAAGTGTGTATAATGCTTCCAAGTGTATATAATGCTTCCAAGTATGTATAATGCTTCCAAGTGTATATAATGCTTCCAAGTATGTATAATGCTTTCAAGTGTATAATGCTTCCAAGTGTGTATAATGCTTCCAAGTGTGTCTAATGCTTCCAAGTGTATAGTGCTTCCAAGTGTGTATAATGCCTCCAAGTGTATATAATACTTCCAAGTGTGTATAATGCTTCCAAGTGTATATAATGCTTCCAAGTGTATAATGCTTCCAAGTGTGTATAATGCTTCCAACTGTGTATAATGCTTTCAAGTGTATATGATGCTTCCAAGTGTATAATGGTTCCAAGTGTATATAATGCTTCCAAGTGTGTATAATGCTTCCAAGTGTATAATGCTTCCAAGTGTATATGATGCTTCGAAGTGCATATAATGCTTCCAAGTGTGTATAATGCTTCCAAGTGAATATAATGCTTCCAAGTATGTATAATGCTTCCAAGTGTATATAATGCTTCCAAGTGTATAATGCTTCCAAGTGTATATAATGCTTCCAAGTGTGCATAATGCTTCCAAGTGTATAATGCTTCCAAGGGTATATAATGCCTCGAAGTGTATATCATGCTTCCAAGTGTGTATAATGTTTCCAAGTGTGTATAATGCTTCCATGTGTATATAATGCTTCCAAGTGTGTATAATGCTTCCAAGTGTATAATGCTTCCAAGTGTATATAATGCTTCCAATTGTATATAATGCTTCCAAGTGTAATGCTTCCAAGTGTATATAATGCTTCCAAGTGTGTATAATGCTTCCAAGTGTGTATAATGCTTCCAAGTATGTATAATGCTTCCAAGTGTATATAATACTTCCAAGTGTGTATAATGCCTCCAAGTGTATAATGCTTCCAAGTGTATATAATGCTTCCAAGTATGTATAATGCTTCCAAGTGTATATAATGCTTCCAAGTGTATAATGCCTCCAAGTGTGTTTAATGCTTCCTAGTGTGTATAATGCTTCCAAGTGTATAATGCTTACAAGTGAGTATAATGCTTCCAAGTGTATATAATGCTTCCAAGTGTATATAATGCTTCCAAGTGTGTATAATGCTTCCAGGTGTATATAATGCTTCCAAGTATGTATAATGCTTCCAGGTGTATATAATGCTTCCAAGTATGTATAATGCTTTCAAGTGTATAATGCTTCCAAGTGTGTATAATGCTTCCAAGTGTGTATAATGCTTCCAAGTGTATAATGCTTCCAAGTGTGTATAATACTTCCAAGTGTATATAATGCTTCCAAGTGTATATAATGATTCCAAGTGTATATAATGCTTCCAAGTGTGTATAATGCTTCCAAGTGTATATAATGCTTCCAAGTACATTCCAAGTGTGCATAATGCTTCCAAGTGTATAATGCTTCCAAGTGTATATAATGCTTCCAAGTGTATATAATGCTTCCAAGTATGTATAATGCTTCCAAGTGTATATAATGCTTCCAAGTGTGTATAATGCTTCCAAGTGTGTATAATGCTTCCAAGTGTATATAATGCTTCCAAGTATGTATAATGCTTCCAAGTGTATATAATGCTTCCAAGTGTGTATAATGCTTCGAAGTGTATATAATGCTTCCAAGTGTGTATAATGCTTCCAAGTGTGTATAATGCTTCCAAGTGTATATAATGCTTCCAAGTACATTCCAAGTGTATATAATGCTTCCAAGTGTGTATAATGCTTCCAAGTGTATAATGCTTCCAAGTGTATAATGCTTCCAAGTGTATATAATGCTTCCAAGTGTATAATGCTTCCAAGTGTATAATGCTTCCAAGTGTGTACAATGCTTCCAAGTGTATATAATGCTTCCAAGTGTATATAATGCTTCCAAGTGTATATAATGCTTCCAAGTATGTATAATGCTTCCAAGTGTATATAATGCTTCCAAGTGTGTATAATGCTTCCAAGTGTATATAATGCTTCCAAGTATGTATAATGCTTCCAAGTATGTATAATGCTTCCAAGTGTGTATAATGCTTCCAAGTGTATATAATGCTTCCAAATATGTATAATGTTTCCAAGTGTATATAATGCTTCCAAGTGTGTATAATGCTTCCAAGTGTATAATGCTTCCAAGTGTGTATAATGCTTCCAAGTGTGTATAATGCTTCCAAGTGTATAATGCTTCCAAGTGTGTATAATGCTTCCAAGTGTATATAATGCTTCCAAGTGTATATAATGCTTCCAAGTGTGTATAATGCTTCCAAGTGTATATAATGCTTCCAAGTATGTATAATGCTTCCAAGTGTATATAATGCTTCCAAGAATGTATAACACTTCAAAGTGTATAATGCTTCCAAGTGTATATAATGCTTGAAAGTGTGTATAATGCTTCCAAGTGTGTATAATGCTTCCAAGTGTATATAATGCTTCCAAGTATGTATAATGCTTCCAAGTGTGTATAATGCTTCCAAGTATGTATAATGCTTCCAAGTGTATATAATGCTTCCAAGTGTATAATGCTTCCAAGTGTGCATAATGCTTCCAACTGTGTATAATGCTTCCAAGTGTATATAATGCTTCCAAGTGTAAAATGCTTCCAAGTGTATATAATGCTTCCAAGTGTGTATAATGCTTCCAAGTGTATAATGCTTCCAAGTGTATATGATGCTTCCAAGTGCATATAATGCTTCCAAGTGTGTATAATGCTTCCAAGTGTATATAATGCTTCCAAGTGTATACAATGGTTCCAAGTGTATATAATGCTTCCAAGTATTTATAATGCTTCCAAGTGTATATTATGCTTCCAAGTGTATAATGCTTCCAAGTGTATATAATGCTTCCAAGTGTGCATAATGCTTCCAAGTGTATAATGCTTCCAAGTGTATATAATGCTTCCAAGTGTATATAATGCTTCCAAGTGTGTATAATGTTTCCAAGTGTGTATAATGCTTCCAAGTGTATATAATGCTTCCAAGTATGTATAATGCTTCCAAGTGTATAATGCTTCCAAGTGTATATAATGCTTCCAAGTGTATATAATGCTTCCAAGTGTATAATGCTTCCAAGTGTATATAATGCTTCCAAGTGTGTATAATGCTTCCAACTGTGTATAATGCTTCCAAGTGTATATAATGCTTCCAAGTGTATATAATGCTTCCAAGTGTGTATAATGCTTCCAACTGTGTATAATGCTTCCAAGTGTATATAATGCTTCCAAGTGTATAATGCTTCCAAGTGTGTATAATGCTTCCAAGTGTGTATAATGCTTCCAAGTATGTATAATGCTTCCAAGTGTATATAATACTTCCAAGTGTGTATAATGCTTCCAAGTGTATAATGCTTCCAAGTGCGTATAATGCTTCCAAGTGTATATAATGCTTCCAAGTATGTATAATGCTTCCAAGTGTGTATAATGCCTCCAAGTGTATAATGCTTCCAAGTGTATATAATGCTTCCAAGTGTATTTAATGCTTCCAAGTGTATAATGCTTCCAGGTGTGTATAATGCTTCCAAGTGTATAATGCTTCCAAGTGTATATAATGCTTCCAAGTGTATAATGCTTCCAAGTGTGTATAATGCTTCCAAGTGTATAATGCTTCCAAGTGTATATAATGCTTCCAAGTGTATAATGCTTCCAAGTGTGTATAATGATTCCAAGTGTGTATAATGCTTCCAAGTGTATATAATGCTTCCAAGTGTGTATAATGCTTCCAAGTGTGTATAATGCTTCCAAGTGTATATAATGCTTCCAAGTGTGTATAATGCTTCCAAGTGTATATAATGCTTCCAAGTGTATATAATGCTTCCAAGTGTATAATGCTTCCAAGTGTGTATAATGCTTCCAAGTGTATATAATGCTTCCAAGTGTATATAATGCTTCAAAGTGTATAATGCTTCCAAGTGTGTATAATGCTTCGAAGTGTATATAATGCTTCCAAGTGTATATAATGCTTCCAAGTGTGTATAATGCTTCCAAGTGCGTATAATGCTTCCAAGTGTGTATAATGCTTCCAAGTATGTATAATGCTTCCAAGTGTATATAATACTTCCAAGTGTGTATAATGCCTCCAAGTGTATAATGCTTCCAAGTGTATATGATGCTTCCAAGTATGTATAATGCTTCCAAGTGTATAATGCTTCCAAGTGTATAATGCCTCCAAGTGTGTATAATGCTTCCTAGTGTGTATAATGCTTCCAAGTGTATAATGGTTACAAGTGAGTATAATGCTTCCAAGTGTATATAATGCTTCCAAGTGTATATAATGATTCCAAGTGTGTATAATGCTTCCAAGTGTATATAATGCTTCCAAGTATGTATAATGCTTCCAAGTGTATATAATGCTTCCAAGTATGTATAATGCTTTCAAGTGTACAATGCTTCCAAGTTTGTATAATGCTTCCAAGTGTGTATAATGCTTCAAAGTGTATAATGCTTCCAAGTGTGTATAATGCTTCCAAGTGTATATAATGCTTCCAAGTGTATATAATGATTCCAAGTGTATATAATGCTTCCAAGTGTGTATAATGCTTCCAAGTGTATATAATGCTTCCAAGTACATTCCAAGTGTGCATAATGCTTCCAAGTGTATAATGCTTCCAAGTGTATATAATGCTTCCAAGTGTATAATGCTTCCAAGTGTGTATAGTGCTTCCAAGTGTGTATAATGCTTCCAAGTGTATATAATGCTTCCAAGTATGTATAATGCTTCCAGGTGTATATAATGCTTCCAAGTGTATAATGCTTCCAAGTGTATATAATGCTTCCAAGTGTGTATAATGCTTCCAAGTGTGTAATGCTTCCAAGTATGTATAATGCTTCCAAGTGTATATTATGCTTCCAAGTGTGTATAATGCTTCCAAGTGTGTATAATGCTTCCAAGTATGTATAATGCTTCCAAGTGTATAATGCTTCCAAGTGTATATAATGCTTCCAAGTGTGTATAATGCTTTCAAGTGTGTATAATGCTTCCAAGTGTATATAATGCTTCCATGTATGTATAATGCTTCCAAGCATGTATAATGCTTCCAAGTGTATATAATGCTTCCAAGTGTATAATGCTTCCAAGTGTATATAATGCTTCCACATGTGTATAATGCTTCCAAGTGTATATAACGCGTCCAAGTATGTATAATGCTTCCAAGTGTGTATAATGCTTCCAAGTGTGTATAATGCTTCCAAGTGTATAATGCTTCCAAGTGTATATAATGCTTCCAAGTGTATATAATGCTTCCAAGCATGTATAATGCTTCCAAGTGTATATAATGCTTCCAAGTGTGTATAATGCTTCCAAGTGTGTATAATGCTTCCAAGTGTATATAATGCTTCCAAGTATGTATAATGCTTCCAAGTGTATATAATGCTTTCAAGTGTGTATAATGCTTCGAAGCGTATATAATGCTTCCAAGTGTGTATAATGCTTCCAAGTGTGTATAATGCTTCCAAGTGTATATAATGCTTCCAAGTACATTCCAAGTGTATATAATGCTTCCAAGTGTGTATAATGCTTCCAAGTGTATAATGTTTCCAAGTATGTATAATGCTTCCAAGTGTGTATAATGCTTCCAAGTGTATATAATGCTTCCAAGTGTGTATAATGCTTCCAAGTGTGTATAATGCTTCCAAGTGTATATAATGCTTCCAAGTATGTATAATGCTTCCAAGTGTATATAATGCTTCCAAGTGTGTATATTGCTTCGAAGTGTATATAATGCTTCCAAGTGTGTATAATGCTTCCAAGTGTGTATAATGCTTCCAAGTGTATATAATGCTTCCAAGTACATTCTAAGTGTATATAATGCTTCCAAGTGTGTATAATGCTTCCAAGTGTATAATGCTTCCAAGTATGTATAATGCTTCCAAGTGTGTATAATGCCTCCAAGTGTATATAATGCTTCGAAGTGTATATAATGCTTCCAAGTGTATAATGCTTCCAAGTGTATAATGCTTCCAAGTGCATATAATGCTTCCAAGTGTATATAATGCTTCCAAGTGTGTATAATGCTTCCAAGTGTGTATAATGCTTCCAAGTGTATAATGCTTCCAAGTGTATATAATGCTTCCAAGTGTATATAATGCTTCCAAGTGTGTATAATGCCTCCAAGTGTATAATGCTTCCAAGTGTATATAATGCTTCCAAGTGTATATAATGCTTCTAAGTGTATAATGCTTCCAAGTGTGTATAATGCTTCCAAGTGTATAATGCTTCCAAGTGTATTTAATGCTTCCAAGTGTATAATGCCTCCAAGTGTGTATAATGCTTCCAAGTGTGTATAATGCTTCCAAGTGTATATAATGCTTCCAAGTGTGTATAATGCTTCCAAGTGTGTATAATGCTTCCAAGTGCGTATAATGCTTCCAAGTGTATATAATGCTTCCAAGTGTATATAATGCTTCCAAGTGTGTATAATGCTTCCAAGTGTATATAATGCTTCCAAGTGTATATAATGCTTCCAAGTGTATAATGCTTCCAAGTGTGTATAATGCTTCCAAGTGTATATAATGCTTCCAAGTGTATATAATGCTTCCAAGTGTATATAATGCTTCCAAGTGTATAATGCTTCCAAGTGTGTATAATGCTTCCAAGTGTATATAATGCTTCCAAGTGTATATAATGCTTCCAAGTATGTATAATGCTTCCAAGTGTGTATAATGCTTCCAAGTGCGTATAATGCTTCCAAGTGTATATAATGCTTCCAGGTGTATAATGCTTCCAAGTGTGTATAATGCTTCCAAGTGTATATAATGCTTCCAAGTGTGTATAATGCTTCCAAGTGTGTATAATGCTTCCAAGTGCGTATAATGCTTCCAAGTGTATATAATGCTTCCAAGTGTATATAATGCTTCCAAGTGTGTATAATGCTAATGCTTCCAAGTGTATATAATGCTTCCAAGTGTGTATAATGCTTCCAAGTGCATATAATGCTTCCAAGTATGTATAATGTTTCCAAGTGTATAATGCTTCCAAGTGTATATAATGCTTCCAAGTGTGTATAATGCCTCCAAGTGTATAATGCTTCCAAGTGTGTATAATGCTTCCAAGTGTATATAATACTTCCAAGTGTATATAATGCTTCCAAGTGTATAATGCTTCCAAGTGTATATAATGCTTCCAAGTGTGTATAATGCTTCCAAGTGTATATAATGCTTCCAAGTATGTATAATGCTTCCAAGTGTATATAATGCTTCCAAGTATGTATAATGCTTTCAAGTGTATAATGCTTCCAAGTGTGTATAATGCTTCCAAGTGTGTATAATGCTTCCAAGTGTATAGTGCTTCCAAGTGTGTATAATGCCTCCAAGTGTATATAATACTTCCAAGTGTGTATAATGCTTCCAAGTGTATATAATGCTTCCAAGTGTATAATGCTTCCAAGTGTGTATAATGCTTCCAACTGTGTATAATGCTTTCAAGTGTATATGATGCTTCCAAGTGTATAATGCTTCCAAGTGTATATAATGCTTCCAAGTGTGTATAATGCTTCCAAGTGTATAATGCTTCCAAGTGTACATGATGCTTCGAAGTGCATATAATGCTTCCAAGTGTGTATAATGCTTCCAAGTGAATATAATGCTTCCAAGTATGTATAATGCTTCCAAGTGTATATAATGCTTCCAAGTGTATAATGCTTCCAAGTGTATATAATGCTTCCAAGTGTGCATAATGCTTCCAAGTGTATAATGCTTCCAAGGGTATATAATGCCTCGAAGTGTATATCATGCTTCCAAGTGTGTATAATGTTTCCAAGTGTGTATAATGCTTCCATGTGTATATAATGCTTCCAAGTGTGTATATTGCTTCCAAGTGTATAATGCTTGCAAGTGTATATAATGCTTCCAATTGTATATAATGCTTCCAAGTGTAATGCTTCCAAGTGTATATAATGCTTCCAAGTGTGTATAATGCTTCCAAGTGTGTATAATGCTTCCAAGTATGTATAATGCTTCCAAGTGTATATAATACTTCCAAGTGTGTATAATGCCTCCAAGTGTATAATGCTTCCCAGTGTATATAATGCTTCCAAGTATGTATAATGCTTCCAAGTGTATATAATGCTTCCAAGTGTATAATGCCTCCAAGTGTATATAATGCTTCCTAGTGTGTATAATGCTTCCAAGTGTATAATGCTTACAAGTGAGTATAATGCTTCCAAGTGTATATAATGCTTCCAAGTGTATATAATGCTTCCAAGTGTGTATAATGCTTCCAGGTGTATATAATGCTTCCAAGTATGTATAATGCTTCCAAGTGTATATAATGCTTCCAAGTATGTATAATGCTTTCAAGTGTATAATGCTTCCAAGTGTGTATAATGCTTCCAAGTGTGTATAATGCTTCCAAGTGTATAATGCTTCCAAGTGTGTATAATACTTCCAAGTGTATATAATGCTTCCAAGTGTATATAATGATTCCAAGTGTATATAATGCTTCCAAGTGTGTATAATGCTTCCAAGTGTATATAATGCTTCCAAGTACATTCCAAGTGTGAATAATGCTTCCAAGGGTATAATGCTTCCAAGTGTATATAATGCTTCCAAGTGTACAATGCTTCCAAGTGTGTATAGTGCATCCAAGTGTGTATAATGCTTCCAAGTGTATATAATGCTTCCAAGTATGTATAATGCTTCCAGGTGTATATAATGCTACCAAGTGTATAATGCTTCCAAGTGTATATAATGCTTCCAAGTGTGTATAATGCTTCCAAGTGTATAATGCTTCCAAGTATGTATAATGCTTCCAAGTGTATATTATGCTTCCAAGTGTGTATAATGCTTCCAAGTGTGTATAATGCTTCCAAGTATGTATAATGCTTCCAAGTGTATAATGCTTCCAAGTGTGTATAATGCTTCCAAGTGTGTCTAATGCTTCCAAGTGTATATAATGCTTCCATGTATGTATAATGCTTCCAAGCATGTATAATGCTTCCAAGTGTATATAATGCTTCCAAGTGTGTATAATGCTTCCAAGTGTGTATAATGCTTCCAAGTGTATATAATGCTTCCAAGTACATTCCAAGTGTATATAATGCTTCCAAGTGTGTATAATGCTTCCAAGTGTATAATGCTTCCAAGTGTATAATGCTTCCAAGTGTATATAATGCTTCCAAGTGTATAATGCTTCCAAGTGTATAATGCTTCCAAGTGTGTATAATGCTTCCAAGTGTATATAATGCTTCCAAGTGTATATAATGCTTCCAAGTGTATATAATGCTTCCAAGTATGTATAATGCTTCCAAGTGTATATAATGCTTCCAAGTGTGTATAACGCTTCCAAGTGTATATAATGCTTCCAAGTATGTATAATGCTTCCAAGTATGTATAATGCTTCCAAGTGTGTATAATGCTTCCAAGTGTATATAATGCTTCCAAATATGTATAATGTTTCCAAGTGTATATAATGCTTCCAAGTGTGTATAATGCT
The DNA here is from genome assembly GCA_028554795.2 of Sinohyriopsis cumingii. Classification (NCBI taxonomy): domain Eukaryota; kingdom Metazoa; phylum Mollusca; class Bivalvia; order Unionida; family Unionidae; genus Sinohyriopsis; species Sinohyriopsis cumingii. The sequence goes on along the minus strand of CM068837.1, from coordinate 3,229,136 downwards.
TCCAAGTGTATAATGCTTCCAAGTGTGTATAATGCTTCCAAGTGTGTATAATGCTTCCAAGTGTATAATGCTTCCAAGTGTGTATAATGCTTCGAAGTGTATATAATGCTTCCAAGTGTATATAATGCTTCCAAGTGTGTATAATGCTTCCAAGTGTATATAATGCTTCCAAGTATGTATAATGCTTGCAAGTGTATATAATGCTTCCAAGAATGTATAACGCTTCAAAGTGTATAATGCTTCCAAGTGTATATAATGCTTGAAAGTGTGTATAATGCTTCCAAGTGTGTATAATGCTTCCAAGTGTATATAATGCTTCCAAGTATGTATAATGCTTCCAAGTGTGTATAATGCTTCCAAGTATGTATAATGCTTCCAAGTGTATATAATGCTTCCAAGTGTATAATGCTTCCAAGTGTGCATAATGCTTCCAACTGTGTATAATGCTTCCAAGTGTATATAATGCTTCCAAGTGTAAAATGCTTCCAAGTGTATATAATGCTTCCAAGTGTGTATAATGCTTCCAAGTGTATAATGCTTCCAAGTGTATATGATGCTTCCAAGTGCATATAATGCTTCCAAGTGTGTATAATGCTTCCAAGTGTATATAATGCTTCCAAGTGTATATAATGGTTCCAAGTGTATATAATGCTTCCAAGTATTTATAATGCTTCCAAGTGTATATTATGCTTCCAAGTGTATAATGCTTCCAAGTGTATATAATGCTTCCAAGTGTGCATAATGCTTCCAAGTGTATAATGATTCCAAGTGTATATAATGCTTCCAAGTGTATATAATGCTTCCAAGTGTGTATAATGTTTCCAAGTGTGTATAATGCTTCCAAGTGTATATAATGCTTCCAAGTATGTATAATGCTTCCAAGTGTATAATGCTTCCAAGTGTATATAATGCTTCCAAGTGTATATAATGCTTCCAAGTGTATAATGCTTCCAAGTGTATATAATGCTTCCAAGTGTGTATAATGCTTCCAACTGTGTATAATGCTTCCAAGTATGTATAATGCTTCCAAGTGTATATAATACTTCCAAGTGTGTATAATGCTTCCAAGTGTATAATGCTTCCAAGTGTAGATAATGCTTCCAAGTATGTATAATGCTTCCAAGTGTACATAATGCTTCCAAGTGTATAATGCCTCCAAGTGTGTATAATGCTTCCAAGTGTATATAATGCTTCCAAGTGTATAATGCTTGCAAGTGTGTATAATGCTTCCAAGTGTGTATAATGCTTCCAAGTATGTATAATGCTTCCAAGTGTATATAATACTTCCAAGTGTGTATAATGCTTCCAAGTGTATAATGCTTCCAAGTGCGTATAATGCTTCCAAGTGTATATAATGCTTCCAAGTATGTATAATGCTTCCAAGTGTGTATAATGCCTCCAAGTGTATAATGCTTCCAAGTGTATATAATGCTTCCAAGTGTATTTAATGCTTCCAAGTGTATAATGCTTCCAGGTGTGTATAATGCTTCCAAGTGTATAATGCTTCCAAGTGTATATAATGCTTCCAAGTGTATAATGCTTCCAAGTGTGTATAATGCTTCCAAGTGTATAATGCTTCCAAGTGTATATAATGCTTCCAAGTGTATAATGCTTCCAAGTGTGCATAATGCTTCCAAGTGTGTATAATGCTTCCAAGTGTATATAATGCTTCCAAGTGTGTATAATGCTTCCAAGTGTGTATAATGCTTCCAAGTGTATATAATGCTTCCAAGTGTGTATAATGCTTCCAAGTGTATATAATGCTTCCAAGTGTATATAATGCTTCCAAGTGTATAATGCTTCCAAGTGTGTATAATGCTTCCAAGTGTATATAATGCTTCCAAGTGTATATAATGCTTCAAAGTGTATAATGCTTCCAAGTGTGTATAATGCTTCCAAGTGTATATAATGCTTCCAAGTGTATATAATGCTTCCAAGTGTGTATAATGCTTCCAAGTGCGTATAATGCTTCCAAGTGTGTATAATGCTTCCAAGTATGTATAATGCTTCCAAGTGTATATAATACTTCCAAGTGTGTATAATGCCTCCAAGTGTATAATGCTTCCAAGTGTATATGATGCTTCCAAGTATGTATAATGCTTCCAAGTGTATAATGCTTCCAAGTGTATAATGCCTCCAAGTGTGTATAATGCTTCCTAGTGTGTATAATGCTTCCAAGTGTATAATGGTTACAAGTGAGTATAATGCTTCCAAGTGTATATAATGCTTCCAAGTGTATATAATGCTTCCAAGTGTGTATAATGCTTCCAAGTGTATATAATGCTTCCAAGTATGTATAATGCTTCCAAGTGTATATAATGCTTCCAAGTATGTATAATGCTTTCAAGTGTACAATGCTTCCAAGTGTGTATAATGCTTCCAAGTGTGTATAATGCTTCAAAGTGTATAATGCTTCCAAGTGTGTATAATGCTTCCAAGTGTATATAATGCTTCCAAGTGTATATAATGATTCCAAGTGTATATAATGCTTCCAAGTGTGTATAATGCTTCCAAGTGTATATAATGCTTCCAAGTACATTCCAAGTGTGCATAATGCTTCCAAGTGTATAATGCTTCCAAGTGTATATAATGCTTCCAAGTGTATAATGCTTCCAAGTGTGTATAGTGCTTCCAAGTGTGTATAATGCTTCCAAGTGTATATAATGCTTCCAAGTATGTATAATGCTTCCAGGTGTATATAATGCTTCCAAGTGTATAATGCTTCCAAGTGTATATAATGCTTCCAAGTGTGTATAATGCTTCCAAGTGTATAATGCTTCCAAGTATGTATAATGCTTCCAAGTGTATATTATGCTTCCAAGTGTGTATAATGATTCCAAGTGTGTATAATGCTTCCAAGTATGTATAATGCTTCCAAGTGTATAATGCTTCCAAGTGTATATAATGCTTCCAAGTGTGTATAATGCTTTCAAGTGTGTATAATGCTTCCAAGTGTATATAATGCTTCCATGTATGTATAATGCTTCCAAGCATGTATAATGCTTCCAAGTGTATATAATGCTTCCAAGTGTATAATGCTTCCAAGTGTATATAATGCTTCCACATGTGTATAATGCTTCCAAGTGTATATAACGCGTCCAAGTATGTATAATGCTTCCAAGTGTGTATAATGCTTCCAAGTGTGTATAATGCTTCCAAGTGTATAATGCTTCCAAGTGTATATAATGCTTCCAAGTGTTTATAATGCTTCCAAGTATGTATAATGCTTCCAAGTGTATATAATGCTTCCAAGTGTGTATAATGCTTCCAAGTGTGTATAATGCTTCCAAGTGTATATAATGCTTCCAAGTATGTATAATGCTTCCAAGTGTATATAATGCTTCCAAGTGTGTATAATGCTTCGAAGCGTATATAATGCTTCCAAGTGTGTATAATGCTTCCAAGTGTGTATAATGCTTCCAAGTGTATATAATGCTTCCAAGTACATTCCAAGTGTATATAATGCTTCCAAGTGTGTATAATGCTTCCAAGTGTATAATGCTTCCAAGTATGTATAATGCTTCCAAGTGTGTATAATGCTTCCAAGTGTATATAATGCTTCCAAGTGTGTATAATGCTTCCAAGTGTGTATAATGCTTCCAAGTGTATATAATGCTTCCAAGTATGTATAATGCTTCCAAGTGTATATAATGCTTGCAAGTGTGTATATTGCTTCGAAGTGTATATAATGCTTCCAAGTGTGTATAATGCTTCCAAGTGTGTATAATGCTTCCAAGTGTATATAATGCTTCCAAGTACATTCTAAGTGTATATAATGCTTCCAAGTGTGTATAATGCTTCCAAGTGTATAATGCTTCCAAGTATGTATAATGCTTCCAAGTGTGTATAATGCCTCCAAGTGTATATAATGCTTCGAAGTGTATATAATGCTTCCAAGTGTATAATGCTTCCAAGTGTATAATGCTTCCAAGTGCATATAATGCTTCCAAGTGTATATAATGCTTCCAAGTGTGTATAATGCTTCCAAGTGTGTATAATGCTTCCAAGTGTATAATGCTTCCAAGTGTATATAATGCTTCCAAGTGTATATAATGCTTCCAAGTGTGTATAATGCCTCCAAGTGTATAATGCTTCCAAGTGTATATAATGCTTCCAAGTGTATATAATGCTTCTAAGTGTATAATGCTTCCAAGTGTGTATAATGCTTCCAAGTGTATAATGCTTCCAAGTGTATTTAATGCTTCCAAGTGTATAATGCCTCCAAGTGTGTATAATGCTTCCAAGTGTGTATAATGCTTCCAAGTGTATATAATGCTTCCAAGTGTGTATAATGCTTCCAAGTGTGTATAATGCTTCCAAGTGCGTATAATGCTTCCAAGTGTATATAATGCTTCCAAGTGTATATAATGCTTCCAAGTGTGTAGAATGCTTCCAAGTGTATATAATGCTTCCAAGTGTATATAATGCTTCCAAGTGTATAATGCTTCCAAGTGTGTATAATGCTTCCAAGTGTATATAATGCTTCCAAGTGTATATAATGCTTCCAAGTGTATATAATGCTTCCAAGTGTATAATGCTTCCAAGTGTGTATAATGCTTCCAAGTGTATATAATACTTCCAAGTGTATATAATGCTTCCAAGTATGTATAATGCTTCCAAGTGTGTATAATGCTTCCAAGTGCGTATAATGCTTCCAAGTGTATATAATGCTTCCAGGTGTATAATGCTTCCAAGTGTGTATAATGCTTCCAAGTGTATATAATGCTTCCAAGTGTGTATAATGCTTCCAAGTGTGTATAATGCTTCCAAGTGCGTATAATGCTTCCAAGTGTATATAATGCTTCCAAGTGTATATAATGCTTCCAAGTGTGTATAATGCTAATGCTTCCAAGTGTATATAATGCTTCCAAGTGTGTATAATGCTTCCAAGTGCATATAATGCTTCCAAGTATGTATAATGCTTCCAAGTGTATAATGCTTCCAAGTGTATATAATGCTTCCAAGTGTGTATAATGCCTCCAAGTGTATAATGCTTCCAAGTGTGTATAATGCTTCCAAGTGTATATAATACTTCCAAGTGTATATAATGCTTCCAAGTGTATAATGCTTCCAAGTGTATATAATGCTTCCAAGTGTGTATAATGCTTCCAAGTGTAGATAATGCTTCCAAGTATGTATAATGCTTCCAAGTGTATATAATGCTTCCAAGTATGTATAATGCTTTCAAGTGTATAATGCTTCCAAGTGTGTATAATGCTTCCAAGTGTGTATAATGCTTCCAAGTGTATAGTGCTTCCAAGTGTGTATAATGCCTCCAAGTGTATATAATACTTCCAAGTGTGTATAATGCTTCCAAGTGTATATAATGCTTCCAAGTATGTATAATGCTTTCAAGTGTATAATGCTTCCAAGTGTGTATAATGCCTCCAAGTGTACAATGCTTCCAAGTGTGTATAATGCTTCCAAGTGTATATAATACTTCCAAGTGTGTATAATGCTTCCAAGTGTATAATGCTTCCAAGTGTATATAATGCTTCGAAGTGTGTATAATGCTTCCAAGTGTATATAATGCTTCCAAGTATGTATAATGCTTTCAAGTGTATAATGCTTCCAAGTGTGTATAATGCTTCCAAGTGTGTATAATGCTTCCAAGTGTATAATGCTTCCAAGTGTGTATAATGCTTCCAAGTGTATATAATGCTTCCAAGTGTATATAATGATTCCAAGTGTATATAATGCTTCCAAGTGTGTATAATGCTTCCAAGTGTATATAATGCTTCCAAGTACATTCCAAGTGTGTATAATGCTTCCAAGTGTATAATGCTTCCAAGTGTATATAATGCTTCCAAGTGTATAATGCTTCCAAGTGTGTATAATGCTTCCAAGTGTGTATAATGCTTCCAAGTGTATATAATGCTTCCAAGTATGTATAATGCTTCCAGGTGTATATAATGCTTCCAAGTGTATAATGCTTCCAAGTGTATATAATGCTTCCAAGTGTGTATATTGCCTCCAAGTGTATAATGCTTCCAAGTGTGTATAATGCTTCCAAGTGTATATAATACTTCCAAGTGTGTATAATGCTTCCAACTGTGTATAATGCTTTCAAGTGTATATGATGCTTCCAAGTGTATAATGCTTCCAAGTGTATATAATGCTTCCAAGTGTGTATAATGCTTCCAAGTGTATAATGCTTCCAAGTGTACATGATGCTTCGAAGTGCATATAATGCTTCCAAGTGTGTATAATGCTTCCAAGTGAATATAATGCTTCCAAGTATGTATAATGCTTCCAAGTGTATATAATGCTTCCAAGTGTATAATGCTTCCAAGTGTATATAATGCTTCCAAGTGTGCATAATGCTTCCAAGTGTATAATGCTTCCAAGGGTATATAATGCCTCGAAGTGTATATCATGCTTCCAAGTGTGTATAATGTTTCCAAGTGTGTATAATGCTTCCATGTGTATATAATGCTTCCAAGTGTGTATATTGCTTCCAAGTGTATAATGCTTGCAAGTGTATATAATGCTTCCAATTGTATATAATGCTTCCAAGTGTAATGCTTCCAAGTGTATATAATGCTTCCAAGTGTGTATAATGCTTCCAAGTGTGTATAATGCTTCCAAGTATGTATAATGCTTCCAAGTGTATATAATACTTCCAAGTGTGTATAATGCCTCCAAGTGTATAATGCTTCCCAGTGTATATAATGCTTCCAAGTATGTATAATGCTTCCAAGTGTATATAATGCTTCCAAGTGTATAATGCCTCCAAGTGTATATAATGCTTCCTAGTGTGTATAATGCTTCCAAGTGTATAATGCTTACAAGTGAGTATAATGCTTCCAAGTGTATATAATGCTTCCAAGTGTATATAATGCTTCCAAGTGTGTATAATGCTTCCAGGTGTATATAATGCTTCCAAGTATGTATAATGCTTCCAAGTGTATATAATGCTTCCAAGTATGTATAATGCTTTCAAGTGTATAATGCTTCCAAGTGTGTATAATGCTTCCAAGTGTGTATAATGCTTCCAAGTGTATAATGCTTCCAAGTGTGTATAATACTTCCAAGTGTATATAATGCTTCCAAGTGTATATAATGATTCCAAGTGTATATAATGCTTCCAAGTGTGTATAATGCTTCCAAGTGTATATAATGCTTCCAAGTACATTCCAAGTGTGAATAATGCTTCCAAGGGTATAATGCTTCCAAGTGTATATAATGCTTCCAAGTGTACAATGCTTCCAAGTGTGTATAGTGCATCCAAGTGTGTATAATGCTTCCAAGTGTATATAATGCTTCCAAGTATGTATAATGCTTCCAGGTGTATATAATGCTACCAAGTGTATAATGCTTCCAAGTGTATATAATGCTTCCAAGTGTGTATAATGCTTCCAAGTGTATAATGCTTCCAAGTATGTATAATGCTTCCAAGTGTATATTATGCTTCCAAGTGTGTATAATGCTTCCAAGTGTGTATAATGCTTCCAAGTATGTATAATGCTTCCAAGTGTATAATGCTTCCAAGTGTGTATAATGCTTCCAAGTGTGTCTAATGCTTCCAAGTGTATATAATGCTTCCATGTATGTATAATGCTTCCAAGCATGTATAATGCTTCCAAGTGTATATAATGCTTCCAAGTGTGTATAATGCTTCCAAGTGTGTATAATGCTTCCAAGTGTATATAATGCTTCCAAGTACATTCCAAGTGTATATAATGCTTCCAAGTGTGTATAATGCTTCCAAGTGTATAATGCTTCCAAGTGTATAATGCTTCCAAGTGTATATAATGCTTCCAAGTGTATAATGCTTCCAAGTGTATAATGCTTCCAAGTGTGTATAATGCTTCCAAGTGTATATAATGCTTCCAAGTGTATATAATGCTTCCAAGTGTATATAATGCTTCCAAGTATGTATAATGCTTCCAAGTGTATATAATGCTTCCAAGTGTGTATAACGCTTCCAAGTGTATATAATGCTTCCAAGTATGTATAATGCTTCCAAGTATGTATAATGCTTCCAAGTGTGTATAATGCTTCCAAGTGTATATAATGCTTCCAAATATGTATAATGTTTCCAAGTGTATATAATGCTTCCAAGTGTGTATAATGCTTCCAAGTGTATAATGCTTCCAAGTGTGTATAATGCTTCCAAGTGTGTATAATGCTTCCAAGTGTATAATGCTTCCAAGTGTGTATAATGCTTCGAAGTGTATATAATGCTTCCAAGTGTATATAATGCTTCCAAGTGTGTATAATGCTTCCAAGTGTATATAATGCTTCCAAGTATGTATAATGCTTGCAAGTGTATATAATGCTTCCAAGAATGTATAACGCTTCAAAGTGTATAATGCTTCCAAGTGTATATAATGCTTGAAAGTGTGTATAATGCTTCCAAGTGTGTATAATGCTTCCAAGTGTATATAATGCTTCCAAGTATGTATAATGCTTCCAAGTGTGTATAATGCTTCCAAGTATGTATAATGCTTCCAAGTGTATATAATGCTTCCAAGTGTATAATGCTTCCAAGTGTGCATAATGCTTCCAACTGTGTATAATGCTTCCAAGTGTATATAATGCTTCCAAGTGTAAAATGCTTCCAAGTGTATATAATGCTTCCAAGTGTGTATAATGCTTCCAAGTGTATAATGCTTCCAAGTGTATATGATGCTTCCAAGTGCATATAATGCTTCCAAGTGTGTATAATGCTTCCAAGTGTATATAATGCTTCCAAGTGTATATAATGGTTCCAAGTGTATATAATGCTTCCAAGTATTTATAATGCTTCCAAGTGTATATTATGCTTCCAAGTGTATAATGCTTCCAAGTGTATATAATGCTTCCAAGTGTGCATAATGCTTCCAAGTGTATAATGATTCCAAGTGTATATAATGCTTCCAAGTGTATATAATGCTTCCAAGTGTGTATAATGTTTCCAAGTGTGTATAATGCTTCCAAGTGTATATAATGCTTCCAAGTATGTATAATGCTTCCAAGTGTATAATGCTTCCAAGTGTATATAATGCTTCCAAGTGTATATAATGCTTCCAAGTGTATAATGCTTCCAAGTGTATATAATGCTTCCAAGTGTGTATAATGCTTCCAACTGTGTATAATGCTTCCAAGTATGTATAATGCTTCCAAGTGTATATAATACTTCCAAGTGTGTATAATGCTTCCAAGTGTATAATGCTTCCAAGTGTAGATAATGCTTCCAAGTATGTATAATGCTTCCAAGTGTACATAATGCTTCCAAGTGTATAATGCCTCCAAGTGTGTATAATGCTTCCAAGTGTATATAATGCTTCCAAGTGTATAATGCTTGCAAGTGTGTATAATGCTTCCAAGTGTGTATAATGCTTCCAAGTATGTATAATGCTTCCAAGTGTATATAATACTTCCAAGTGTGTATAATGCTTCCAAGTGTATAATGCTTCCAAGTGCGTATAATGCTTCCAAGTGTATATAATGCTTCCAAGTATGTATAATGCTTCCAAGTGTGTATAATGCCTCCAAGTGTATAATGCTTCCAAGTGTATATAATGCTTCCAAGTGTATTTAATGCTTCCAAGTGTATAATGCTTCCAGGTGTGTATAATGCTTCCAAGTGTATAATGCTTCCAAGTGTATATAATGCTTCCAAGTGTATAATGCTTCCAAGTGTGTATAATGCTTCCAAGTGTATAATGCTTCCAAGTGTATATAATGCTTCCAAGTGTATAATGCTTCCAAGTGTGCATAATGCTTCCAAGTGTGTATAATGCTTCCAAGTGTATATAATGCTTCCAAGTGTGTATAATGCTTCCAAGTGTGTATAATGCTTCCAAGTGTATATAATGCTTCCAAGTGTGTATAATGCTTCCAAGTGTATATAATGCTTCCAAGTGTATATAATGCTTCCAAGTGTATAATGCTTCCAAGTGTGTATAATGCTTCCAAGTGTATATAATGCTTCCAAGTGTATATAATGCTTCAAAGTGTATAATGCTTCCAAGTGTGTATAATGCTTCCAAGTGTATATAATGCTTCCAAGTGTATATAATGCTTCCAAGTGTGTATAATGCTTCCAAGTGCGTATAATGCTTCCAAGTGTGTATAATGCTTCCAAGTATGTATAATGCTTCCAAGTGTATATAATACTTCCAAGTGTGTATAATGCCTCCAAGTGTATAATGCTTCCAAGTGTATATGATGCTTCCAAGTATGTATAATGCTTCCAAGTGTATAATGCTTCCAAGTGTATAATGCCTCCAAGTGTGTATAATGCTTCCTAGTGTGTATAATGCTTCCAAGTGTATAATGGTTACAAGTGAGTATAATGCTTCCAAGTGTATATAATGCTTCCAAGTGTATATAATGCTTCCAAGTGTGTATAATGCTTCCAAGTGTATATAATGCTTCCAAGTATGTATAATGCTTCCAAGTGTATATAATGCTTCCAAGTATGTATAATGCTTTCAAGTGTACAATGCTTCCAAGTGTGTATAATGCTTCCAAGTGTGTATAATGCTTCAAAGTGTATAATGCTTCCAAGTGTGTATAATGCTTCCAAGTGTATATAATGCTTCCAAGTGTATATAATGATTCCAAGTGTATATAATGCTTCCAAGTGTGTATAATGCTTCCAAGTGTATATAATGCTTCCAAGTACATTCCAAGTGTGCATAATGCTTCCAAGTGTATAATGCTTCCAAGTGTATATAATGCTTCCAAGTGTATAATGCTTCCAAGTGTGTATAGTGCTTCCAAGTGTGTATAATGCTTCCAAGTGTATATAATGCTTCCAAGTATGTATAATGCTTCCAGGTGTATATAATGCTTCCAAGTGTATAATGCTTCCAAGTGTATATAATGCTTCCAAGTGTGTATAATGCTTCCAAGTGTATAATGCTTCCAAGTATGTATAATGCTTCCAAGTGTATATTATGCTTCCAAGTGTGTATAATGATTCCAAGTGTGTATAATGCTTCCAAGTATGTATAATGCTTCCAAGTGTATAATGCTTCCAAGTGTATATAATGCTTCCAAGTGTGTATAATGCTTTCAAGTGTGTATAATGCTTCCAAGTGTATATAATGCTTCCATGTATGTATAATGCTTCCAAGCATGTATAATGCTTCCAAGTGTATATAATGCTTCCAAGTGTATAATGCTTCCAAGTGTATATAATGCTTCCACATGTGTATAATGCTTCCAAGTGTATATAACGCGTCCAAGTATGTATAATGCTTCCAAGTGTGTATAATGCTTCCAAGTGTGTATAATGCTTCCAAGTGTATAATGCTTCCAAGTGTATATAATGCTTCCAAGTGTTTATAATGCTTCCAAGTATGTATAATGCTTCCAAGTGTATATAATGCTTCCAAGTGTGTATAATGCTTCCAAGTGTGTATAATGCTTCCAAGTGTATATAATGCTTCCAAGTATGTATAATGCTTCCAAGTGTATATAATGCTTCCAAGTGTGTATAATGCATCGAAGCGTATATAATGCTTCCAAGTGTGTATAATGCTTCCAAGTGTGTATAATGCTTCCAAGTGTATATAATGCTTCCAAGTACATTCCAAGTGTATATAATGCTTCCAAGTGTGTATAATGCTTCCAAGTGTATAATGCTTCCAAGTATGTATAATGCTTCCAAGTGTGTATAATGCTTCCAAGTGTATATAATGCTTCCAAGTGTGTATAATGCTTCCAAGTGTGTATAATGCTTCCAAGTGTATATAATGCTTCCAAGTATGTATAATGCTTCCAAGTGTATATAATGCTTGCAAGTGTGTATATTGCTTCGAAGTGTATATAATGCTTCCAAGTGTGTATAATGCTTCCAAGTGTGTATAATGCTTCCAAGTGTATATAATGCTTCCAAGTACATTCTAAGTGTATATAATGCTTCCAAGTGTGTATAATGCTTCCAAGTGTATAATGCTTCCAAGTATGTATAATGCTTCCAAGTGTGTATAATGCCTCCAAGTGTATATAATGCTTCGAAGTGTATATAATGCTTCCAAGTGTATAATGCTTCCAAGTGTATAATGCTTCCAAGTGCATATAATGCTTCCAAGTGTATATAATGCTTCCAAGTGTGTATAATGCTTCCAAGTGTGTATAATGCTTCCAAGTGTATAATGCTTCCAAGTGTATATAATGCTTCCAAGTGTATATAATGCTTCCAAGTGTGTATAATGCCTCCAAGTGTATAATGCTTCCAAGTGTATATAATGCTTCCAAGTGTATATAATGCTTCTAAGTGTATAATGCTTCCAAGTGTGTATAATGCTTCCAAGTGTATAATGCTTCCAAGTGTATTTAATGCTTCCAAGTGTATAATGCCTCCAAGTGTGTATAATGCTTCCAAGTGTGTATAATGCTTCCAAGTGTATATAATGCTTCCAAGTGTGTATAATGCTTCCAAGTGTGTATAATGCTTCCAAGTGCGTATAATGCTTCCAAGTGTATATAATGCTTCCAAGTGTATATAATGCTTCCAAGTGTGTAGAATGCTTCCAAGTGTATATAATGCTTCCAAGTGTATATAATGCTTCCAAGTGTATAATGCTTCCAAGTGTGTATAATGCTTCCAAGTGTATATAATGCTTCCAAGTGTATATAATGCTTCCAAGTGTATATAATGCTTCCAAGTGTATAATGCTTCCAAGTGTGTATAATGCTTCCAAGTGTATATAATACTTCCAAGTGTATATAATGCTTCCAAGTATGTATAATGCTTCCAAGTGTGTATAATGCTTCCAAGTGCGTATAATGCTTCCAAGTGTATATAATGCTTCCAGGTGTATAATGCTTCCAAGTGTGTATAATGCTTCCAAGTGTATATAATGCTTCCAAGTGTGTATAATGCTTCCAAGTGTGTATAATGCTTCCAAGTGCGTATAATGCTTCCAAGTGTATATAATGCTTCCAAGTGTATATAATGCTTCCAAGTGTGTATAATGCTAATGCTTCCAAGTGTATATAATGCTTCCAAGTGTGTATAATGCTTCCAAGTGCATATAATGCTTCCAAGTATGTATAATGCTTCCAAGTGTATAATGCTTCCAAGTGTATATAATGCTTCCAAGTGTGTATAATGCCTCCAAGTGTATAATGCTTCCAAGTGTGTATAATGCTTCCAAGTGTATATAATACTTCCAAGTGTATATAATGCTTCCAAGTGTATAATGCTTCCAAGTGTATATAATGCTTCCAAGTGTGTATAATGCTTCCAAGTGTAGATAATGCTTCCAAGTATGTATAATGCTTCCAAGTGTATATAATGCTTCCAAGTATGTATAATGCTTTCAAGTGTATAATGCTTCCAAGTGTGTATAATGCTTCCAAGTGTGTATAATGCTTCCAAGTGTATAGTGCTTCCAAGTGTGTATAATGCCTCCAAGTGTATATAATACTTCCAAGTGTGTATAATGCTTCCAAGTGTATATAATGCTTCCAAGTATGTATAATGCTTTCAAGTGTATAATGCTTCCAAGTGTGTATAATGCCTCCAAGTGTACAATGCTTCCAAGTGTGTATAATGCTTCCAAGTGTATATAATACTTCCAAGTGTGTATAATGCTTCCAAGTGTATAATGCTTCCAAGTGTATATAATGCTTCGAAGTGTGTATAATGCTTCCAAGTGTATATAATGCTTCCAAGTATGTATAATGCTTTCAAGTGTATAATGCTTCCAAGTGTGTATAATGCTTCCAAGTGTGTATAATGCTTCCAAGTGTATAATGCTTCCAAGTGTGTATAATGCTTCCAAGTGTATATAATGCTTCCAAGTGTATATAATGATTCCAAGTGTATATAATGCTTCCAAGTGTGTATAATGCTTCCAAGTGTATATAATGCTTCCAAGTACATTCCAAGTGTGTATAATGCTTCCAAGTGTATAATGCTTCCAAGTGTATATAATGCTTCCAAGTGTATAATGCTTCCAAGTGTGTATAATGCTTCCAAGTGTGTATAATGCTTCCAAGTGTATATAATGCTTCCAAGTATGTATAATGCTTCCAGGTGTATATAATGCTTCCAAGTGTATAATGCTTCCAAGTGTATATAATGCTTCCAAGTGTGTATATTGCCTCCAAGTGTATAATGCTTCCAAGTGTGTATAATGCTTCCAAGTGTATATAATACTTCCAAGTGTGTATAATGCTTCCAAGTGTATAATGCTTCCAAGTGTATATAATGCTTCCAAGTATGTATAATGCTTTCAAGTGTATAATGCTTCCAAGTGTGTATAATGCTTCCAAGTGTGTATAATGCTTCCAAGTGTATAATGCTTCCAAGTGTGTATAATGCTTCCAAGTGTATATAATGCTTCCAAGTGTATATAATGATTCCAAGTGTATATAATGCTTCCAAGTGTGTATAATGCTTCCAAGTGTATATAATGCTTCCAAGTACATTCCAAGTGTGTATAATGCTTCCAAGTGTATAATGCTTCCAAGTGTATATAATGCTTCCAAGTGTATAATCCTTCCAAGTGTGTATAATGCTTCCAAGTGTGTATAATGCTTCCAAGTGTATAATGCTTCCAAGTGTATATAATGCTTCCAAGTGTGTATAATGCTTCCAAGTGTATAATGCTTCCAAGTATGTATAATGCTTCCAAGTGTGTATAATGCTTCCAAGTGTGTATAATGCTTCCAAGTATGTATAATGCTTCCAAGTATATAATGCTTCCATGTGTATATAATGCTTCCAAGTGTGTATAATGCTTCCAAGTGTGTATAATGCTTCCAAGTTTATATAATGCTTCCAAGTATGTATGATGCTTCCAAGTATGTATAATGCTTCCAAGTGTATATAATGCTTCCAAGTGTATAATGCTTCCAAGTGTATATAATGCTTCCAAGTGTGTATAATGCTTCCAAGTGTATATAATGCTTCCAAGTATGTATAATGCTTCCAAGTGTGTATAATGCTTCCAAGTGTATATAATGCTTCCAAGTGTGTATAATGCTTCCAAGTGTATAATGGTTCCAAGTGTATATAGTGCTTCGAAGTGTATATAATGCTTCCAAGTATGTATAATGCTTCCAAGTGTATATAATGCTTCCAAGTGTGTATAATGCTTCCAAGTGTGTATAATGCTTCCAAGTGTATATAATGCTTCCAAGTATGTATAATGCTTCCAAGTGTATATAATGCTTCCAAGTGTGTATAATGCTTCCAAGTGTATAATGCTTCCAAGTGTATATAATGCTTCCAAGTGTGTATAATGCTTCCAAGTGTGTATAATGCTTCCAAGTGTATATAATGCTTCCAAGTACATTCCAAGTGTATATAATGCTTCCAAGTGTGTATAATGCTTCCAAGTGTATAATGCTTCCAAGTGTATAATGCTTCCAAGTGTATATAATGCTTCCAAGTGTGTATAATGCTTCCAAGTGTATAATGGTTCCAAGTGTATAATGCTTCCAAGTGTGTATAATGCTTCCAAGTGTATATAATGCTTCGAAGTGTATATAATGCTTCCAAGTATGTATAATGCTTCCAAGTGTATATAATGCTTCCAAGTGTGTATAATGCTTCCAAGTGTATATAATGCTTCCAAGTATGTATAATGCTTCCAAGTATGTATAATGCTTCCAAGTGTGTATAATGCTTCCAAGTGTATATAATGCTTCCAAATATGTATAATGCTTCCAAGTGTATATAATGCTTCCAAGTGTGTATAATGCTTCCAAGTGTATAATGCTTCCAAGTGTGTATAATGCTTCCAAGTGTGTATAATGCTTCCAAGTGTATAATGCTTCCAAGTGTGTATAATGCTTCCAAGTGTATATAATGCTTCCAAGTGTATATAATGCTTCCAAGTGTGTATAATGCTTCCAAGTGTATATAATGCTTCGAAGTATGTATAATGCTTGCAAGTGTATATAATGCTTCCAAGAATGTATAACTCTTCCAAGTGCATAATGCTTCCAAGTGTGTATAATGCTTCCAAGTGTGTATAATGCTTCCAAGTGTGTATAATGCTTCCAAGTATGTATAATGCTTCCAAGTGTATATAATGCTTCCAAGTGTATATAATGCTTCGAAGTGTACAATGCTTCCAAGTGTGTATAATGCTTCCAAGTGCATATAATGCTTCCAAGTGTATAATGCTTCCAAGTGTATAATGCTTCCAAGTGTATATAATGCTTCCAAGTGTGTATAATGCTTCCAAGTGTATATAATGCTTCCAAGTACATTCCAAGTGTATATAATGCTTCCAAGTGTATATAATGCTTCCAAGTGTATATAATGCTTCCAAGTGTGTATAATGCTTCCAAGTGTATATAATGCTTCCAAGTATGTATAATGCTTCCAAGTGTATATAATGCTTCCAAGTGTATATAATGCTTCCAAGTATGTATATAATGCTTCAAAGTGTATAATGCTTCCAAGTGCATAATGCTTCCAAGTGTTTATAATGCTTCCAAGTATGTATAATGCTTCCAAGTGTATAATGCTTCCAAGTTTATATAATGCTTCCAAGTGTGTATAATGCTTCCAAGTGTGTATAATGCTTCCAAGTGTGTATAATGCTTTCAAGTGTATATAATGCTTCGAAGTGTATATAATTCTTCCAAGTGTATATAATGCTTCCAAGTGTATATAATGCTTCCAAGTGTATACAATGCTTCGAAGTGTATATAATGCTTCCAAGTGTGTATAATGCTTCCAAGTGTATATAATGCTTCCAAGTATGTATAATGCTTCCAAGTGTATATAATGCTTCCAAGTGTATATAATGCTTCCAAGTGTATATAATGCTTCCAAGTGTGTATAATGCTTCCAAGTGTGTATAATGCTTCCAAGTGTATATAATGCTTCCAAGTGTATATAATGCTTCCAAGTGTATATAATGCTTCCAAGTGTATATAATGCTTCCAAGTATATATAATGCTTCCAAGTGTGTATAATGCTTCCAAGTGTATATAATGCTTCCAAGTATGTATGATGCTTCCAAGTGTATATAATGCTTCCAAGTGTATATAATGCTTCCAAGTGTGTATAATGCTTCCAAGTGTATATAATGCTTCCAAGTGTATATAATGCTTCCAAGTGTGTATAATGCTTCCAAGTGTATATAATGCTACCAAGTATGTATAATGCTTCCAAGTGTATATAATTTTTCGAAGTATGTATAATGCTTCCAAGTGTGTATGATGCTTCCAAGTGTGTATAATGCTTCCAAGTGTATATAGTGGTTCCAAGTGTATATAACGCTTCCAAGTGTATATAATGCTTCCAAGTGTATATAATGCTTCCAAGTGTGTATAATGCTTCCAAGTGTATATAATGGTTCCAAGTGTATATAACGCTTCCAAGTGTATATAATGCTTCCAAGTGTGTATAATGCTTCCAAGTGTGTATAATGCTTCCAAGTGTATATAATGCTTCCAAGTGTATATAATGCTTCCAAGTGTATATAATGCTTCCAAGTGTATATAATGCTTCCAAGTATATATAATGCTTCCAAGTGTGTATAATGCTTCCAAGTGTATATAATGCTTCCAAGTATGTATAATGCTTCCAAGTGTATATAATGCTTCCAAGTGTATATAATGCTTCCAAGTGTATAATGCTTCCAAGTGTATATAATGCTTCCAAGTGTGTATAATGCTTCCAAGTGTATATAATGCTTCCAAGTACATTCCAAGTGTGTATAATGCTTCCAAGTGTATAATACTTCCAAGTGTTTATAATGCTTCCAAGTGTATAATGCTTCGAAGTGTGTATAATGCTTCCAAGTGTATAATGCTTCCAAGTTTGTATAATGCTTCCAAGTGTATATAATGCTTCCAAGTGTGTATAATGCTTCCAAGTGTATATAATGCTTCCAAGTATGTATAATGCTTCCAAGTATGTATAATGTTTCCAAGTGTATATAATGCTTCCAAGTATGTATAATGCTTCCAAGTATGTATAATGCTTCCAAGTGTATATAATGCTTCCAAGTGTATATAATGCTTCCAAGTGTATATAATGCTTCCAAGTGTATATAATACTTCCAAGTGTGTATAATGCTTCCAAGTGTGTATAATGCTTCCAAGTGCATATAATGCTTCCAAGTGTGTAATGCTTCCAAGTGTATAATGCTTCCAAGTGTATATAATGCTTCCAAGTGTATGTAATGCTTCCAAGTACATTCCAAGTGTCTATAATGCTTCCAAGTGTATATAATGCTTCCAAGTGTATATAATGCTTCTAAGTGTATAATGCTTCCAAGTGTATATAATGCTTCCAAGTGTGTATAATGCTTCCAAGTGTATATAATGCTTCCAAGTGTATATAATGCTTCAAAGTGTATAATGCTTCCAAGTGTATATAATGCTTCCAAGTGTGTATAATGCTTCCAAGTGTGTATAATGCTTCCAAGTGTGTATAATGCTTCCAAGTGTATATAATGCTTCCAAGTGTGTATAATGCTTCCAAGTGTATATAATGCTTCCAAGTACATTCCAAGTGTATATAATGCTTCCAAGTGTATATAATGCTTCCAAGTGTATATAATGCTTCCAAGTGTGTATAATGCTTCCAAGTGTATATAATGCTTCCAAGTATGTATAATGCTTCCAAGTGTATAATGCTTCCAAGTGTATATAATGCTTCCAAGTGTATATAATGCTTCAAAGTGTATAATGCTTCCAAGTGTATATAATGCTTCCAAGTGTGTATAATGGTTCCAAGTGTATATAATGCTTCCAAGTGTGTATAATGCTTCCAAGTGTATATAATGCTTCCAAGTATGTATAATGCTTCCAAGTGTTTAATGCTTCCAAGTGTATATAATGCTTCCAAGTGTATATAATGCTTCCAAGTGTATAATGCTTCCAGGTGTATATAATGCTTCCAGGTGTGTATAATGCTTCCAAGTGTATATAATGCTTCCAAGTATGTATAATGCTTCCAAGTGTATAATGCTTCCAAGTGTATATAATGCTTCCAAGTGTTTATAATGCTTCCAAGTGTATAATGCTTCCAAGTGTGTATAATGCTTCCAAGTGTATATAATGCTTCCAAGTGTATATAATGCTTCCAAGTGTATATAATGCTTCCAAGTGTGTATAATGCTTCCAAGTGTATATAATGCTTCCAAGTATGTATAATGCTTCCAAGTGCATATAACGCTTCCAAGTGTATATAATGCTTCCAAGTGTATATAATGCTTCCAAGTGTGTATAATGCTTCCAAGTGTATAATGCTTCCAAGTATGTATAATGCTTGCAAGTGTATAATGCTTTCAAGTGTGTATAATGCTTCCAAGTGTATCATGCTTCCAAGTGTATATAATGCTTCCAAGTGTGTATAATGCTTCCAAGTGTATAATGCTTCCAAGTGTATATAATGCTTCCAAGTGTGTATAATGCTTCCAAGTGTGTATAATGCTTCCAAGTATGTATAATGCTTCCAAGTGTGTATAATGCTTCCAAGTGTATATAATGCTTCCAAGTGTGTATAATGCTTCCAAGTGTATATAATGCTTCCAAGTGTGTATAATGCTTCCAAGTGTATAATGCTTCCAAGTTTGTATAATGCTTCCAATTTTGTAATTTATGAAATTATTAATTTCATAGGAAGATAATGAGCTGGCGAAGCCGGGGTGGGAGTGGGAGTGGGTGTGGGTGTGGGTGTAGCGGGAAAACAGATTGATATTCTTGTTTTCATTATTCCTCCATTTTCTGAAGATTTTAAGATAATTTAAAGATGTGTAAAGCAAAGCATTAAGCAATTCAGTTGTTATGCATTATTTCTAAATCAAGAGTGAGTAAAATTATAAATAAATTATTACTAACGAGCAATTTCACATGCTTTGAAATAACACTAGCAATTACACATTCTTTGAAATAACACTAGCAATTACACATGCGTTGAAATAACACTAGCAATTACACATTCTTTGAAATAACACTAGCAATTACACATGCTTTGAAATAACACTAGCAATTACACATGCTTTGAAATAACACTACCAATTACACATGCGTTGAAATAACACTAGCAATTACACATTCTTTGAAATAACACTAGCAATTACACATGCGTTGAAATAACACTAGCAATTACACATGCTTTGAAATAACACTAGCAATTACACATGCTTTGAAATAACACTAGCAATTACACATGCGTTGAATAACACTAGCACTTACACATTATTTGAAGTAACACTAGCAATTACACATGCTTTGAAATAACACTAGCAATTACACATGCGTTGAATAACACTAGCAATTACACATTCTTTGAAATAACACTAGCAATTACACATGCTTTGAAATAACACTAGCAATTGCACATGCGTTGAAATAACACTAGCAATTACACATTCTTTGAAATAACACTAGCAATTACACATGCGTTGAAATAACAATAGCAATTACACATGCTTTGAAATGACACTAGCAATTACACATGCTTTGAAATAACACTAGCAATTACACATGCTTTGAAATAACACTAGCAATTACACATGCGTTGAAATAACAATAGCAATTACACATGGTTTGAAATATTACAACGCAAGTGTATGTATTGTGCAAGGAATTATTTACAGTCACTTGCTTGGTATTCCTATCAACCTAGATAATGTTTTATTGTTGAATCATATAATATTCATCCGACATATTTGTACTTAGTAATAAATTCACTGATTTACGTTATTTTTCAGTTTTGAAGATATAACTGCACAACAATCCATAATTGAACTGAAGGTACTTTTAAGTTTTGCAACAAGAAAGTGAAAACTCACTTTATGGCTAGACACGGCAAATCCTCAAGTTGATTTTAAATTATATATTACCCAATCTATGGCTAGACATGGCAAAACCTCAAGCTGATTTTAAATTATATATTACCCAATCTATGGCTAGACATGGCAAAACCTCAAGTTGATTTTAAATTATATATTACCCAATCTATGGCTAGACATGGCAAAACCTCAAGTTGATTTTAAATTATATATTACCCAATCTATGGCTAGACATGGCAAAACCTCAAGTTGATTTTAAATTATATATTACCCAATCTATGGCTAGACATGGCAAATCCTCAAGTTGATTTTAAATTATATATTACCCAATCTATGGCTAGACATGGCAAAACCTCAAGTTGATTTTAAATTATATATTGCCCAATCTATGGCTAGACATGGCAAAACCTCAAGTTGATTTTAAATTATATATTACCCAATCCATGGCTAGACATGGCAAAACCTCAAGTTGATTTTAAATTATATATTACCCAATCTATGGCTAGACACGGCAAATCCTCAAATTGATTTTAAATTATATATTACCCAATCTATGGCTAGACATGGCAAAACCTCAAGCTGATTTTAAATTATATATTACCCAATCTATGGCTAGACATGGCAAAACCTCAAGTTGATTTTAAATTATATATTACCCAATCTATGGCTAGACATGGCAAAACCTCAAGCTGATTTTAAATTATATATTACACAATATATGGCTAGACATGGCAAAACCTCAAGCTGATTTTAAATTATATATTACCCAATCTATGGCTAGACATGGCAAAACCTCAAGTTGATTTTAAATTATATATTACACAATATATGGCTAGACATGGCAAAACCTCAAGTTGATTTTAAATTATATATTACCCAATCTATGGCTAGACATGGCAAATCTTCAAGTTGTTTGAAAGTATATATTACCCTGTCTCTTCCTACCCTATCCTATCTCAGCCTTATCGTGACCAGGGCGTATGACATCTTATCATCCAGTTCCCTCCAACCCTATTCCATCTCCGCCTTTTCATGACCAGGGTTCAGGGTGTCAGACGTGTCGTCACACTATGACTCAATCATCAACGATTGGTTGAAAGATATTTTTGTAAACTGACTCTTGACTTCATCATTGGGGGCGGTGAACAAGAAAAATGCACACGGTACTCATGGCTATTGTATAACAATTAAGTTCCATACAAAAGTAGAACATGTGGTAGGTATCACTGCGCCAATTTTACCCACCAGCCGTTTTTGCATTATACTGAAGTTTGTAAGGAAATTTTAATATTTGTTCTCTGATTATTCCCGGAGATTTACTTCCCGTTAAGAATGTTTATTGCATTCAATAGAAAACGTGAGTACACCCTAAATAGAAAACGTGAGTATACCCTAAATAGAAAACGTGATTACACCCTAAATAGAAAACGTGAGTACACCCTAAATAGAAAACGTGATTACACCCTAAATAGAAAACGTGAGTACACCTTAAATAGAAAACGTGAGTACACCCTAAATAGAAAACGTGAGTACACCCTAAATAGAAAACGTGAGTACACCCGAAATAGAAAATTAAGTGCTTATTTAGTTCAAACCCGTGGCTTCTGCGTAGGATGACAAATCAAAACGTAGTGGGTCGGACACCTTTAATCGAAGCAATTTATTATTTAAATATCATCTCAAACATGGCGGCGTACATGTTTATACTTGTCTCATACATTCCTCCCATAACATATTTAATGACTTACAAACGCCAGAATAAACACAAAGGCATAGTATTGCTTTATAATCACCCACAGCTAATAAGGAATTTTTCACAGGTACACTATTCAGCTGACTCTAAATTTATGGAAATTTGTATCAAGGCCCCGGATGACAAAGTTACGCTTCAATTAAATTTTGCAATCATTGACACTGGTAACAAAACACACACGTGACTTTTCAACCTTTCCAAAGTTTACCTGTGTAGAGTTATAACTGGAACTAGCGACCTACTGATGAGGCATCCATGTATTTGTCTACCTATATATTTATCCAGCTATCTGTTTTCGTGACTCGCTATCATCGATATATATATATATATATATATATATATATATATATATATATATATATATATATATATATATATATATATATATATATATATATATATATATATATATATATATATATATATATATATATATATATATATATATATATATATATTAGTTTATGTCTGTCTGTCCGTCTCTCTGCCTGCCCAACTCGTTTGCAC
The DNA here is from genome assembly GCA_028554795.2 of Sinohyriopsis cumingii. NCBI lineage: Eukaryota > Metazoa > Mollusca > Bivalvia > Unionida > Unionidae > Sinohyriopsis > Sinohyriopsis cumingii. The sequence continues at coordinate 3,206,162 of CM068837.1, read as the reverse complement.
TACACGTCCACTCCCTTGGCCTGTAGCACTGGACAACAAATTTTTACAAAAGTCATGTTACTGAAATAAAATTAGTCAATTCTTATCAATTTTTATGTGCTGAACACGAATATGACAGTCAAATTGCAAAATTGGCTCTAGTTTTTTTGTAATCTGCAAGAAATTAATGTTTACATAACGAAATGCATTCCAATAGTAAAAGGTCAACTGTAATAGCCTACCTATAAAAAATCAAGTCATTGACTACATCTTAGATTTCTTCGCCTGTCTCTTGTACAGCTGTTCGGGAGCATCTCTGAGGAGTGTCCAGCAGTAGTCAGCCAGCATTGTAGTGGACCATTTTCCCTGGTATCTTTGTTCCATTGTTGCGATATCTTGATGAAAACGTTCGCCGTGTTCATCACTAACAATACCACAGTTGCTAGGAAAGAAATCCAAATGGGAATGAAGGAAGTGAATCTTTAGAGACATATTGCAGCCAAGTTTCTTATACTTCATCAACATGTCTTCTACTAGTTCCTTATAGTTTTCTGCCCTAACATTTCCGAGGAAGTTTGTAGAAACTAGGCGAAAAGCATTCCATGCTTGTTTCGCGTCACCTTCCAGCAAGTTGTTGAACCGGTCATCTTTGAAAAGCTCTCGAATCTGAGAACCCACAAAAAATCCCTCTTTAATCTTTGCTTCGCTGAGTCGAGGGAATTTTTCATGCAGGTATCGGAATGCTGGCAAAGTCCGGTCAATGGCTTTCACGAAGTTCTTCATCAAACCTAGTTTGATGTGAAGGGGTGGTAGCAAGATTTTCTGAGCCTCAACCAGAGCTGGGTGTTGGATATTCTTCTCTCCAATGGCTACATTCTGCCTGTGAGTCCATTCCTTCCTCATGTAGTGCATTTCCCTTGCTCGGCTATCCCACTCGCATAAGAAACACATGTATTTTGTATATCCTTGCTGCAGTCCCATTAAAAGGGCAACTACCTTCAAATCACCACAGAGGTGCCAGCTGTACTTGTTATACTCAATGGAATTCAGTAGCTGCCTTAAGTTATCGTATGTCTCTTTCATGTGGACAGCATACGCTACTGGAATAGATGGAAGAATGTTTCCATTGTGCAAAAGCACAGCCTTGAGACTCAGTTTCGAAGAGTCCACAAATAGTCTCCATTCTTGTGGGTCATGAGTGATTTTTAAAGCATTCATGAGGCCCTCAATATCGGAACAGAATATCAGATTACTTTCCTTTCTGAAGAAAGGCTCCAATTGCTGGTGGCGCTTTCGATATGCAGTAATTGTGACATCTTCTTCTAGAAGATTCCATTGTTGGAGTCTTGATCCTAGCAATTCTGCCTTGTTCTTTGATAAGTCCAAATCACGAATCAGGTCATTTAGTTCTTCCTGTGTTATTCTGTGTGGGGTTGATGATGCACTACAGTGAAAATCTGGATCACTGCATGCTGATGGACCAGGAGAAGAACAGGTCGACTCACCTTTGTCTTCGTCAGATGAATCAAGAGAATATTCTGCTGGAGGTTCTGGAATAGGAAGTCCCTCACCATGTGGAACTCGTCTCAATGCAGACGGAATGTTTGGGTAGACTATTCTCGACTTCTTTCGCTTCGTTATTCCGCCGGAAAGAGGAGGAACCAAGCAGAAGTAACAGTCATTTAAGTGGTTGCTTGGCTCTCTCCACACCATTGGGACTGCAAACGGCATTGATGACCTTTTGCAATTCAACCACTGTGAAAGCTGTGTTGTACATGTAGCACAGCATATATGCGGAGCCCAAGGCTTGTCTTGGTCACCAACCTTGCATCCGAAGTAAAGATGATATGCCTTCTTCACTTGAGAATTGATACTTTTCTTCTGGTTGGCAAATGTCACTTCCCCACAAATATAGCAAAAATTGTCCGCGGTATTAACACACTTTCGAGGCATTACTGTTCTTTATTGTACGTAAATGGATAAAATAATAAGTTTTATGTAACAGTAGCTTGAACTGTCTCGCACAACGTCTAAAATATTTTAAATGCTGAACCTATCTGATTGGGCTTTATATAGTACACTGCTTACGTCAGCTTCAGCAGCCGCCTGGCATTAGTATAATAGGCCTACACATGTATAGTACACTGCTGACGTCAACTTACTTCAGCAGCCGCATGGCATTAGTATTGCATTGCATCAGAAAATGATGCAATCAACTGTGGATGATATGAGCATGATGGTATTATGCAATGTTACATCATTATTCCGGATGTTGCTGCAGTCCTACTGGAGAAATTTACACAGTGAAACATAGAAAATGAGGTATATGAATATCTTCAAAACGAGAGCCAATACAAATTTTTCACGGTTATATTCGTGTTCGGCACACCAAAATACTACAGATTAGGGCCTTTTCAAGTCAGTAATGATTTCACTGTTGACCAGTGTAGTAAGAACGTTCGCTTCAGATGCGGGAGGTTGTGAGTACGAACCCCAGCCGAGACATACCAAACATTTATAAAAATGGTACTTACAGCTGCCTTGCTAGGCGCCCAGCATTACGAGGTTAGTGTTTGGGCTGGTGGGCCTGGAGTCAGGATAATGTGACTGGGTGGGACATCATGCTACATGTCTGCGGCATGATGCCCCAGTGCTAGACAGCACTATAAACTGTCACGCTGCAGACATCGTAGCGATATGACTGGAAAAAACTGTTAAAGCTATATTAAAATCCAAAATACCCACACCCACACACATACTCACTACACAAAAGTCGGACCGCTCCGGTGGTATACGTGGTTAGAGCGTCTGCCTCGGATGAAGGCGTTCGTGGGTTCGAGCTCCAACCAAGTCATACCAAAGACTTACAAAAATGATACTTGCAGCTACCTCGCCTGGCACTCAGCATTAAGAGGTTAGTGTTTAGGACTGGTAGGCCTGGAGTCAGGATAATGGGAATGGGTGGGACATCATGCTACATGTTTTCGGCATGTTTATCCAGTGGTAGATATCACTATAAACTGTTATACTATATTCGTCGTAGTGATATGTCTGGAAAATTCTTAATGCTACTGTCACGTTTGCTAAGCCCCAGCTATAAAGTCATGTGTAAGCTATACCCTACTTGTATTGGGAATATTACCACAGCCTTGTTTTTTGATCTCTAAAGATTTCCGCGGGGTTAGTGTTGAACTCTTACACAAGGTTACAATGACCAGACCGAGACCTGAAACTTGAGTCGGCAAAGTCGACCGTCCGCGTCCCTTACTAAAGGCTTGCCTTTAGCACCCCTATATCTTAAAGATTAGTTAAAGGATGAAAAGGAAAGTCCACGGGTAAACATAGCGTGTTCTTATCCACGATGACAGCGAGAGGAACATTGTCCGCTAAGTTTGATTGGATCGGTCCACTGCAATATCCAATCAAAAATTGAAATAGAAGGTGTGATTACCATTCAGACCCGAATGATAACTTCCGAAATCGTAAGGGTAATTTCGCATTCTGTTGGAAGGATTGCAGATCAATAGGGTTTACTCCGAGAAAGAAGCCACTCGAAATATGGCGGCAGAACTTAAAGGTATTTTCTAAGGAGAGACAAAGCTTCGAAATGATCAGTAAGCTATTTGCTCTATTTTTGCGGAATATTACATGTATGTTTAAAACATGGGCTTGAGCCCTACGTAGAAAATTATTAGATGCGAGGCGGAATTATGTAGATTGTTAGTTTGTGGTCAGAACTAATTTTGTAATTCGCTATTAGGTTACTGCGTAGTAAATTGTGAATTGGGAAGTATGTAAGAGTAGTTACTATGGACGTATGCATATATCAGAGCATGGCTATTTGAATATTTGCGCCCTTTGTATGAGTTGTAAGGTCAAGAAGTGCGTCTGATTAGTCGTAATCGTAGTCTGTCAAGGTATATACATACAAGATAAGATTATATATATATATATATATATATATATATATATATATATATATATATATATATATATATATATATATATATATATATATATATATATATATATATATATATATATATATATATATATATATATATATATATATATATATATATATATATATATATATATATATATATATACTCTTCATGTCCAGAGTGTTAATCATGTGGTACACTATCGTGGCAGTGTCAATGCACAACAATTTGAACTTTTTGTGGAAAACTTGAAGAAGGAATCAAGAATCATGATACAATATATACCTCACATTCTTCCAGTCCAATTGTATTAACCCTCATCAATATGAGTAGTGAATAGGGGTAGTTTACGGACAATGGGAATTAGCATTAAAAACACCCTTGGGTCAGATTACGGACAATGGAAATTTAACATGGCAAAAAATCGTGGGTTAGATTACGGACAAGGGGAATTAACATGGCAAAAAATCGTGGGTCACTTTACGGACAAGGGGAATTTAACATGGCTATAAATCGTGGGTCACTCTACGGACAAGGGGAATTTAACATGGGATTTTTTTTAAAAAATTTTTTTTTAAAAAAAGGGTAGGCAATTCAAAGACTATCTCTTTTCGAGAAATATGGCTGGCCCTGAAAAGGGCCTTTGGGTTTTTCTTCTTCTTCTTCTAACTCCTCCACTTCTTCCACCAAGTCCTCACTTTTTCCATTATTCCTTTCTTCTTCTTCTTCTTTTCCTCCTCTGTTATCCAGTCAGGATGGCCCATCTCTCTAAATTTCTGTTGGATCTTCATCCAGTTGTTATTCAATCTTTCAAACTCTAATTTCTTCTTCTTAATCTCTTCTTCCTTTCTCTCTTTGCTCCATTTTTCTTTTATCTTCATCACTTCTACTTTCATTACCTCTCTAATTAGTTCTTCTGCTTTTATCAACTGGTTACAACCCCACTTTACGTACCACCAGTCAGTCCAATAAAAGATATTTTCTAGGAAGCTCCTGACTTCTGTGATATGATCCAAGGCTTCCTTTAAAGTACCTACTCTCACGTAAGGTGGGTCAATGAATCCTCTGATTCTTTCTACTTCTTCCTCAATCATTCCCCCTATTTGATCTTTTGCTACTCCAAGATTCTTCACATTGTTCAGGCTACCTTCAAATCTTCCTTCCTTATTCAATCTTTCTACTACATAAGTTCCATCCATGATCCAAAAATAGCTATGTCTCAAATCGTTAAATAATTTTGTCACCTCCATCTTCTTTGTTTATTCCTATAATGGTTTGAACGACGAATATTGTGAGTTCTTATACGAAAAGCGCGGACGTGATGGAAAACATCCCCCAGACATAAAATTAATCTTACCTAGATCATGACCCAACAACGCGCTTACGTGAATGAAAACATCCCCCTACTTTCTCATTTCATATAATAAAACCCTAACTATACTCTTCACATACGCTAAGAAACCCATAATCTACTATTCACACTAACATACCTGAGCTCTTACAAACACAAACACACAAACACGCAAACACATACCCTCACATTTTTTGAAAAAGAGTTAGTGTTTATATTCACACTACTCTACCTACACACATTGGCAAATTAATAGTTATTTCTTTTCTAGAGTATTGGGTAGCCCTGAAAAGGGCTGTTTTTTTGAACTCCTGATGCACCTATCTAATGGTTGCACCTTCCTGGCCTGGCGCCGCACACGCATCTTCTTCCCCAGTCTTCTTTCACCTTTCTTCTGGGGAGCGCAGAGGGAGGATGATTCGCTTCAACACCCCAATCCTCTGTTTCGGGAATATTGAACGACATCCTCTCTTCTCTTTTCTTTTCCTCTTCTTCCCTCTCTCTTCTCTCCTCCTCTTCCTTCTTTACTCTTGCTTCTTCTACTACAGCCTCCGCTGATAGTTCGTTTACTATGCGCCTGGCATATTCCAGGTGCATCTGGAGTTATAACAGTTTCACTATTCTGCTATTCATTCTTCTGGCTGTGTTGATCAATCAACAAGGGTAGCTGGACTGCCGAACGAGTTTCAATTTATACTGAAAGCGCGGACGTGAAGGAAAACATCCCCTAAAAACATAAAATTCATCTTACCTAGATCATGACCAAGAAACAACAACGCGCGGACCTAAAAGAAACACTCGCTCACTTTTTTATGCTACCCATCACTTCAATAGACTATCCACATACGCAAAGCAATCCAATCTAACCCAAAATATACACCTCAATCAGCCCCCAAAAAAACAAACATCATTTTAATCTACTATCCACACCAACCTACTTTATCGCTTACAAACACAATCACACAAACTCATACCCTCACATTTTTTTAATAAAGAGTTAGTGTTTATTTTCACACTACTCTACCTACACACATTGGCAAATCTATCGTTATTTCTTTTCTAGAGTATTGGGTAGCCCTGAAAAGGGCTGTTTTTTTTGGTTTTTTTGCTATGGCATTCTTTTTAGTTTCTAAGAATGCGATGTCCTCTGAGGATAGACTTTCTGGCAATAGGTCTGCTTCTTCGGAAAGAGAAGAAGAATTCTTTGGTGTCGATACGACAATCGACAAAGCCTCTGTCAGCTTCAGATTGTTGCTGCTGCTGTTGTTGTTGCTGCTGTTGCTGCTGTCTCTGAAGTCTGTACTTCTCTGTCCATTCTTCTTTCTCCCTGTTCATTTCTTCTCTGAAGAGCTCTTCTATCAGGTCTTCAGTGATTTTTAACATTCTCACATTCTCTATTTCTTCTGGTTTCGGTATCAGACTGTGTCTGACCCTATGCAGATTCACGTAGGCTTCGTTGAGCTTAGCTAGTTTGGAGCACATCTTCTTAGGAGGATGAGTCGACAATGGATGGCTAGACTGGGAACAACCCGGTTCTTAAAGTTAAAGCGCGGACGTGAAGGAAAACATCCCCCACACGGTTTTCGAGCCGCAACGTTCATGAGAGGGATAGTAAGAAATGAAAGAGCATCAATCCAACATTCTTATAGCTAAACAAACCACAAAGGCATTTTTTTCTAAACACAACATTTTTTATTCAAAAAATCACTTAACACTAAACATCAACATTTTTAACAATAATCCAACATTATAACATCAAACAATTTTTTTTTCAAATCACAAACAATTTTTTTCTTCTAATACTAACTACTTTGAACAAGGCTGACAACGTTGTGAATGAAATCGTGATTTCCACTGTTGGAAATCATTAGGCCATTGATGGACACTACGTTTCCTAGCTTGAGACAAAAGATAAGCATAATGGTCACAAAACCATCGATCTACTTTCACATCGTTTCTAGCAGAAGAACGAGGATCGAAATGAGTCACTAAATGTTCTAAGGAATAGCCCAGGCTGCGATGATGCAGAAAATACACACAATATTGTCCACACACCAAGGAATCTGTGCCTTGTAATTTCACATTATTGAATCGGGTGGTTTGAGCATTTCTTCTCATAAAGTCAATGATATCGTCTTCCAAAGGGGGCAATCCGTACGAATCGAAATATTCCACACATCCTTCTTGAGGAAAGTAGACGGCTACCCAGTGGGTTCCTGGGAGATGACTTTCGTCCGTGTTGATCACGTAAGCTTGATGGTCTTTAGGTTTGCGATGAGGGAGTTCATCTTTAGCACAGACGACAGGATTCCAAGAAGCCGTATACGAACTGTGGTTCAAAAGGTAATGAAGTTCCCAGGTATCCATGTTTTGTGTGTGCTTTTTTCTTCTTCACAGGTAATAATAAGTCGTCAATTCGATCCTGACTTTTTGCTTGAAAATGTCTGATGAATAAACGGTTATTCGTTCTGTTTCCTCAATCTGATTCAGGAGAGCTTCGATACGATGGATCTCTTGAGTGGTTAATGGTGGACAAGAATGTTCACGCAAGTCTTTATACCACTGGTGCAACACGTCTTTGTTTGAGATGAGACTCCAAGCTTCGTCCAGATACTCGTCCAATTTTTCTTCTTGACTCAACATCAGGCATTTATCGTGTTGAATTTGACTGGGATGATCGTTTTGACATCCATAACAATTTTTCTTGATCAATTCCGTCATTTTGTCGACCAAGTGTTTGGCAAAACAGGAGACTAAATGGGCTTCTTGTTCTGGCCATCTTGACTTCATCATGATCACTTCTTCTTTGTCTTGAGATTCTCCTCCTTCCACGGTCTCCTCACATTCCATGTCCAAAGTTTCTCCGCTAGGTAAAGAGGGATAACAGTCTTCCATGGCTTTCTAATAATCTAGAATGACTTCTCTCAAACTGTTGATTTCTATGGTATTATCAAATTCTGCATACAGGATGACGTTCACCGTTACATCAGGGTCTCGGTTTGCAAACTGAATTTCCACACGAATCTGGCCTGATTTTATAGGGTGGAAATGTCCCTCGTCGCTGCCTTGGTCTGGAGTGAAATCGAAAGCCCACAAAGCGTAGCCTCCTACATAATCTTCGTACGTAATGCCGTGACTGGTATTGGTTCCTAACTGGCCGGTGGCTTCGTACAGGGACAAGTACGATCTCAAGTAATTCCCGTCATCAAACTTAGGTTCGAAAGGTCGGGTACACAAGGTCTTGCCATCTCGACTGACTTCTATCTTGGACATGCCAAAGTGTCGAAAGTAGAAAGGATTTTTACCCAAATTTCCGTTGAAGGCTTCATTTTCGACGATACCAACTATCAAACGTTTCGGTAGCTGTCCTTGGAACAAATGATCTTCAATCATGGATCGCTGTCCCTTGGGAATGGTGAAGGTTTTCACTTCCACACGTCGGATCGGATACTTGGCGGTCGTTCTGCTCAACGTCTGACTGATGTCGTTTCCCACTTTAGGTAACACTTCTACGCGGCGTACGTAGAGCCTGGCTTCCTCGATGACAGTTTTGCAAACAGTAGTACCTATCAAATGGAAAGCGGTACTGCTCCGATTCAGTCTCAGGCGGACATTCACCCCGTTCAGCAAATATTTCTCTTGCAACCACATGTCCAAATGCAAACGATCCATCAGTTCTAAACTCTTTCCATTTTTGATTCTGTTTCTTCGTTCTATAAATCCATCATTGGTTTTTTTGGCTGCTGGATCAGTTTCGAATGTTTCAAACTCGTTAGCTTCGTCAGCTTCCCATAGCACACAGGCATTGAGATGAGTGTTCTTTGCGTCTATTCCGTACGTCAAGAGATTTTCCAGGTACGCTCGATAAGGGTAAGTATCCATGCTGCTGCTGACCAGTTTGTTGTTCAAGTACAAGTCCACTCCGCTAAACAAGGAATGCATGAAATTGTTGACGGGAGCTATTACCTCATCGCCATCTAGGGTCGAATTGTCCTCATCGACAACTTTGACTTTCAAGTACAAGTAACTGCTATTCAGATCGATGTAATCTTCGGGCTGTCCTTTGATTTCAAACTCGATGGGAGCTGAGGCTGTCAATGAGGAGACGGGGTGAAATTCCACCCACTGGGATTCTTGCATCGTCATCATGGTGGGGGGCATGGCAAACAGATCCAGTTCCGTCTTGGAACAAGCGCAAGACTCTCGGTGCATCATTTTTTGTTGCTGTGTCTCAATAATCGAAAACGTCTAAGTCTCGAACGGTTCTTCTTTTCTTGGCCTTTCTCGCTTGAAGTCTGGTGAAAGGGTGTTTTCTTCTTCTTCGTCTCTTTCTGCCTTGTCCTTGCTGAATGCCAGACTCGGTAGCGTGCAGGGCATTTATGGGTGTGTCTCGTCGGCCCAAAATGTCTTTGCCCGTTTGCAGCAAGACATTTTTACCTGCCCTCATGAAGGCTTCTTTAGGGTTTTGTTTGTCGATGATGACATTTTGGAGAAATTCTTTGCCTTGCGTCAGTGCCGCATCTTTCAAGGCGTGCAATCCGCGTGTCACCATCGGTTTCAACACCGGAGCCACCGAACGAAAGGCCGATTTTAACATGTCTCCTAAACCGTGTCCTCGCTGTCGAGCAACCCCTCGGTACACTGGATACATGACTTACTTACTTACGAGTCGTGAGAGAACCGTTTTCGAAAATGGAGTTTCACCGTGACTTTTCCTTTGGTGAATGGAATATTTTGTCCCAGATCTCCTTTTATAGTAATGTTGACCGTGTCCAAATATGACTTGCTGACCGGCAAATAGTGAGGATGAACAAATTCGCGGTGGACGTGATAAGTGTTTCCACCTTCCTCGTCAGCGTTTGCGGCAGAATCCACTTTGAAAGGAATGACACGCAGTAACGGCACGGAGGTGTGTCCCACCACGTTATACTCCACCACATCGGAGTACACGAACATCAAATTCAGTCCTTGGTTCAGTTCTACCGGGGTACGAAAATACTTGGCAAAAGAATCGTTGTCAGAAATGACTAGTAATTCGCCTTTTTGTTGTTCTACTTTCTTCCTCAGCTCCATGTCACCGCCCAACATGTCAAACAATTCAGGACAAAATAAGAAAGACATGATTTTGGGCCCCTCAGGAAATTTTATCAGGAAGCGACGAGCTGTTTTGTGGTACTCCAGGGTGACACTTTTTTTGACATGCTCTAAAGCTTTCAGAAACACACCATTAAACCTGGTGGCTATGGTGTTGACCAAATGTTGACCACTAAAATAATAGCCTGGGGGAATGAACAAGTGATAGGCGGTCCACTTTAGATTTGGTGTACGGGTTTTCTTGTCATATTTGCTATGGGTATCCAAATACTGTTGCATTTGTTCGTCATGAACTTCCACATCAAATTTATTTTGATTGGGAAGGACATTGAGGACTTGGGTCGGGTGAATCATTTCTACCAAAGCCACTTCCCAATGGGCTTCGTGATCTAAGGGGATGGCTTGAGGTAATTTGGCCGTGTAACAGCACAACGTGTTGTTGGGAAACACCTCCATGGAACTGTCACTGGGTAAGGTTAAGTAAAATTGGTTTTCGTGACTCATAATTCCAGAGTTCTGTGGCTGTCCGAGGGGTTATTACTGGACGTCAGAGGCGTGTCTCCGCCCAAAATGGGGTTCTGGTTGTGGTTGTTGGAGTGGTGACTGACACTGGCACTGGACACAACGTTCCCGTTCGAGGAGAATTTCAGGGAGGGATTGGGAAGCAGGTAACCGATGCAACTGCTCAATAAAATGGTCCACAATTGTTTGTCTCCTTGTTGCAAACTCAAATTGGCAATGGCTGCCCCGATGACACAATACACCACGAAGATTTGGCAGAAAAAGACGATTTGCGTTTTAGGCACACGTTCTCCACACCACACCCACAAGGGTTGTTTTTGTAAATCTTGCACAGAAGAACTAGGGGAAGAAGGACTGGTCGACGTAGCTGCGTCTGCTGTGTGAAAGGGCATGATGGTCACTTCTTCTTTTTATAGTCGATGACTTGCGAAGCGTCGATCCAAGAATCGAAACTGGGTGGATATCCTTTCCAACGTACTTTGACTTCTTTGACACGTCGTTTGCCCACTTTACGGGTTCTGCGTTCGAGAATGCTTTCGATGTCGTACACGTCGTCTTCCTTTTTGGTGACACGTTGTAACTCGGGCAAATAAAACGTTCCTTTGAGTACTTCTCCGTTCATGTCTTCCAATTTATAGACGGTTGGATGACGGCCATGCACTCGTCCAGTGACGCGAAACAATTCGGTCGTCCAGTTAGGTAAGTAACCTTTGTCGAAAGTGCGTTTGGTTTTACCAATGCGCACCCAATCTCCTACGGTCAACTCTCCACGTTTCTTGGGGACAGCCCTCGTTGGGGACGTACCAAACAGGCGCTCAAACACCAGCACTTCGTTGTCGGGAGTCACGTCTTGCGGGGCACGTCCGATGCTTCGATGGTAAGATTGGTTGTACGCTTGTACCAGGTGCGGTAAGATGTCGATGTACTTCAGAGTGTGGTGATGCGTAAAATATTTCCACATGCGTTCTTTCAAAGTGCGTTGAAAACGTTCCACGATGCTGGCTTTGGTTTCGGGATTCTCGGTGGTAAAAAAATGAATGTCACGTTTCTTTAATTCTTTTTGGAAAGCTTGGTTCAGAAATTCGGTGCCTTTGTCCGTTTGCCATCGAAGAGGGTGACGACCGCTTTGTTTTAACACCCGTTGCAGGGCTCGCACTAACTCGCTGCTCGATTTGGAAGTCAAAGGCACGACCCAGGCAAATTTGGAAAAGACGTCGATGACACAAAACAAATATTTGTAGCCACGATTGTAGCTGGCCAAATGAGAGACATCGGCTAAATCGGCTTGCCATTGATGATCGATGCCTTCCACTCGGGTGCGACTTCTGGCAAACTTGCGTCGAATGGGTTTGTGTAAAGTGTAGGTAGCTTGTTCTTGTAACCATCGTTGCACTTGAGGTAAACGGAGACTTTTCAGTCGAGTTTTGGCAGCACGATACAATTTTTGAACTCCTGCGTAACCTGCAGGATGGGAGGGATCGTAGTAAATGCTGGCTAAGACTTTTTCCATTTTTTATTTTGTGTTGATTGGTGTGTTCATAAGTCACCCACTCTTCGGTGATGCTACTATGGGTGGGTCGAAAGGGTGGTTTGGAAACGGATTTACGTGTCCGATGGGCTACGGGAGTAGAAGTCGAAGGTAGTGGTGGTGGTGGAGGTGGCAATGGAATGGCTTTGGTTTTCTTTTCTTTTTTCGCTTCTGGTTTCCCTTCTTTCTTTTTCACTTCTGTCGAAGGAGGTGTGGACATCATCTTTTTAACCCAAGCTTTCATTTCTTCTCGTTGGGGTGTGGGGGACGGGGTCAACAAGGATGCTGCAATCTTACTAGAAATGGGAGCTGCTGACGGTGTTTGAAACACTTCGCGCGTCTCTTCTTCCTCAGGTCTTTGTGGGGTAGCATCTCTGGTGACGGTTGGGGATGACAGTAGTGGTGGTGGTGGTGGTAATGATGGTGCTGGACTTTTCATCAAGGTCTTAAAATCTTTTAGAGTGGGTAAAGCTGTTTCGTCTAAAGCTTTCTGGTGAAAGAGTTGCAGTCTTTGCAAGAGTTGACCGTACTTTTGCGATTTTTCTGTTTCGGACAAATCTTGGCGATCCATCAAGGATTGCAATTCGTGTTGTAACTGGGACATCTCGCTCAAATTGGGATTGGGAGGTAAATGTGGGGTGCGTTGTTCTTGCCACCGATGGTATTCCATCCATCGTTTGTAAGGCACTAAAGCTAGTTTTCGTCCTTCCATGGGGTTGTCAGGGGTCGATTCTGAGATCTTGGGACTTCCGAGGGCCTTTTTATCTTGCCCCCACCAGTCCTCCCAACATGGTTCCCAAGACTCCTTTCAGTATGGGGCCTAACAAGAGAGGTAAAATGCCTCCACGTTGGACCAACATCTTCTTTTTTTGACGAATGGGAATTTTCTTTTGAACCATTTTCCGAAGAACGTGACGATGTTTGCCTAAGCATTGTTTCTGGTGTTTGGACAAAGGGATCGTGCCTTTCAAGACGTTCAAACAACATTCGCACACGGTATCGATGACCTCTTTGGAGGCCGTTTGAATGAGTTTTTTTCGTAGGGGTGGAGAAGCTTTGGACAGGACAGATAACATGTCCCCATGTTTGGCTAAACGTGGTGGCAGTCCTTTCCTTTTCTTTCCTTGGGGTTTTCTGGAGGGTGACATCTTTGAGTCTTTAGGAGCACCAAAAAAACACTGATACCCTACTTGGTCACAGGTCTTTTTTATACTGGAACGCGTCGCCATTGATTGTCTTTACGTCGTATCAGTTTGAGGACAGGCATGACACGTCGTGCAGGGGTACGTAACGGACTAAATCGAGCCAGTTCTTGCTTGGACAAATCCAGTAAACTTTGTAACATGCCCGATCTTTCTTGGACTTTGATTTTGGGAGAAGGTACTTTGTGAGCAGCAGCCACTGCCGCTAAATTGGAAGGTCCTGCCACTGGGGAAGTTCTTTTGGGGGTCATCAACGGAGAAGTTCTTGGTGTGATCAACGTCTCCAAGTACTCTTCAGTTCCTGGTGACATCAACGGAGAAGTGGACAAACGTGAGGCTACCGGAGACGCTGTGGCAGGTCGTGGCTTGCGAGTGTAAGGTTGCGTCCTGACCGAAGTGCCTCTCTTGCGACTAGTTTTCTTCTGTGGGCTTTTCTTTTTCTGGGGACTTTTTCTCTGTTTCTTTTTCTGGGGGCTTCTTTTCTTTTTCCGGGGTGATGGTGGTGGTGTCTGGTAAGAGGAGGGTCCTGCCACTGGAGAAGTTCTTCTTGGGGACTTGGTCTTTTTCTTTTTCTTCTTGGGGCTTCGTTGAACTTTTGTCTTAGGGATAACTTTGGGGGCATTAGGATCCCATCTTAAGAGTGAGCGAATGATGACCCCTCCTAGAGTACCGCTCCCTCCAGGTTTCAAAATGATTTGTTTTTTGGTTTGAGTGTCGATGCGGGGATCGGCCAGTTGGACCAAAGCGACTTTGTTTCGATCGAAAAAGCGTTGGGTTTGATGAGGAATCTGAATGATTCCTTGGAGTAATTGACGTGCCGTCACCGTGAACCATCGTAAGACTTCTTTGAGACTAGCTTCTAAGACACGGGCTCGTGTTTGTGGATCTTTTTCTCGACTGATGCCATACAAGGCACGAATCAATTTGACGGGAAGATGCGACTGAAGGGACGTCATGTTCACACTGTGTGAGACAGACGAAAAAGGGTCTGAGGTTTTTATAGATTTTTTTCATGGGAGGAGTGAAATGAAGTCGAGGACGGAGATGTGTACAGGACAGGCCCTCCGTCTTGGCACCAGTGGTGAAACAAGTGGGTACGAAATCGCAAATCCTCGGGGGTCGTAGGTTTCAAATCGACGAGTAAATAGGCGTGTGGCGTTTGAGTGCCATCGTCGTACGCCTGAGTCAACCAAGGCGTTCCTAACTGTTTGGCTAAGACTTGCACTTGCGATTTATCTCGAGGGCTTTTAAACAAGACCACGTAATGCGCATTGAGACTGATGGTGCGATGGGCTTTACTTTGTTGAAACAAATTTTGGGTGATGTAAACGACACTGGCATTACGGTGATGCCCTTTGCGCGTAAACCACAATTTAATTTCTTCTTCGTCTTCTCCTAACATGTCGTCGAAAATGACCAAATGGGTTAGACGGGAGTCAGAGACGATGCCGGCGTCTTCTTTAGGAATGCCTTCCACAAACACGATGGAATCGCCTTGACTTTCACGCAAGAGGTTGTACGCCGATTGCCACTCTTTGTAACACCACACGATCCGTTGAGGGGTCCGATCGATCAAATGATGTTTATGTTCGATCAAACGTTTGACGAGTTCAGTTTTGCCTGAACCGCTAGGTCCAGCAATGAGCATGTTAAAGGGATGGCGAAGATACAAAGCCTCCCAACTGGCACGATCTAAGTGTTCGTCGATGACTCTGACAGTAGAGGAAGAGGGAGCAGAGACAGCAGAGGTAGCCATGGTATGAGAAATGTCACTTGTGACACGAAAAAACAAACAAGACAAGAGTTTATATACTTTTTTTCAGAACACGTTTATTGAATGTTTCAAATATGAACACGAAAGACAAAAATACATACAACCCAAATAGTGATGTACAGGAATAAAAAACACATCAAAACAATCAAAGTGGAATATAAACAAGTGTCTGTACAACATGTTTTGGGTAACCAAGATGTCCTAGGGACAGTGTGTAATGTTCTTACAGTCTCTACATGAGGTATTGTCACACAAGTGTCCTCCCGGAATGACCTTTCAGGCCTGTCCATGACAGTCCTGTCCTGAAGCGAGTGGTTGTTCTCGGTGACGGGTTCTTCTGGCACCGTCACTAACACGGGTTGAAAAGTAACTTTTTTCCTTGAACAACTCTTGTGCATACTGGGCCACTTCTTGGGTCCAAGCCTCAAAACCCCCCTTTTTCCAATCACGAACATCTGTCCAATGAGGGTGTAAGTCACAAGCTACACACACATCGTCATACACGTCTTGGGTAGCTAAAAGTTGACGAATCTTTTTTTCCTGTTGAGGTCGAGAAGTATCCAGATGAAACCGCAAGGCTTTGAGCAAAAGGAGTTTTTCGTGACCATTTAAGGCCATGGAGGTGGTAAGTACTGATCGTAAAGAGTCCACAAAGAATCGGCTGGTAAACGAAATCCCAAAAAACAAGTCACTAAGACACACACCACTTGTCGTCCCAAATTGAATGGATACAGTTCTTGTAATAATCGATGGTAATGATCCACGGTTTGAATATGGTCATTGAGTTCCTTCCACGGAATCTGTTGGATGACATGTGACATAAGTCGTGGCATGGCAGCCTGTTTTTATAGTCTCTTTGTTTTGGAAACAATACACGTACTTTCTAGCCAGAGATCTTCGTTCTCCAGTAGGGAATCTAAATCTTGCATACTGTAACCGAAACTTCAGAGTTCGTTTAGAAGTTTCCTCTTCCTCTAAGTAGATTCCACGTAAAATATGTTGATAATCCTTTAACTTGTCTTCCTCAATGTATTGCTGTAGGTGAATCTCGAAGTAACCAAAATAATGAACATTTCGATCATTCACTAACTCAAAGTGTTGAACAAGGTCTGACCACTGAAACAATTTCTGACGAATCAGTTCTCTTATACCATTCAGGTACCAGTGGTTAAAGATCTGGTGACGTAACGGATGCAATTGTTCTTTACGTTTCACTTGTATTTTCACCAGCTCTCGGTAAATGCGTTCTCTCAACTCCACAGGCAAAGCACGAATGTTCTCTAGCAAAGTATCCATGAATAGGTCATACTAAATCCTCTTTGGTCTGACACAAGAAATGTACTCTTTGCACAAACATGGTTTCACTTCAGTGTCGAATTTAAATCGTTGAGTCACTAATCTACACATTACAATTCGTTCAGAAGTTTCCTCTTTCACCAAGTTGACATTGTGTTTAAGATGTTGGTAATTCGTTAACTCTTCCTCTGGAATTCGATGCAGTACGTTTACAATGATGTAACTACAATCGTCCATACCAAACCAATCCTTTTGAAAACTAGAGGATCGTTGATCAATGTCTGTCCAATGGAACACTTTCAATTGAATCAGTCCTTGTATAGCCTTCAGGTACCAGTGGTTCAAACACCGGTGACGTAACGGATGCAATTGTTCTTTACGTTTCACTTGTATTTTGACCAGCTCTCGGTAAATGCGTTCTCTCAACTCCACAGGCAAAGCACGAATGTTCTCTTGTAAAGTATCCATGAACAGATTATTATGGTAAGAAGTTACTTCAATGTCTCGGTCCCACTAAAGGTAAGTAATGACAATTCAGTGACCATCGAGCATGTTCAACGTAGGCCGAATCTTGCGGTTCCCAGTGGTGAAGTGACACACCGCAACTGAAGCACTTGACTTTATCTCCTTCGCCCAAGTAGAAAAATCCGGCTCTGGCTAATTCTTCAGGGGTCGGTCCTCCCAGATACTTTGGCCATTTTCCTTTGAACGATTGAAGACGATTTTCAAAGTCGCAGTATTCCGACAAACGCACAGGGAACGAATATTCGTCTTTCACAGGTTCGTTTCGATGAGGGTTGGGTGACAGGAACAGGAGTTTGCTCAGGGCTGGATGACATCCGTAGGGAGGTAAACGTGAAGGTCGACATTCCCCTTTAAACCCGGTAAAATGTCTAAGAGGACGAGCGGCATCGCTTTCACATCCCTCAGGTTTGACACGCACAGCATCACTTTCCATGACAGGGGCAGTGAGAACAAAGTTCCCATGATGCTTTACGGCATCGCTCAGGTCACAACGTACAGCATCGTACACATCGCAAGGCTCACAATCGCACTCGTCTGCAAACTCCGTTACGCAATTACAATGGTAACCACATGGACAATCGCAGTTTCCTTCCGGACATTTTCCGTCGCAATGCATGGGTCTTATCCATCCAGTATTAGTCACACTAGAGGAAGATACAACTTTTTTACAATCCCCAAACTGGAACGATGTCTCTTTCAAAGTATTCATCTTGTTCGCTCGGTCTTGGTAGTCACAATGAACTATCGATCTTGCCTAGGGTTCCTTTTTTATATACAGACCAATACCAACGTGACCGTACGGTAAGGTGAAATGATTGGGAAGTCGAACTCGCTTCTGGTATACAATTTGATAGACTTTTTCCAAGGGTTGACTGACGATGTGGTGAGTGGGTAAACGTACAATTTTGTTCGGTTGGTAGGTGGTCACTTTAAAGTTTCCATCCTCTCCCGATTGCAAGGCTTCTTTCAATACCCCAAAGTTGACCACTCGACTGGTACGATAATTCAGAGTCAGTCCTTTCACTTTGCACGTCGTGTGCACTTCTCCTTGTTTGTCCCGGTATTCGTAACCGTAATTTTTGGGACCACCACTGACGAAACTTAGAATCTTGTCGTCGGGATGCTCGTCTGTCCAGGCTCCTAAACGGTCTCCTTCGATGTTAGGGTGATGTTGAATCGGGTGATGGATGTAAATGCAACTGTCCGTGTCAAAGTACAGGACGCGTTCTTCTAACAGTTCTAAAGCTTCGTACAATTTCAAGCGAGCATGAGCTGTCACGTAAGCCGCAATGATGACATTTCCAAAAGGGTCGTCTTGTACAAAGTCCAGATCTTCTTCGTAATTGACCAAGATTAAATTCTCTCGAACGACGTCCACGTGTTTCATGTATTTGGTTTTGTCGTGAATCATCTGGAAGTAGCGGGAAGGTTCTGTCAAATATTCCGTCTTGGGTAAACACGGTCGTTGTGCCATTTTACCCCACAAGCAATTTAACATCACTTTGGCAAACGATCTCCTGCCTTCGTTTTTCTCGATGTGGTCTAAAGTGATGCCTTCTTGTTCGTAGTATTTCTCTTTGAATTGTATTTGGTCTTCGGGAGTGTGACACCAGGAAGGATAGCCGCTGGCTTCTTGCTTCAGTTTCAAAAAGGCATCCACGTAGTCTGCGAAAATGCCTTTCTGACTGGGATCACCCTTGCGGTACTGTTGTGTCTTGGGAAAGTGGCAAATTTCGTACACTTCTAACAGTTGGTATCCCATGTCCAGAGCTTTGAACAATTCTACGCTGACCCAGGTTCCCGTCAAGGCCCGTTCTTCCTGGCTGTGCTGACAAGGTTGATCTTGGTTGCACGTTTCGGCACAAGTACGGCACAAGGGAAACATCAGTTTGCCTTGACAATGGTGAGGTAAGACGGGATGGTATAGGTTTGTGGGAGGCAAAACTTTACACTTGATCAAGCCTTCGTATTGTCGAATGTTTTTCAGGTAGATGTGTTCCGTGAACAATTGCGGGTGCCCTACAGGAAAGCGACAATATTTGCACACGTAGGGATACAGCGAACACACGTCCAAGTATTTGATTTCTTCTCCTTTCTCTTCGTCGGCTTGGTACAGCAAACAGGTGGCATTGGTCCTTCCTCCGTAGAAACTATCCCTTGGGTTCAGCGGGTCCATGAACTGGTAACTTTCCACGAGGCGTTTAAACTCGGGATCGGTTTTCAAACGGTGATCGTACTCGTGTTCCCACATTTCCACCACTTGGTATCCTTGCTGTTCTAACTTTAGGCGTCGCTGACAAGTGTCCTGGTACAAGTCTTCCATGGTTCGTTGTAAAAACTGATTTTTAGTGCCACGGTCAGGGTAACAGACGGGACATCCGTGAAATAAGCAACCGTTAAACTCGTACACGATCTTGGGGTTTTCTAAGTCCCAGCCATCGACCGAATACGTTCCGATGGTCTTTTCGCCCCCTCCGTTGCGAGCATGCTGAATCCACTTGTCTTCCTTGTCGCACAAGTAATGTAACCAACGTAGGGCTTTGACCGAGTATTGACGCTTGACATAGTTGGTCGTTTGAGGACTGATGACAGCCACGGTGTTTTCAGGCATGAATCGTTGTCGATACACTAAGGAACACGCTTTGGCAATGGTGCAAGCTTCTTTCAAAGGATCGACCCCTCCGTGTTCCATGAACAGTTCTCGAAATTTTCCACAGCAACGTCGTAAAATGTCCACGTCGGAACGACAATACTTTAACATTTCTTCCTGAAAGTCGAAAGGGTCCGAGGCGTGAGCCTGGTACCAAGCGTAGAAAGCTTCTCGTTGTTCGGTACGCATGTTGTCGGGGTCGTAATAGTGAGCCTCAGGCAAATGGGGTAGAACGGCATGTTGATTGGCTTCCGTATTGAAAAAGTGTGGAAAGTACCCTTTAGCCATTTCTGTCATTCCAAACGTTTTAGGCATTCGACTCAAAGGCATGGCCAAATAGCTCATCGAATCTTTAAACTGTACTTGTCCCACTTGCATGAAAATGATTTTGGCTCCGTTCAAAGTGACTTTAGGACGTTCGGTGCCTTGTTCCGTATAGTATCTGAGAAGAAACTGTCCATCGTATCCGGAGAAATTGTGAGCCATCACCGTGGCATGACGATGACAATCTCCGTAACGTTCGATGTCCTCTTGGCTCCACGTCTTGTCGACGGGGTCTAAGACCCATTGGGCAAAATCGGCTAACGTGTTCGGTCCCCGAAAGATTTTTTCACGCCCTCCAGGAATCTTGCTGCAGTGAGGGCAATGACTGAAGATAGGTTCTTGAATGCACTTCTCGCACGCTCGATGAGCCACGCAGAAATTAGGAATGTGAATGCCGGTCTCTTGCATGCATTCGAAATCGAAAAAGATGAAATTGCCTTTCTTCTTGTGACCGTCCTCTTTCTCTGGTGGGGGTTGGTATTTTTGCACGTAACATTGGTGTTCCAAGTCCACGATGTGGTGACAAATGTGACATTTTTTCTTTCCTCGACATACGTGTGCCTTGGCAGCATTGGTACATATGACTTGTTCACACGTAGGGCACAATCTCAGGAGTTGACAAGCACATTTCTTCTGTGAACCTTGCGTTTTCAGATGTTGTTGGTAACAGGTAGGGCTGACAAACGTGCGCAGACAAGTGGAACAAGGCACTGGTTCTTCGCTCAGACAGGGTGAAGAGACCAAACATCCTGAGCATTTCGATCCACAATGCTTGTGTTGCTCTCGATTGTTATAACCATGGTCACATTTCTCACAGTAATAACTGTATCCCAGGAATCCAGTGATAGTGGTAATCGTATCGAAATGGTCATCGTGATAATAGACATGAATGTATTTTCCATCCTTAAAGTCTTGCCCTCGAAACAATAGAGGTCCGCGCACTTCTTGAGGGTGCACTTTCAAGGTGTATCGTGGAGCTAGGACATCTTGCAATTTTTGCATCTCAGGAATGCCACAGGGTGTGTCTTTGGACAGTCCGGCTTGTTGTAACAGGAGTTCTGCTTCATTTCGTTGTTTGGCTCGGTCGGAACGTTGAATAGTGTCCCAGGTTCTTTTCCATTCTACCGTGTCGTTCTTGTTGGCATAGGTTCGTCCCACCACGATGGCACGGGCTAAGCACATCTGGTCATGAGGGTTGTCAATTCGGACGAGACTCTTTTTGGTGTTGCGAAGGTCGTCCACCAATAACATCTTTTTGTGTCCTGTCCCTTGAGGAGGAGAGACGTGGGTCATGTCCAGTGTGGCTTTACCATCGGTGATGTCAAACTGATCATTAGATTGTTGTACGTGTTGAATCTTGTCCATGACTTTGGAAGCAGTCAATTCTGCAGGGGTGCTAAACTCGATCCAAACAGGGGATTTCAAACCGTCGTGTTGTATGGAAAGTCTCAAGCGATCGTCTTCTTTGGGTTGACATTGTCGCTTGAGTGAGGTGAGCAAAGAATCCCACACCTCGGTGATGAACACTTCTGCTTTCTCTAACGGTACTTCAGCCTTGAAATCTTTAAACTTCACTGTGTATTTGTAAGCCGTGGTTCTAAATTTTCTAGAGGAGCGCTTTTCGGTCTCTCGAATGGAATAGTACTTTTCAGGGTTGACTAAGGGTGGTGAACTTGGTTTAGAGGTTTCAAATTCTGGTTCACTCATGTCCTCTTCAAAATCACTGGCATGAATTTGTGCCAAGATTTCAGCCCTGGTTCGAGGCGATAGATCACGTTTCTGCCTCTTACTTTCTTCTTTCTTCTCGAATGAATGGGATCGTTTCATCTTGAAAGCAAAAAGTCAAATGACTCAAGTTCAAACACCATAAGCTACTTTATAGTCATAGCAGACCAGTGTATATAAAAGGGTGTGTGTCTTGTCCTTTCACTATTCATTTCACTCTCAAGCCGAGCACAACGATGGAAGAGACTGACCAGATGGAACGTTTCGTCAGAGCTTTGCGAGGGGTCATTAGAAAATTCTCTTCAGACCAGCCGACAGACTACTCTCCTTCCTTTCGAGATAAAAGTCAAGATACTTGCTATATCTGTCAGAAGAAAGGGCATTGGTCTTCAGAGTGTCCAGACCGTCAAAAAAGAACAAAAACAGGGACTAAAAAAGACAAAAGTCAAGATACCTGTTATTATTGTCAAGAAAAAGGACATTGGTCTCCAGATTGCCCAAAAAAGAAACAAGAGGAGTCAGAAGAAAAGAGGAATTCTTCAGAAGAAGAGAGGGATTCTTCGAAAGAAGAGAGGGATTCTTTAGAGGAAGAAAAAAGACAATTCTATTTACAAGAGGCAAAGAAAGAGGAGAAGAAGAAAAGAAGAAGGGAAGAAAATGAGGAAAAGACAGTGAAGAAATTCAAGAAACAGAGAGACTAAACAAGGAGAAAGAAGAAGTCAATGAACTTTTAATTAAAGTGTTGTGTTGTGAATTGTGAATTGGATTGTAAAAAATGGAGAAAAGAATAAATGAATGATATAAGGTAAGTGTCTTTGAGTTGTGATTTTAAAATAAGAACGTACACTCACGCACTCATACACAGACACTTACTATAAGGGTAAAATGGGTGGGGTTTATTTTTTTTTTTTGAGTTATTGGCAAATTGAAATTGTATTTCTTTTCGAGAAATGTGGGTGGCCCTGAAAAGGGCCTTTTTTCTTCATGGTGAAAGGGTGAGTTTAAGCAATCAACTTTAACTGCCTTATGCCTTTGCCACGGCCAAGGCCTACTTCTGGACTGCGTAATGTTGATAATGATTGGGTTGAAATCACTAAGGGTGGTACGGTAGGCTTAGTCACAGGGTTGACGTGTTTAGCTCGGGAAGGTCGTATTCTCTTCGGTCGTGATAAAGAAGTCTGATACATTTGTTTCAGACTTCTTAACTCCGCTAAAATGTCCAACAGTACCGTGACCGTTTGATTTTCACCCTCTTGTTTCTTTGCTGCTACTTCTTCTTGCTGTTGCTGCTGTTGTTTTTTTCTTACCTCTTCTTCTTGTTGCTGTTGCTGTAGGAGAAAAGCCTGTTCCGCTTCCTTTTGTCGTTGTATAAATTTCTCCAATTCTTCTTTTTGTCTCTGTCTAAAATTTTCCACTTGCGGTAATGAAGAAGGTAACGAAGGTTCCGGAACAAATTCTTGCGAGGAGAGAAAATCCACAAAATCCCAATTCACCTCTTCTGAAAGTAAGTCCGAGTTTCCTTGGGCAGTCTCCCCTGCTGGTGCACCCCAATGGATCGTTTTCTGAGTTTCTGTCATGTTGAATCACTGTCGCATAGATTGACTGCACACAAGCGCTAGCGAATCTATATAGACTACGTGACGTTACAGACTGCTCTCTTCGGATTGGATGCGGGCTGACTGAATTCTGTAACGCGTGTTATGATTGGTGAATGAACTCAATCCGTTTCAATCCTTCCTGTCCCTATAAATAAGCGCCGTTCACTGCATTGATTCACCTATTCTCGGAGCCTCAACATGTGGACCGACGTTGAATCTTCAACCCTTGTGTCTTCCATGATGTTCAGGACGGACATGCTCATGTATGTCCGATCCAAGTGGACCGTTGTCCACAGGACCAACAGCAGCCTGTGGATAAGAAGAGTCTATATAGAGAGACAAGGTTGCCTCAAGAGGACTCTGATGTATGGCCCTGCTGTAAGACGAAGTTTGAGGAAAAGAAGATGTCGCAAATGCCCTTTATGTTAAGGGCATATTAACATAAACCAAAGGCCCTTTTCAGGGCCAGCCATATTTCTCGAAAAGAGATAGTCTTTGAATTGCCTACCCTTTTTTTAAAAAAAAATTTTTTTAAAAAAAATCCCATGTTAAATTCCCCTTGTCCGTAGAGTGACCCACGATTTATAGCCATGTTAAATTCCCCTTGTCCGTAAAGTGACCCACGATTTTTTGCCATGTTAATTCCCCTTGTCCGTAATCTAACCCACGATTTTTTGCCATGTTAAATTTCCATTGTCCGTAATCTGACCCAAGGGTGTTTTTAATGCTAATTCCCATTGTCCGTAAACTACCCCTATTCACTACTAATATGTTCTAATATTTAAATCACAATGGTATTCTTATTTCTTTAAGCTGAAGCTAAAACATACCTCAATAAACTCAGAAAAGGCTGTGATGATTGTTGTTCATGTTTTCCTGATACAAGTAAAGACCAGAACGATAAGTAAATATTAATTTAATATACAAGTGGGGCATAATGTGGCCTGAAGGGGTATGGTCTGGCCCAGGCTATTTTACACCCCCGGGCATAGTTTAGCCTAGGACACTTTATCCCCCGGAGTATACTCTGGCCTCGGCCAAACTATACCCGGGTTTAATCTGGGCAGGGGTTAATCTGGCCTGCTACACCGGTAAAAGTTAAAACCTGCTATTCGACATGACCTGATGGGCACAAATCTTTTGACTCTACGCTCCCAAATCGTTTACTAAATAATAAGTCATATTCGTCATCATTATTTGTTCTTGTGACTTTTTTTAAAAAGTAAAATGTATAGCGGACTCCGAGTGTACTACTAATGAGTAAAAACTGCTTCTCCCTCGTTTATTTTATAGCTGAAATAAATATAATTAAAGCTTTCGGACATTAGATTAGACTCTTTCCATCAATAAATCAATCTATGGTATGTATCTATTCACGGCGGGTTGATGGGATGGGGACTAAAACTGAGGGCGAAACAATTGGAGTGTTTCACTGCGTAACTAGTCTTTACAGTTTGATGGGTAAGATGGAAGCGCTTAAAATACAGTAGCTTCCTGACCCCCGTAAGGAGTACAAACCTTCAGACTTTAATGTTCTTGCTAAGGCCTTCCCCACCTCTCTCCTAAAAATAGAACAGCAGCAAAAAAAGCCCCTCCCCACCCTCACCCACTCCCAATGCTTCTGGATCTGCCACTGTATGAATGTTTCTCGGATATCAGCCGGGGTAGCCGAATGTAATTTATATACATGCATACATACCAACCAGGTATGACTTAATGATCCCATTTGCACATTGACATCGTGATTATAAAGCAAATGTCGAAACACATACTCGCTCGAATGAACATGATCCAACGGCTGTAGAAAATATTATTTGTATGTATAATGCCCTCTTACAAAATGTTTGAATGCTCTCTCTTCTCCGTAACTTCAGGTGGTTATAAAAGGTGCCGCCTCTTCATATCAGTATTTGAGGACATAGTCGTCATGGAGATGAGATGGAATGGATATCTGCATTGACCAAGAAATCTGCTTCAAAAAGCCGATGTTTAAAACAATTCCTGACCCAAATGTTGGTCCTTGTCGATTTTAATATGAACATGTTTCGTCTTCCTTTACGATGCTTGCAAAACATTTACTGAAAAATACATATAACAATTTTGGGAGGTGCATATCACCAGCAGTTAAACTTATTGTATTGTAACATTGTGAAGTCATCATATGAGTGCGCAACCAATTACTGAATAAAATGCTCGCGTTATATAGTACTGAGTCAGAAGAGTGCATCCCATATAAAATAGACCACATTTTATTTATTTCCTATGAAGGAATCTGTATAATGACTTTATACTATTTCAAAACTCATCTTTGTAATGAACTAATAACCTAATGTTCCATGACAAAATGATACAAAAGTCGTACGGACGTACATTCGTCGTCACAGAAGAATGAGATCTGCCAACTTTTACCTCAAACAATCCACGACTCGGTTGCCGGTGAAAGGGAGTCGTAAACCGAAACCAGGAAATGGAAAACTGCTAGTTAAAATTGGATTTACATAGTTTGCTTGTCTGGCCGTGTTCAACATGTTTGACAAACAGTAAGAACAAAGAGGTAACCAAAATGCCATATTTAACGTTGTAAACGGAAGTACTCTCTGCTTCATCGTTGATAAGCAAGCGCCTCTTCGACGTGTCAATTTACTATCCATTTATTTTATAATAATAAAAAAAATGTATTTTATGTTACCCCTACGCCGACCTGCTTGGCGGAAACTTATGCTTGATAAAAATACTAGGCTCCTTTACTTTCTTTATTCTCGGGATTTGTTACGGTCAGTCTAATGTACGTCTTAAAATGTAATTCAAACAAAGTAAACTTATTTCTTTCTAAAACAAGGTGTATGTTTATGAAACGTAAATGTACCTATGCTTATTAAAACTACTCCAATGTGAAATCTCCAGTTTTAGAATTGCGTTTGTACGTTGTCAAGCTCGTCAGCGTCTGAAGTAAGTAAATATTGCATGTAGGCCGCACACCATAATGCCTAAATAGAAATGATCGGATTTGAAGGGGGAAAAAATAATGCATTAGACTAATAAAATTTGTGAACAGTAGAGTAGAGAAATCAAAACACTTTGTTTTTATATTTCTAAAATTCCATCTTGGATATGCTTTAAAGGAGAGATACAGAGAAAACAAAGCGAAATCGCTAGTTATACATATTTCACGTTAAAGTAAATACAAAGATGGACATATTTTAGAATGTGTTTAAATGAAGCAGATAAAAATCAGACTCATTGTTTGTACAATGCCCATATTGTATCGGAATGTGTACAGACTGTAGGTACAATGACCATGTTGTATTGGAATACGTACAGATTGTATGTACAATGACCATGCTGTATCGGAATGCGTACAGAATATAGGTACAATGACCATGTTGTATTGGAATACGTACAGATTGTATGTACAATGACCATGTTGTATCGGAATGCGTAAGTAGTGAAAGGGGGCACTTTACGTACAATGGGAATTAGCATTACAGACCCCCCCTGGGTTAGATTACGTACAATGGAAATTTAACATGGTGAAAAATCGTGGGTCAGATTACGTACAAGGGGAATTAACATGGCGATAAATCGTGGGTCACTCTACGTACAAGGGGAATTTAACATGGCGATAAATCGTGGGTCACTCTACGTACAAGGGGAATTTAACATGGCGATAAATCGTGGGTCACTCTACGTACAAGGGGAATTTAACATGGCGATAAATCGTGGGTCACTCTACGTACAAGGGGAATTTAACATGGGGAATAGAGTTTGGGCTTGTTTAGGGACAAGGGGAATGGAACATGGGATTTTTTTTTTAAAAATTTTTTTTAAAAAGGGGTAGGCAATTCAAAGACTATCTCTTTTCGAGAAATATGGCTGGCCCTGAAAAGGGCCTTTGGTTTATGTTAATATGCCCTTAACATAAAGGGCATTTGCGACATCTTCTTTTCCTCAAACTTCGTCTTACAGCAGGGCCATACATCAGAGTCCTCTTGAGGCAACCTTGTCTCTCTATATAGACTCTTCTTATCCACAGGCTGCTGCTGGTCCTGTGGACAACGGTCCACTTGGATCGGACATACATGAGCATGTCCGTCCTGAACATCATTGTTGACACAAGGGTGGATGATTCAACGTCTGTCCACATGTTGAGGCTCCGACAATAGGTGAATCAATGTAGTGAACTGCGCTTATTTATAGGGACAGAAAGGATTGAAACGGATTGAGTTCATTCACCAATCCGAACACGCGTTACAAAATTCAGCCAGCCGCATCCAATCCGAAGAGAGCAGTCTGTGACGTCACTTAGTCAATATAGATCTGCTAGCGCTTGTGTGCAGTCAATCTATGCGACAGTGATTCAACATGACGGAAACTCAGAAAACGATCCAATGGGGTGCACCAGCAGCGGAGACCGTCCAAGGGAACCCGGACTTACTTTCAGAAGAGGTGAATTGGGATTTTGTGGATTTTCTCTCCTCGCAAGAATTTGTTCCGGAACCTTCGTTACCTTCTTCATTACCGCAAGTGGAGAATTTTAGACAGAGACAGAAAGAAGAATTGGAGAAATTTATACAACGACAAAAGGAAGCGGAACAGGCTTTTCTCCTACAGCAACATCAACAAGAAGAAGAGGTAAGAAAAAAACAACAGCAGCAACAGCAAGAAGAAGTAGCAGCAAAGAAAATAGAGGGTGAGAATCAAACGGTCACGGTACTGTTGGACATTTTAGCGGAGTTAAGAAGTCTGAAACAAATGTATCAGACTTCTTTATCACGACCGAAGAGAATACGACCTTCCCGAGCTAAACACGTCAACCCTGTGACTAAGCCTACCGTGCCACCCTTAGTGATTTCAACCCAATCATTATCATCATCATCAACATTACGCAGTCCAGAAGTAGGCCTTGGCCGTGGCAAAGGCATAAGGCAGTTAAAGTTGATTGCTTAAACTCATCCCTTCACCATGAAGAAAAAAGGCCCTTTTCAGGGCCACCCACATTTCTCGAAAAGAAATACAATTTCAATTTGCCAATAACTCAAAAAAAAAAACAAACCACCCATTTTACCCTTATAGTAAGTGTCTGTGTATGAGTGCGTGAGTGTACGTTCTTATTTTAAAATCAAAACTCAAAGACACTTACCTTATATCATTAATTTATTCTTTTCTCCATTTTTTTACAATCCAATTCACAATTCACAACACTGATAAAAAGTTCATTGACTTCTTCTGTCTCCTTGTTTAGTCTCTCTGTTTTTTGAATTTTTTCACCGTCTTTTCCTCATTTTCTTCCCTTCTTCTTTTCTTCTTCTCCTGTTTCTTTGCCTCTTGTAAATAGAATTGTCTTTTTTCTTCCTCTTCTTCCTCTAAAGAATCCCTCTCTTCTTCTGAAGAATCCTTTTTTTCTTCTGACTCCTCTTGTTTCTTTTTTGGGCAATCTGGAGACCAATGTCCTTTTTCTTTACAATAATAACAGGTATCTTGACTTTTGTCTTTTTTAGTCCCTGTTTTTGTTCTTTTTTCACGGTCTGGACACTCTGAAGACCAATGCCCTTTCTTCTGACAGATATAGCAAGTATCTTGACTTTTATCTCTAAAGGAAGGAGAGTAGTCCGTAGGCTGGTCTGAAGAGAATTTTCTAATGACCCCTCGCAAAGCTCTGACAAAACGTTCCATCTGGTTAGTCTCTTCCATCGTTGTGCTCGGCTTGAGAGTGAAATGAATAGTGAAAGGACAAGACACACACCCTTTTATATACGCTGGTCTGCTATGACTATAAAGTAGCTCATGGTGTTTGAACTTGAGTCATTTGACTTTTTGCTTTCAAGATGAAACGATCTAATTCATTCGAGAAGAAAGAAGAAGAAAGTAAGAGGCAGAAACGTGATCTATCGCCTCGTACCAGGGCTGAAATCTTGGAACAAATTCATGCCAGTGATTTTGAAGAGGACATGAGTGAACCAGAATCAGAATCCTCTAAACCAAGTTCACCACCCTTAATCAACCCTGAAAAGTACTATTCCATTCGAGAGACGGAAAAGCGCTCCTCTAGAAAATTTAGAACCACGGCTTACAAATACACAGTGAAGTTTAAAGATTTCAAGGCTGAAGTGCCGTTAGAGAAAGCAGAAGTGTTCATCACTGAGGTGTGGGATTCTTTGCTCACTGCGCTCAAGCAGCAATGTCAACCCAAAGAAGACGATCGCTTGAGACTTTCCATACAACACGACGGTTTGAAATCCCCTGTTTGGATCTAGTTTAGCACCCCTGCAGAATTGACCGCTTCCAAAGTCATGGACAAGATTCAACACGTGCAACAATCTAATGACCAGTTTGACATCACCTATGGAAAAGCCACATTGGACATGACCCACGTCTCTCCTCCTCAAGGAACTGGACGCAAAAAGATGTTATTGGTGGACGACCTTCGCAACACCAAAAAGAGTCTCGTCCGAATTAACAACTCTCATGACCAGATGTGTTTAGCCCGTGCCATCGTGGTGGGACGAACCTATGCCGACAAGAATGACACGGTAGAATGGAAAAGAACCTGGAACACTATTCAACGTTCCCATCGAGCCAAACAACGAAACGAAGCAGAACTCCTGTTGCAACAAGCTGGCCTGTCCAAAGACACACCCTGCGGCATTCCTGAGATGCAAAAATTGCAAGATGCCCTAGCTCCACGCTACACCTTGAAAGTGCACCCTCAAGAAATGCGCGGGCCTCTGTTGTTTCGAGGCCAACATTTTAAGGACGGAAAATACATTCACGTTTATTATCACGATGACCATTTCGATACCATTACCAGTATCACTGGATTCCTGGGATACAGTTATTATTGTGAGAAATGTGACTATGGTTATAATAATCGAGAGCAACACAAACATTGTGGATGGAAATGCTCAGGATGTTTGGCCTCTCCACCCTGTCTGAGCGAAGAACCAGTGCCTTGTTCCACTTGTCTGCGCACGTTTGTCAGCCCTACCTGTTACCAACAACATTTGAAGACGCAAGGTTCACAGAAGAAATGCGCTTGTCAACTCCTGAGATTGTGCCCTACGTGTGGACAAGGCATACGTACCAATAATACCAAGGCACACGTATGTTCAGGAAAGAAAAAATGTCACATTTGTCACCACATCGTGGACTTGGAACACGAATGTTACGTGCAAAAATACCAATCCCCACCAGAGAAAGAGGACGGTCACAAGAAGAAAGGCAATTTCATCTTTTTCGATTTCGAATGCATGCAAGAGACTGGCATTCACATTCCTAATTTTTGCGTGGCTCATCGAGCGTGCGAGAAGTGCATTCAAGAACCTATCTTCAGTCATTGCCCTCACTGTAGCAAGATTCCCGGAGGGCGTGAAAAAATCTTTCGGGGACCAAACACGTTAGCCGATTTTGCCCAATGGGTCTTAGACCCCGTCGACAAGACGTGGAGCCAAGAGGACATCGAACGTTACGGAGATTGTCATCGCCATGCCACAGTGATGGCTCACAATTTCTCCGGATACGATGGACAGTTTCTTCTCAGATACTATACGGAACAAGGTACCGAGCGTCCTAAAGTGACTTTAAACGGAGCCAAAATCATTTTCATGCAAGTGGGACAAGTGCAGTTTAAAGATTCGATGAGCTACTTGGCCATGCCTTTGAGCCGAATGCCTAAAACGTTTGGAATGACAGAAATGGCTAAAGGGTACTTTCCACACTTTTTCAATACGGAAGCCAATCAACACGCCGTTCTACCCCATTTGCCTGAGGTTCACTATTACGACCCCGACAACATGCGTACCGAACAACGAGAAGCTTTCTACGCTTGGTACCAGATTCACGCCTCGGACCCTTTCGACTTTCAGGAAGAAATGCTAAAGTATTGTCGTTCCGACGTGGACATTTTACGGCGTTGCTGTGGAAAATTTCGAGAACTGTTCATGGAACACGGAGGGGTGGATCCTTTGAAAGAAGCTTGCACCATTGCCAAAGCGTGTTCCCTAGTGTATTGACAACGATTCATGCCTGAAAACACCGTGGCTGTCATCAGCCCTCAAACGACCCACTTTGTCAAGCGTCAATACTCGGTCAAAGCCCTACGTTGGTTACATTACTTGTGCGACAAGGAAGACAAGTGGATTCAGCATGCCCGCAACGGAGGGGGCGAAAAGACCATCGGAACGTATTCGGTCGATGGCTGGGACTTAGAAAACCCCAAGATTGTGTACGAGTTTAACGGTTGCTTATTTCACGGATGTCCCGTCTGTTACCCTGACCGTGGCACTAAAAATCAGTTTTTACAACGAACCATGGAAGACTTGTACCAGGACACTTGTCAGCGACGCCTAAAGTTAGAACAGCAAGGATACCAAGTGGTGGAAATGTGGGAACACGAGTACAATCACCGTATGAAAACCGATCCCGAGTTTAAACGCCTCGTGGAAAGTTACCAGTTCATGGACCCGCTGAACCCGAGGGATAGTTTGTACGGAGGAAGGACCAATGCCACCTGTTTGCTGTACCAAGCCGACGAAGAGAAAGGAGAAGAAATCAAATACTTGGACGTGTGTTCGCTGTATCCCTACGTGTGCAAATATTGTCGCTTTCCTGTAGGGCACCCGCAATTGTTAACTGAACACATCGACCTGAAAAACATTCGACAATACGAAGGCTTGATCAAGTGTAAAGTTTTGCCTCCCACGAACCTATACCATCCCGTCTTACCTCACCATTGTCAAGGCAAACTGATGTTTCCCTTGTGCCGTACTTGTGCCGAAACGTGCAACCAAGACCAACCTTGTCAGCACACCCAAGAAGAACGGGCCTTGACGGGAACCTGGGTCAGCGTAGAATTGTTCAAAGCTCTGGACATGGGATACCAACTGTTAGAAGTGTACGAAATTTGCCACTTTCCCAGGACACAACAATACCGCAAGGGTGACCCCAGTCAGAAAGGCATTTTCGCCTACTACGTGGATGCCTTTTTGAAACTGAAGCAAGAAGCCAGCGGCTATCCTTCCTGGTGTCACACTCCCGAAGACCAAATAAAATTCAAAGAGAAATACTACGAACAAGAAGGCATCACTTTAGACCACATCGAGAAAAACGAAGGCAGGCGATCGTTTGCCAAAGTGATGTTAAATTGCTTGTGGGGTAAAATGGCACAACGACCGTGTTTACCTAAGACGGAATATTTGACAGAACCTTCCCGCTACTTCCAGATGATTCACGACAAAACCAAATACATGAAACACGTGGACGTCGTTCGAGAGAATTTGATCTTGGTCAATTACGAAGAAGATCTGGACTTTGTACAAGACGACCCTTTTGGAAATGTCATCATTGCGGCTTACGTGACAGCTCATGCTCGCTTAAAATTGTACGAAGCTTTAGAACTGTTAGAAGAACGCGTCCTGTACTTTGACACGGACAGTTGCATTTACATCCATCACCCGATTCAACATCACCCTGACATCGAAGGAGACCGTTTAGGAGCCTGGACAGACGAGCATCCCGACGACAAGATTCTAAGTTTCGTCAGTGGCGGTCCCAAAAATTACGGCTACGAATACCGGGACAAACAAGGAGAAGTGCACACGACGTGCAAAGTGAAAGGACTGACTCTGAATTATCGTACCAGTCGAGTGGTCAACTTTGGGGTATTGAAAGAAGCCTTGCAATCGGGAGAGGATGGAAACTTTAAAGTGACCACTCACCAACCGAACAAGATTGTACGTTTACCTACTCATCACATCGTCAGTCGACCCTTGGAAAAAGTCTATCAAATTGTATACCAGAAGCGAGTTCGACTTCCCAATCATTTCACCTTACCGTATGGTCACGTCGGTATTGGTCTGTATATAAAAAAGGAACCCTAGGCAAGATCGATAGTTCATTGTGACTACCAAGACCGAGCGAACAAGATGAATACTTTCAGAGAAACACAGAACAAGTTGTTTAGAAGGGCACAATTCAAGTGTGAGGCTTCGGAAGTGGAATGCGATTGTGAGCCTTGCGATGGGTACGATGCTGTACCTTGTGACCTGAGCGATGCTGTAAAGCATCATGGGAACTTTAGTGTCCCTACCCCTATCATGGAAAGCGATGCTGTGCGTGTCAAACCTGTGGGATGCGAAAGTGATGCCGCTCGTCCTCTTGGACATTTTACTGGGTTTCGTTTTAAAGGGGAATGTCCACCTTCACGTCTACCCCCCTACGGATGTCATCCAGCCCTGAGCAAACTCCTACCCATGTCACTCAACCCTCATCGAAACGAACCTGTGAAAGACGAATATTCGTTCCCTGTGCGTTTGTCGGAATACTGCGACTTTGAAAATCGTCTTCAATGGTTCAAAGGAAAATGGCCAAAGTATCTGGGAGGACCGACCCCCGAAGAATTAGCCAGAGCCGGATTTTTCTACTTGGGCGAAGGAGATAAAGTCAGGTGCTTCAGTTGCGATGTGACACTTCACCACTGGGAACCGCAAGATTCGGCCTACGTAGAACATGCTCGATGGTCACCGAATTGTCATTACTTACCCTTAGTGGGACCGAGACATTGAAGTAACTTCTTACCATAATAATCTGTTCATGGATACTTTACAAGAGAACATTTGTGCTTTGCCTGTGGAGTTGAGAGAACGCATTTATCGAGAGCTGGTCAAAATACAAGTGAAACGTAAAGAACAATTGCATCCGTTACGTCACCGGTGTTTGAACCACTGGTACCTGAAGGCTATACAAGGACTGATTCAATTGAAAGTGTTCCATCGGACGGACATTGATCAACGATCCTCTAGTTTTCAAAAGGATTGGTTTGGTATGGACGATTCTAGTTACATCATTGTAAACGTACTGCATCGAATTCCAGAGGAAGAGTTAACGAATTACCAACATCTTGAACGCAATGTCAACTTAGTGAAAGAGGAAACTTCTGAACGAATTGTAATGTGTAGATTAGTGACTCAACGATTTAAATTCGACACTGAAGTGAAACCATGTTTGTGCAAAGAGTACATTTATTGTGTCAGACCAAAGAGGATTTAGTATGACCTATTCATGGATACTTTACAAGAGAACATTCGTGCTTTGCCTGTGGAGTTGAGAGAACGCATTTACCGAGAGCTGGTCAAAATACAAGTGAAACGTAAAGAACAATTGCATCCGTTACGTCACCAGATCTTTAACCACTGGTACCTGAAGGGTATAAGAGAACTGATTCGTCAGAAATTGTTTCAGTGGTCAGACCTTGTTCAATACTTCCAGGCCCCCGATGATTCACGTGTTGATCATTTTGGTTACTTCGAGATTCACCTAGAGCAACCCATTGAGGAAGACGAGGTAAAGGATTACCAACATATTTTACGTGGAATCTACTTAGCGGAAGAGGAAACTTCTAATCGAACTCTGAAGTTTCGGTTACAGTATGCAAGATTTACATTACCCACTGGAAAACGAACATCACTGGCTAGAAAGTACGTCTATTCTTTTCGAAACAAAGAGACTATAAAAACAGGCAGCTATGCCACGACTTATGTCGTATGTAATCCAACAGATTCCGTGGAAGGAACTCAATGACCATAT
Organism: Sinohyriopsis cumingii; assembly: GCA_028554795.2. Taxonomy (NCBI): domain Eukaryota; kingdom Metazoa; phylum Mollusca; class Bivalvia; order Unionida; family Unionidae; genus Sinohyriopsis; species Sinohyriopsis cumingii. The sequence continues at coordinate 3,171,070 of CM068837.1, read as the reverse complement.
TCAAACCGTGGATCATTACCATCGATTATTGCAAGAACTGTATCCATTCAATTTGGGACGACAAGTGGTGTGTGTCTTAGTGACTTGTTTTCTGGGATTTCGTTTACCAGCTGATTCTTTGTGGACTCTTTACGATCAGTACTTACCACCTCCATGGCCTTAAATGGTCACGAAAAACTCCTTTTGCTCAAAGCCTTGCGGTTTCATCTGGATACTTCTCGACCTCAACAGGAAAAAAAGATTCGTCAACTTTTAGCTACCCAAGACGTGTATGACGATGTGTGTGTAGCTTGTGACTTACACCCTCATTGGACAGATGTTCGTGACTGGAAAAAGGGGGGTTTTGAGGTTTGGACCCAAGAAGTGGCCCAGTATGCACAAGAGTTGTTCAAGGCAAAAAGTTACTTTTCAACCTGTGTTAGTGACGGTGCCAGAAGAACCCGTCACCGAGAACAACCACTCGCTTCAGGACAGGACTGTCATGGACAGGCCTGAAAGGTCATTCCGGGAGGACACTTGTGTGACAATACCTCATGTAGAGACTGTAAGAACATTACACACTGTCCCTAGGACATCTTGGTTAACCAAAACATGTTGTACAGACACTTGTTTATATTCCACTTTGATCGCTTTGCTGTGTTTTATATTCCTGTACATCACTATTTGGGTTGTATGTATTTTTGTCTTTCGTGTTCATATTTGAAACATTCAATAAACGTGTTCTGAAAAAGTATATAAACTCTTGTCTTGTTTGTTTTTCGTGTCACAAGTGACATTTCTCATACCATGGCTACCTCTGCTGTCTCTGCTCCCTCTTCCTCTACTGTCAAAGTCATCGACGAACACTTAGATCGTGCCAGTTGGGAGGCTTTATATCTTCGCCATCCCTTTAACATGCTCATTGCTGGACCTAGCGGTTCAGGCAAAACCGAATTCGTCAAACGTTTGATCGAACATAAACATCATTTGATCGATCGACCCCCTCAACGGATCGTGTGGTGTTACAAAGAGTGGCAATCGGCGTACAACCTCTTGCGTGAAAGTCAAGGCGATTCCATCGTGTTTGTGGAAGGCATTCCTAAAGAAGACGCCGGCATCGTCTCTGACTCCCGTCTAACCCATTTGGTCATTTTCGACGACATGTTAGGAGAAGACGAAGAAGAAATTAAATTGTGGTTCACGCGCAAAGGGCATCACCGTAATGCCAGTGTCGTTTACATCACCCAAAATTTGTTTCAACAAAGTAAAGCCCATCGCACCATCAGTCTCAATGCGCATTACGTGGTCTTGTTTAAAAGCCCTCGAGATAAATCGCAAGTGCAAGTCTTAGCCAAACAGTTAGGAACACCTTGGCTGACTCAGGCGTACGACGATGCCACTCAAATGCCACACGCCTATTTGCTCGTCGATTTGAAACCTACGACCCCCGAGGATTTGCGATTTCGTACCCACTTGTTTCACCACTGGTGCCAAGACGGAGGACCTGTCCTGTACACGTCTCCGTCCTCGACTTCATTTCACTCCCCATGAAAAAAAATCTATAAAAACCTCAGACCCTTTTTCGTCTGTCTCACACTCAGTGCGAACATGACGTCCCTTCAGTCGCATCTTCCCGTCAAATTGATTCGTGCCTTGTATGGCATCAGTCGAGAAAAAGATCCACAAACACGAGCCCGTGTCTTAGAAGCTAGTCTCAAAGAAGTCTTACGATGGTTCACGGTGACGGCACGTCAATTACTCCAAGGAATCATTCAGATTCCTCATCAAACCCAACGCTTTTTCGATCGAAACAAAGTCGCTTTGGTCCAACTGGCCGATCCCCGCATCGACACTCAAACCAAAAAACAAATCATTTTGAAACCTGGAGGGAGCGGTACTCTAGGAGGGGTCATCATTCGCTCACTCTTAAGATGGGATCCTAATGCCCCAAAAGTTATCCCTAAGACAAAAGTTCAACGAAGCCCCAAGAAGAAAAAGACCAGGTCCCCAAAGAGAAGAACTTCTCCAGTGGCGGGACCCTCCTCTTACCAGACACCACCCCGAAAAAAGAAAAGAAGCCCCCAGAAAAAGAAACAGAGAAAAAGTCCTCAGAAAAAGAAAAGTCCACAGAAGAAAACTAGTCGCAAGAGAGGCACTGCGGCCAGGACGCAGCCTTACACTCGCAAACCACGACCTGCCACAGCGGTGACTGTGTCTCCGACAGCCTCACGTTTATCCACTTCTCCGTTGATGTCACCAGGAACTGAAGAGTACTTGGAGACGTTAATCACACCAAGAACTTCTCCTTTGATGACCCCCAAAAGAACTTCCCCAGTGGCAGGACCTTCCAATTTAGCGGCAGTGGCTGCTGCTCACAAAGTACCTTCTCCCAAAATCAAAGTCCATGAAAGATCGGGCATGTTACAAAGTTTACTGGATTTGTCCAAGCAAGAACTGGCTCGATTTAGTCCGTTACGTACCCCTGCACGACGTGTCATGCCTGTCATGAAGTTGATACGCCGTAAAGACAATCAGTGGCGACGCGTTCCAGTATAAAAAAGGCCCTGTGACCGAGTAGGATATCAGTGTTTTTAGGTGCTCCTGAAGACTCAAAGATGTCACCCTCCAGAAAACCCCAAGGAAAGAAAAGGAAAGAACTGCCACCACGTTTAGCCAAACATGGGGACATATTATCTGTCCTGTCCAAAGCTTCTCCACCCCTACGAAAAAAACTCATTCAAACGGCCTCCAAAGAGGTCATCGATACCGTGTGCGAATGTTGTTTGAACGTTTTGAAAGGCACGATCCCTTTGTCCAAACACCAGAAACAATGCTTAGGCAAACATCGTCACGTTCTTCGGAAAATGGTTCAAAAGAAAATTCCCATTCGTCAAAAAAAGAAGATGTTGGTCCAACGTGGAGGCATTTTACCTCTCTTGTTAGGCCCCATACTGAAAGGAGTCTTGGGAACCATGTTGGGAGGACTGGTGGGAGCAAGATAAAAAGGCCTTTGAAGTCCCAAGATCTCAGAATCGACCCCTGACAACCCCATGGAAGGACGAAAACTAGGTTTAGTGCCTTACAAACGATGGATGGAATACCATCGGTGGCAAGAACAACGCACCCCGCATTTACCTCCCAATCCCCATTTGAGCGAGATGTCCCAGTTACAACACGAATTGCAATCCTTGATGGATCGCCAAGATTTGTCCGAAACAGAAAAATCGCAAAAGTACGGTCAACTCTTGCAAAGATTGCAACTCTTTCACCAGAAAGCTTTAGACGAAACAGCTTTACCCACTCTAAAAGATTTTAAGACCTTGATGAAAAGTCCAGCACCATCACCAGTACCAGTACCAGTACCACCAGTACCCGTGACCAAGACAGAAAAAGGAGAAGAAGAGGAAGGGTTTCAAACTCCACCAGAAAAAGTACGCAAGTTAACAACACCACCTACCTCCAGAATTGGATGGATTAAAAAGATGATGGCCACCCCTTCTTCCTCACAAGAGAAAAAGAAAGTGAAGACAGAAGTAAAGACAGAAGTGAAACAAGAACCGATATCCCCCGCTCAGACATCCTTCTCCTCTTCGACACCTATTGCTGGCCGCACACGCAAAGCATTGCAATCCAAGAAAATACCCCAAGAGAAAAAGAGTAGCATCCTCCAAGAGTGGGTGACTTATTAACACACCAACCAACATAAAAAAATGGAAAAAGTCTTAGCCAGCATTTACTACGATCCCTCGCATCCTGCAGGTTACGCAGGAGTTCAAAAATTGTATCGTGCTGCCAAAACTCGACTGAAAAGTCTCCGTTTACCTCAAGTGCAACAATGGTTACAAGAACAAGCTACCTACACTTTACACAAACCCATTCGACGCAAGTTTGCCAGAAGTCGCACCCGAGAGGAAGGTATCGATCATCAATGGCAAGCCGATTTAGCTGATGTCTCTCATTTGGCCAGCTACAATCGCGGCTAGAAATATTTGTTTTGTGTCATCGACGTCTTTTCCAAATTTGCCTGGGTCGTGCCCTTGACTTCCAAATCCAGCAGCGAGTTAGTGCGAGCCCTGCAACGGGTGTTGAAACAAAGCGGTCGTCACCCTCTTCGATGGCAAACGGACAAAGGCACCGAATTTCTGAACCAAGCTTTCCAAAAAGAATTAAAGAAACGTGACATTCATTTTTTTACCACCGAGAATCCCGAAACCAAAGCCAGCATCGTGGAACGTTTTCAACGCACTTTGAAAGAACGCATGTGGAAATATTTTACGCATCACCACACTCTGAAGTACATCGACATCTTACCGCACCTGGTGCAAGCGTACAACCAATCTTACCATCGAAGCATCGGACGTGCCCCGCAAGACGTGACTCCCGACAACGAAGTGTTGGTGTTTGAGCGCCTGTTCGGTACGTCCCCGACGAGGGCTGTCCCCAAGAAAAGTGGAGAGTTGGCCGTAGGAGATTGGGTGCGCATTGGCAAAACCAAACGCACTTTCGACAAAGGTTACTTACCTAACTGGACGACCGAATTGTTTCGCGTCACTGGACGAGTGCATGGTCGTCATCCTGCCGTCTATAAATTGGAAGATATGAACGGAGAAGTGCTCAAAGGAACGTTTTATTTGCCCGAGTTACAACGTGTCACCAAAAAAGAAGACGACGTGTACGACATCGAAAGCATTCTCGAACGCAGAACCCGTATAGTGGGCAAACGACGTGTCAAAGAAGTCAAAGTACGTTGGAAAGGATATCCACCCAGTTTCGATTCTTGGATCGACGCTTCGCAAGTCATCGACTATAAAAAGAAGAAGTGACCATCATGCCCTTTCACACAGCAGACGCAGCTACGTCAACCACTCCCTCTTCCCCTAGTTCTTCTGTGCAAGATTTACAAAAACAACCCTTGTGGGTGTGGTGTGGAGAACGTGTGCCTAAAACGCAAATCGTCTTTTTCTGCCAAATCTTCGTGGTGTATTGTGTCATCGGGGCAGCCATTGCCAATTTGAGTTTGCAACAAGGAGACAAACAATTGTGGACCATTTTATTGAGCAGCTGCATCGGTTACCTGCTTCCTAATCCTTCCCTGAAATTCTCCTCGAACGGGAACCACGGGAACCTCGTGTCCAGTGCCAGTGTCAGTCACCACTCCAATAACAACCAGAACCCCATTTTGGGCGGAGACACGCCTCTGACGTCCACTAACCCCTCGGACAGCCACAGAACTCTGGAATTATGAGTCACCAAAACCAATTTTACTTAACCTTACCCAGTGACAGTTCCATGGAGGTGTTTCCCCACAACACGTTGTGCTGTTACACGGCCAAATTACCTCAGGCCATCCCCTTAGATCACGAAGCCCATTGGGAAGTGGCTTTAGTGGAAATCATTCACCCAACCCAAGTCCTCAATGTCCTTCCCAATCAAAATTTTTTTCATGTGGAAGTTCATGACGAGTCATTGCAACAGGAGTTGAATAAGAAAGTCATATATGACAATAAAACCTATAATGAGAAAACTCAAAAGTGGACCTACCACTTTTTCATTTCCCAGGCTATTATTTTAGTGGTCAACATTTGGTCAGCACCATAGCTGCCAAGTTTAATGGCGTGTTTGGGAAAGCTTTGGAGTATGTCAACAAAAGTGTCACCATGGAGTACCACAAAGTAGCTCGTCGCTTCTCGATGAAATTTGAGCGGAGTAAAATCATGTCCATTTTATTTTGTCCTGAATTGTTTGACATGTTGGGCGGAGACATGAACCTGAGAATGAGCATACTCAAGAACAACGAATTACCCATCGTTTACGACAACGAGTCTTTTAGCAAGTTATTTCGTACCCCAGTAGAACTGAACCAAGGACTGAATTTGATGTTCGTGTACTCCGATGCGGTGGAATATAACGTGGTGGGACACACCTCCGTACCGTTACTGCGTGTCATTCCTTTCAAAGTGGATTCTGCCGCGAACGCTGACGAGGAAGGTGGAAACACTTACCACGTCCACCGCGAATTTGTCCATCCTCACTATTTGCCAGTCAGCAAGTCGTATTTGGACACGGTCAACATTACTATAAAAGGAGATCTGGGACAAAATATTCCATTTACCAAAGGAAAAGTCACGGTGAAACTCCATTTTCGAAAACGGTTCTCTCACGATTCGTAAGTAAGTCATGTATCCAGTGTACCAAGGGGTTGCACGACAGCGAGGACACGGTTTAGGAGACATGTTAAAATCGGCCTTTCGTTCGGTGGCCCCGGTGTTGAAACCGATGGTGACACGCGGATTGCACGCCTTGAAAGATGCGGCACTGACGCAAGGCAAAGAATTTCTCCAAAATGTCATCATCGACAAACAAAACCCTAAAGAAGCCTTCATGAGGGCAGGCAAAAATGTCCTGCTGCAAACGGGTAAAGACATTTTAGGCCGACGAGACACACCTATAAATGCCCTGCACGCTACCGAGTCAGGCATTCAGCAAGGACAAGGCAGAAAGAGACGACGAAGAAAACACCCTTTCACCAGACTTCAAGCTAGAAAAGCCAAGAAAAGAAGAACCGTTCGAGACTTAGACGTTTTCGATTATTGAGACACAGAAAAAAATGATGCACCGAGAGTCATGTGCTTGTTCCAAGACGGAACTGGATATGTTTGCCATGCCCCCCACCATGATGACGATGCAAGAATCCCAGTGGGTGGAATTTCATCCCGTCTCCTCTTTGACGGATTCCGCTCCCATCGAGTTCGAAATCAAAGGACAACCCGAAGATTACATCGATCTGAATAGCAGTTACCTGTATTTGAAAGTCAAAGTGATCAAAACTGACAACACCAATCCTGGAGCCAATGATAGGGTAGCGCCCGTCAACAATTTCATGCATTCCTTGTTCAGCGAAGTGGACTTGTACTTGAATAACAAACTGGTCAGCAGCAGCATGGATACTTACCCATATCGTGCCTACTTGGAAAATCTCTTGACGTACGGAAAAGAAGCCAAGAATACTCATCTGGATGCTTGCGTGGTATGGAAACCTGACACGGCAGGTGCAGGCACGTTTAGCGACACAGCCCTGACAGAAGATGACAATCCTCACAATGTGGGGTTTAACACACGTAGAACTAAAATTCTGCAAGGACTTAGTTTAGAACTGATGGATCGTTTGCATTTGGACATGTGGTTACAAGAAAAGTATTTACTGAACGGAGTTGATATTCGCCTGAGACTGAATCGTAGCACTGCCGCTTTCCATTTGATGGCCCATGCCAACGAATACAAAACTGTTATCCAAGAAGCCAGACTTTACGTACGCCGTGTGGAAGTGTTACCTAAAGTGGGAAACGACATCAGTCAGACGTTGAGCAGAACGACCGCCAAGTATCCCATACGACGTGTGGAAGTGAAAACGTTCACCATTCCTGTTGGACAGCGATCCATGATCGAAGATCATCTGTTCCAAGGACAGTTACCCAAGCGTTTGATCGTTGGTATCGTCAGGAATTCAGCTTTCAATGGACTTCACAACGAAAATCCTTTTGAGTTTCGACACTCTAGCGTGTCCAAAATCGAAGTCAGTCGCGACGGCAAGACCTTGTGTACACGACCCTTTGAGCCTAACTTTGCCCAGAACAATTACTTGAGATCGTACTTGTCCCTGTACGAAGCCACCGGACAGTTAGGAACCAATACCAGTCACGGTATTACGTACGAGGATTATGCAGGAGGCTACGCTTTGTGGGCTTTCGATTTCACTCCAGACCAAGGCAGCGACGAGGGACATTTCCACCCTATAAAATCTGGCCAGATTCGTGTGGAAATTCAGTTTGCAAATCGAGACCCTGCTGATCCAACGTTGAACGTCATCCTGTATGCAGAATTTGACAATACGATAGAAATCAACAGTTTGAGAGAAGTCATTCTAGATTACTAGAAGCCATGGAAGACTGTTATCCCTCTTTACCTAGTGAAGAAACTTTGGACATGGAATGTGAGGAGACCGTGGAAGGAGAATCCCAAGACGAAGAAATTGTCATGATGAAGTCGAGATGGCCAGAACAAGAAGCCCATTTAGTCTCCTGTTTTGCCAAACACTTGGTTGACAAAATGACGGAATTGATCAAGAAAAATTGTTATGGATGTCAAAACGATCATCCCAGTCAAATTCAACACGATAAATGCCTGATGTTGAGTCAAGAAGAAAAATTGGACGAGTATCTGGACGAAGCTTGGAGTCTCATCTCAAACAAAGACGTGTTGCACCAGTGGTATAAAGACTTGCGTGAACATTCTTGTCCACCATTAACCACTCAAGAGATCCATCGTATCGAAGCTCTCCTGAATCAGAGTGAGGAAACAGAACAAATAACCGTTTATTCGTCAGACATTTTCAAGCAAAAAGTCAGGATCGAATTGACGACTTATTATTACCTGTGAAGAAGAAAAACAAAAACAAAAAATGGATACCTGGGAACTTCATTACCTTTTGAACCACAGTTCGTATACGGCTTCTTGGAATCCTGTCGTCTGTGCTAAAGATGAACTCCCTCATCGCAAACCTAAAGACCATCAAGCTTACGTGATCAACACGGACGACAGTCATCTCCCAGGAACCCACTGGGTAGCCGTCTACTTTCCTCAAGAAGGATGTGTGGAATATTTCGATTCGTATGGATTGCCCCCTTTGGAAGACGATATCATCGACTTTATGAAAAGAAATGCTCAAACCACCCGATTCAATAATGTGAAATTACAAGGCACAGATTCCTTGGTGTGCGGACAGTACTGTGTGTATTTTCTGCATCATCGCAGCCTGGGCTATTCCTTAGAACATTTAGTGACTCATTTCGATCCTCGTTCTTCTGCTAGAAACGATGTGAAAGTAGATCGATGGTTTTGTGACTATTATGCTTATCTTTTGTCTCAAGCTAGGAAACGTAGTGTCCATCAATGGCCTAATGATTTCCAACAGTGGAAATCACGATTTCCTTCACAACGTTGTCAGCCTTGTTTAAAGTAGATTGTCTATTGAGAAGAAAATGTTAGTGATTTAAAAAAATTGTTTGATGTTATAGTGTTGGATTATTGTTAAAAAATGTTAGAGTTATTGTTTAGTGTTAAGTGATTTTTGAATAAAAAATGTTGTGTTTTGAAAAAATGCCTTTGTGGTTTGTTTAGCTATAAGAATGTTGGATTGATGCTCTTTCATTTCTTACTATCCCTCTCATGAACGTTGCGGCTCGAAAACCGTGTGGGGGATGTTTTCCTTCACGTCCGCGCTTTAACTTTAAGAACCGGTTTGTTCCCAGTCTAACCATCCATTGTCGACTCATCCTCCTACGAAGATGTGCTCCAAACTAGCTAAACTCAACGAAGCCTACGTGAATTTGCATAGGGTCAGACACAGTCTGATACCGAAGCCAGAAGAAATAGAGAATGTGAGAATGTTAAAAATCACTGAAGACCTAATAGAAGAGCTCTTCAGAGAAGAAGTGAACAGGGAAAAAGAAGAATGGACAGAGAAGTACAGACTTCAAAAACAGCAGCAACAGCAACAACAACAACAGCAGCAGCAACCTGAACCTGACAGAGGCTTTGTCGATTGCCGTATCGACACCAAAGAGTTCTTCTTCTCTTTCCGAAGAAGCAGACCTATTGCCAGAAAGTCTATCCTCAGAGGACATCGCATTCTTAGAAACTAAAAAAGAATGCCATAGCAAAACAAAAAACAGCCCTTTTCAGGGCTACCCAATACTCTAGAAAAGAAATAACGATCGATTTGCCAATGTGTGTAGGTAGAGTAGTGTGAAAATAAACACTAACTCTCTCTTAAAAATGTGAGGGTATGTGTTAGTGTGTTTGTGTTTGTAAGTGATAAGGTAGGTTGGTGTGGATAGTAGATTAAAATGATATCTTATCTTAGTGTTTGAGGTGTATATTTGGGATTAGATTGGATTGCTTTGCGTATGTGGATAGTCTATTGAAGTGATTTATAAAAAATTTAAAATAGTGATGGGTAGCATAAAAAGTGAGTGAGTGTTTCTTTTAGGTCCGAGCGTTGTTGTTGTTTTTTGGTCATGATCTAGGTAAGATCAATTTTATGTTATTAGGGGATGTTTTCCTTCACGTCCGCGCTTTCAGTATAAATTGAAAGTCGTTCGGCAGTCCAGCTACCCTTGTTGATTGATCAACACCAAAAAATGAACACGAGACTTGAGAAACTGTTGGAGCTTCATGTGCATCTGGAATATGCCAGGCGCATATTAAATGAACTGGCCGCGGAAGCCATTGTCGAGGAGGGAAGGATAAGAGAGGAGGAAAGAAGAAACAAAGAAGAGGAGGAGAGAAGATATAAAGAAGAAGAAGAAAGAAGATATAAAGAGGAAAGAAGAAACAAAGAAGAGGAGGAGGAGGAAAAGGAGAGAAGAAATTTCAAAATCCCGGAGAGCGAAAATTGGGATTCTGAAGCAACATATCCTGCCTCTGCTCTCTCCCCCCAAAAGGTAAAAAGTAACTGGGGGATAAGATGTGTATGTGGCGCCAGGCCTGGAAGGTGCCACCATTAACCAGGTGTCCATGAAGTTCCAAACAAAACAGCCCTTTTCAGGGCTACCCAATACTCTAGAAAAGAAATAACGATTGATTTGCCAATGTGTGTAGGTAGAGTAGTGTGAAAATAAACACTAACTCTCTCTTAAAAAATGTGAGGGTATGTGTTTGTGTGTTTGTGTGTTTGTGTTTGTGTTTGTAAGTGATAAAGTAGGTTGGTGTGGATAGTAGATTATGGGTTTCTTAGAGTATGTGAAGAGTATAGTTGGGGTTATATTATATGAAATGAAAAAGTAGGGGAATGTTTTCCTTCACGTCCGGGCGATGTTGGGTCATCATCTAGGTAAGATCCATTTTATGTTTTTTAGGGGGATGTTTTCCTTCACGTTCGCGCTTTTCGTGTAAGAACCCACAGTATTCGTTGTTCAAACCATTCTGCAAAGAATACAAAGAAGATGGCGTCAAACCAAATGGACAAATTACAAACCTTGCAAGACGTTTTAGACAACTTAGGAATAATGGAACAGATGCTATTAAGACTGGTTGAAGACCATTATTCCTATAGTCCCCATCGTGTGAAGATGGAAATTAATAATTTAAGGAAAGCAAAGGACAAGATTAGTGGTGTCATGAAAGAGATCAAGGAGGAGAAGGAGGATGAATAGGAAAGAATAAGAATACGCAATTGGAACGAAAAAATTGAAAAAGAAGAAGAAAATGAAAAGAAGAAGAAAGAAGAGGAGGAAGAGAAGAAAGAAGAGGAGAAGAAAAAAAAGAAAGAGAAGAAGAGTGTAGGAGATAAAATAAGAACTTGGTGGAGGAAAAGAAGAAATTAGAAGCAGAAGAAAACCCAAAGGCCCTTTTCAGGGCCCCATATTTCTCGAAAAGAGATAGTCTTTGAATTGCCTACCCCTTTTTAAAAAAAATTTAAAAAAAAAAAAATCCCATGTTCCATTCCCCTTGTCCCTAAACAAGCCCAAACTCTATTCCCCATGTTAAATTCCCCTTGTACGTAGAGTGACCCACGATTTATCGCCATGTTAAATTCCCCTTGTACGTAGAGTGACCCACGATTTATCGCCATGTTAAATTCCCCTTGTACGTAGAGTGACCCACGATTTATCGCCATGTTAATTCCCCTTGTACGTAATCTGACCCACGATTTTTCACCATGTTAAATTTCCATTGTACGTAATCTAACCCGGGGGGGTCTGTAATGCTAATTCCCATTGTACGTAAAGTGCCCCCTTTCACTACTTGCGTACAGATTATATGTACAATGCCCATGCTGTATCGGAATGCGAACAGATTGTATGTACAATGACCATATTGTATCGGGAAGCGTCCAGATTGGTAAAACAGTACCCAGGCCCAGTTTGACAAAAAAGTTCAAATTTGTTTATGATATAGTTGATAATTTTGCAAATTTAGTCTGTATATCTGCCGATCTTTAGAGTCCTAGAGAGAAAGGTTTGAAAATTTCTCAGATTTCAAGAAATCTTTAGGGTTTTTTAAGCTATAAAACAGTGCTAATTTTGGTAAATTTAAGGGATTATGACAAATTTGTAATCCCTGATCCTGGCTGAATGGAAGCTACTCTATCGTCTTAAAATAAGTAATAGAAAAGAGTGAGCAGTCCCTAGAATTACTAACACAAGTCCTAATGAACAAAGTCCTTAATAAACTTTAGTGGTATTCCCAAAAATTTCCAACAATAAAGGTGTCGATGTGTCTTTTGTGTCTAATGTACTATAATAATAATAATAATAATAATAATAATAATAATATACCAATGGCTTGAATCATAATGATGTGCCAGCAGTCTTTTGTTGAATCACATTCATATAATCCAAGGTTTCATTGTCTTATGGAGCACTTTGTATACGATGATAAAATAATTTGAATTAAAAAAACTTCACCCAAATCACAAAACTGAACACAATAAATGAATCTGTCTCAAGACCTTACAGCACGAATGAATAATTTATAGGCAAAACCAAGATTTATATATAAGGCGACATATATATATATATATATATATATATATATATATATATATATATATATATATATATATATATATATATATATAAAAGACACAAAAGAAGAGACAATATTTAGGATGAAAGTTCTTTTGAAAGCTATGACAAGGTCTGTTGCTAAAACTGTAGCAAAGAACATAGTAAACATAATATCTTTGTGTGAGACCAAGATAATGATCCTAATATTCAACCTACTGTCACTCAAAGAGAAATATAAACTATGAATTAGTTATTTACAGAATAAATAAAGCTATTAGTGGTTCTAGTCAGCTAGCTAATGGACTTGATTCAATACAATATTATATAAATCATAGCATATAATGAAAACAATAAACTAAGGATCAACGCAAATTATCTCAGCAGACACACCATTTGTTCCATTTTGTATCATTTCAAAATGCAGGTGTTTGTTTGAAGTATTGTCCATGCATGTCATTATAAGTCTATAACTGCATGATATACATAAATGATAATTCATTAAATTTTAGTTTATGCACAACTTGATGATCTCAAGTTATTTTGGATACATATTGCTGGTTTTGTAATGGGGTTTACTTATATACAAATCTTGCTTTTGCCTAAACATTATTCATTCGTTTTATAATGCGGTTGCCTTATATATAAATCTTGCTTTTGCCTAAACATTATTCATTCGTTTTATAATGCGGTTGCCTTATATATAAATCTTGCTTTTGCCTAAACATTATTCATTCGTTTTATAATGCGGTTGCCTTATATATAAATCTTGCTTTTGCCTATACATTATTCATTCGTTTTATAATGCGGTTGCCTTATATACAAATCTTGCTTTTGCCTATACATTATTCATTCGTTTTATAATGCGGTTGCCTTATATACAAATCTTGCTTTTGCCTAAACATTATTCATTCGTTTTATAATGCGGTTGCCTTATATATAAATCTTGCTTTTGCCTATACATTATTCATTCGTTTTATAATGCGGTTGCCTTATATACAAATCTTGCTTTTGCCTAAACATTATTCATTCGTTTTATAATGCGGTTGCCTTATATATAAATCTTGCTTTTGCCTAAACATTATTCATTCGTTTTATAATGCGGTTGCCTTATATATAAATCTTGCTTTTGCCTATACATTATTCATTCGTTTTATAATGCGGTTGCCTTATATACAAATCTTGCTTTTGCCTAAACATTATTCATTCGTTTTATAATGCGGTTGCCTTATATACAAATCTTGCTTTTGCCTAAACATTATTCATTCGTTTTATAATGCGGTTGCCTTATATATAAATCTTGCTTTTGCCTAAACATTATTCATTCGTTTTATAATGCGGTTGCCTTATATATAAATCTTGCTTTTGCCTATACATTATTCATTCGTTTTATAATGCGGTTGCCTTATATACAAATCTTGCTTTTGCCTAAACATTATTCATTCGTTTTATAATGCGGTTGCCTTATATATAAATCTTGCTTTTGCCTATACATTATTCATTCGTTTTATAATGCGGTTGCCTTATATACAAATCTTGCTTTTGCCTAAACATTATTCATTCGTTTTATAATGCGGTTGCCTTATATATAAATCTTGCTTTTGCCTAAACATTATTCATTCGTTTTATAATGCGGTTGCCTTATATATAAATCTTGCTTTTGCCTATACATTATTCATTCGTTTTATAATGCGGTTGCCTTATATACAAATCTTGCTTTTGCCTAAACATTATTCATTCGTTTTATAATGCGGTTGCCTTATATACAAATCTTGCTTTTGCCTAAACATTATTCATTCGTTTTATAATGCGGTTGCCTTATATATAAATCTTGCTTTTGCCTAAACATTATTCATTCGTTTTATAATGCGGTTGCCTTATATATAAATCCTGCTTTTGCCTATACATTATTCATTCGTTTTATAATGCGGTTGCCTTATATACAAATCTTGCTTTTGCCTATACATTATTCATTCGTTTTATAATGCGGTTGCCTTATATACAAATCTTGCTTTTGCCTAAACATTATTCATTCGTTTTATAATGCGGTTGCCTTATATATAAATCTTGCTTTTGCCTATACATTATTCATTCGTTTTATAATGCGGTTGCCTTATATACAAATCTTGCTTTTGCCTAAACATTATTCATTCGTTTTATAATGCGGTTGCCTTATATATAAATCTTGCTTTTGCCTATACATTATTCATTCGTTTTATAATGCGGTTGCCTTATATATAAATCTTGCTTTTGCCTATACATTATTCATTCGTTTTATAATGCGGTTGCCTTATATACAAATCTTGCTTTTGCCTAAACATTATTCATTCGTTTTATAATGCGGTTGCCTTATATACAAATCTTGCTTTTGCCTAAACATTATTCATTCGTTTTATAATGCGGTTGCCTTATATATAAATCTTGCTTTTGCCTATACATTATTCATTCGTTTTATAATGCGGTTGCCTTATATATAAATCTTGCTTTTGCCTATACATTATTCATTCGTTTTATAATGCGGTTGCCTTATATACAAATCTTGCTTTTGCCTATACATTATTCATTCGTTTTATAATGCGGTTGCCTTATATACAAATCTTGCTTTTGCCTAAACATTATTCATTCGTTTTATAATGCGGTTGCCTTATATATAAATCTTGCTTTTGCCTATACATTATTCATTCGTTTTATAATGCGGTTGCCTTATATACAAATCTTGCTTTTGCCTAAACATTATTCATTCGTTTTATAATGCGGTTGCCTTATATATAAATCTTGCTTTTGCCTAAACATTATTCATTCGTTTTATAATGCGGTTGCCTTATATACAAATCTTGCTTTTGCCTAAACATTATTCATTCGTTTTATAATGCGGTTGCCTTATATACAAATCTTGCTTTTGCCTAAACATTATTCATTCGTTTTATAATGCGGTTGCCTTATATACAAATCTTGCTTTTGCCTAAACATTATTCATTCGTTTTATAATGCGGTTGCCTTATATATAAATCTTGCTTTTGCCTATACATTATTCATTCGTTTTATAATGCGGTTGCCTTATATACAAATCTTGCTTTTGCCTATACATTATTCATTCGTTTTATAATGCGGTTGCCTTATATACAAATCTTGCTTTTGCCTATACATTATTCATTCGTTTTATAATGCGGTTGCCTTATATATAAATCTTGCTTTTGCCTATACATTATTCATTCGTTTTATAATGCGGTTGCCTTATATACAAATCTTGCTTTTGCCTAAACATTATTCATTCGTTTTATAATTCGTTTTATAATGCGGTTGCCTTATATACAAATCTTGCTTTTGCCTAAACATTATTCATTCGTTTTATAATGCGGTTGCCTTATATACAAATCTTGCTTTTGCCTAAACATTATTCATTCGTTTTATAATGCGGTTGCCTTATATATAAATCTTGCTTTTGCCTATACATTATTCATTCGTTTTATAATGCGGTTGCCTTATATATAAATCTTGCTTTTGCCTAAACATTATTCATTCGTTTTATAATGCGGTTGCCTTATATATAAATCTTGCTTTTGCCTAAACATTATTCATTCGTTTTATAATGCGGTTGCCTTGTATATAAATCTTGCTTTTGCCTATACATTATTCATTCGTTTTATAATGCGGTTGCCTTATATAAATCTTGCTTTTGCCTATACAATATTCATTCGTTTTATAATGCGGTTGCCTTATATACAAATCTTGCTTTTGCCTAAACATTATTCATTCGTTTTATAATGCGGTTGCCTTATATATAAATCTTGCTTTTGCCTAAACATTATTCATTCGTTTTATAATGCGGTTGCCTTATATATAAATCTTGCTTTTGCCTATACATTATTCATTCGTTTTATAATGCGGTTGCCTTATATACAAATTTTGCTTTTGCCTATACATTATTCATTCGTTTTATAATGCGGTTGCCTTATATACAAATCTTGCTTTTGCCTAAATATTATTGATTCGTTTTATAATGCGGTTGCCTTTTATATAAATCTTGCTTTTGCCTATACATTATTCATTCGTTTTATAATGCGGTTGCCTTATATACAAATCTTGCTTTTGCCTAAACATTATTCATTCGTTTTATAATGCGGTTGCCTTATATATAAATCTTGCTTTTGCCTATACATTATTCATTCGTTTTATATACAAATCTTGCTTTTGCCTAAACATTATTCATTCGTTTTATAATGCGGTTGCCTTATATATAAATCTTGCTTTTGCCTAAACATTATTCATTCGTTTTATAATGCGGTTGCCTTATATACAAATCTTGCTTTTGCCTATACATTATTCATTCGTTTTATAATGCGGTTGCCTTATATACAAATCTTGCTTTTGCCTAAACATTATTCATTCGTTTTATAATGCGGTTGCCTTATATATAAATCTTGCTTTTGCCTATACATTATTCATTCGTTTTATAATGCGGTTGCCTTATATACAAATCTTGCTTTTGCCTAAACATTATTCATTCGTTTTATAATGCGGTTGCCTTATATATAAATCTTGCTTTTGCCTATACATTATTCATTCGTTTTATAATGCGGTTGCCTTATATATAAATCTTTCTTTTGCCTATACATTATTCATTCGTTTTATAATGCGGTTGCCTTATATATAAATCTTGCTTTTGCCTAAACATTATTCATTCGTTTTATAATGCGGTTGCCTTATATATAAATCTTTCTTTTGCCTATACATTATTCATTCGTTTTATAATGCGGTTGCCTTATATATAAATCTTTCTTTTGCCTATACATTATTCATTCGTTTTATAATGCGGTTGCCTTATATATAAATCTTGCTTTTGCCTAAACATTATTCATTCGTTTTATAATGCGGTTGCCTTATATATAAATCTTGCTTTTGCCTATACATTATTCATTCGTTTTATAATGCGGTTGCCTTATATATAAATCTTTCTTTTGCCTATACATTATTCATTCGTTTTATAATGCGGTTGCCTTATATACAAATCTTTCTTTTGCCTAAACATTATTCATTCGTTTTATAATGCGGTTGCCTTATATATAAATCTTGCTTTTGCCTATACATTATTCATTCGTTTTATAATGCGGTTGCCTTATATATAAATCTTGGTTTTGCCTATACATTATTCATTCGTGCTGTAAGGTCTTGAGTCAGATTCATTTATTGTGTTCAGTTTTGTGATTTGGGTGAAAGTTTTTAATTAAAATTCTCAGATAATGACGTTAAGGGAGGAGTTGGTGGTGTGGTAAGATGATGTCAGATTATAAGGCATTGTCAGTGGCTAACACAGGGATAGGGTTGTTGTACATGTACCTTGAAATCGAGAGTCAGACAGGGAATTATTCAAGAGACTGTTATTAGCCTCTTCTTTGTTGTCTTCATTGGGCTTTTGTCAGCTGAATTCAAAGAGCCAACTATATTAGATAATCTTACGTAACATTGCATCATATATAGTACCAGATGATCAGTCAGTTATCTGATTTTTCAATGGTACAGACAATGATTGTAGGGTTCACATCACTGGCTTTTCAAAGGTACAGACAATGAATGTAGGGTTCACATCACTGGCTTTTCAAAGGTACAGACAATTAATGTAGGATTCACATCACTGGCTTTTCAAGGTACATACAATGGATTTAGAGTCTCTGAATCAAACCTTTCATAGGTGTTTGTGCTGGCCCGCCACCCCCACCCCCCATCACCACCGATTAATGGATACATCGTGGGGTTGTGTCATTACGCTATTCGTGCGCATGGGGCTGCCATGCGATATAATATTTTCCCCCAATCGGACACTCATATGCTATACTAATAACGTTAATGATCAGCCATCCATTGAGTTACTTAAAGATGGGATCATCACAGAATATACTCGAATGATGGTATCAAACTAGCACAAAGTTTACTTGAGCTGGGATCACTCCAGAATACACTGTAATGATGGGATCAGCCTAGCACCGATTCTAGTTGAGCTGCCTTCAGCCCTCAGGCCATAATACATTAGCATGCTGGAATCAGCATCGCACTGATTGGGAATCAGTCTTTCACAATGAGCTGGGATCAGCCTAGCACCAATTATAGTTGAACTGACTTCAGCCCTCAACCCAAAATACACTGTAATGCTGGTATCAGCCTATCACCGATTATGCATGAGTCTTTCATACTGAGTTGGGATCAGCCTAGCATTTTTTCCCCAATCGGACACTCATAAACTATCAGCCTAGCATATATTGAGTTAAGATGGGATCAGCCCATAATACATTAGCATGCTGGGATCAGCCTAGCATATATTTTACGTAAGCTGCGATCAGCCCAGAATATACTCAAATGCTGGGATCAGCCTACCACAGATTTTACTTGAGCTGGGATAAGCCATGCGCTAATTCTATTTAAGCTGTGATCATCCCAGCATACACTGGGATCACCCTAGTACGGATTGGGAATTAGTCTTTACATTCAGATTCTAGCCCATGAGTAGCCCCCACAGAATGCCAAATGCTTTTAAATATTTTAAATACGTGTTGATGTTATTTTAGTTATGAGTTGATGTTATAGAATATTAGTAATAATGAAAAGTGGCATTTTTGAGAGAAAGAGATAGAGTGAGTGAGAGAAGAGAATAAATGCATTTAGTCATGTATCCTATATATATTACAAGATGTACGATGTCAAGCTATTTTAACATTTCAGTACCTTCAAACTCCAATTCATCAGAAAACAGCTGTGAAATCAAGTCCAGATGAAAGTTCAGGTGATTATTATGCTCTTGTGTTTTCTTGCTGGTGTTTTTCCTCTCTGTCTTTACTGCACAACCTTCCCTGAACAAAAGGCGGGTGTCCCACCAGCAAAGACAGTAGAGGGTCCAGCACGTGTCGAAACTAGGGATAGGGTACATCATGACCAGGAGGGGTCTTCTGCGAATGCAAAAGCAACTGAAAAAGGCAACACGCCTGGTCTTTCTCTGGACATGTAGAGAGCGAGAAAAGAAGGGATAGCAATGTTAATATCTTTTGATGCCGCAAACATGAAAATTCAAGACGCTCAAGACAATCAGCGCACACTCAGAGGCAATGTTTGGAAACGGTTTCAGACTGATGGCAGTAAATTACAAGAACGTCAAGATAAAGATGAGGATAACAAAAGAGAAACTGAGTTTGCTGAATAATGTTATCCATGATATAAACAACGCCTTTGGAGTAGAGGAGACATCTTCAACCAGGATAACTTCGTCCAGTTATAGGGAAGAATAAAATGGTGGACAACCTGTGGGTGGTGAGGGCGACAAAGCATAAACCAACGTGGAAGAAGTGTCAGATAGTGCTGGTGAAAAGACTGTATCCGAAGGCAATAATGGGAACTCAGCAGGAGAAGAGGCAAGTGTCAAGAAGCGACGACAGAGGAGCTTTTGGCAATTGCTAAACCTGGCGTGGGATCATCTCATAACGATGTCTACTGCGAATGGCTTGGAAGGGGAACAAATGTAAATGGCAATGGACCAGATCCTTCTGCGGGACAGATGGAAAGCAAGAAAGAAAGATAAAGAATTGTTAAAGTATTCAATGCAGCAACCAGAAACGTTGAAAACGAACTAGGTAGCCTGCGCATACTCAGTATCGATTTTCGGAAACAGTTCCATCTCGATAACCGTAAATTAAAAGAGCTGCTGTATAAAAATAAAGGCTCGATGACGTAAATTAAAAGAGCTGGGTTATAAAAATGAAGGCTCGATGACCGTAAATTAAAAGAGATGGTGTATAAAAATGAAGGCTCGATGACCGTAAATTAAAAGAGCTGGTGTATAAATAAGAAGGAGAAAACCAAAGAAAACTTTCATCTGCTCATTAATGTTGTCAATGAAATCAACGACGATCTTGGAGAGGAGAAGGCGCCTTCAACCGGTGAAACAACATTCGGAGATAAGGGGCAACAAATTGGAAGACATTCGGTGGGTTGTTAGGGCGAAAAGTACAAGGTGGTAATGAAAAATCGGAAGTTTCACCACCATAAAAATATGTTTGCCCGAAGAGAAGCCATATTTCTGATGCAAAGTATTTCTGAACACTCGACAGCCTTCAGATCAAATATTGAAATGCTACAGGTGATTAGAGATACAAGTCACTCTTTCTCAAAAGGGTTATCATATCTAGGGAATTGTCAAAGAGTGTCGAGACTGAATATGCAATAGTTCAAACGGAATCAGCAATGTAGTGGAGACTGAGTAGGATGTGTAATTCTTTCCTTTTATGTCTAGAATTTCTTTCACTTCTTTAGAGTTTCTGCACGTTTTTTTGGCAATGACTACAAAATAATATCAACTCTTAAAACAAGGTGGATTGATTAGTGTCATATGTTAGATAATATTTAATAGAATGTCCATGATGAGAGAGAGTGAGAGAGAGATGGGCCCGCTTTTATTATTCTAAAATCGAAATTTCCCCCCTGCAGACTTGATGACTTTAAAACTTCGAATTGTGTGCATTTTGCGGTGACTATTTTCGGATTTTCTATGTACCCACTTATTTCAATGAGAATGACGATCATTTACATATTTCACTTGTAATACCGCCGAAACAATAACGAGCAAAAGAAATAAAGAATGTGGAATTGCTTAGACTTATTTCATCATTCGTTAATTATCCTTTCTTTCTTATTATTTTCCAATCCGTCCTTTTCTATTTCTTATCCGACTTTTCTATTTCCCGATTCAGATAATGACTTTGGAACATTTGAACTAAATCGAGAACTACATAATGATTACACAGGATTGTGCATTTTACAAAAATTTAAAACTTAAAAAAAAAAATTATCTACTGAGATTCCCTGAAATAATTATCCTTATTTCCAAGAAATAAACATGTATACGAACTATTATGACTTTATCCTTATTTCCAAGAAATAAACATGTATACAAACTATTATGACTTTATCCTGATTTCCAAGAGAAAAAAAATGCATACAAGCTATTATGACATTATACTTATTTCCAAGAAATAAACATGTATACGAACTATTATGACTTTATCCTTATTTCCAAGAAATAAACATGTATACAAACTATTATGACTTTATCCTTATTTCCAAGAAGAAAAAAACAAGTATACAAACTATTTTGACTTTATCCTTATCATCCAAGAAATAAACATGTATGCAAACTATTATGACTTTACCCTTATTTCCAAGAAGAAGAAAAAATGCATACAAGCTATTATGACATTATTCTTATTTCCAAAAAATAAACATGTATGCAAACAATTATGACTTTATCCTTATAAGCCAAGAAATAAACTCGTATGCAAACTATTATGACTTTGTCCTTATTTCCAAGAAAAAAAATGCATACAAGCTATTATGACATTATTCTTATTTCCAAGAAATAAACATGTATGCAAACTATTATGACTTTAAAATTGTCGGCAGAAGAGTCACATCAAGAGATTAAAGAATCTTCTACAGATCTTTGAATGCATTCCAAGACGAGGTGTCAGTGAAGAATAGTCCCATCCATACATTCTTGCTATTGTCTGTAGTGCAGCATCGGCATTAAGTACATCCGTTACGGAAATGCTATTGTTTGTAGTGTAGCATCGGCATTAATTGTATCCCATACGGAAATGCTATTGTCTGTAGTGTAACATCGTCATTAAGTACATCCCATACGGAAATGCTATTGTTTGTAGCGTAGCATCGGCATTAATTGCATCCCATACGGAAATGCTATTGTCTGCAGTCTAACTTCGGCATTAAGTACATCCCATACGGAAATGCTATTGTCTGCAGTCTAACATCGGCATTAAGTACATTCCATACGGAAATGCTATTGTCTGCAGTCTAACTTCGGCATTAAGTACATCCCATACGGAAATGCTATTGTCTGTAGTGTAACATCGTCATTAAGCACATCCCATACGGAAATGCTATTGTTTGTAGCGTAGCATCGGCATTAATTGCATCCCATACGGAAATGCTATTGTCTGTAGTGTAACATCGTCATTAAGCACATCCCATACGGAAATGCTATTGTTTGTAGCGTAGCATCGGCATTAATTGCATCCCATACGGAAATGCTATTGTCTGCAGTCTAACATCGGCATTAAGTACATTCCATACGGAAATGCTATTGTCTGTAGTCTAACATCGTCATTAAGCACATCCCATACGGAAATGCTATTGTCTGCAGTCTAACATCGGCATTAAATGCATCCAACAAGCCCAATAAATTTGATTCAATACAACTTTCATATATAAAAAGAACGTCTATTTTTGGCATCAGCAAAACAGAAAATTTAAAATATTGTGAAATCCAAAAAGTTATTCACTTCCAAGATGTTCATTATGCACTTTATTCAACCCTTTATTATAATCATCCAGCCCTTTTACTATTATTATCTATACCTTTATTATGATCATCCTGTCCTTTTATTGCCATTATCTAACCCATTATTATGATCATCCAGCCCTTTTATTACCATTATCTAACCCATTATTATGATCATCCTGTCCTTTTATTTTACCATTATCTAACCCTTTATTATGATCATCTAGCCCTTTTATTACCATTATCTAACCCATTATTATGATCATCCAGCCCTTATATTACTATTATCTAACCCTTTATTATGATCATCCACTTCTTTTATTATCATTATCGAACCCATTATTATGATCATCCAGCCCTTGTATTACCATTATCTAACCCATTATTATGATCATCCAGCCCATTTATCACTATTATCTAACCCTTTATTATGATCATCCTCTCCTTTTATTTTGCCATTATCTAACCCATTATTATGATCATCCAGCCCTTTTATTACTATTATCTAACCCTTTCCTATGATCATCTTGTCCTTTTATTTTACCATTATCTAACCCATTATTATGATCATCCAGCCCTTTTATTACCATTATCTAACCCATTATTATGATCATCCAGCCCTTTTATTACTATTATCTAACCCTTTCCTATGATCATCTTGTCCTTTTATTTTACCATTATCTACCCCATTATTATGATCATCCAGCCCTTTTATTACCATTATCTAACCCATTATTATGATCATCCAGCCCTTTTATTACTATTATCTAACCCTTTATTATGATCATCCTGTCCTTTTATTTTACTATTATCTAACCCATTATTATGATCATCCAGTTCTTTTATTACCATTATCTCACTCTTTATTATGATCATCTTGTCCTTTTATTTTACCATTATCTAACCCACTATTATGATCATCCAGCCCTTTTAGTACTGTTATCTAACCCATTATTATGATCATCCAGCCCTTTTATTACCATTATCTAACCCATTATTATGATCGTCCAGCCTTTTTATTACTATTATCTAACCCTTTATTATGATCATCCAGCCCTTTTATTACGATTATCTAACCCTTTATTATGATCATCCTGTCCTTTTATTTTACCATTATATACCCCATTATTATGATCATCGAGCCCTTTTATTACTATTATCTGACCCTTTATTATGATCATCTTGTCCTTTTATTTTAACATTATCTAACCCATTATTATGATCATCCAGCCCTTTTAGTACTGTTATCTAACCCATTATTATGATCATCCAGCCCTTTTATTACTATTATCTAACCCTTTATTATGATCATCCTGTCCTTTTATTTTACTATTATCTAACCCATTATTATGATCATCCAGTTCTTTTATTACCATTATCTCACTCTTTATTATGATCATCTTGTCCTTTTATTTTACCATTATCTAATCCATTATTATGATCATCCTGTCCTTTTATTTTGCCATTATCTAACCCATTATTATGATCATCCAGCCCTTTTATTATCATTATCTAACCCATTATCATGATCATCCAGCCCTTTTATTACTATTATCTAACCCTTTCCTATGATAATCTTGTCCTTTTATTTTACCATTATCTATCCCATTATTATGATCATCCAGCCCTTTTATTATCATTATCTAACCCATTATCATGATCATCCAGCCCTTTTATTACTATTATCTAACCCTTTCCTATGATAATCTTGTCCTTTTATTTTACCATTATCTATCCCATTATTATGATCATCCAGCCCTTTTATTATCATTATCTAACCCATTATCATGATCATCCAGCCCTTTTATTACCATTATCTAACCATTTATTATGATCATCCTGTCCATTTATTTTACCATTATCTAATCCATTATTATGATCATCCAGACCTTTTATTAAAATTATCTAACCCATTATCATGATCATCCAGCCCCTTTATTACTATTATCTAACCCTTTCTTATGATCATCCTGTCCTTTTATTTTACCATTATCTAACCCTTTATTATGATCATCCTGTCCTTTTATTTTACCATTGTCTAACCCTTTATTATGATCATCTTGTCCTTTTATCTTACCATTATCTAACCCATTTTTATGATCATCCAGCCCTTTTATTACCATTATCTAACCCTATATTATGATCATTCAGCCCTTTTATTACCATTATCTAACCCTTCATTATGATCATCCTGTCCTTTTATTTTACCATTATCTAACCCTTTATTATGATCATCTAGCCCTTTTATTACCATTATCTAACCCATTATTATGATGATCCAGCCCTTTTATTAACATTATCTAACCCTTTATTATGATCATCCTCTCTTTTTATTTTACCATTATCTAACCCATTATTATGATCATCCAGCCCTTTTATTACCATTATCTAACCCATTATTATGATCATCCAGCCCTTTTATTACCATTATCCAACCCTTTATTATGATCATCCTGTCCTTTTATTTTACCATTATCTAACCCATTATTATGATCATCCTGTTTTTTATTGCCATTATCGAACCCTTTAGTATGATCATCCTGTCCTTTTATTTTACCATTGTCTAACCCATTATTATGATCATCCAGTCCTTTTATTATCATTATCAGACCCTTTATTATCATCATCCAGCCCTTTTGTTACCATTATCTAACCCTTTATTATGATCATTCTGTCCTTTTTTTTTACCATTATCCAACCCATTATCATGATCATCCAGCCCTTTTATTACCATTATCTAACCCATTATTATTATCATCCAGCCATTTTATTACTATTATCGAACCCTTTATTATGATCATCTTGTCCTTTTATATTACCATTATCT
Organism: Sinohyriopsis cumingii; assembly: GCA_028554795.2. Lineage (NCBI taxonomy): Eukaryota > Metazoa > Mollusca > Bivalvia > Unionida > Unionidae > Sinohyriopsis > Sinohyriopsis cumingii. The sequence goes on along the minus strand of CM068837.1, from coordinate 3,145,359 downwards.
AACCCATTATTATGATCATCCAGCCCTTTTATTACCATTATCTAACCCTTTATTATGATGATCCAGCCCTTTTATTACCATTATCTAACCCTTCTTATGATCATCCTGTCCTTTTATTTTACCATTGTCTAACCCATTATTATGATCATCCAGTTCTTTTATTACCATTATCTAACCCTTTATTATGATCATCCTCTCCTTTTATTTTACTATTATCTAACCCATTATTATGATCATCCAGCCCTTTTATTACCATTATCTAACCCATTATTATGATCATCCAGCCCTTTTATTACCATTATCTAACCCTTTATTATGATCATCCTGTACTTTTATTTTACCATTATCTAACCCATTATTATGATCATCCTCTCCTTTTATTTTACCATTATCTAACCCATTATTATGATCATCCAGCCCTTTTATTACCATTATCTAACCCTTTATTATGATCATCCAGCCCTTTTATTACCATTACCTAAGCCTTTATTATGATCATCCTGTCCTTTTATTTTTCCATTTTCTAACCCATTATTATAATCATCCAGCCCTTTTGTTATCATTATCTAACCCATTATTATGATCATCCAGCCCTTTTATTACTATTATCTAACCCTTTATTATGATCATCCTGTCCCTTTATTTTGCAATTTTCTAACCCATTATTATGATCATCAAGCCCTTTTATTATCATTATCTAACGCTTTATTATGATCATCCAGCTCTTTTATTACCATTGTCTAACCCATTATTATGATCATCGGGCCCTTTTGTTACCATTATCTAACCCTTTATTATGATCATCCTGTCCCTTTATTTTACAATTATCTTACCCTTTATTATGATCATCCTGTCCTTTTATTTTACCATTATCTAACCCATTATTATGATCATCCAGCCCTTTTATTTTCGTATTATCTAACCCATTATTATGATCATCTAGCCCTTTTATTACCATTATCTAACCCTTTATTATGATCATGCAGCCCTTTTATTACCATTATCTAACCCTTTATTATGATCATCCTCTCCTTTTATTTTGCCATTATCTAACCCATTATCATGATCATCCAGCCCTTTTATTACCATTATCTAACCCATTATTATGATCATCAAGCCCTTTTATTACCATTATCTAACCCTTTATTATGATCATCCTCTCCTTTTATTTTACCATTACCTATCCCATTATTATGATCATCAAGCCCTTTTATTATCATTATCTAAACCTTTGTTATGATCATCCAGCCCTTTTATTACCATTATCTAACCCATTATTATGATCATCCAGCCCTTTTATTACCATTGTCTAACCCTTTATTATGATCATCCTCTCCTTTTATTTTACCATTATCAAACCCATTATTATGATCATCCAGCCCTTTTATTACCATTGTCTAACCCTTTATTATGATCATCCTGTCCCTCTATTTTACAATTATCTAACCCTTTATTATGATCATCCTGTCCTTTTATTTTACCATTATCTAACCCATTATTACGATCATCCAGCCCTTTTATTTTACTATTATCTAACCCATTATTATGATCATCTAGCCCTTTTATTACCATTATCTAACCCTTTATTATGATCATCCTCTCCTTTTATTTTACCATTATCTAACCCATTATCATGATCATCTAGCCCTTTTATTCCCATTTTCTAACCCTTTATTATGGTCATCCAGCCCTTTTATTACCCTTATCTAACCCATTATTATGATCATCCATCCCTTTTATTACCATTATCTAACCCATTTTTTGATCATCCTGTCCTTTTATTTTATCATTATCTAACCTATTATTATGATCATCCTGTCCTTTTATTTTACCATTATCTAACCCATTATTATAATCATCCAGCCCTTTTATTACCATTATCTAATCCATTATTATGATCATCCTGTCCTTTTATTTTACTGTCATCTAACCCACTATTATGATCATCCAGCCCTTTTATTACCATAATCTAATCCATTATTATGATCATCCTGTCCTTTTATTTTATCATTATCTAACCCATTATTATTATCGTCCTGTTCTTTTATTTTAGCATTATCTAACCCATTATTATGATCATCCAGCCCTTTTATTACCATTTTCTAACCCTTTATTATGATCATCCTCTCCTTTTATTTTACCATTACCTAACGCATTATTATGATCATCAAGCCCTTTTATTATCATTATCTAACCCTTTGTTATGATCATCTAGCCCTTTTATTACCATTATCTAACCCATTATTATGATCATCCAGCCCTTTTATTACCATTATCTAACCCTTTATTATGATCATCCTGTCCTTTTATTTTACTATTATCTAACCCATTATTATGATCATCCAGCCCTTTTATTACCATTATCTAACCCTTTATTATGATCATCCTGTACTTTTATTTTACCATTATCTAACCCATTATTATGATCATCCTCTCCTTTTATTTTACCATTATCTAACCCATTATTATGATCATCCAGCCCTTTTATTACCATTATCTAACCCTTTATTATGATCATCCTGTCCTTTTATTTTTCCATTATCTAACCCATTATTATAATCATCCAGCCCTTTTGTTACCATTATCTAACCCATTATTATGATCATCCAGCCCTTTTATTACTATTATCTAACCCTTTATTATGATCATCCTGTCCCTTTATTTTACAATTATCTAACCCATTAGTATGATCATCCAGCCCTTTTATTACCATTATCTAACCCATTATTATGATCATCAAGCCCTTTTATTATCATTATCTAACGCTTTATTATGATCATCCAGCTCTTTTATTACCATTATCTAACCCATTATTATGATCATCCAGCCCTTTTATTACCATTATCTAACCCTTTATTATGATCATCCTGTCCCTTTATTTTACAATTATCTTACCCTTTATTATGATCATCCTGTCCTTTTATTTTACCATTATCTAACCCAGTATTATGATCATCCAGCACTTTTATTTTCGTATTATCTAACCCATTATTATGATCATCTAGCCCTTTTATTACCATTATCTAACCCTTTATTATGATCATCCAGCCCTTTTATTACCATTATCTAACCCTTTATTATGATCATCCTCTCCTTTTATTTTGCCATTATCTAACCCATTATCATGATCATCCAGCCCTTTTATTACCATTATCTAACCCATTATTATGATCATCAAGCCCTTTTATTACCTTTATCTAACCCTTTATTATGATCATCCTCTCCTTTTATTTTACCATTACCTAACCTATTATTATGATCATCAAGCCCTTTTATTATCATTATCTGACCCTTTGTTATGATCATCCAGCCCTTTTATTACCTTTATCTAACCCATTATTATGATCATCCAGCCCTTTTATTACCATCATCTAACCCTTTATTATTATCATCCTCTCTTTTTATTTTACCATTATCTAACCCATTATTATGATCATCCAGCTCTTTTATTACCATTGTCTAACCCTTTATTATGATCGTCCTGTCCCTCTATTTTACAATTATCTAACCCTTTATTATGATCATCCTGTCCTTTTATTTTACCATTATCTGACCCTTTATTATGGTCATCTAGCCCTTTTATTACCATTATCTAACCCATTATTATGATCATCCAGCCCTTTTATTACCATTATCTAACCCATTTTTTGATCATCCTGTCCTTTTATTTTATCATTATCTAACCCATTATTATGATCATCCTGTCCTTTTATTTTACCATTATCTAACCCATTATTATAATCATCCAGCCCTTTTATTACCATTATCTAATCCATTATTATGATCATCCTGTCCTTTTATTTTACCGTTATCTAACCCATTATTATGATCATCCAGCCCTTTTATTACCATTATCTAACCCATTATTATGATCATCCTGTCCTTTTATTTTATCATTATCTATCCCATTATTATTATCGTCCTGTCGTTTTATTTTAGCATTATCTAACCCATTATTATAATCATCCAGCCCTTTTATTACCATTATCTAACCCTTTATTATGATCATCCTCTCCTTTTATTTTACTATTACCTAACCCATTATTATGATCATCAAGCCCTTTTATTATCATTATCTAACCCTTTGTTATGATCATCCAGCCATTTTATTACCATTATCTAACCCATTATTATGATCATCCAGCCCTTTTATTACCATTATCTAACCCATTATTATGATCATCCAGCCCTTTTAGTACTGTTATCTAACCCATTATTATGATCATCCAGCCCTTTTATTACCATTATCTAACCCATTATTATGATCGTCCAGCCTTTTTATTACTATTATCCAATCCACAACAATAATAACGTTTATTGAATGAATGAATAATCCTTCCAGTGACAAGATTATATAGTCTTCCCCTTGAACTCAGGTCAAAAGGTCATTTTTTTCTGAAGACCCATTAACTAATGGAAAGTAACCTTCGAGAAATGTCTTCGTGTTTACAAAATGAAAAGGTTAGTTTTAGTTAGAAAGTATGTGACTAAAATTATAATATATAACATGTACTATGTCAGGTACGCCATGTAAATTGCAGGGGAATTACAATGATATACGGGTCCCTGAGTGGCCGAGTTGTCTAAAGTGTTCACCATTACGGATCACTGCCATCTCAACTCTGTCTTTGTGAGTTCGCGTCTCAGCCTCGGCTAACGTTGGTACGTGAGAAAGCCTGCCAGTAGCTTCTCGTGGGTCGGTGGTTTTTCCCGGGGTTTTCCAGGGTTCTTCCTCCACCAATTACACTGGCCGCCATGTATAGCCTATCTTGTGCTGAAAAATGGCGTTAAACCCTACAACAACAACAACAACAACAATGATATACAAGGAATCTGAGTGTTCGAGTCTCGGGCATGGCTAACGTGGGTATGTGAGAAAGCTTCCTCCAATAGTTATACTAGCCGCCATGTATCATGTACCGAAAAATGGCGTTAAACCATACAACAACAAACTGCTCCAACCCTAGCATCACTTGCATCAACAAACATTTAAATGAATTATCTAAACTTAGGATCTGGACGAACTGGCGCACTCTTAAGTATTTCCTTTTAACTTGCATTGCCTTTTAACTTGGTAAAGGCCACCTGACGTTTTGCAGGTAGACCAATTATATTTGTCAGGGGTTCGGCAGTTATGGAAATAATGAAACAAAATGTCATATAGCATCCAGCTATACCCAATAATAGCAACAGTTTTGTATTTGTATTAGTCAGGTAGGCCTAGTTCCAGCCCTCAATTATTAATGAAGATCAATCACACAGTATAAATTAAATAAAGAAAACAATATATAGTGAAGTTAAGTTTTAATGACACAAATTATGTAATTGTAAAACATTAGAATTTAGACAAGTTACATAAAGCATGAAAACGAACGAAGAGGCAGAAAGGACTTCAGATGAAGAAGTTCTTATCAAACTGTGTCAAACATTGCGTAGAAAGTTAAGAAATAGGAGGAAATGAGAGGGATGGGAGCAAAAACAAATAAATAAATAAATAAATAATAAGGAATAATAAAGCGGGGTTAAAAGTAAACAGTGCTTTGAGAGCATATCGTTGAGGAGGCGATGGCTGTTTGCAGCTGTTCATGAACCGTTGGTGCACATGCGCTTTCTTAAATCCTTTTGATTTTCAAGAAATCTGTGTGTGTGTGTCTGTGATTAGGATTTTTAACGTAGCTTTAAAACATTTTCAGTCATATCGCTACGATGTCTGCAGTGTGGCAGTTTATAGTGATGTCTAGCACTGGGACATCATGCCGCAGACATGTAGCATGATGTCCCACCTAGTCACATTATCCTGACACCAGACCCAGTCCTAACACTAACCTCTTAATGCTGAGCGTCTAGTGAGGCAGCTGTTACTACCATTTTTGTAAGTCTTTGGTATGACTCAGCCGAGGTTTGAACCGACAACCTCCCTCTTCCGAGGCGGACGCTTTTACCACTAGGCCACCGGAGCGGTCTCAAGAAATTTATAAACGGCATGGAAAAGACGAAGGTTTACTTCATACGTAAGCGTTGTATCACCATAAAAGAAGGTACTTAAGTTAATTTACCACATGGTCTGACGGAATGAAACAGCTTGTTGCGCTTTTCTGATGTTTTGTACAGATCTACATCTATAAGGAGGTAATCCGATTGTATTCTTTGTAAATGAATGTTGATTAAGTGAACAACAGTTTGTTCTTAGTCAAGAAAGAAGAATTTTGAAATATCATTCTACCCCAGTCTGGGAACATAAGTGTCCCGGTTATATAATTTGCCTTTGAGGTCGGTACTTTGACGAGTCCCAGATATGTGATGCAACTCATTCTCGAATGGCCGAAAGAAGAAACGAGTTATTATAAGGTCAGTTGGAAATTGTTTACATTACGTAATATTAAGACTCTATGTTTTAAACTAAGTAACAGAAAGAAGCGAAGGCAGCAAGTTTGTTACAATTAACAAATAATACGCTTCTCTAACTTACAAAGTGAAAATTTAACAGTGACTTTCTGTTTTGTGAATTAGAGCCCAAATAATCCTAAATGTTCTATCACACAAGTCCGATAGTATACAATGTTCCGAATGAATTCCAAAATTGAATGTGATGATATACCAATCGCCTTGAATGTGTTTATGTACCAACAGTCTTGATTTATCACAATCATATAATCCAGAATGTATTTGAATGAATTCATAATAATCCAAAAGTAGTGATTAAATCCAAAATGTCAGTGAGCAATGTATAATTCCAATTAACAATTTAAATAATTAATTCCTCTCAAATTATATCTGAATATAACTAAAAGACTGAAATTAAAAACAGGAATGAATAATTTGGTTTACCATATTCTTTCATAATAATTTGATGACAGATGATATCACTGTGTCACCCAAGCATGGGAATAGGAGGTCGAAACAATATAATAAAAATTTATCAGATTAAACACACACACCAATACCTACAAACGCACGCACATATGGACACACACACTATGTATATTTATGGACATTTTTTGTAGGCGTTTATGCAAATCGAAGCTTCTCTCAAGGTGACATTGACATTGCATACATTGATTTAAATTAAAATTCATAAAACCTGAAATATATTGGCGTACATATTCATCATCGTTTCATTGATCACCCCCATATATTGAATGACTTATAAACGCCAGAATAAACACAAAGACATTAGTGCTTTTCCAATTACCCACAGCGTATAAACTGCAAATAAATTTTACACAGGTACACTATTCAGTTGACACTGTAAATTTATGGAAATTTGTATTAAGGCCCCGGGTGAAAAAGTTAAGCTTCTATTACATGTTGTTATTAGCGGTAATGGTTTTTAAAAAAATACATTGGTGACATGTTTATCGTTTCGAAAATTTACTTGTATATTACTTGTATATTATACAAAAAACGTCCTACTACGACATCTATCTATCTATCTATCTATCTATCTATGCTTTTATGAGTGAGTCCTTCTATTTTTCTGTCTGCGGGACATTTTCTTCGAAACTTACAGGTTTATTTATTGTCGTCGAATGAAGTTTTAAGTTTCTTGTTTATGTTTATGTTCATTCACTAGCACAAGAAAATGGAGGCAGACTACGTGTTATAGTGACAATTTATTTGTCTTCCCAAAACAGTAATGAATGAAGTCACAGATTAAACTCAAAATTTGCGTCCAGACATTGGTTAACTATGTAAAATTAAAATAGCCATGACCTTTACAAGAAAAAGAGCATGCGTCACTCTACTTCCCGTTTTAAGCGAAATGCCTGACGATACAAAACCACTCGCATATCCCTCCCAGCTCTAATCATATGTGACCAGAGTTAAGTGTATCACTTGTAAATCCCCCCATGCCCCAGCCCTGATAAACTCATACATGTATGTATGTATGGATGGATGGATGGATGGATGGGTCGGTGGGTGGGTGGATGGATGGATGGATGTGTGTGTGTGTGACTGGTCGCAATTGGTTTCTTAAAGAAAACTTTGGCATGCCTATACTCGGAAAACGTCGTGTCAAAAATTATTCTTGCTTGGACGTGAACGGCATAAAACGCCTTCATTTATTTATGTCGTGTTACACTGATATGATTATACTATAGATGCTTACAAATCTACTCTAATATATTTGTTGACTCGTCACTTGGATAACCGTCCTCTTACTTCCAAGGCACAATTATAGTAAGCATAGATCTACTTTCCATCAAGTCCTAAGGCAGTCTGGCATAAATCCTCTTTACAAACGTTCTATTTGAATACAATTCTGTATTGTGTTACAAAAGGCGGAAGCTTCAAATCTTTCTCTCTCTCTCTGTCTCTCTCTCTGTCTCTGTCTCTCTCTCTATCTCTCTCTCTCTCTAAATATATCTCTCTCTCTGTCTCTCTGTCTCTCTCTCTGTCTCTCTCTGTCTCTATCTCTCTGTCTCTCTCTGTCTCTCTCTGTCTCTATCTCTCTCTGTCTCTCTCTATCTCTCTCTCTCTATCTATTTATCTATCTCTCTCTCTTTCTCTCTCTCTCCATATATATTGTATTGTGTCGATGTATCAACAGTGTTTAGTTGAAACACAGTAATATAATTCTAGGTTTGAAGAAACTATAAATCCCAGTGAATGTCTCTATCCAAGAATATTATTAGTTTTTAATGAGTGAATTTCCACAGAAAATTAACTTGAATCGAACAATTAGAAGAAATAAATTCCAATCGAAAGGAATTACTTAACACAAGAATAATACAGATCTTAAGTATCTTTCCAGTGACATAATTATATAGTCCTTGACTTGACTTCATGTCACAAGTAACATTTTTTTTATAAAAAAAGCATTACCTAATGAAGATAACCTTCTAGAAACTTCTAAATGTTTACAAAATAAAACATTAATTATTAAAAGAAAGTCTCTTACTAAAATTGTAATATGTAACCTGGAAAATGTTATGTACATCAGGTAAATTGTAGAATTCCAATAATCTAGACTCAGATCCAAATAAATATATTACTGCTATTAATAATGATTCTGATAGTAAACCCATTCACATAAAGAATAGTTAAGCAACGTATTAATAATGTTTACAAAATACAATTTTAAAAAATCAACATTCAACACTATGCCATAATAATTTTACTCAACATTCAACACTATGCCTCAACATTCAACACTATGCCTCAACATTCAACACTATGCCATGAAATTTTTACTCAACATTCAACATTCAACACTATGCTATGATAATTTTACTCAACATTCAACACTATGCCATAATAATTTTACTCAACATTCAACACTATGCCATGATAATTTTACTCAACATTCAACACTATGCCATGATAATTTTACTCAACATTCAACACTATGCCATGATAATTTTACTCTACATTCAACGCTTTATGCCATGATAATTTTACTCAACATTCAACATTCAACACTATGCCATAATAATTTTACTCAACATTCAACACTATGCCATCATAATTTTACTCAACATTCAACACTATGCCATGATAATTTTACTCAACATTCAACACTATGCCATAATAATTTTACTCAACATTCAACACTATGCCATAATAATTTTACTCAACATTCAACACTATGCCATCATAATTTTACTCAACATTCAACACTATGCCATAATAATTTTACTCAACATTCAACACTATGCCATGATAATTTTACTCAACATTCAACACTATGCCATGATAATTTTACTCAACATTCAACACAATGCCATAATAATTTTACTCAACATTCAACACTATGCCTCAACATTCAACACTATGCCATGATAATTTTACTCAACATTCAACACTATGCCATGATAATTTTACTCTACATTTAACGCTTTATCCCATGATAATTTTACTCAACATTCATTGCTTTATGCCATGATAATTTTACTCAACATTCTACATTCAACACTATGCCATAATAATTTTACTCAACATTCAACACTATGCCTCAACATTCAACACTATGCCATGATAATTTTACTCTACATTCAACGCTTTATGCCATGATAATTTTACTCAACATTCAACGCTTTATGCCATGATAATTTTACTCAACATTCAACACTATGCCATAATAATTTTACTCAACATTCAACACCATGCCATCATAATTTTACTCAACATTCAACACTATGCCTCAACATTCAACACTATGCCATAATAATTTTACTCAACATTCAACACTATGCCTCAACATTCAACACTATGCCATGATAATTTTACTCAACATTCAACGCTTTATGCCATGATAATTTTACTCAACATTCAACACTATGCCATAATAATTTTACTCAACATTCAACACTATGCCTCAACATTCAGCACTATGCCATGATAATTTTACTCAACATTCAACACTATGCCATGATAATTTTACTCAACATTCAACGCTTTATGCCATGATAATTTTATCTTTTCTTTACTGGTATAACAGCCTGGATCTAATGTCTCTGTATGTGCTTGGAAAGACAATTAGCTGGCATTTCCTCAGTTTGATATAGTCAATAATGTACAATTTAAAACCGGTCAATTAAGCACACATTAACAAAGTGTCTAGCCGTTTCTCCCGGGTATATATTTACCTATGGATGACTTGTCGAAAAATCCAACCAATTACAACACAACATACATACAGTTTTTAACATATTTGCGACATAAAAAAATAATCATAAAACATAAACAAACAAATCCACAAAAAGTTTAAACGCCATTACGAGAGGTTTTATACTCGGTTAGACTAACATTGTATCCAAAGCCGAAATAGTTGTTGATTATCATTGAGACTAGGGGTTAGGGTTAGGGTAGGGGTTGGGTATGGGTGGAAGTAAATGAGAAATGAATGCATTCGATATTTCTTTTCTATTTGTCATAACGCGTGTCAAATCATGAAATCGATGATAATGTTCATTTTTTCAACAATTTGTGTATTCATGATTTTTAAAAGTAAAAATCGTTGTGGTTTTAGAGTCTCGTCTCACTACTGTTGTTGCTTGCCAAAGTTTCATTGACGATGTATCGGTCAGAAACATTCCCTGTAATAAAGAAGTGGTCAACATTAACGGGTGGGAGGGGATATCATTTGAGGAGAGGGTTTGATTTTTGTGTTCTCCGGAAAAAATGTAGGGTACAGTTTTGTGTTTAACGCTATAGGTATGAAGTAAAATATACGTCTGATCACACACACACACACACACGCGCGCGCGCGCGCTGGTGAAAAACGCTTTGTAAGCTTTGATTAAGATTCTAACTTGCTATCGGTGTGCTGGTATGTGTGTGTATTTATGAATGCATTACTGCGCATATTTATGAATGCAATAATGTGTAATTGTTTGAAATTATTCAATCAAGCAGAATTTTACTTCTCTTCGATCTATGAAAGTAAAATATAAATTTCTCTTTGGCACATATTTTATTTTGCCACTTATCATCTTGACGTAAGCTAAGACTTGATATCTCATTCCTATCTACCATTTCGTCCGGAGTAGTTGAATGGAATAAATTCGCCACCTACACAGCGGGATAGCAATCAGCGGTCCCATTTATACGGGCACATTGTGACTGAAATCGAAATTTCGAAAACCGTACTCGCTCCAATGATCATGATCCAGCCGAGATATCTATAATTAGTAGCATAACTGTCCTCTTACAAAATGTTTTCACTGTTATATTTTTGCATTGAACTTATGAGGAGGGGATGGTAGTTGTTGTTGTGGGGTTTAACACGATTTTTCAGCACAGGATACATGGCGGCCAGTATTAATGGTGGAGGAAAACCCCGGGAAGAACCACCGACCCACGAGAAGCTACTGGCAAGCTTTCTCACATACCCACATTGGCTGGATTCGAGACTCGAACCGACGCTGACAGAGGTGAGATGGCAGTGATCCGTAACGGAGAGCGCTTTAGACCACTCGGCCACTCGGGGCCCCTGTGATGGTAATAGTTTGTCACATACCAAATGCGCCCGCCAGAATGGGTGGCCATTTCACGTCAAGATTTAAAGACGTAGTAAAGTAGATGCAATGAAATAAACATTTGCGTTGGCTTAGAAATTCATGAAAACCGACCTGTGTATGAGATTAAATTCGCGATCAAATTATTTGTTGGTTTCATTCCTGATATGTACCTGTTTGCAACGCTTGGGATAAAATAAAAAAGTGTTTTGCTAAATGTGTACTTTCTTAGATGCGTATGACACTCTGCATAATTAAGTTTTAAATCTGGAAATCTTTAGATTCCTAATAAGAAGAATATAAAAATTCATAAAACGTGAACTAATCTTTATATTTTCTTCAGAGATAATGCTTTTATAGGTCAATATAAGGTATAGTGGTTATTTGTAATCCCTGATACCGACTGGATGTGAAAATTAATTTGTAGCCAATCACATTCACGTAAATCCCTGACATCGGCTGCAAATGTAGTGAAACAAAATGACTTCAACCTACCTACCTACATACCTACCTACCTACTTACCTATGCCTCTTTTCAACCTTACAGAGTTTCCAACCTACAATTGTCAACGCTGTTGTTTTGAAATGATAACTTTTTTAACCATATTTTAACAATGTTTATTTTTTGGACATATTGCGCCACTATGAATATATAGAACAGATATATAGCTAGATACATATATTTCATACCTATACCATTTTCATGTTACAACACAAATGTAGAAAAGGTATATTATAAAGCTCTATGTGAACAAACAGTATATTTGAGATCAAAGTAAAACCTGGTTTCTGGGTAGGCTGTCAAGCTATTTAAACACATTCGCACCTGTGCGCTTTATTTCTTTAGTAACGTAGCGGTGGGATCGAGTCAAGATGAAGGTTCAAACGACAGTTCTCCTCTTGTGTTTTCTCTCTGGTGTTTTTCTATATGTTGTCCATGCAAAACCATCCCCAGAGTTAATGAAGGAGTTGATTGCTCTGGAAAAGTTTCTTGAAAAGAAAGATGGGTCAGAGGGTGCTGGTGGTCAGAATGAAAACCCGGGTGAAAAGACAACTGGCAAGAATGTGTTTGGTAGTCTTCTTGATCAAAAGGACGATGGACATCAGAATGGGGAACAAGAAAATCGACCGAGCGAGAATGAACAAGGCAAGCCAAATAACGAAAACAACAATAATGTAGGTGGTGAAGATAACACTGCAGACGGCTCAAATGGTGCTGGTGAAAAGGTTCCCCATGCAGACGAAAATGAGAAACCTACAGAACCAAACGGAGCTGTCCCACCCGCGAAACCAGAGGAGAGTGTCGCACCCGAAAATGCGGAAGAAGGTTCGGGCCCTACTGTAACTGTGGAGGAGGCACCTCAAGAACAGGGTGGTTCCATTGTAAATGGCGGAGAAGGGGAAGGAAAAAAACCTCAAGAAGGCAGTAGACCGAGTCCTTCGGAGGGACAAGCAGAGAAAGGAAGGGATCAAAGTTTTGAAGGTTTGGATGAGGTAATCAGAAAAATTAAAGACGCTCTCGACAAACTGAGCACACTCGTCGAAGCATTTCGGGCACAGTTCCAGATCGATGACCGTAAATTCAAAGAGCTTGAAGATAAAGATGAGCAAAGAAAAGTGAAAGCAAAAGAAAAATTGGGTCAGCTGAAAACTCTTGTCGAAGAATTCAGAAGCGCAATTGGAGTGAGCGATACTAGTTCAGTTGGGAAAAAGTCAATCCAAGAAAATGCTCCAGCAAGAAGCCGCATTTCTGATACAGAACTCCTCAACATAGTCCAGAGTCTTCTTACGAATAACTAAGATCCTGCAGATTATTCATTACACGTAAGTCTCTGTCTGTCTGTCTGTCTCTCTCTCTGATGACTAAATCTGCGGATTTTGATGTCTGACGGTATATTCAATTAGTGGGGTTTGGTGTCTGACAGTATATTCAATTAGTGGCTCTTGATTATCTGACGGTATATTCAATTAGTGGATTTCTTTTCATGTCTGGAATTCCTTTCACCTTTACAGATTTTCTCTATGCACTTTATTTGAAAGTGAAAACCAAACATTACACATCCTGTGTATTGCGTGTGTGTGTGATTATGATTTTTAACGTAGCTTTAACAATTTTTCAGTCATATCGCTACGATGTCTGCATTGTGGCAGTTTATAGTGATGTCTAGCACTGGGGCATCGTACTGCAGACACGTAGCATGATGTCCCACCCAGTCACATTATCCTGACACCAGCCCGTCCAGTCCTAACACTAACCTCTTAATGCTGAGCGCCAAGTCAGGTAGCTGTTAGTACCATTTTAGTAAGTCTTTGGTATGACTCGGCCGGGGATCGAAACCACGATCGCCCGCTTTCCAAGGCGGACGCTCTAACCACTAGACCACCGGAGCGGTATCCCATGTATTGATCATTTCTGTGTGATATTCTTTAGTTATATTTAAAGTAAAATGTGTGTGAAAGAGATCGGATCTTGATTCTGCATTCGAATAATGAAATTCCCGTTTTGATGAATTCATGAATTTAGTGGAGATTTTGGGGTGGAGATTTTGAAAGTTCTATCAAGACCAATCGCTCTCTCTCTCTCTCTCTCTCTCTCTCTCTCTCTGTAAATAAATATTTCATTTGTCTAAAGCGCTCTCCGTTATGGATCACTGCCATCTCACCTCTGTCTGCGTGGGTTTGAGTCTCAGATTCGGCCAGTGTGGGTATGTGAGAAAGCTTGCCAGTAGCTTCTCGTGGGTCGGTCGTTCTTCCCGGGAATTCCCGGTCTCTTCATCCACCATTAATACTGGCCGCCATGTATAGCCTATCGTGTGCTGAAAAATGGCGTTAAACCCTACAACAACAACAACAACGACAAATATTTCATGATACGTTATAGAAGCTAGAACTGAGCTGATCAATCTAAGTTCACAGCAGTCTTTTCCTTCCGCGCCCGGACGTATCGATACGTATCACAATACACAATATAAAAATATATGCAAAGAATAAAGAAGCATACGACTTATAATTAGCCATGGCCCTGGAAGGTTAAAAGTAACTTTCATATTGCTTACGCCTCTTCAGCATCTTCTTGTATATTAAAATGGAAAAATCATCGATACATCGGTAAATCGTTTCACACCTAATAAATAATCTAAATTCAATGCACGTTTACAAATTTGACTGGATGACCGTTGATAAGATAATAAAAGAAGAAAAAGAAAGACAGAAAGAAATCTGATGACGACGATAGAGTATTAGAAGCAGTACTACTACAACACAAACTTTTTCATCATACGAGAATTATAATTCTTTTATATTATTTTAGTATCGGTCACTTTATATTTCAGGATTCGGATAACGACTCTGAACCACACGAACTCTGGAAATACTTTCAAGAGAACGACCCGAGCATACAAGATTGTCCGTTTTCTAGGAAATATAAACGATATAGAAAATTTTCTTTTGAGGCTTTTTTAACGAAGTACAGTTATTTTCAACAAAGAAACAAACGTGCAATTTTTTATGACATTCAAAATTTCTACATAAGAGTCTGACCAAGAAGCGTCAACAAAATTAAAATGATGCAACTAAGAATGCAAAAAAGCTTTCGGACTGAAAATCTCGTACAGGTCTTTGGAACATCTCGTACAGTCTTTGGAACCTCTCGCACAGGTATTTGGAACATACATATTCCAAGGCAGCCATTATCAACGCCAAAAATATCGTGATTTCAGACTGTACTAATTTACCACTGCCTTAAGCAGTATTGCTTCTGGTGTATCACGTGACTACATATCGCTTTGCTTTACTTTCTTTGTATGTTTTTAAACGGGCATGTCCTTCTATTGGCAAAACTTGATTCAACTTAATAGTTTCTCAAATTTATTGTGAAGAAACGCATGTATTAGCACATTTCGAGTACGATTTTGAAATTGTTTTGTACATTTATAGTACGATTTTAATGTTTATTGCCTATTTTGAGTACGATTTTGAAGTTTTTGCACATTACGAGTACGATTCGAAGCTTATTGCACAAAATGTTCAGTAGACTTATGTGACGGATGGACTAAACCATGTCTTCGAAGAAATACCGTTTCATTTTCATTTTTATTTTATAAAATCAATGCAAAACCTCAGCTGTTGAAGCTAAAGAATTGATAATCAGCTAACATTGTAATGAATAGGATGTGAGATCAGCATGTATTTTTGTATGGAACAGTTTTGTTATCAACAGTTGTCATCACCCAACAAACACAAATCACGGATCGTCATGCCTTTGTCGTTATGCCTTCTTGATATTATCGGCCATTTCAAAAATCATTTTTTGGAATCACTTTTTTATTCAAGAACTCCTGAATTTCGTTTTTTAAGGAACACACAATTCTTTTCAGATTTAATCGGGAATGTATTACAATGAGTTTGATATTTCCCGAAAAATAGTTTTAATGCATTGTAGAAATTACTAGGACTATTTGGCTATTACTAGGACTATTACTAGGACTATTTGGCTATTACTATTGGTTATTATTATTCCGAGGCAGATCCTTATTCATGCTGCTCATGTGCGGAAAACTATGGCGTCTGTCAACAAAAACGATGGCAAAAGTTTTGAAGGGTGTACATCAATTTAATGCACATACTTTCATATACATGCAAAGCCTAAACATCTACCTTGACTTCTAGAGAACTGTCTTTATCTTGGATTTATTTCGTTATCACCTTGCACTGTCAGCAACCCTGGCTTGCAGGCAGTGTACATCAGCAAGGTTCTTAATATGGCTCACAAGTCGACTGGAGTAGCTAACAAACCATATTCTCAGCAGAAAATAGTACATGTATATAGTTCTTTTCATATCTGTTTAATAAATTTATCCAAAAAAAAGTGTGTTTACTTTCTTCTGTTGATTATCAGGGGTTTTCCAAGCACCTGCTTTATATTTCCAACATCCTTTATTCTGTCTTGCACTCCGACAAGAGCCATAAAGATGAATAAAACAGCGTTGATGTCATTAAGTTTATCTCATTAAGTTTGTACATCTGTTATGTAATGCAAAACACATTACTCACTTTACTAAAAGGCTGAGGGTTGTAGTCACTGAAACACTCTCTCTCTCTCTCACATGACGATATATATCTAAATTGTGAATGTGAAAAACTCGGTACAGTTGAAAAGAATACTCAGATACTATTTTACTTATTGACTTTTAAAAAGCAAAATATTAATTGAAATACTTTTTATTCCCACATTGTATTTAATTCACTTGAACAGCCTTAGCATGTGATATGGTGGTGGTGGTCATGAAATCATGTCACTCCGATGCCAGTACGCACGTCATTTCCACCTACGTATGTATGTATACTTGTGTGTGTGTGGAGTTGTGTGGCCAGAGACTACATAAAAATGAACAAAATATAAATTCTAATCGTTCCAGTATTTGACGTCTTTAAACAAGAAATTTCTGACTAAGTTAAACCACAACGAGCTTTTCAAACGGGTTTTACCATTATCCGCCTAGGAATGTTAACATTCTCCTCGCAAGACTGACCAAATCTGGGTGTGTACACTGAGCACGCTTTTCATGCGTGATTCATAAACACGGCTTTAGAATTTACAAGATTGAACTGGTCCCTAACATCACTGTCCTGGTCACAAAACCAAAGTTTGGGTGGTATAATAGCCATTTTCTATACTTGTGATATAAAAGCAATTATGAAAAAGCACTTACTACCCAGGAAATAAAATTGTTACACATTGTAATTCAAATGCAGTTCGACTTTGCATTCGTAGTGATAACATTATTGTGAGCATATTTATCGTGTCAGCCATATTGGATGTGCGGGGTTATGTAGGACAAAACAGACTTCATAAGACACATTCTGATGAACGTATGTGTAAACTATCATTGCAATCAATGAAGAAGGGAAAACAGTCTTGTGCTAATGGAAGACATACAGCAGACACTGTGATCCGATTAGATAATATGGTTTATGACCAGTAGAACTCAACCAAAAAGAGAACACATGCAACGGAATGTGAATTGATTTATAGGAGGTTAAACCAATATATTGAGATTTTCTTCAAGCGGAAAAGAAATGATGGTGGGTATGCAGATGTAGTTGACAGGAGTCTGATCAGGGTTGTCCTACACAGGCAGGAGTCTCAACAGGGTTGCCCTACACAGGCAGGAGTCTCATCAGGGTTGTCCTACACAGGCAGGAGTCTCATCAGAGTTGTCCTACACAGGCAGGAGTTTCATCAGGGTTGTCCTACACAGGCAGGAGTCTCATCAGGGTTGTCCTACACAGGCAACATTTAGGATGAATTAGGGACTAATGAAAGGGATTTTACTCTGTTTTCAAAGTTTTGGGGCCGACGTCTTTCTGAACGTTCATTTGCGGATGCAGTCTTTTAATTTATATTAAATACTTCATTACGAGAAGTGGGTCATGCTTTTATTTGAATGAAACAGAGAATTTAGCAATGTATTCATATGCCTCATTTTAATCACAATCTGTACTCAAATACTCCTAACACGATACTCACATTTTACTACTATATACTCACTTTTAAACTCTAATCTGGCTTGTTTCTACTGGTTACTTGCTTTTGTGGAAGGTACTGAATCTTTTCTGTCCAAAAAGAATCTCTAGAAAACTAACAACATAGTTTCTTACATACAACTGCTGAGTGTTGAAAGTACCTATTATATTCGTATACGTGACGTCAGTTTCGCTTTATTTAGGATCAACAAGACATAATTTGAAATCTTTGGTGAAAATCCCATTCCATTAGCATCATTCATTTAGTAGGATCAGTGACAATAACATTTTCAAGGTGGTCATTTAGGCAGCGTATTGTATCTAAGATTAGCACCTTGTTCCATTTGGACCATATTGGTATCATAGTATGGCTATCCATTAAACACTATGGCTATCCATTAAACAGTATGACCATCCATTAAACATTATGGCCATCCATTAAACAATATGGCCATCCATTAAACATTATGGCCATCCATTAAATATGGTCATCCATTAAACAATATGGCCATCCATTAAACATTATGGCCATCCATTAAATATGGTCATCCATTAAACAGTATGGCCATACATTAAATATGGTCATCCGTTAAACAGTATAGCCATACATTAAACATTATGGCCATCCATTAAACAGTATGACTATCCATTAAACAGTATGGCCATCCATTAAACAGTATGGCCATCCATTAAATATGGTCATCCATTAAATAGCATGGCTATCCATTAAACAGTATGATCATCCATTAAACAATATGGCCATCCATTAAACAGTATGGCCATGCATTAAACAATATGGTCATCCATTAAACAATATGACCATCCATTAAACATTATGGTCATCCATTAAACAGTATGGCCATCCATTAAACAGTATGACTATCCATTAAACAGTATGGTCATCCATTAAACAGTATGGCCATCCATTAAACATTATGGCTATCCATTAAACAGCATGGCTATACATTAAACAGTATGGCTATCCATTAAACAATATGGCTAGTCATTAAACAGTATGGCTATCCATTAAACAATATGGCTATCCATTAAACAATATGGCTAGTCATGAAACAGTATGGCCATCCATTAAACAGTATGGCTTTCAATTAAACAGTATGGGTATCCATTCTAGATGAATTGCAATAAGAAGATATTTATCGGCATAAATCAGTACCAACTATACTCCATAAGATATCTTCAGGTGTTAATCTGGACATCAATCTATGTGGAAAAACACAACAGTTTCAAGACGGCCACAATGGTGGCCATACAGGATGTCAGATCAGCACTGGTTCAATTTGGGATACATTCGACATCGTAAGAAGTTGCATTGCTTTCACGCTGAAAAAGACACAGTTTAATGTTATATTACTCTCACATCACACTCTCAGTTTACACATTTATCAAAAACCATTTTAGAGGTGTTTCTTTCTTGACAGATTGCTATTAAGCATGGAACACGAACATAGTTTTTTAATTTTCTAAGACTTTTGGTCACATTATGACTTAGTTTACGAAAAAGAAACAAACAGAAAGAACAACAAAATATAGGCTACTCCCGTAGGAATATCTGAGTTAGTCTGGATATATAGACTGGTCCAGTAGGAATATGTGAGTTAGTTTGGATATATAGACTGGTCCCGTAGGAATATCAGAGTTAGTTTGGATATATAGACTGGTCCCGTAGGAATATCTGAGTTAGTTTGGATATATAGACTGGTCACGTAGGAATATCTGAGTTAGTTTGGATATATACACTGGTCCCGTAGGAATATCTGAGTTAGTTTGGATATATAGACTGGTCACGTAGGAATATCTGAGTTAGTTTGGATCTATAGACTGGTCCCGTAGTAATATCTGAGTTAGTTTGGATATAAACACTGGTCCCGTAGGAATATGTGAGTTAGTTTGAATATATACACTGGTCCCGTAGGAATATCTGAGTTAGTCTGGATATATAGAACATTCTCTACCTTTAGTCTATCGCTATAAATCTTACTTAAATTTGGAATGGAAAAAAAACAAGTGCAACAATTACCGGATTTACACAATTTGTATTTGTAGACAGATTGATGTTCGATGTGTGTACCATTTGAACATAACTTGAATTAGGCATCATTTACAATATAAATATCACTGCAATTCAATTAAGATGATTTCTTTTAAAACTGATTTAATAACTCATGGGTTATACATTCTTCTCAATGTAAGCGAGTTGCACTCAGCCTGATAATCCGTTAATTTTATGATATGCATTTCTTTTTTTAACCTTATTCCGCTTGTCTGTATATTTATTTTTCTATGTATATTGTTATAAGTCAAAATTATACATATAATAACATGAAATAGTGCGATATCAAATGCATTGGTTAAAGAAATAATGCCGTAATTAAATGCGATTCGGTCAACTCAAATTTCATTCCTGCACAGCTGCGTCGGTTCAAATAAGTATTAAAATATATAACTTGCTCTTTATAGTTTTATACAAAACTATACAACCGCCCATGACTACCGATTTCGTCCTCACAACAGTACAAACTGTGTACGCCCATTAGGGTGTTGTTAACGCTATTGATACCATTATATTCAGACATCATGTGTGTGATGTGCTTTATCGGGGAGTTGCAATTCACCGGGCGTAAAAGGAGATAACTCTTACCGATGTCCAGTTTTGGCAGATTTATCACTCTTAGTTCTGTCGTGATAAAGATGTCAGTCTAGGAATGGATTTTATGACTATGTGTGACATACATGCTAACGTACTACATAATATATGTTAATCTCACCTTACTTTCATATTGTACTCTGAAGACACATAAAACACAAAACACCTATCATGATATTCCCATTCGGAACATTCACCCAGAGCAGAGTGCAACCCACTTCTTATGGCACTGAATACATGCCAAAAAATTCCGATTGTTACATTCTCTTATTCCGCAATCATATTATTCATGCGAAATAAATACAGTTTAAAGTATAGTTTTCAATTGTTAGGAATAGCATGCGACGATGCCTTTCCTTCCTCAAGGGAAATGAGAATTTCCCTACGGCTGTGATTGGGTAAGACAACAATTACATTTGCTATAAATCGATTACAAGGTTGTTATTTTTAAACCCAAAATATGGTTTGCGACCATTTGTCAAAATTACTTTACATTTGCCTTTCTGTCACGGTGCTTTCACAACTATAATAAAATGCATCTCAAAATTAAGATAGACTCCTCGGTAATTATTCCATAGACTCCTCGGTAATTATTCTATAGACTCCTCGGTAATTATTCCATTGCAAAAATCAGTCCCTTTCCTGGATATTTGACAGTGAAAGGCAAAACCAAAGACAACATCTAAATTTAGATACAGACTAATCTGCTGGGTATTTGTTTAGTAGTGTAACCTCTGCCAAATGCAGAAAATGCATAGTGATAAAGCAGTACATTACCAACAGGAAATAACGTAGGACATTTTCACTTGGGTCATATTATTCAGACCCATAGGCCATCGTAAACAATGTGTAGAAATGACTGCTTTAATGGCGTCTACCAGTATCAGAGAGCAGAATTTGAGTTAGAATTAAAAAGTAAACCTGTTCAAGATGTTGATCACAAATAAGGAAATTATATATTTTCCACAGTTTCAAATATGAAACCGAACCTATTTGACAAGTCTGATTTGAGGCTGGAATCTTGGTCCCCTTACTTGCATATTTTTACGATCACATAGGTCAACTGCCAAATTCGCTTCCAAAATAAATGCAGTCAAACTTTACTAATACTAATGGGTCACTCAGAATGAAATTGATGCTTAAAAATGTTTATTAGTTTTACAGATATGATACTGAGTTATTATACACGACCCTTGGCTTGGCAATGGCGGAGGATTAGTGAGTTATTAAGCTAAACCGAAATAAATCTTTGACTGGATCAATGAATAAAGTTATGACTGGGTTAGGACGATAATTGCTTTTCAAGCAAAACAACAAATGATGCAATCTGACGCTGGTAATGCGTCACATTTATAAATTGAATTGCATCATGTTATTCCTAGAAGTCATGGATGATACAACCATAACTAAGCTTACATCACTCTCGTGAACAAATTGCCTTATATCAGCTAAAAGAATCATAGTGTCGTGCTCTCTTATTTGTCAGTTTTTGATTTTGCAAAGGGACACAATTCTGTTTAGCCAAAGTGAGCAGAGATGCATCGTACTTGTGTGAACAATTCAGATAACTTCTGTTATGTTTGTGGTGAAGAGCCTTTTGCGTCACAAAAGTGTAGTATAACCGCTATGGTTATGAAAGCCTATCAGCTTTATTTCGGCTACAAAAATGGATTTCAGGATAAGAGGTGGGACCCACGCATATGCTGCAACGCATATGCTGCAACACTTGTGCAACATATCTTTGCCAGTGGTTGAACAAGAAAAGGAAATTTATGCTTTTTGCAGTGCCAATGATTTGGAGAAGCCAACATATCATATCAGCAATTATAATGTCTGCATGGTACCTGCAGTTGGGAAAGGTTTGCCAAAGAAGAAAAAGTGAACTGTGTATTATCCAAACATTCCATCAGCTATACACCCAATACACCACGGAGATGGACTGCCGGTTCCTACTGCACAAGAATCATTCTCACTTGAGTCAGACGAGCAAGAGGAAGAGGATGAAACTTCTAGTACTGAAAGTAGTAAATGGGGTGAGATTAGCGACAATGGGAATTAGCATTACAGAGACCCCTGGGTCAGATTAGCGACAATGGAAATTTAACATGGCGAAAAATCGTGGGTTAGATTAGCGACAAGGGAAATTAACATGGGAATAAATAGTGGGTCACTCTAGCGACAAGGGGAATTTAACATGGAACTATAGTGTGGGTCTGTCTAGCGACAAGGGGAAATTAACATGGGGAATAGAGTTTGGGCTTTTGGGATTTTTTTTTTTTAAATTTAAATTTAAAAAAGGGGTAGGCAATAGAAAGGCTATCTCTTTTCGAGAAATATGGCTGGCCCTGAAAAGGGCCTTTGGGTTTTCTTCTTCTTCTGCTTCTAATTTCTTCTTTTTCTCCACCAAGTTCTTATTTTATCTCCAACACTCTTTCTCTTCTTCTCTTTCTTTTTCTCCTGCTCTTCTTTCTTCTTCTCTTCCTCCTCTTCTTTCTTCCTCTTCTCATTTTCTTCTTCTTTTTCAATCTTTTCGTTCCATTTGCTTATTCTTATTCTTTCCTCTTCATCCTCCTTCTCCTCCTTTATCTCTTTCATGACACCACTAATCTTGTCCTTTACCTTTTTTAAGTTATTAATTTCCATCTTTACACGATGGGGACTATAGGAATAATGGTCTTCAACCAGTCTTATTAACATCTGCTCCATCATTCCTAAGTTGTCTAAAACGTCTTGTAATGTTTGTATTTTGTCCATTTGGTTAGAAGCCATCTTCTTTTTTTATTCTTTGCAGAATGGTTTGAACGATGAATACTATGGGTTCTTATACTTAAAGCGCGTACGTGAAGGAAAACATCCCCCTAAAACGTAAACTTGATCTTACCTAGATCATGACCAAACAACGCGCGAACGTGAAGGAAAACATCCCCCTACTTTTTCATTTCATATAATAAAACCCAAACTATACTTTCTCATTTCATATAATAAAAACCCAAACTATACTCTCCACATACGCTAAGAAACAATAAACAAAATCCATAGTCTACTATCCACACAATCTTACGTGAGCGCTTACAAAACCCAAACTATACTCTTCACATACGCTAAGAACAATAAACAAATCCATAATCTACTATTCACACAATCGTACGTGAGCGGGTACAAACACAAACACAAACACACAAACACAAACACACAAACACATACCCTAAGAACAATAAACTAATCCATAATCTACTATCCACACAATCGTACGTGAGCGCTTACAGAACCCTAACTATACTCTTCACCTACGCTAAGAAACAATAAAGAAACCCATAATCTACTATTCCCACAAACATACCTGAGCTCTTACAAGCACCAACACACAAACACATACCCTCATACCACTATCTTATAAAAGAGTTAGTGTTTATAATCACACTACTCTACCTACACACATTGGCAAATCGATCGTTATTTCTTTTCTAGAGTATTGGGTAGCCCTGAAAAGGGCTGTTTTTTTTTTTTGGAACTTCATGGACACCTGGTTAATGGTGGCACCTTCCAGGCCTAGCGCCACATACACATCTTGTCCCCCAGTTACTTTTTACCTTTTTGGGGGAGAGAGCAGAGGCAGGATATGTCGCTTCAGAATCCCAATTTTCGCTCTCTGGGATTCTGAAATTTCTTCTTCTTCTCTCCTTTTCCTCCTCCTCCTCTTCTTTGTATCTTCTCTCCTCCTCTTTGTATCTTCTTTCCTCTTCTTCTTTATATCTTCTCTCCTCCTCTTCTTTGTTTCTTCTTTCCTCCTCCTCTCTTATCCTTCCCTCCTCCACAATGGCTTCCGCGGCCAGTTCATTTAATATGCGCCTGGCATATTCCAGATGCACATGAAGTTCCAACAGTTTCTCCAGTCTCGTGTTCATTTTTGGTGTTGATCAATCAACAAGGGTAGCTGGACTGCCGAACGAGTTTCAATTTATAGTGAAAGCGCGGACGTGAAGGAAAACATCCCCTAAAAACATAAAATTAATCTTACCTACATCATGACCAAAAAACAACAACGCGCGGACCTAAAAGAAACACTCACTCACTTTTTATGCTACCCATCACTATTTTAAAATTTTTTATAAATCACTTCAATAGACTATCCACATACGCAAAGCAATCCAATCTAACCCCAAATTTACACCTCAAACACCAAAAAAAAAAAGACATCATTTTAATCTACTATCCATACCAACTTACTTAACCACTTACAAACACAAACACACAAACACATACCCTCACATTTTTTTTAAAAAAGAGTTAGTGTTTATTTTCACACTACTCTACCTACACACATTGGCAAATCGATTGTTATTTCTTTTCTAGAGTATTGGGTAGCCCTGAAAAGGGCTGTTTTTTTGTTTGCTATGGCATTCTTTTTAGTTTCTAAGAATGCGATGTCCTCTGAGGATAGACTTTCTGGCGATAGGTCTGCTTCTTCGGAAAGAGAAGAAGAACTCTTTGGTGTCGATACGACAATCGACAAAGCCTCTGTCAGCTTCAGGTTGCTGCTGCTGCTCTTGTTGTTGTTGTTGCTGCTGTCTCTGAAGTCTGTACTTCTCTGTCCATTCTTCTTTTTCCCTGTTCATTTCTTCTCTGAAGAGCTCTTCTATCAGGTCTTCAGTGATTTTTAACATTCTCACATTCTCTATTTCTTCTGGCTTCGGTATCAGACTGTGTCTGACCCTATGCAAATTCACGTAGGCTTCGTTGAGTTTAGCTAGTTTGGAGCACATCTTCTTAGGAGGATGAGTCGACAATGGATGGTTAGACTGGAAACAACCCGGTTCTTAAAGTCAAAGCGCGGACGTGAAGGAAAACATCCCCCACACGGTTTTTGAGTCGCAACGTTCAGTGAGTGTCATGAGAGGGATAGTAAGAAATGAAAGAGCATCAATCCAACATTCTTATAGCTAAACAAAAGACAAAGGCATTTTTTTCAAAACACAACATTTTTTATTCAAAAATCACTTAACACTAAACAACAACAACTCTAACATTTTTTAACAACAATGCAACACTAAAAGTTTCTCCACTAGGTAAAGAGGGATAACAGTCTTCCATGGTTTCTAGTAATCTAGGATGACTTCTCTCAAACTGTTGATTTCTATCGTATTATCGAATTCTGCATACAGGATGACGTTCACCGTTTCATCAGGGTCTCGGTCTTTAAACTGAATTTCCACACGAATCTGGCCGGATTTTATAGGGTGGAAATGTCCCTCGTCGCTGCCTTGGTCTGGAGTGAAATCGAAAGCCCACAAAGCGTAGCCTCCTGCATAATCCTCGTACGTAATACCGTGACTGGTATTGGTTCCTAACTGTCCGGTGGCTTCGTACAAGGACAAGTACGATGTCAAGTAATTCTTCTTTTTAAAGTCAGGTTCGAAAGGTCGGGTACACAAGGTCTTGCCATCGCGACTGACTTCGATTTTGGACACGCCAAAGTGTTGAAAGTAGAAAGGATTTTTTCGGCAGCTCCGTTGAAGGCTGTATTCTCGACGATACCAACGATCAAACGTTTGGGTAACTGTCCTTGGAACAGATGATCTTCGATCATGGATCGCTGTCCCTTGGGAATGGTGAAGGTTTTCACTTCCACGCGTCGTATGGGATACTTGGCAGTCGTTCTGCTCAACGTCTGACTGATGTCGTTTCCCACTTTAGGTAACACTTCCACACGGCGTACGTAGAGTCTGGCTTCTAGGATTTTGGTTTTGTAACCGTCACTATCAGCCATCAAATGGAAAGCGGCACCGCTACGATTCAGTCTCAGGCGGACATCCACCGCGTTCAGCAAATACTTTTCTTGCAACCACATGTCCAAATGCAAACGATCCATCAGTTCTAAACTTGTGTCGGCTCCCGTGATTCTCTTTCTTCGTTCTACAAATCCATCATTGTTGTCTTTCTTTTCATCAGTTTCCAATATTTCAAACTTGGTAGGTTCGTCAGCTTCCCATACCACACAGGCATTGAGATGAGTGTTCTTGGCATCTATTCCGTACGTCAAGAGATTTTCCAGGTAGGCACGATAAGGGTAAGTATCCATGCTGCTACTGACCAGTTTGTTATTCAGATACAAGTCCACTCCACTGAACAAGGAATGCATGAAATTGTTGACGGGAGCTACTGCTTCATCGTCTATAGCACCTCCAGTCTTATCTAGAATTTTGACTTTCAGGTACAAGTAACTGCTATTCAGATCGATGTAATCTTCGGGCTGTCCTTTGATTTCAAACTCGATGGGAGCGGAATCGGTCAGTGAGGAGACGGGGTGAAATTCCACCCACTGGGATTCTTGCATCGTCATTATCGTGGGGGGCATGGCAAACAGATCCAGTTCCGTCTTGGAACAAGCGCAAGATTCTCGGTGCATCATTTTTTTGTCTCTTTTCTCAATAATCGAAAACGTCTAAGTCTCGAACGGTTCTTCTTTTCTTGGCCTTTCTCACTTGAAGTCTGGTGAAAGGGTGTTTTCTTCGTCGTCTCTTTCTGCCTTGTCCTTGCTGAATGCCTGACTCGGTAGCGTGCAGGGCATTTATAGGTGTTTCTCGTTGGCCTAAAATGTCTTTGCCCGTTTGCAGCAAGACATTTTTGCCTGCCCTCATGAAGGCTTCTTTAGGGTTTTGTTTGTCGATGATGACATTTTGGAGAAATTCTTTGCCTTGCGTCAGTGACGCATCTTTCAAGGCGTGCAATCCGCGTGTCACCATCGGTTTCAACACCGGGGCCACCGAACGAAAGGCCGATTTTAACATATCTCCTAAGCCGTGTCCTCGCTGTTGAGCAACCCCTCGGTACACTGGATACATGACTTAAGAGTCGTGAGAGAACCGTTTTCGAAAATGGAGTTTCACCGTGACTTTTCCTTTGGTGAATGGAATATTTTGTCCCAGATCTCCTTTTATAGCAATGTTGACCGTGTCCAAATACGACTTACTGACAGGCAAATAGTGAGGATGGACAAATTCGCGGTGGACGTGGTAAGTGTTTCCACCTTCCTCGTCAGTGTTCGTGGCAGAATCCACTTTGAAAGGAATGACACGCAGTAACGGTACGGAGGTGTGTCCCACCACGTTGTACTCCACCACATCGGAATACACGAACATCAAATTCAGTCCTTGGTTCAGTTCTACCGGGGCACGAAATAACTTGCTAAAAGACTCGTTGTCGTAAACGATGGGTAATTCGTTTTTCTTGATCATGGTCTTTCTCATGTCCATGTCTCCGCCCAACATGTCATACAATTCAGGACAAAATAAAATGGACAGGATTTTACTCCGTTCAAATTTCATCAAGAAGCGACGAGCTGCTTTGTGGTACTCCATGGTGACATTTTTGTTGACATGCTCCAAAGCTTTCAGAAACACGACATTAAACCTGGAGGTTATGGTGCTGACCAAATGTTGACCACTAAAATAATAGCCTGGGGGAATGAACAAGTGATAGGTGGTGTACTTTTGTGTACGGGTTTTCTTGTCATATTTGACATTGCTATCCATCCACTGTTGCATTTGCTCGTCATGAACTTCCACATCAAAAAAATTTTCATTGGGAAGGACATTGAGGACTTGGGTCGGGTGAATCATTTCTACTAAAGCCACTTCCCAATGGGCTTCGTGATCTAACTGGATGGCCTGAGGTAATTTGGCCGTGTAACAGCACAACGTGTTCTTGGGAAACACCTCCATGGAACTGTCACTGGGTAAAGTTAAATAAAATTGGTTTTGGTGATTCATATTTCCAGAGTTCTGTGGCTGTCCGAGGGGTTACTGGACGTCAGAGGCGTGTCTCCGTCTAAAATGGGGTTCTGGTTGTGATTGAAGTGGTGACTGGCACTGGCACTGGACACAAGGTTCCCGGGGTTCCCGTTCGAGGTGAATTTCAGGGAGGGATTAGGAAGCAGGTAACCGATGCAACTGCTCAATAAAATGGTCCACAATTGTTTGTCTCCTTGTTGCAAACTCAAATTGGCGATGGCTGCCCCGATGACACAATACACCACGAAGATTTGGCAGAAAAAGACGATTTGCGTTTTAGGCACACGTTCTCCACACCACACCCACAAGGGTTGTTTTTGTAAATCTTGCACAGAAGAACTAGGTGAAGGAGGAGTGGTCGACGTAGCTGCGTGTGAAAGGGCATGATGGTCACTTCTTTTTATAGTCGATGACTTGCGAAGTGTCGATCCAAGAATCAAAACTGGGTGGATATCCTTTCCAACGTACTTTGACTTCTTTGACACGTCGTTTGCCCACTTTACGGGTTCTGCGTTCGAGAATGCTTTCGATGTCGTACACGTCGTCTTCTTTTATGGTGACACGTTGTAACTCGGGCAAATAAAACGTTCCTTTGAGCACTTCTCCGTTCATGTCTTCCAATTTATAGACGGCAGGACGACGGCCATGCACTCGTCCAGTGACGCGAAACAATTCGGTCGTCCAGTTAGGTAAGTAACCTTTGTCGAAAGTGCGTTTGGTTTTGCCAATGCGCACCCAAACTCCTACGGCCAACTCTCCACTTTTCTTGGGGACAGCCCTCGTCGGGGACGTACCAAACAGGCGCTCAAACACCAACACTTCGTTGTCGGGAGTCACGTCTTGCGGGGCACGTCCGATGCTTCGATGGTAAGATTGGTTGTACGCTTGCACCAGGTGCGGTAAGATGTCGATGTACTTCAGAGTGTGGTGATGCGTAAAATATTTCCACATGCGTTCTTTCAAAGTGCGTTGAAAACGTTCCACGATGCTGGCTTTGGTTTCGGGATTCTCGGTGGTAAAAAAATGAATGTCACGTTTCTTTAATTCTTTTTGGAAAGCTTGGTTCAGAAATTCGGTGCCTTTGTCCGTTTGCCATCGAAGAGGGTGACGACCGCTTTGTTTCAACACCCGCTGCAGGGCTCGCACTAACTCGCTGCTCAATTTGGAAGTCAAGGGCACGACCCAGGCAAATTTGGAAAAGACGTCGATGACACAAAACAAATATTTGTAGCCACGATTGTCGCTGGCCAAATGAGAGACATCGGCTAAATCGGCTTGCCATTGATGATCGATGCCTTCCACTCGTGTGCGACTTCTGGCAAACTTGCGTCGAATGGGTTTGTGTAAAGTGTAGGTAGCTTGTTCTTGTAACCATCGTTGCACTTGAGGTAAACGGAGAATTTTCAGTCGCGTTTTGGCAGCACGATACAATTTTTGAACTCCTGCGTAACCTGCAGGATGGGAGGGATCGTAGTAAATGCTGGCTAAGACTTTTTCCATTTTTTTGTGTTGGTTGGTGTGTTAATAAGACACCCACTCTTGGAGGATGCTACTCTTTTTCTCTTGGGGTATTTTCTTGGATTGCAATGCTTTGCGTGTGCGGCCAGCAATAGGTGTCGAAGAGGAGAAGGATGTCTGAGCGGGGGATATCGGTTCTTGTTTCACTTCTGTCTTCACTTCTGTCTTCACTTTCTTTTTCTCTTGTGAGGAAGAAGGGGTGGCCATCATCTTTTTAATCCATCCAATTCTGGAGGTAGGTGGTGTTGTTAACTTGCGTACTTTTTCTGGTGGAGTTTGAAACCCTTCCTCTTCTTCTCCTTTTTCTGTCTTGGTCACGGGTACTGGTGCTACTGGTACTGGTACTGGTGATGGTGCTGTACTTTTCATCAAGGTCTTAAAATCTTTCAGAGTGGGTAGAGCTGTTTCGTCTAAAGCTTTCTGGTGAAAGAGTTGCAGTCGTTGCAACAGTTGACCGTACGTTTGCGATTTTTCTGTTTCGGACAAATCTTGGCGATCCATCAAGGACTGCAATTCGTGTTGTAACTGGGACATCTTGCTCAAATGGGGATTGGGAGGTAAATGCGGGGTGTGTTGTTCTTGCCACCGATGGTATTCCATCCATCGTTTGTAAGGCACTAAAGCTAATTTTCGTCCTTCCATGGGGTTGTCAGGGGTCGATTCTGAGATCTTGGAACTTCCGAGGCCTTTTTATCTTGCTCCCACCAGTCCTCCCAACATGGTTCCCAAGACTCCTTTCAGTATGGGGCCTAACAAGAGAGGTAAAATACCTCCACGTTGCACTAACATCTTCTTTTTTTGACGAATGGGAATTTTCTTTTGAACCATTTGGCGAAGAACGTGACGATGTTTGCCTAAGCATTGTTTCTGGTGTTTGGACAAAGGGATCGTGCCTTTCAAAACGTTCAAACAACATTCGCACACGGTATCGATGACCTCTTTGGAGGCTGTTTGAATGAGTTTTTTTCGTAGGGGTGGAGAAGCTTTGGACAGGACAGATAACATGTCCCCATGTTTGGCTAAACGTGGTGGCAGTCCTTTCCTTTTCTTTCCTTGGGGTTTTCTGGAGGGTGACATCTTTGAGTCTTCAGGAGCACCAAAAAACACTGATACCCGACTTGGTCACAGGCCTTTTTTATACTGGAACGCGTCGCCACTGATTGTCTTTACGTCGTATTAGTTTGAGGACAGGCATGACACGTCGTGCAGGGGTACGCAACGGACTAAATCGAGCCAGTTCTTGCTTGGACAAATCCAGTAAACTTTGTAACATGCCCGATCTTTCTTGAACTTTGGTTTTGGGAGAAGGTACTTTGTGAGCAGCAGTCACTGCCACTAAATTGGAAGGTCCTGCCACTGGGGAAGTTTTTTTGGGGGTCATCAACGGAGAAGTTCTTGGTGTGATTAACGTCTCCAAGTACTCTTCAGTTCTGGGTGTCATTAACGGAGAAGTGGACAAACGTGAAGCTGCCGGAGACGCAGTCACTGCCGTGGGAGATCGTGGTTTGCGAGTGTAAGGTTGCGTCCTGGCCGAAGTGCCTCTCTTGCGACTAGTTTTCTGTGGACTTTTCTTTTTCTGGGGGCTTCTTTTCTTTTTCCTGGGTGGTGGTGGTGTCTGGTCAGAGGAGGGTCCTGCCACTGGAGAAGTTCTCCTTGGGGACCTGGTCTTTTTCTTCTTGGGGCTTCGTTGGACTTTTGTCTTGGGTATAACTTTGGGGGCATTAGGATCCCATCTTAAGAGTGAGCGAATGATGACCCCTCCTAGAGTACCGCTCCCTCCAGGTTTCAAAATGATTTGTTTTTTGGTTTGAGTGTCGATGCGGGGATCGGCCAGTTGGACGAAAGCGACTTTGTTTCGATCGAAAAAGCGTTTGGTTTGATGAGGAATCTGAATGATTCCTTGGAGTAATTGACGTGCTGTCACCGTGAACCATCGTAAGACTTCTTTGAGACTAGCTTCTAAGACACGAGCTCGTGTTTGTGGATTTTTTTCTCGACTGATGCCATACAAGGCACGAATCAATTTGACGGGAAGATGCGACTGAAGGGACGTCACGTTCGCACTGTGTGAGACAGACGAAAAAGGGTCTGAGGTTTTTATAGATTTTTTTATGTGGAGTGAAATGAAGTCGAGGACGGAGACGTGTACAGGACAGGCCCTCCGTCTTGGCACCAGTGGTGAAACAAGTGGGTACGAAATCGCAAATCCTCGGGAGTCGTAGGTTTCAAATCGACGAGGAAATAGGCGTGTGGCGTTTGAATGGCATCGTCGTACGCCTGAGTCAGCCAAGGCGTTCCTAACTGTTTGGCTAAGACTTGCACTTGCGATTTATCTCGAGAGCTTTTAAACAAGACCACGTAATGCGCATTGAGACTGATGGTGCGATGGGCTTTACTTTGTTGAAACAAATTTTGGGTGATGTAAACGACACTGGCATTACGGTGATGCCCTTTGCGCGTGAACCACAGTTTAATTTCTTCTTCGTCTTCTCCTAACATGTCGTCAAAAATGACCAAATGGGTTTGACGGGAGTCAGAGACGATGCCGTCGTCTTCTTTAGGAATGCCTTCCACAAACACGATGGAATCGCCTTGACTTTCTCGCAAGAGGTTGTACGCCGATTGCCACTCTTTGTAACACCACACGATTCGTTGAGGGGGTCGATCGATCAAATGATGTTTATGTTCGATCAAACGTTTGACGAATTCGGTTTTGCCTGAACCGCTAGGTCCAGCAATGAGCATGTTAAAGGGATGGCGAAGATACAAAGCCTCCCAACTGGCACGATCTAAGTGTTCGTCGATGACTTTGACAGTAGAGTAAGAGGGAGCAGAGACAGCAGAGGTAGCCATGGTGTGAGAAATGTCACTTGTGACACGAAAAACAAACAAGACAAGAGTTTATATACTTTTTCAGAACACGTTTGTTGAATGTTTCAAACATGAATACGAAAGACAAAAATGCATAAAAGCCAAAAACTTAAGTACAAGAATAAAAGGCACATGATAACCATGAACGTGGAATAAACACAAGTGTCTGTACAACATGTTTTGGGTAAAGTTCTAACCAGTTCTATAGTAGGTGTAAGGTCACACAAGTGTCCTCCCGAAAGGGTCTTTCAGGCCTGTCCACGACAGTCCTGTCCTGGGTGACGGGTTCTTCTGGCACCGTCACTAACACAGGTTGAAAAGTAACCTTTTTCCTTGAATAACTCTCGTGCATACTGGGCCACCTCTTGTGTCCAAGCCTCAAAACCCTGATCTCGGTGATGTCCAACATTTGACTCCTAACCAATCTGGTTTCTTCTTCGTCAACGACATGGTAAGTTCCTTCAATGAACAATGAACTATCGATCTTGCCTAGGGTTCCTTTTCATATACAGACCAATACCGACGTGACCGTACGGTAAGGTGAAGTGATTGGGAAGTCGCACTCGCTTCTGGTATACAATTTGATAGACTTTTTCCAAGGGTCGACTGACGATGTGGTAAGTGGGTAAACGTACAATCTTGTTCGTCCCGGTATTCGTAGCCGTAATTTTTGGGACCACCACTGACGAAACTTAGAATCTTGTCGTCGGGATGCTCGTCTGTCCAGGCTCCTAAACGGTCTCCTTCGATGTCAGGGTGCTGTTGAATCGGGTGATGGATGTAAATGCAACTGTCCGTGTCAAAGTACAGGACGCGTTCTTCTAACAGTTCTAAAGCTGCGTACAATTTTAAGCGAGCATGAGCTGTCACGTAAGCCGCAATGATGACATTTCCAAAAGGGTCGTCTTGTACAAAGTCCAGATCTTCTTCGTAATTGACCAAGATCAAATCCTCTCGAACGACGTCCACGTGTTTGATGTATTTGGTTTTGTCGTGAATCATCTGGAAGTAGCGGGAAGGTTCTGTCAAATATTCCGTCTTGGGTAAACACGGTCGTTGTGCCATTTTACCCCACAAGCAATTTAACATCACTTTGGCAAACGATCGCCTGCCTTCGTTTTTTTCGATGTGGTCTAAAGAGATGCCTTCTTGTGCGTAGTATTTCTCTTTGAATTGTATTTGGTCTTCGGGAGTGTGACACCAGGAAGGATAGCCGCTGGCTTCTTGTTTCAGTTTCAAAAAGGCATCCACGTAGTCGGCGAAAATGCCTTTCTGAGTAGGGTCACCCTTGTGGTACTGTTGTGTCTTGGGAAAGTGGCAAATTTCGTACACTTCTAACAGTTGGTATCCCATGTCCAGAGCTTTGAACAATTCCACGCTGACCCAGGTTCCCGTCAAGGCACGTTCTTCCTGGCTGTGATGGCAAGGTTGGTCCTGGTTGCACGTTTCGGCACAAGTACGGCACAAAGGAAACATCAGTTTGCCTTGACAATGGTGAGGTAAGACGGGATGGTATAGGTTCGTGGGAGGCAAAACTTTACACTTGATCAAGCCTTCGTATTGTCGAATGTTGACCAGGTCGATGTGTTCCGTGAACAATTGCGGGTGCCCTACAGGAAAGCGACAATATTTGCACACGTAGGGATACAGCGAACACACGTCCAAGTATTTGATTTCTTCTCCTTTCTCTTCGTCGGCTTGGTACAGCAAACAGGTGGCATTGGTCCTTCCTCCGTACAAACTATCCCTCGGGTTCAGCGGGTCCATGAACTGGTAACTTTCCACGAGGCGTTTAAACTCGGGATCGGTTTTCAAACGGTGATCGTACTCGTGTTCCCACATTTCCACCACTTGGTATCCTTGCTGTTCTAACTTTATGCGCCGCTGACAAGTGTCCTGGTACAAGTCTTCCATGGTTCGTTGCAAAAACTGATTTTTAGTGTCACGGTCAGGGTAACAGACCTGACATCCGTGAAATAAGCAACCGTTAAACTCGTACACGATCTTGGGGTTTTCTAAGTCCCAGCCATCTACCGAATACGTTCCGATGGTCTTTTCGCCTCCTCC
This sequence comes from Sinohyriopsis cumingii, assembly GCA_028554795.2. Taxonomy (NCBI): domain Eukaryota; kingdom Metazoa; phylum Mollusca; class Bivalvia; order Unionida; family Unionidae; genus Sinohyriopsis; species Sinohyriopsis cumingii. Next base: position 3,109,963 of record CM068837.1, on the reverse strand, counting down.
GTTGCGGGCATGCTGAATCCATTTGTCTTCCTTGTCACACAAGTAATGTAACCAACGTAGGGCTTTGACCGAGTATTGACGCTTGACATAGTGGGTCGTTTGAGGACTGATGACAGCCACGGTGTTCTCAGGCATGAATCGTTGGCGGTACACTAAGGAACACGCTTTGGCAATGGTGCAAGCTTCTTGCAAAGGATCGACCCCTCCGTGTTCCATGAACAGTTCTCGATATTTTCCACAGCAACGTCATAAAATGTCCACGTCGGAACGACAATACTTTAGCATTTCTTCCTGAAAGTCGAAAGGGTCCGAGGCATGAGCCTGGTACCAAGCGTAGAAAGCTTCTCGTTGTTCGGTACGCATGTTGTCGGGGTCGTAATAGTGAGCCTCAGGTAAATGGGGTAGAACGGCGTGTTGATTGGCTTCCGTATTGAAAAAGTGTGGAAAGTACCCTTTAGCTATTTCTGTCATTCCAAACGTTTTAGGCATTCGACCCAAAGGCATGGCCAAGTAACTCATCGAATCTTTAAACTGTACTTGTCCCACTTGCATGAAAATGATTTTGGCTCCGTTCAAAGTGACTTTAGGACGCTCGGTGCCTTGTTCCGCATAGTACCTCAAAAGAAACTGTCCATCGTATCCGGAGAAATTGTGAGCCATCACCGTGGCATGACGATGACAATCTCCGTAACGTTCGATGTCCTCTTGGCTCCACGTCTTGTCGATGGGGTCTAAGACCCATTGGGCAAAATCGGCTAAAGTGTTTGGTCCCCGAAAGATTTTTTCACGCCCTCCTGGAATCTTGCTGCAGTGAGGGCAATGACTGAAGATAGGTTCTTGAATGCACTTCTCGCACGCTCGATGAGCCACGCAGAAATTAGGAATGTGAATGCCGGTCTCTTGCATACATTCGAAATCGAAAAAGATGAAATTGTCTTTCTTCTTGTGACCGTCCTCTTTCTCTGGTTGGGGTTGGTATTTTTGCACGTAGCATTGGTGTTCCAAGTCCACGATGCGGTGACAAATGTGACATTTTTTTTTCTCCTGAACATACGTGTGCCTTGGTACTATTGGTACGTATGCCTTGTCTACACGTAGGGCACAATCTCAAGAGTTGACAAGCACATTTCTGATGTGAACCTTGCGTCTTCAGATGTTGTTGGTAACAGGTAGGACTGACAAACGTGCGCAAACAAGTCGAACAAGGCACTGGTCCTTCGCTCAGACAGGGTGGAGAGGCCAAACATCCTGGGCATTTCATTCCACAATGCTTGTGTTGCTCTCGATTGTTATAACCATAGTCACATTTCTCACAATAATAACTGTATCCCAGGAATCCAGTGATACTGGTAATGGTATCGAAATGGTCATCGTGATGATAGACATGAATGTATTTTCCGTCCTTAAAATCTTGGCCTCGAAACAACAGAGTTCCACGCATTTCTTGAGGGTGCACTTTCAAGGTGTAGCGTGGTGCTAGGGCATCTTGCAATTTTTGCATCTCAGGAATGCCACAGGGTGTGTCTTTGGACAGTCCGGCTTGTTGTAACAGGAGTTCTGCTTCGTTTCGTTGTTTGGCTCGGTCGCATCGTTGAATAGTTTTCCAGGTTCTTTTCCATTCTACCGTGTCGTTCTTGTTGGCATAGGTTCGTCCCACCACGATGGCACGGGCTAAACACATCTGGTCTTGAGGGTTGTTAATTCGGACGAGACTCTTTTTGGTGTTGCGAAGGTCGTCCACCAATAACATCTTTTTGCATCCAGTTCCTTGAGGAGGAGAGACGTGGGCCATTTTCAGTGTGGCTTTACCATCGGTGATGTCAAACTGGTCATTAGATTGTTGCACCTGTTGTATCTTGTCCATGACTTTGGAAGGGGTCAGTTCTGCGGGTCTGCTAAACTCGATCCAAACAGGGGATTTCAAACCGTCGTGATCTATGGATAGTGTCAAGCGATCGTCTTCTTTGGCTTGACATTGTCGCTTGAGTGCTGTGAGCAAAGAATCCCACATCTCGGTGATAAACCCTTCTGCTTTCTCCAAGGGTACGTCGGCCTTGAAATCTTTAAACTTCACCGTGTAGGTGTAAGCCGTGGTTCTAAATTTTCTAGAGGAGCGCTTTTCCGTCTCTCGAATGGAATAGTACTTTTCAGGGTTGACTAAGGGTGGTGAACTTGGTTTAGAGGGTTCGGATTCTGGTTCACTCATGTCCTCTTCAAAATCACTGGCATGAATTTGTGCCAAGATTTCAGCCCTGGTACGAGGCGATAGATCACGTTTCTGCCTCTTACTTTCTTCTTCTTCTTCTTTCTTCTCGAATGAATGGGATCGTTTCATCTTGAGTGCAAAACGTCAAATGACTCAAGTTTAAACACCATAGACTAATTTATAGTCTTGGCAAACCAGCGTATATAAAAAGGGTGTGTGTCTTGTCCTTTCACTATTCATTTCACTCTCAAGCCGAGCACAACGATGGAAGAGACTACCCAGATGGAACGTTTCGTCAGAGCTTTGCGAGGGGTCATTAGAAAATTCTCTTCAGACCAGCCCACGGACTACTCTCCTTCCTTTCGAGATAAAAGTCAAGATACTTGCTATATCTGTCAGAAGAAAGGGCATTGGTCTTCAGAGTGTCCAGACCGTCAAAAAAGAAAAAAAAAACAGGGGCTAAAAAAGACAAAAGTCAAGATACCTGTTATTATTGCAAAGAAAAAGGACATTGGTCTCCAGATTGCCCAAAAAAGAAACAAGAGGAGTCAGAAGAAAAGAAGGATTCTTCAGAAGAAGAGAGGGATTCTTCAGAGGAAGAAGAGGAAGAAAGAAGACAATTCTATTTAAAAGAAGCAAAGAAACAGGAGAAGAAAAGAAGAAGGGAAGAAAATGAGGAAAAAACGGTGAAGAAATTCAAAAAACAGAGAGACTAAACAAGGAGAAAGAAGAAGTCAATCAACTTTTAATTAAAGTGTTCTGTGGTGAATTGTGAATTGGACTGTAAAAAAATGGATAAAAGAATACACGAATGATATAAGGTAAGTGTCTTTGAGTTTTGATTTTAAAATAAGAAGCTACACTCACGCACTCATACACAGACACGTACTATAAGGGTAAAATGGGTGGGGTTTATTTTTGAGTTATTGGCAAATTGAAATTGTATTTCTTTTCGAGAAAGGTGGGTGGCCCTGAAAAGGGCCTTTTTATTTTGGTGTAGGGGTGAGTTTAACCAATCAACTTTAACTGCCTTAAGCCTTTGCCACGGCCAAGGCCTACTTCTGATGATTGGGTTGAAATCACTAAGGGTGGTACGACAGGCTTAGTCACAGGGTTGGCGTGTTTAGCTCGGGAAGGTCGTATTCTCTTCGGTCGTGATAAAGAAGTCTGATACATTTGTTTCAGACTTCTTAACTCCGTTAAAATGTCCAACAGTACCGTAGCCGTTTGATTTTCACCCTCTTGTTTCTTTGCTGCTACTTCTTCTTGCTGTTGTTGCTGTTGTTTTTTTCTTACCTCTTCTTGTTGCTGTTGCTGTTGCTGTAGGAGAAAAGCTTGTTCCGCTTCCTTTTGTCGTTGCATAAATTTCTCCAATTCTTCTTTCTGTCTCTGTCTAAAATTCTCCACTTGCGGTAATGAAGATGGTAACGAAGGTTCCGGAACAAATTCTTGCGAGGTAAGAAAATCCACAAAATCCCAATGTACCTCTTCTGAAAGTAAGTCCGGGTTCCCTTGGGCAGTCTCCCCTGCTGGTGCACCCCAATGGATCGTTTTCTGAGTTTCAGTCATGTTGAATCACTGTCGCATAGATTGACTGCACACAAGCGCTAACGAATCTATATAGACCACGTGACGTCACAGACTGCTCTCTTCGGATTGGATGCGAGGTGACTGAATTTTGTAACGCGTGTTCGGAATGGTGAATGAATTCAATCCGTTTCAATCCTTCCTGTACCTATAAATAAGCGCAGTTCAGTGCATTGATTCACTTGTTCTCGTCGCTTCAAGATGTGGACCGATGTGCAATCTTCTACGCTTGTGTCTTCCATGATGTTTAGGACGGACATGCTCATGTATGTCCGATCCAAGTGGACCGTTGTCCACAGGACAAACACCAGCCTGTGGATACGTAGGATCTACGTTGAAAGACAAGGATGCCTGAAAAGAGTGCTGATTTACGGACCAACAGTGAGACGTAGCCTAAGGACAAGAAGACCAATGCGGTACCATTTATGTTAATGAATACATTAACATAAACCCAAAGGCCCTTTTCAGGGCCAGCCATATTTCTCGAAAAGAGATAGTCTTTCTATTGCCTACCCCTTTTTTAAATTTAAATTTAAATTTAAATTTAAATTTAAAAAGAAAAAAAATCCCAAAAGCCCAAACTCTATTCCCCATGTTAATTTCCCCTTGTCGCTAGACAGACCCACACTATAGTTCCATGTTAAATTCCCCTTGTCGCTAGAGTGACCCACGATTTATTCCCATGTTAATTTCCCTTGTCGCTAATCTGACCCACGATTTTTCGCCATGTTAAATTTCCATTGTCGCTAATCTGACCCAGGGGGTCTCTGTAATGCTAATTCCCATTGTCGCTAATCTCACCCCATTTACTACTACTGAATCATCAATGTCACATGACCCATAATTTCTCCCATCCTCCTCCTCTGAACCACACTTCATAGCAAATGGTGAACTTAATGACTTTGTCAGGGTTTTGGAACTATTCAAGAATAAGGCAGAGCTATTGGGCTCCTGACTACATTAGTGTAATCTCCAGGCAGATGATCTTGTAGTCTGCAACAACATCGATGGTGTGATGGCAGCCCTCAACATTGTTCATGATCCAGATGAGCGGAGACTGATCTTTGATTCATTGAAGACGAGTCTTAAATCTGTTTGGCTGCATAATGGAAATGTTTTGCCATCAACTCCAGTGGGTCATAAAGTCCATGTGTTGTTTGATAGGGTTGGGTTGGGGTGCTCCCAATATATTTTTTAAATTACTATGGAAGTTTCACCCAGGCTCGATGTTGTAGGAAGTGATATTAGTGATAGAGAGAAGTAAAGCCCCGAGCCGCCAGCCAGCAATGCCGACATTTAAATTATTGAGAACACAAAGGTGAAATTCAAAAGAATAACAATTTAATACAATTCAATACTCAAATGATTATTTCCCAATTACTCTTCTCTCTCTCAACCAAGTGATAGTCTATTGCATCCTGTGATTTATAGCGTGAGATCGCTTTTCCACCTGTCCTTGTTTTCTACTCATCTGTATCTCTCCTACCTCGCCAATTCCTTCTCTCCTTCCTACTTCCCTCCTAACTCCTTTTCCTTAACTGCTCTTCTCCAATTTCTTTTCAATCTCCTCTGCTCTCCGACTAGGCTTCGATTCACAATCGACTTCTCCACAAGTCTCTATTCCGTCTCTCTCCCAGAGACTCGGGACTAACCATACCAGAAGTCTATCCCCTAAAAGCTTCCTGTGAAAACACAAGGACGTTAGCATATTTCCTTAGCCACCTCGTCTCACACTCAACCAACAATCAATCATCAGATAAAGGCTATTACATTTTCAAGTCACGCATTCTTGCACATCGAAATACCCATACACTCGTGTATGGTAAACAACGTCGTAATAAAAGCACGGTATCAACTACTTAATCATGCAGGCATGGATAATTGTGTAAAATCCGTAGTTTTTCTTCTTCTTCTTTTAACTTCTTAACTTCTTTCACCATCCTCTTATTTTGTCCATCATTCCTTTCTTCTTCTTTTCTGTTTCCGGCATCCAGTCCGGGTGGCCCATGGCCCGGAACTTCTCTTGGATTTTCATCCAGTTTGCGTTTAGTTTTTCTAGTTCTTCCTTTTCTCTACTTTCTTCTTCTTTTCTTTCCTTTGACCACTTTTCTTTGATCTTCTTGACCTCTTCGGTCAGCACATTCCTCATTACTTCTTCCGCTTTCTTAAGTTTTTCTAAGCCCCACTTCGCGAAACACCAATCTGTCCATTCTACAATGTCTTCTAGAAAGCACCTTGCACTCGTCACATGAACTATCGCTTCTTTTAACTTACCCACTTTCACATACGGTGGGTTAATTAAACCTCTGATTCTCTTCTCCTCATCCTCTATCATTTCTTTTACGATATTTACGGATAAGTGGAGGCTGGTTACTTGTCTTGAGACGAAGTCTTTTGTCACTGCATACCTCCATTCCTGTTCAACCCTTTCTGCTACACTCAATCCATCCACCATCCAATACCAACTTCCCATAAGATCGTTGTATAAAGCTGAAGCTGCTGGCATCTTCTTGTTTGCTTATTCCGTAGAATGGGCTCCAATGGCCAACACTGTTAGTTTTATACTGAAAGCGCGGACGTGATGGAAAACATCCCCCTAAAAACATAAAATTGATCTTACCTAGATCATGACCAAGCAACGCGCGGACGTGAAGGAAAACATCCCCCTACTTTCTCATTTCATATAATAAAACCCTAACTATACTCTCCACATAGGCTAAGAAACAGTTAAAAAAAACCATAATCTACTATTCACACAAACATAGCTGAGCTCTTACAAACACAAACACATACCCTCACATTTTTTGAAAAAGAGTTAGTGTTTATATTCACACTGCTCTACCTACACACATTGGCAAATGGATCGTTATTTCTTTTCTAGAGTATTGGGGTAGCCCTGAAAAGGGCTGTTTTTTTGTTTGGAACTTCATGGACACCTGGTTAATGGGGGCACCTTCCAGGCCTGGCGCCGCATATACATCTTGTCCCCCAGTTACTTTTTACCGTTTTGGGGGAGAGAGCAGAGGCAGGATATGTGGCTTCAGAATCCCAATTTTCGCTCTCTGGGATTCTGAAATTTCTTCTTCTTCTTCTCTCCTTTTCCTCCTCCTCTTCTTTGTTTCTTCTCTCCTCTTCTTTGTATTTTCTTTCCGCCTCTTCTTTGTTTCTTCTTTCCTCCTCTCTCATCCTTCCGTCTTCCACAATGGCTTCCGCGGCCAGTTCATTCAACAGGCGCCTGGCATATTCCAGATGCACATCAAGTTCCAACAGTTTCGCCAGTCTCGTGTTCATTCTGGTGTTGATCAATCAACAAGGGTAGCTGGACTGCCGAACGAGTTTCAATTTATACTAAAAGTGCGGACGTGAAGGAAAACATCCCCCTAAAAACATAGAATTGATCTTACCTAGATCATGACCAAAAACCAACGCGCGGACCTAAAAGAAACACTCACTCACTTTTTTATACTGCTCATCACTATTCTAAAATTTTTTTTCATGAATCACTTCAATAGACTATTCACATACGCAAAGCAATAAAATCAAACCCCCAAATCTACTCTCCCACACCTCAAACACCAAAAAATCATTTAATCTACTATCCACATCAACGTACGTGAGCACTTACAAACACACACTCTTATTCACAAACACATACCCTCACATTTTTTTAAAAGAGTTAGTGTTTATATTCACACTACTCTACCTACACATTGGCAAATGGATCGTTATTTCTTTTCTAGAGTATTGGGTAGCCCTGAAAAGGGCTGTGTTTTTTGTTTGCTATGGCATTCTTGTTTAGTTTCTAAGAATGCGATGTCCTCTGAGGATCGACTTTCTGGCGATAGGTCTGCTTCTTCGGAAAGAGAAGAAGAACTCTTTGGTGTCGATACGGCAATCGACAAAGCCTCTGTCAGGTTCAGGTTGCTGCTGCTGCTGTTGCTGTTGTTGCTGCTGTTGCTGCTGTTGTTGCTGTCTCTGAAGTCTGTACTTCTCTGTCCATTCTTCTTTCTCCCTGTTCACTTCTTCTCTGAAGAGCTCTTCTATCAGGTCTTCAGTGACTTTTAGCATTCTCACATTCTCTATTTCTTCTGGCTTCGGTATCAGACTGTGTCTGACCCTATGCAAATTCACGTAGGCTTCGTTGAGCTTAGCTAGTTTGGAGCACATCTTCGTAGGAGGATGAGTCGACAATGGATGGTTAGACTGGAAACAACCCGGTTCTTAAAGTCAAAGCGCGGACGTGAAGGAAAACATCCCCCACACGGTTTTCGAGTCGCAACGTTCAGTGAGTGTCATGAGAGGGATAGTAAGAAATGAAAGAGCATCAGTCGAACATTCTTATACCTAAACAAAAGACAAAGGCATTTTTTTCAAAACACAACATTTTTTTATTCAAAAATCACTTAACAATAACCAACAACAACTCTAACATATTTTTTAACAATAATCCAACATTATAAAATCAAACATTTTTCTTCAAATACAGTCTACTTTAAACAGGGCTGACAACGTTGTGAATGAAATTGTGATTTCCACTGTTGGAAATCATTAGGCCATTGATGGACACTACGTTTCCTAGCTTGAGACAAAAGATAAGCATAATGGTCACAGAACCATCGATCTACTTTCACATCGTTTCTTGAAGAAGAACGAGGATCAAAATGAGTCACTAAATGTTCTAAGGAATAGCCCAGGCTGCGATGATGCAGAAAATACACACAGTACTGTCCACACACCAATGAATCTGTGCCTTGTAATTTCACATTATTGAATCGGGTGGTCTGAGCATTTCTTCTCATAAAGTCGATGATATCGTCTTCCAAAGGGGGCAATCCGTACGAATCGAAATATTCCACACATCCTTCTTGAGGAAAGTAAACGGCTACCCAGTGGGTTCCTGGGAGATGACTGTCGTCCGTGTTGATCACGTAAGCTTGATGGTCTTTAGGTTTGCGATGAGGGAGTTCATCTTTAGCACAGACGACGGGATTCCAAGAAGCCGTATACGAACTGTGGTTCAAAAGGTAATAAAGTTCCCAGGTATCCATTGATTTGTGTGTTGTTTTTTCTTCTTCTTCACAGGTAATAATAAGTCATCAATTCGATCCTGACTTTTGCTTGAAAATGTCTGACAAATAACCGTTTCTTCGTTTTGTCTCCTCACTCTGATGCCAGAGAGCTTTGATACGATGGATCTCTTGAGTGGTTAATGGTGGACAAGAATGTTCACGCAAGTCTTTATACCACTGGTGCCACACGTCTTCGTCCGAGATGAGACTCCAAGTATCGTCCAGATACTCGTCCAATTTTTCTTCTTGACTTAACATCAGGCATTTATCGTGTTGAATTTGACTGGGATGATCGTTTTGACATCCATAGCAATTTTTTTTGATCAATTCCGTCATTTTTTACGCCAAGTGTTTGGCAAAACAGGAGACTAAATGGGCTTCTTGTTCTGGCCATCTTGACTTCATCATGATCACTTCTTCGTCTTTGTCTTGGGATTCTTCTTCTTCCACAGTCTCCTCACATTCCATGTCCAAAGTTTCTCCACTAGGTAAAGAGGGAGAACAGTCTTCCATGACTTCTAGTAATCTAGAATGACTTCTCTCAAACTGTTGGTTTCTATGGTATTATAGAATTCTGCATACAGGATGACATTCACCGTGTCTGGTAGAGGATTTGTGAACTGAAGTTCCACACGAATCTGGCCTGATTTTATAGGGTGGAAATGTCCCTCGTCGCTGCCTTGGTCTGGAGTGAAATCGAAAGCCCACAAAGCATAGCCTCCTGCGTAATCTTCGTACGTAATGACGTGACTGGTGTTGGTTCCTAACTGACCGGTGGCTTCGTACAGGGACAAGTACGATCTCAAGTAATTCTTCTTGGTAAAGTCAGGTTCGAAAGGTCGGGTACACAAGGTCTTGCCATCGCGACTGACTTCGATCTTGGACACGTCAAAGTGTTGAAAGTGGAAAGGATTTTCAGCGAAGGCTCCGTTGAAGGCTGAATTTTCGACCATACCAAGGATTAAACATTTGGGTAATTGTCCTTGAAACAGATGATCTTCGATCATGGATCCCTGTCCAGCGGGAATGGTGAAAGTTTTCACTTCCACGCGTCGTATCGGATACTTGGCGGTCGTTCTGCTCAACGTTTGACTGATGTCGTTTCCCACTTTGGGTAACACTTCAACGCGTCGTACGTAGAGTTTAGCCTCCTCGATTTTGCTTTTAGGAGTGCCAGCAGCAGTATCAGCCAACACATGGAAAGCGGCACTGTTGCTATTCAGTCTCAAGCGGATATTGACTCCATTCAGCAAATATTTCTCTTGCAACCACATGTCCAAATGCAAACGATCCATCAGTTCTAAACTCTTTCCATCTTTGATTTTGCTTCGTCTTTCCACAAAGCCGTCATTGTCAAATTTTTCAAACTTGTCCGCTTCGTCAGGTTCCCACAGCACGCAGGCATTGAGATGAGTATTCTTGGCATCTGTTCCGTACGTCAAGAGATTTTCCAGGTAGGCACGATAAGGGTAAGTATCCATGCTGCTGCTGACCAGTTTGTTATTCAAGTACAAGTCTACTGAGCTCAACAAGGAATGCATGAAATTTGTTGACGGGAGCTATACTCTCAGTGTCTTCTACTTCACCATTATCCTTATCTAGAACTTTGACTTTCAAGTACAAGTAACTGCTGTTCAGATCGATGTAATCTTCGGGCTGTCCTTTGATTTCAAACTCGATGGGAGCGGAATCCGTCAGTGAGGAGACGGGGTGAAATTCCACCTATTGGGATTCTTGCGTCGTCGTCATCGTGGGGGGCATGGCAAACAGGTCCAGTTCCGTCTTGGAACAAGCGCAAGATTCTCGGTGCATCATTTTTTCTCTGTGTCTCAATAATCGAAAACGTCTAAGTCTCGAACGGTTCTTCTTTTCTTGGCCTTTCTCGCTTGAAGTCTGGTGAAAGGGTGTTTTCTTCGTCGTCTCTTTCTGCCTTGTCCTTGCTGAATGCCTGACTCGGTAGCGTGCAGGGCATTTATAGGTGTTTCTCGGCGACCCAAAATGTCTTTGCCCGTTTGCAGCAAGACATTTTTACCAGCCCTCATGAAGGCTTCTTTAGGGTTTTGTTTGTCTATTATGACATTTTGGAGAAATTCTTTGCCTTGCGTCAGTGCCGCATCTTTCAAGGCGTGCAATCCGCGTGTCACCATCGGTTTCAAGACTGGGGCCACCGAACGAAAGGCTGATTTTAACATGTCTCCTAAACCGTGTCCTCGCTGTCGAGCAACCCCTCGGTACACTGGATACATGACTTACTTACGAGTCGTGAGAAAACCGTTTTCGAAAATGGAGTTTCACCGTGACTTTTCCTTTGGTGAATGGAATATTTTGTCCCAGATCTCCTTTTATAGTAATGTTGACCGTGTACAAATACGACTTGCTGACAGGCAAATAGTGAGGATGGACAAATTAGCGGTGGACGTGATAAGTGTTTCCACCTTCCTCGTCAGCGTTCGTGGCAGAATCCACTTTGAAAGGAATGACACGCAGTAACGGCACAGAGGTGTGTCCCACCACGTTGTATTCCACCACATCAGAATACACGAACATCAAATTCAGTCCTTGGTTCAGTTCTACCGGAGCACGAAATAACTTGCCAAAAGACTCGTTGTCGTAAACGATGGGTAATTCGTTTTTCTTCATCATGGCCATTCTCATGTTCATGTCTCCGCCCAACATGTCAAACAATTCAGGACAAAATAAAATGGACAGGATTTTACTCTGCTCAAATTTCATCAAGAAGCGACGAGCTGCTTTGTGGTACTCCATGGAGACACTTTTGTTGACATGCTCCAAAGTTCTAAGAAACACGACATTAAACCTGGAGGCTATGGTGCTGACCAAATGTTGACCACTAAAATAATAGCCTGGGGGAATGAATAAGTGATAGGTGGTGTACTTTTGATTTTGTGTGCTACGGGTTTTCTTGTTATATTTGACATTGCCATCCATCCACTGTTGCATTTGCTCGTCATGAACTTCCACATCAATAAAATTTTGATTGGGAAGGACATTGAGGACTTGGGTCGGGTGAATGATTTCCACTAAAGCCACTTCCCAATGGGCTTCGTGATCTAAGGGGATGGCCTGAGGTAATTTGGCCGTGTAACAGCACAACGTGTTGTGGGGAAACACCTCCATGGAACTGTCACTGGGTAAGGTTAAGTAAAATTGGTTTTGGTGACTCATAATTCCAGAGTTATGTGCTGTCCGAGGGGTTACTGGACGTCAGAGGAGTGTCTCCGCCCAAAATGGGGTTCTGGTTGTGGTTGTTGTTGGAGTGGTGACTGACACTGGCACTGGACACAAGGTTCCCGTGGTTCCCGTTGGAAGAGAATTTCAGGGAGGGATTGGGAAGCAGGTAACCGATGCAACTGCTCAATAAAATGGTCCACAATTGTTTGTCTCCTTGTTGCAAACTCAGCTTGGCAATGGCTGCCCCGATGACACAATACACCACGAAGATTTGGCAGAAAAAGACGATTTGCGTTTTAGGCACACGTTCTCCACACCACACCCACAAGGGTTGTTTTTGTAAATCTTGCACAGAAGAACTAGGTGAAGCAGTGGTCGACGTAGTTGCGTCTGCTATGTGAAAGGGCATGATGGTCACTTCTTTTTATAGTCGATGACTTGCGAAGCGTCGATCCAAGAATCAAAACTGGGTGGATATCCTTTGACTTCTTTGACACGTCGCTTGCCCACTTTACGGGTTCTGCTTTTGAGAATGCTTTCGATGTCGTACACGTCGTCTTCTTTTTTGGTGACACGTTGTAACTCGGGCAAATAAAACGTTCCTTTGAGCACTTCTCCGTTCATGTCTTCCAATTTATAGACGGCAGGATGACGGCCATGCACTCGTCCAGTGACGCGAAACAATTCGGTCGTCCAGTTAGGTAAGTAACCTTTGTCAAAAGTGCATTTGGTTTTGCCAATGCGCACCCAATCTCCTACGGCCAATTCTCCACTTTTCTGTGGAACAGCCCTCGTTGGGGATGTACCGAACAGGCGGTCAAACACCAACACTTCGTTGTCGGGAGTCACGTCTTGCGGGGCACGTCCGATGCTTCGATGGTAAGATTGGTTGTACGCTTGCACCAGGTGCGGTAAGATGTCGATGTACTTCAGAGTGTGGTGATGCGTGAAATATTTCCACATGCGTTCTTTCAAAGTCCGTTGAAAACGTTCCACGATGCTGGCTTTGGTTTCGGGATTCTCGGTGGTAAAAAAAATGAATGTCACGTTTCTTTAATTCTTTTTGGAAAGCTTGGTTCAGAAATTCGGTGCCTTTGTCCGTTTGCCATCGATGAGGGTGACGATCGCTTTGTTTCAACACCCGTTGCAGGGCTCGCACTAACTCGCTACTGGATTTGGAAGTCAAGGGTACGACCCAGGCAAATTTGGAAAAGACGTCGATGACACAAAACAAATATTTGTAGCCACGATTGTAGCTGGCCAAATGAGAGACATCGGCTAAATCGGCTTGCCATTGATGATCGATGCCTTCCACTCGTGTGCGACTTCTGGCAAACTTGCGTCGAATGGGGTTGTTTAAAGTGTAGGTAGCTTGTTCTTGTAACCATCGTTGCACTTGAGGTAAACGGAGACTTTTCAGTCGAGTTTTGGCAGCACGATACAATTTTTGAACTCCTGCGTAACCTGCAGGATGCGAGGGATCGTAGTAAATGCTGGCTAAGACTTTTTCTATTTTTTGTGTTGGTTGGTGTGTTAATAAGGCACCCACTCTTGGAAGAGGCTACTCTTTTTCTCTTGGGGTACTTTCTTGGATTGCAATGCTTTGCGTGTGCGACCGGCAATAGGTGTTGAAGAGGAGGAGGATGTCTGAGCGGGGGATATCGGTTCTTGTTTCACTTCTGTCTTCACTTTCTTTTTCTCTTGTGATGAAGAAGGGGTGGCCATCATCTTTTTAATCCATCCAATTCTGGAGGTAGGTGGTGTTGTTAATTTGCGTACTTTTTCTGGTGGAGTTTGAAACCCTTCTTCTTCTTCTTTTCCTTTTTCTGTCTTGGTCACTGGTAGTGGTGGGACTGGTACTGGTACTGGTGATGGTGCTGGACTTTTCATCAAGGTCTTAAATTCTTTCAGAGTGGATAGAGCTGTTTCGTTTAAAGCTTTCTGGTGAAAGAGTTGCAGTCGTTGCAACAGTTGACCGTACTTTTGCGATTTTTCTGTTTCGGACAAATCTTGGCGATCCATTAAGGACTGCAATTCGTGTTGTAACTGGGACATCTCGCTCAAATTGGGATTGGGAGGTAAATGCGGGGTGCGTTCTGGAGGGTGACATCTTTCAGTCTTCAGGAACACCGATAAAAAACACTGATATCCCCGACTTAGTTACAGGTCTTTTTTATACTGGAACGCGTCGCCACTGATTGTCTTTACGTCGTATTAGTTTGAGGACAGGCATGACACGTCGTGCAGGGGTACGCAACGGACTAAATCGAGCCAATTCTTGTTTGGACAAATCCAGTAAACTTTGTAACATGCCCGATTTTTCATGGACTTTGATTTTGGGAGAAGGTACTTTGTGAGCAGCAGCCACTGCCACTAAATTGGAGGGTCCTGCCACTGGGGAAGTTCTTTTTGGGGTCATCAACGGAGATGTTCTTGGTGTGATCAACGTCTCCAAGTACTCTTCAGTTCTTGGTGTCATCAACGGAGAAGTGGATGAACGTGAGGATGCCGGAGATGCGGTTACCGCCGTGGCAGGTCGTGGTTTGCGAGAGTAAGGTTGCGTCCTGGCCGAAGTGCCTCTCTTGCGACTAGTTTTCTTTTTCTGGGGGCTTCTTTTCTTCTTGGGGACCTGGTCTTTTTCTTTTTCTTCTTGGGGCTTCGTTGGACTTTTTTCTTGGGGATAACTTTGGGGGCATTAGGATCCCATCTTAAGAGTGAGCGAATGATGACCCCTCCTAGAGTACCGCTCCCTCCAGGTTTCAAAATGATTTGTTTTTTGGTTTGAGTGTCGATCGGCCAGTTGGACCAAAGCGACTTTGTTTCGATCGAAAAAGCGTTTGGTTTGATGAGGGATCTGAATGATTCCTTGGAGTATTTGACGTGCCGTCACCGTGAACCATCGTAAGACTTCTTTGAGACTAGCTTCTAAGACACGAGCTCGTATTTGTGGATTTTTTTCTCCACTGATGCCATACAAGGCACGAATCAATTTGACGGGAAGATGCGACTGAAGGGACGTCATGTTCACAGTGAGTGAGAGAGACGAAAAAGGGTCTGAGGTTTTTATAGATTTTTTTATGTGGAGTGAAATGAAGTCGAGGACGGAGACGTGTACAGGACAGGCCCTCCGTCTTGGCACCAGTGGTGAAACAAGTGGGTACGAAATCGCAAATCCTCGGGGTTCGTAGGTTTCAAATCGACGAGTAAATAGGCGTGTGGCGTTTGAGTGGCATCGTCGTACGCCTGAGTCAGCCAAGGCGTTCCTAACTGTTTGGCTAAGACTTGCACTTGCGATTTATCTCGAGGGCTTTTAAACAATACCACGTAATGCGCATTGAGACTGATGGTGCGATGGGCTTTACTTTGTTGAAACAAATTTTGAGTGATGTAAACGACACTGGTATTACGGTGATGCCCTTTGCGCGTGAACCACAGTTTAATTTCTTCTTCGTCTTCTCCTAACATGTCGTCAAAAATGACCAAATGGGTTTGACGGGAGTCAGAGACGATGCCGTCGTCTTCTTTAGGAATGCCTTCCACAAACACGATGGAATCGCCTTGACTTTCTCGCAAGAGGCTGTACGCCGATTGCCACTCTTTGTAACACCACGATCCGCTGAGGTGGTCGATCGATCAAATGATGTTTATGTTCGATCAAACGTTTGACGAATTCGGTTTTGCCTGAACCGCTAGGTCCAGCAATGAGCATGTTAAAGGGATGGCGAAGATACAAAGCCTCCCAACTGGCACGATCTAAGTGTTCATCGATGACTTTGACAGTGGAGGAAGAGGGAGCAGAGACAGCAGAGGTAGCCATAGTGTGAGAAATGTCACTTGTGACACGAAAACAAACAAGACAAGAGTTTATATACTTTTATCAGAACACGTTTATTGAATGTTTTTTTTTCAAACATGAATACGAAAGACAAAAATACATAAAAGCCAAAGGCTTAAGTACAAGAATAAAAGGCACATGATAACCATTAACGTGTAATAAAAACAAGTGTCTGTACAACAACATGTTTTTGGTAATGTAATAGCCAGTTCTATAGTAGGGGGTAAGGTCACACAAGTGTCCTCCCGAAAGGGTCTTTCAGGCTTGTCCAGGACAGTCCCGTCCTGGGTGGCGGCTTCTTCTGGTACCGTCACTAACACGGGTTGAAAAGTAACTTTTTTCCTTGAACAACTCTCGTGCATACTGGGCCACTTCTTGGGTCCAAGCCTCAAAATCCCATTTTTTCCAGGCACGGACATCTGTCCAATGGGGATGTAAGTCACAAGCTACACACACATCGTCATACACGTCTTGGGTAGCTAAAAGTTGACGAATCTTTTTTTCCCGTAGAGGTCGAGAAGTATCCAGATGAAAACGCAAGGCTTTGAGCAAAACGAGTTTTCGTGACCATTTAAGGCCATTGAGGTGGTAAGTACTGATCGTAAAGAGTCCACAAAGAATCGGCTGGTAAACTAAATCCCAGAAAACAAGTCACTAAGACACACACCACTTGTCGTCCCAAATTGAATGGATACAGTTCTTGTAATAATCGATGGTAATGATATACGGTTTGAATATGGTCATTGAGTTCCTTCCACGGAATCTGTTCAATCACTTGTGACATAATCCGTGGCATGGCAACTTGATTGTATAGTCTCTTTGTTTCGGAAGCAATAAAGGTAATTTCTAACTAGATATGTTCGTTCTCCAGTAGGGAATTTAAATGTTACATACTGTAACTGAAACGTCAGAGTTTGTCTAGATGTTTCGTCTTTTTCTAAGCAGATTCCACGTAACAAATGTTGGTAATCCTTTAACTCGTCTTCCTCAATACGATGCAGTAGGTGAATCTCGAAGTAACCAAAATTACGAACGTCTAGTTCATCATCATCATTCACAAACTGAAAATGTTCAACAAGGTCTGACCACTGAAAAAATTTCTGACGAATCAGTACTCTTATACCATTCAGGTACCAGTGGTTAAAGATCTGGTGACGTAACGGATGCAATTGTTCTTTACGTTTGACTTGTATTTTCAGCAGCTCTCGGTAAATCCTTTCTCTCAACTCCTCAGGCAAGCCCGAAATGTTCTCTTGTAAAGTATCCATAAGTATATACACTGTTTTTGGAATCCTTGGGTGGTGGCCAATAGCCTCGTTTACCTTTGTGCCTGATGTAATATCCACTCATAATCAGTCTTCTTATACTTTGGAACAGAGCATAACTTAAAAACAGTTGAATCACTTTGCGTTTGCGTTTCACTTGTATTTTGATCAGTTCTCGGTAAATGCGTTCTCTCAACTCCACAGGCAAAGCACGAATGTTCTCTAGCAAAGTATCCATGAATAGGTCATACTAAATCCTCTTTGGTCTGACACAAGACATGTACTGTTTGCACAGACATGGTTTCAATTCATTGTCGAATCTAAATCGTTTAGTTACTAATTTACACGTTACAATTCGTTCAGAAGTTTCCTCTTTCACCAAGCTGACATTGTGTTCAAGATGTTGGTAATTCGTTAACTCTTCCTCTGGAATTCGATGCAGTACGTTTACAATGTAGTAAATAGAATCGTCCATACCAAACCATTCCTTTTTAAAACCAGGGGGTCGTTGATCAATGTCTGTCAAATGGAACACTTTCAACTCAATCTGTCCTTGTATAGCCTGAAGGTACCAGTGGTTCAAACACCGGTGACGTAACGGATGCAATTGTTCTTTACGTTTCACTTGTATTTTGACCAGCTCTCGGTAAATGCGTTCTCTCAACTCCACAGGCAAAGCACGAATGTTCTCTTGTAATGTATCCATGAACAGATTATGGTAAGTTACTTCAATGTCTCGGTCCCACTAAGGGCAAGTAATGACAATTCGGTGACCATCGAGCATGTTCTACGTAGGCTGAATCTTGCGGTTCCCAGTAATGAAGTGACACACCGCAACAGAAGCACTTGACTTTATCTCCTTCGCCCAAGTAGAAAAATCCGGCTCTGGCTAATTCTTCGGGGGTCGGTCCTCCCAAATACTTAGGCCATTTTCCTTTGAACGATTGAAGACGATTTTCAAAGTCGCAGTATTCAGACAAACGCACAGGAAACGAATATTCGTCTTTCACAGGTTCGTTTCGATGAGGGTTGAATGACATGGGCAGGAGTTTGCTCAGGGCTGGATGACATCCGTAGGGGGGTAGACGTGAAGGTGAACATTCCCCTTTAAAACGAAACCCAGTAAAATGTCCAAGAGGACGAGCGGCATCACTTTCGCATCCCTCAGGTTTGACACGCACAGCATCCCTTTCCATGATAGGGGTAGTGAGAACAAAGTTCCCATGATGCTTTACGGCATCGCTAAGGTCACAACGTACAGCATCGTACCCATCGCAAGGCTCACAATCGCATTCCACTTCCGAAGCCTCACACTTGAATTGTGCCTTTCTAAACAACTTGTTCTGTGTTTCTCTGAAAGTATTCATCTTGTTCGCTCAGTCTTGGTAGTCACAATGAACTATCGATCTTGCCTAGGGTTCCCTTTTATATACAGACCAATACCGACGTGTCCATACGGTAAGGTGAAATGATTGGGAAGTCGCACTCGCTTCTGGTATACGATTTGATAGACTTTTTCCAAGGGTCGACTGACGATGTGGTGAGTGGGTAAACGTACGATCTTGTTCGGTTGATAGGTGGTCACTTTAAAGTTTCCATCCTCTCCCGATTGCAAGGCTTCTTTCAATACCCCAAAGTTGACCACACGACTGGTACGATGATTCAGAGTCAGTCCTTTCACTTTGCACTTCGTGTGCACTTCTCCTTGTTCGTCCCGGTATTCGTAGCCGTAATTTTTGGGACCGCCACTGACGAAACTTAGAATCTTGTCGTCGGGATGCTCGTCTGTCCAGGCTCCTAAACGGTCTCCTTCGATGTTAGGGTGCTGTTGACTCGGGTGATGGATGTAAATGCAACTGTCCGTGTCAAAGTACAGGACGCGTTCCCCTAACAGTTCTAAAGCTTCGTACAATTTTAAGTGAGCATGAGCTGTCACGTAAGCCGCAATGATGACATTTCCAAAAGGGTCGTCTTGTACAAAGTCCAGATCTTCTTCGTAATTGACCAAGATCAAATCCTCGCGAACGACGTCCACGTGTTTGATGTATTTGGTTTTGTCGTGAATCATCTGAAAGTAGCGGGAAGGTTCTGTCAAATATTCCGTCTTGGGTAAACACGGTCGTTGTGCCATTTTACCCCACAAGGAATTTAACATCACTTTGGCAAACGACCGCCTGCCTTCGTTTTTCTCGATGTGGTCTAAAGAGATGCCTTCTTGTTCATAGTATTTCTCTTTGAATTGTGTTTGGTCTTCGGGAGTGTGACACCAGGACGGATAGCCGCTAGCTTCTTGTTTCAGTTTCAAAAAGGCATCCACGTAGTCGGCGAAAATGCCTTTCTGACTGGTGTCACCCTTGTGATATTGTTGTGTCTTGGGAAAGTGGCAAATTTCGTACACTTCTAACAGTTGGTATCCCATGTCCAGAGCTTTGAACAATTCTACGCTGACCCAGGTTCCCGTCAAGGCACGTTCTTCCTGGGTGTGCTGACAAGGTTGGTCTTGGTTGCACGTTTCGGCACAAGTACGGCACAAGGGAAACATCAGTTTGCCTTGACAATGGTGAGGTAAGACGGGATGGTATAGGTTCGTGGGAGGCAAAACTTTACACTTCATCAAGCCTTCGTATTGTGGAATGTTTTTCAGGTCGATGTGTTCCGTGAACAGTTGTGGGTGCCCTGCAGGAAAGGGACAATATTTGCACACCTAAGGATACAGCGAACACACGTCCAAGTATTTGATTTCTTCTCCTTTCTCTTCGTCGGCTTGGTACAGCAAACAGGTGGCATTGGTCCTTCCTCCGTACAAACTATCCCTCGGGTTCAACGGGTCCATGAACTGGTAACTTTCCACGAGGCGTTTAAACTCGGGATCGGTTTTCATACGGTGATCGTACTCGTGTTCCCACATTTCCACCACTTGGTATCCTTGCTGTTCTAACTTTAGGCGCCGCTGACAAGTGTCCTGGTACAAGTCTTCCATGGTTCGTTGCAAAAACTGATTTTTAGTGCTACGATCAGGGTAACAGACGGGACATCCGTGAAATAAGCAACCGTTAAACTCGTACACGATCTTGGGGTTTTCTAAGTCCCAGCCATCTACCGAATACGTTCCGATGGTCTTTTCACCCCCTCCGTTACGGGCATGCTGAATCCATTTGTCTTCCTTGTCGCACAAGTAATGTAACCAACGTAGGGCTTTGACCGAGTATTGACGTTTGACAAAGTTGGTCGTTTGAGGGCTGATGACAGCCACGGTGTTTTCAGGCATGAATCGTTGTCGATACACTAAGGAACACGCTTTGGCAATGGTGCAAGCTTCTTTCAAAGGATCGACCCCTCCGTGTTCCATGAACAGTTCTCGAAATTTTCCACAGCAACGCCGTAAAATGTCCACGTCGGAACGACAATACTTTAGCATTTCTTCCCGAAAGTCGAAAGGGTCCGAGGCGTGAGTCTGGTACCAAGCGTAGAAAGCTTCTCGTTGTTCGGTACGCATGTTGTCGGGGTCGTAATAGTGAGCCTCAGGTAGATGGGGTAGAACGGCGTGTTGATTGGCTTCCGTATTGAAAAAGTGAGGAAAATAACCTTTAGCCATTTCTGTCATTCCAAACGTTTTAGGCATTCGGCTCAAAGGCATGGCCAAATAGCTCATCGAATCTTTAAACTGCACTTGTCCCACTTGCATGAAAATGATTTTGGCTCCGTTCAAAGTCACTTTAGGACGCTCGGTGCCTTGTTCCGTAAAGTATCTGAGAAGAAACTGTCCATCGTATCCGGAGAAATTGTGAGCCATCACTGTGGCATGACGATGACAATCTCCGTAACGTTCGATGTCCTCTTGGCTCCACGTCTTGTCGATGGGGTCTAAAACCCATTGGGCAAAATCGGCTAATGTGTTCGGTCCCCGAAAATTTTTTTCACGCCCTCCGGGAATCTTGCTGCAATGAGGGCAATGACTGAAGATAGGTTCTTGAATGCACTTCTCGCACGCTCCATGAGCCACGCAGAAATAAGGGATGTGAATGCCGGTCTCTTGCATGCATTCGAAATCGAAAAAGATGAAATTGCCTTTCTTCTTGTAACTGTCCTCTTTCTCTGGTGGGGGTTGGTATTTTTGCACGTAACATTGATGTTCCAAGTCCAAGATGTGGTGACAAATGTGACATTTTTTCTTTCCTCGACATACGTGTGCCTTGGCAGTATTGGTACATATGCCTTGTCCACAGGTATGGCACAATCTCAGCAGTTGAAAAGCGCATTTCTTCTGTGAACCTTGTGTTTTCAAATGTTGTTGGTAACAGGTAGGGCTGACGAACGTGCACAGACAAGTTGAATAAGGCACTGGTTCTTCGCTCAGACAGGGTGGAGAAGCCAAACATCCTGGGCATTTCATTCCACAATGCTTGTGTTGCTCTCGATTGTTATAACCATAATCACATTTCTCACAATAATAACTGTATCCCAGGAATCCGGTGATACTGGTAATAATAACTGTATCCCAGGAATCCGGTGATACTGGTAATGGTATCTTGAGGCTGCACTTTCAAGGTGTAGCGTGGAGCTAGGACATCTTGCAATTTTTGCATCTCAGGAATGCCACAGGGTGTGTCTTTGGACAGGCCAGCTTGTTGCAACAGGAGTTCTGCTTCGTTTCGTTGTTTGGCTCGATAGTAACGTTGAATAGTGTTCCAGGTTCTTTTCCATTCTACCGTGTCATTCTTGTTGGCATAGGTTCGTCCCACCACGATGGCACGGGCTAAACACATATGGGCATGAGTGTTGTTAATTCGGACGAGACTCGTTTTGGTGCTGCGAAGACCGTCCACCAATAACATCCTTTTGCGTCCAGTCCCTTGAGGAGGAGAGACGTGGGCCATTTTCAGTGTGGCTTTACCATCGGTGATGTCAAACTGGTCATTAGATTGTTGTACGTGTTGAATCTTGTCCATGACTTTGGAAGGGGTTAGTTCTGCGGGTCTGCTAAACTCGATCTAAACAGGGGATTTCAAGCTGTCGTGATCTATGGATAGTGTCAAGCGATCGTCTTCTTTGGGTTGACATTGTCGCTTGAGTGAGGTGAGCAAAGAATCCCACATCTCGGTGATAAACCCTTCTGCTTTCTCCAATGGTACGTCAGCCTTGAAATCTTTAAAATTCACTGTGTAGGTGTAAGCCGTGGTTCTAAATTTTCTAGAGGAGCGCTTTTCCGTCTCTCGAATGGAATAGTATTTTTCAGGGTTGACTAAGGGTGACGAACCTGGTTTAGAGGGTTCGGATTCAAAATTCAGTCAGCGCGCATCCAATCCGAAGAGAGAAGTCTGTGACGTCAGTTGGTCTATATAGATTCGCTAGCGCTTGTGTACAGTCAGTCTATGCGACAGTGATTCAACATGACTGAAACTCAAAAAACGATCCATTCGGGTGCACCAGCAGTGGAGACCGCCCAAGGGAACCCGGACTTACTTTCAGAAGAGGTACATTGGGATTTTGTGGATTTTCTTACCTCGCAAGAATTTGTTCCGGAACCTTCGTCTCATTCTTCATTACCGCAAGTGGAGAATTTTAGACAGAGACAGAAAGAAGAATTGGAGAAATTTATGCAACGACAAAAGGAAGCGGAACAAGCTTTTCTCCTACAGCAACAGCAACAGCAACAAGAAGAGGTAAGAAAACAACAACAACAAGAAGAAGTAGCAGCAAAGAAACAAGAGGGTGGAAATCAAACGGCTACGGTACTGTTGGACATTTTAGCGGAGTTAAGAAGTCTGAAACAAGTGTATCAGACTTCTTTATCACGACCGAAGAGAATACGACCTTCCCGAGCTAAACACGCCAACCCTGTGACTAAGCCTATCGTACCACCCTTAGTGATTTAAACCCAATCATCATCATCAGAAGTAGGCCTCGGCCGTGGCAAAGGCTTAAGGCAGTTAAAGTTGATTGCTTAAACTCACCCCTACACCAAAAAAGGCCCTTTTCAGGGCCACCCACTTCTCTCGAAAAGAGATAGCCTTTCAATTTGCCAATAACTCAAAAATCAACAAAAAAACCCAAACCATTTTACCCTTATAGTACATGTCTGTGTATGAGTGCGTGAGTGTAGCTTCTTATTTTAAAATCAAAACTCAAAGACACTTACCTTATATAATTAATGTATTCTTTTCTCCATAGTTACAATCCAATTCACAATTCACAACAGAACACTTTATAAATTACATTCACTTCTTCTGTTTCTTTTTTTACTCTCTCTTTTTTTTCAATTTCTTCACCGTCACAGTCTTTTCCTCTTCTTCCTCCTCACTTTCTTCCCTTCTTCTTTTCTTCTCCTGTTTCTTTTTCTTCACCTGTCTGCTTTCTTCCTCTGAAGAATCTCTCTCTTCCTCTGAAGAATCTCTCTCTTCTTCTGAAGAATCCCTCTTTTCTTCCGACTCCTCTTGTTTCTTTTTTGGGCAATCTGGAAACCAATGTCCTTTTTCTTGACAATAATAACAGGTATCTTGACTTTTGTCTTTTCTAGCCGCTGTTTTTGTTCTTTTTTGACGGTCTGGACACTCTGAAGACCAATGCCCTCTCTTCTGACAGATATAGCAAGTATCTTGACTTTTATCTCGAAAGGAAGGAGAGTAGTCCGTGGGCTGGTCTGAAGAGAATTTTCTAATGACCCCTCGCAAAGCTCTGATGAAACGTTCCATCTGGGTAGTCTCTTCCATCGTTGTGCTCGGTTTGAGAGTGAAATGAATAGTGAAAGGACAAGACACACACCCTTTTTATATACGCTGGTTTGCCATGACTATAAATTAGTCTATGGTGTTTAAACTTGAGTCATTTGACGTTTTGCACTCAAGATGAAACGATCCTATTGATTCGAGAAGAAAGAAGAAGAAGAAAGTAAGAGGCAGAAACGTGATCTATCGCCTCGTACCACAGCTGAAGTCTTGGCACAAATTCATGCCAGTGATTTTGAAGAGGACATGAGTGATCCAGAATCCGAACCCTGTAAACAAAGTTCACCACCTTTAGTCAACCCTGAAAAGTACTATTCCATTCGAGAGACGGAAAAGCGCTCCTCTAGGAAATTTAGAACCACGGCTTACACCTACACGGTGAAGTTTAAAGATTTCAAGTCCGACGTACCATTGGAGAAAGCAGAAGGGTTTATCACCGAGATGTGGGATTCTTTGCTCACCTCACTCAAGCGACAATGTCAACCCAAAGAAGACGATCGCTTGACACTATCCATAGATCACGACAGCTTGAAATCCCCTGTTTGGATCGAGTTTAGCAGACCCGCAGAACTAACCCCTTCCAAAGTCATGGACAAGATTCAACACGTACAACAATCTAATGACCAGTTTGACATCACCGATGGTAAAGCCACACTGAAAATGGCCCACGTCTCTCCTCCTCAAGGGACCGGACAACGCAATAAGGTGTTATTGGTGAACGACCTTCGCAACACCAAAACGAGTCTCGTCCAAATTCACAATTCTCAAGACCAGATGTGTTTAGCCCGAGCCATCGTTGTGGGATGAACCTACGCCAACAAGACGACACGGTAGAATGGAAAAGAGGCTGGAAAACTATCCAACGATCCGACCGAGCCAAACAACGAAACGAAGCAGAACTCCTGTTACAACAAGCCGGACTGTCCAAAGACACACCCTGTGGCATTCCTGAGATGCAGAAATTGCAAGATGTCCTAGCTCCACTCTACACCTTGAAAGTGCACCCTCAAGAAATGCGCGGACGTCTGTTGTTTAGAGGGAAAGACTTTAAGGACGGAAAATACATTCATGTCTATTATCACGATGACCATTTCGATACCATTACCACTATCACTGGATTCCTGGGATACAGTTATTACTGTGAGAAATGTGACTATGGCTATAACAATGGAGAGCAACACAAACATTGCGGATGGAAATGCTCAGGATCTTTGGCCTCTCCACCCTGTCTGAGCGAAGGACAAGAAAGAGTACATTGTCCT
Organism: Sinohyriopsis cumingii; assembly: GCA_028554795.2. NCBI lineage: Eukaryota > Metazoa > Mollusca > Bivalvia > Unionida > Unionidae > Sinohyriopsis > Sinohyriopsis cumingii. The sequence goes on along the minus strand of CM068837.1, from coordinate 3,084,822 downwards.
GCTTGTCTGCGCACGTTTGTCAGCCCTGCCTGTTACCAACAACATCTGAAGACGCAAAGTTCACAGCAGAAATGTGCTTGTCAACTGCTGAGATTGTGCCCTACGTGTGGACAAGGCATACGTACCAATAGTACCAAGGCACACGTATGTTCAGGAAAGAATAAATGTCACATTTGTCATCACATCCTGGACTTAGAACACCAGTGCGACGTGCAAAAATACCAACCCCAACCAGAGAAAGAGGACGGTCACAAGAAGAAAGGCAATTTCATCTTTTTCCATTTCGAATGCATGCAAGAGACTGGCATTCACATTCCTAATTTCTGCGTGGCTCATCGAGCGTGCGAGAAGTGCATTCAAGAACCTATCTTCAGTCATTGCCCTCACTGCAGCAAGATTCCCGGAGGGCGTGAAAAAATCTTTCGGGGACCGAACACGTTAGTCGATTTTGCCCAATGGGTCTTAGATCCCATCGACAAGACGTGGAGCCAAGAGGACATCGAACGTTACGGAGATTGTCATCGTCATGCCACGGTGATGGCTCACAATTTCTCCGGATACGATGGACAGTTTCTTCTCAGATACTATACGGAACAAGGCACCGAACGTCCTAAAGTGACTTTGAACGGAGCCAAAATCATTTTCATGCAAGTGGGACAAGTGCAGTTTAAAGATTCTATGAGCTATTTGGCTATGCCTTTGAGTCGAATGCCTAAAACGTTTGGAATGACAGAAATGGCTAAAGGGTACTTTCCACACTTTTTCAATACGGAAGCCAATCAACACGCCGTTCTACCCCATTTGCCTGAGGCTCACTATTACGACCCCGACAACATGCGTACCGAACAACGAGAAACTTTCTACGCTTGGTACCAGACTCACGCCTCCGACCGTTTCGACTTTCAGGAAGAAATGCTAAAGTATTGTCGTTCTGACGTGGACATTTTACGGCGTTGCTGTGGAAAATTTCGAGAACTGTTCATGGAACACGGAGGGGTCGATCCTTTGAAAGAAGCTTGCACCATTGCCAAAGCGTGTTCCTTAGTGTATCGACAACGATTCATGCCTGAAAACACCGTGGCTGTCATCAGCCCTCAAACGACCAACTTTGTCAAACGTCAATACTCGGTCAAAGCCCTACGTTGATTACATTACTTGTGCGACAAGGAAGACAAATGGATTCAGCATGCCCGCAACGGAGGAGGCGAAAAGACCATCGGAACGTATTCGGTCGATGGCTGGGACTTAGAAAACCCCAAGATCGTGTACGAGTTTAACGGTTGCTTATTTCACGGATGTCCCGTCTGTTACCCTGATCGTAGCACTAAAAATCAGTTTTTACAACGAACCATGGAAGACTTGTACCAGGACACTTGTCAGCGACGCCTAAAGTTAGAACAGCAATGATACCAAGTGGTGGAAATGTAGGAACACGAGTACAGCAACCGTATGAAAACCGACCCCGAGTTTAAACGTGCCGTGGAAAGTTACAAGCTGATGGACCTCCTAAACCCGAGAGATAGTTTGCACGGAGGAAGGACCAATGCCACCTGTTTGCTGTACCAAGCCGACGAAGAGAAAGGAGAAGAAAGCAAATACTTGGACGTGTGTTCGCTGTATCCTTAGGTGTGCAAATATTGTCCCTTTCCTGCAGGGCACCCAGAATTGTTCACGGAACACATCGACCTGAAAAACATTCGACAATACGAAGGCTTGATGAAGTGTAAAGTTTTGCCTCCCACGAACCTATACCATCCCGTCTTACCTCACCATTGTCAAGGCAAACTGATGTTTCCCTTGTGCCGTACTTGTGCCGAAACGTGCAACCAAGACCAACCTTGTCAGCACACCCAGGAAGAACGTGCCTTGACGGGAACCTGGGTCAGCGTAGAATTGTTCAAAGCTCTGGACATGGGATACCAACTGTTAGAAGTGTACGAAATTTGCCACTTTCCCAAGACACAACAATGCCAAAAGGGTGACACCAATCAGAAAGGCATTTTCGCCGACTACGTGGATGCCTTTTTGAAACTGAAACAAGAAGCCAGCGGCTATCCTTCCTGGTGTCACACTTCCGAAGACGAAAAGACATTCAAAGAGAAATACTATGAACAAGAAGGCATCTCTTTAGACCACATCGAGAAAAACGAAGGCAGGCGGTCGTTTGCCAAAGTGATGTTAAATTCCTTGTGGGGTAAAATGGCACAACGACCGTGTTTACCCAAGACGGAATATTTGACAGAACCTTCCCGCTACTTTCAGATGATTCACGACAAAACCAAATACATCAAACACGTGGACGTCGTTCGCGAGGATTTGATCTTGGTCAATTACGAAGAAGATCTGGACTTTGTACAAGACGACCCCTTTGGAAATGTCATCATTGCGGCTTACGTGACGGCTCATGCTCGCTTAAAATTGTACGAAGCTTTAGAACTGTTAGGGGAACGTGTCCTGTACTTTGACACGGACAGTTGCATTTACATTCATCACCAGAGTCAACAGCACCCTGACATCGAAGGAGACCGTTTAGGAGCCTGGACAGACGAACATCCTAACGACAAGATTCTAAGTTTCGTCAGTGGTGGTCCCAAAAATTACGGCTACGAATACCGGGACTCACAAGGAGAATTGCACACGACGTGTAAAGTGAAAGAATTGACTCTGAATTATCGTACCAGTCGAGTGGTGAACTTTGGGGTATTGAAAGAAGCCTTGCAATCGGGAGAGGATGCAAACTTTAAAGTGACCACCTATCAACCGAACAAAATTGTACGTTTACCCACTCACCACATCGTTAGTCGACCCTTGGAAAAAGTCTATCAAATCGTATGCCAGAAGCGAGTGCGACTTCCCAATCATTTCACCTTACCGTATGGACACGTCGGTATTGGTCTGTATATAAAAAGGAACCCTAGGCAAGATCGATAGTTCATTGTGACTACCAAGACCGAGCGAACAAGATGAATACTTTCAGAGAAACACAAAACAAGTTTAGACAGGCCCAATTCAAGTGTGGGGCCTCTGAAGTGCAATGCAATTGTGAGCCTTGCGACTTTTCAACCTGTGTTAGTGACGGTGCCAGAAGAACCCGTCACCCAGGACGGGACTGTCCTGGACAGGCCTGAAAGACCCTTTCGGGAGGACACTTGTGTGACCTTACCCCCTACTATAGAACTGGTTAGAACATTACCCAAAACATGTTGTACTGACACTTGTGTTTATTCCACGTTAATGGTTATCATGTGCCTTTTATCCTTATACTTAAGCCTTTGGCTTTTATCTATTTTTGTCTTTCGTATTCATGTTTGAAACATTCAATAAACGTGTTCTGAAAAAAAGTATATAAACTCTTGTCTTGTTTGTTTTCGTGTCACAAGTGACATTTCTCGCACTATGGCTACCTCTGCCTCTGCTACCTCTTCCTCTACTGTCAAAGTCATCGACGAACACTTAGATCGTGCCAGTTGGGATGCTTTGTATCTTCGCCATCCCTTTAACATGCTCATTGCTGGACCTAGCGGTTCAGGCAAAACCGAATTCGTCAAACGTTTGATCGAACATAAACATCATTTGATCGATCGGCCACCTCAACGGATCGTGTGGTGTTACAAAGAGTGGCAATCGGCGTACAGCCTCTTGCGAGAAAGTCAAGGCGATTCCATCGTGTTTGTGGAAGGCATTCCTAAAGAAGACGACGGCATCGTCTGTGACTCCCGTCTAACCCATTTGGTCATTTTTGACGACATGTTAGGAGAAGACGAAGAAGAAATTAAACTGTGGTTCACGCGCAAAGGGCATCACCGTAATGCCAGTGTCGTTTACATCACCCAAAATTTGTTTCAACAAAGTAAAGCCCATCGCACCATCAGTCTCAATGCGCATTACGTGGTCTTGTTTAAAATCCCTCGAGATAAATCGCAAGTGCAAGTCTTAGGCAAACAGTTAGGAACGCCTTGGCTGGCTCAGGCGTACGACGATGCCACTCAAACTCCACACGCCTATTTACTCGTCGATTTGAAACCTACGAACCCCGAGGATTTGCGATTTCGTACCCACTTGTTTCACCACTGGTGCCAAGACGGAGGGCCTGTCCTGTACACGTCTCCGTCCTCGACTTAATTTCACTCCACATAAAAAAATCTATAAAAACCTCAGACCCTTTTCGTCTGTCTCACACAGCGTCAACATGACGTCCCTTCAGTCGCATCTTCCCGTCAAATTGATTCGTGCCTTGTATGGCATCAGTGGAGAAAAAAATCCACAAATACGAGCTCGTGTCTTAGAAGCTAGTCTCAAAGAAGTCTTACGATGGTTCACGGTGACGGCACGTCAATTACTCCAAGGAATCATTCAGATTCCTCATCAAACCAAACGCTTTTTCGATCGAAACAAAGTCGCTTTGGTCCAACTGGCCGATCCCCGCATCGACACTCAAACCAAAAAACAAATCATTTTGAAACCTGGAGGGAGCGGTACTCTAGGAGGGGTCATCATTCGCTCTCTCTTAAGATGGGATCCTAATGCCCCCAAACTTCTCCCCAAGAAAAAAGTCCAACGAAGCCCCAAGAAGAAGAAAAAGACCAGGTCCCCAAGAAGAACTTCTGCAGTGGCGGGACCCTCCTCTTACCAGACACCACCCCAGAAAAAGAAAAGAACCCCCCAGAAAAAGAAACAGAGAAAAAGTACCCGGAAAAAGAAAAGTCCACAGAAGAAAACTAGTCGCAAGAGAGGCACTTCGGCCAGGACACAACTTTACACTCGCAAACCACGACCTGCCACGGCGGTGACCGCATGTCCGGCAGCCTGACGTTCATCCACTTCTCCGTTGATGACACCAAGAACTGAAGAGTACTTGGAGACGTTGATCACACCAAGAACTTCTCCGTTGATGACCCCAAAAATTACTTCCCCAGTGGCAGGACCCTCCAATTTAGTGGCAGTGGCTGCTGCTCACAAAGTACCTTCTCCCAAAATCAAAGTTCAAGAAAGATCGGGCATGTTACAAAGTTTACTGGATTTGTCCAAGCAAGAACTGGCTCGATTTAGTCCGTTACCTACCCCTGCACGACGTGTCATGCCTGTCCTCAAATTGATACGACGTAAAGACAATCAGTGGCGACGCGTTCCAGTATAAAAAAAGGTGTGTGACCAAGTAGGGTAGCAGTGTTTTTTTGGTGCTCCTGAAGACTCAAAGATGTCCCCCTCCCGAAAACCCTAAGGAAAGAAAAGGAAAGGACTACCACCACGTTTAGTCAAACATGGGGACATGTTATCTGTCCTGTCCAATGCTTCTCCACCTCTAAGAAAAAAACTCATTCAATCGGCCTCCAAAGAGGTCATCGATACTGTGTGCGAATGTTGTTTGAACGTCTTGAAAGGCACGATCCCTTTGTTCAAACACCAGAAACAATGCTTATGCAAACATCGTCACGTTCTTCGCCAAATGGTTCAAAAGAAAATTCCGATTCGTCAAAAAAAGAAGATGTTGGTCCAACGTGGAGGCATTTTACCTCTCTTGTTAGGCCCCTTACTGAAAGGAGTCTTGGGATCCATGTTGGGAGGACTGGTGGGAGCAAGATAAAAAGGCTATCGGAAGTCCCAAGATTTCAGAATCGACCCCTGACAACCCCATGAAAGGACGAAAACTAGCTTTAGTGCCTTACAAACGATGGATGGAATACCATCGGTGGCAAGAACAACGCACCCCGCATTTACCTCCCAATCCTTATTTGAGCGAGATGTCCCAGTTACAACACGAATTGCAGTCCTTGATGGATCGCCAAGATTTGTCCGAAACAGAAAAATCGCAAAAGTACGGTCAACTCTTGCAACGACTGCAACTCTTTCACCAGAAAGCTTTAGACGAAACAGCTCTACCCACTCTGAAAGATTTTAAGACCTTGATGAAAAGTCCAGCACCATCACCAGTACCAGTACCAGTACCACCACTACCAGTGACCAAGACAGAAAAAGGAGAAGAAGAAGAAGAAGAAGAAGAAGAAGGGTTTCAAACTCCACCAGAAAAAGTACGCAAGTTAACAACACCACCTACCTCCAGAATTGGATGGATTAAAAAGATGATGGCCACCCTTTCTTCATCACAAGAGAAAAAGAAATTGAAGACAGAAGTGAAGACAGATGTGAAACAAGAACCGATATCCCCCGCTCAGACATCCTCCTCTTCAACACCTATTGCCGGTCGCACACGCAAAGCATTGCAATCCAAGAAAATGCCCCAAGAGAAAAAGAGTAGCATCCTCCAAGAGTGGGTGTCTTATTAACACACCAAACAACACAAAAAATGGAAAAAGTATTAGCCAGCATTTACTACGATCCCTCCCATCCTGCAGGTTACGCAGGAGTTCAAAAATTGTATCGTGCTGCCAAAACGCGACTGAAAAGTCTCCGTTTACCTCAAGTGCAACGATGGTTACAGGAACAAGCTACCTACACTTTACACAAACCCATTCGACGCAAGTTTGCCAGAAGTCGCACCCGAGTGGAAGGCATCGATCATCAATGGCAAGCCGATTTAGCCGATGTCTCTCATTTGGCCAGCTACAATCGTGGCTACAAATATTTGTTTTGTGTCATCGACGTCTTTTCCAAATTTGCCTGGGTCGTGCCCTTGACTTACAAATCGAGCAGCGAGTTAGTGCGAGCCCTGCAACGAGTGTTGAAACAAAGTGGCCGTCACTCTCTTCGATGGCAAACGGACAAAGGCACCGAATTTCTGAACCAAGCTTTCCAAAAAGAATTAAAGAAACGTGACATTCATTTTTTTACCACCGAGAATCCCGAAACCAAAGTCAGCATCGTGGAACGTTTTCAACGCACTTTGAAAGAACGCATGTGGAAATATTTTACGCATCACCACACTCTGAAGTACATCGACATCTTACCGCACCTGGTGCAAGCGTACAACCAATCTTACCATCGAAGCATCGGACGTGCCCCGCAAGACGTGACTCCCGACAACGAGGTGTTGGTGTTTGAGCGCCTGTTTGGTACGTCCCCGACGAGGGCTGTCCCCAAGAAAAGTGGAGAGTTGGCCGTAGGAGATTGGGAGCGCATTGTCAAAACCAAACGCACTTTCGACAAAGGTTACTTACCTAACTGGACGACCGAATTGTTTCGTGTCACTGGACGAGTGCATGGCCGTTATCCTGCCGTCTATAAATTGGAAGACATGAACGGAGAAGTGCTCAAAGGAACGTTTTATTTGCCCGAGTTACAACGTGTCACCTAAGAAGAAGACGACGTGTACGACATCGAAAGCATTCTCGAACGCAGAACCCGTAAAGTGGGCAAACGACGTGTCAAAGAAGTCAAAGTACGTTGGAAAGGATATCCACCCAGTTTTGATTCTTGAATCGACGCTTCGCAAGTCATCGACTATAAAAAGAAGTGACCATCATGCCCTTTCACACAGACGCAGCTACGTCGACCACTCCTTCACCTAGTTCTTCTGTGCAAGATTTACAAAAACAGCCCTTGTGGGTGTGGTGCGGAGAACGTGTGACTAAAACGCAAATCGTCTTTTTCTGCCAAATCTTCGTGGTGTATTGTGTCATCGGGGCAGCCATTGCCAAGCTGAGTTTGCAACAAGGAGACAAACAATTGTGGACCATTTTATTGAGCAGTTGCATCGGTTACCTGCTTCCCAATCCCTCCCTGAAATTCTCTTCCAACGGGAACCACGGGAACCTTGTGTCCAGTACCAGTGCCAGTCACCAGTCCAACCACAACCAGAACCCCATTTTGAGCGGAGACACGCCTCTGACGTCCAGTAACCCCTTGGACAGCCCCAGAACTCTGGAATTATGAGTCACCAAATCCAATTTTACTTAACCTTACCCAGTGACAGTTCCATGGAGGTGTTTCCCCACAACACGTTGTGCTGTTACATGGCCAAATTACCTCAGGCCATCCCCTTAGATCACGAAGCCCATTGGGAAGTGGCTTTGGTCGAAATGATTCACCCAATACAAATCAAAAACATCACTGAAACTCAAAACACTTTTGACGTCGAAATTCTGGACCCAATAGTGCAGCAAACCATGTCGACCACTTCTCAACATAAATCACTTCCCAAGACCCCAATACTCAACAGCTACACTTCTCCTCCTTTTTGCGTTTATCACTTTAAAATTAACTCTGGCCACTATTTTAGTGGTCAACATCTGGTGGAGGCCATCGCTGACAAATTCTATGCAGCCTTGACAAAGTTCTGACCAAACTAAATAAACGTGTCACATGGAGTACCACAAACTGTCTCACCGTCTACTCATCAGATTTGAAAGTGAGGAAAAAAGTATACGTATTAAATTTTGCCCTGAATTGTATGACATTTTGGGTGGAGACCTCAATATGGTCACGGATAAGCAGACCAAAAAGATTCACATAGCAGACATTGACAACAACGGGGATTTTGCGAGGTATTTTCGTTTCCCGGTAGAACTGAACCAGGGACTGAATTTGATCTTCGTGTACTCCGATGTGGTGGAGTACAACGTGGTGGGAGACACCTCCGTGCCGTTACTGCGTGTCATTCCTTTCAAAGTAAATTCTGCCACGGCCACTGACGAGGAAGGTGGAAACACTTATCACGTCCACCGCGAATTTGTTCATCCTCACTATTTGCCTGTCAGCAAGTCGTATTTGGACACGGTCAACATTGCTATAAAAGGAGATTTGGGACAAAATATTTCATTCACCAAAGGAAAAGTCACGGTGAAACTCCATTTTCGAAAACGGTTCTCTCACGACTCGTAAGTCATGTATCCAGTGTACCGAGGGGTTGCTCGACAGCGAGGACACGGTTTAGGAGATATGTTAAAATCGGCCTTTCGTTCGGTGGCTCCGGTGTTGAAACCGATGGTGACACGCGGATTACACGCCTTGAAAGATGCGGCACTGACGCAAGGCAAAGAATTTCTCCAAAATGTCATCATCGACAAACAAAACCCCAAAGAAGCTTTCATGAGGGCAGGCAAAAATGTCTTGCTGCAAACGGGTAAAGACCTTTTGGGCCGCCGAGACACACCTATAAATGCCCTGCACACTACCGAGTCAGGCATTCAGCAAGGACAAGGCAGAAAGAGACGACGAAGAAAACACCCTTTCACCAGACTTCACACTTCTAAAACTAGAAAGGCCAAGAAAAGAAGAACCGTTCGAGACTTAGACGTTTTCGATTATTGAGACACAGCAACAAAAAAATGATGCACCGAGAGTCATGCACCTGTTCCAAGTCGGAACTGGATCTGTTTGCCATGCCGCCCACCATGATGACCATGCAAGAATCCCAATGGGTGGAATTTCATCCCGTCTCCTCATTCACAGATTCCGCTCCCATCGAGTTTGAAATCAAGGGACAGCCCGAAGATTACATCGATCTGAATAGCAGTTACTTGTACTTGAAAGTCAAAGTTCTAGATAAGGATGATGGTGCAGTAGAAGACACTGAGAATATAGCTCCCGTCAACAATTTCATGCATTCCTTGTTCAGCTCAGTGGACTTGTACTTGAATAACAAACTGGTCAGCAGCAGCATGGATACTTACCCTTATCGTGCCTACCTGGAAAATCTCTTGACATACGGAATAGATGCCAAGAATACTCATCTCAATGCTTGTGTGCTATGGGAACCTGACGAAGCGACCCACTTTGACGAAATAGATAAAGACAATGACGGCTTTGAGGAAAGACGAAGCAAAATCTTAAATAAGAAGAGTTTAGAACTGATGGATCGTTTGCATTTGGACATGTGGTTGCAAGAGAAATATTTGCTGAACGGGGTAAATGTTCGCTTGAGACTGAATCGTAGCAGTGCCGCTTTCCATTTGTTGGCTGATACTGCTGCTGGCAATCCTGAAAGCCAAATCGAGGACGTCAAACTCTACGTACGACGCGTGGAAGTGTTACCCAAAGTGGGAAATGACATCAATCAAACGTTGAGCAGAACGACCGCCAAGTATCCCATACGACGTGTGGAAGTGAAAACGTTCACCATTCCCGCTAACCATCATTCCATGATCGAAGATCATCTGTTTCAAGGACAGTTACCCAAGCGTTTAATCCTTGGTATGGTCCTGAATTCAGCCTTCAACGGAGCCTTCAAAGAAAATCCTTTCAACTTTTAACACTTCAACGTGAAGAAAATCGAAGTCAGTCGCGATGGCAAGACCTTGTGTACCAGACCTTTCGAACCTAACTTTTCTCCCAATAAAATGAATTACTTGAGATCGTACTTGTCTTTGTACGAAGCCACCGGACAGTTAGGGACCAACACCAGTCACAGCATTACGTACGAAGATTACGCAGGAGGCTATGCTTTGTGGGCTTTCGATTTCACTCCAGACCAGGGCAGCGACGAGGGACAATTCCACCCTATAAAATCTGGCCCGATTCGTGTGGAACTTTCAGTTTACATAACCACTGGACAAGACAGTGAACGTTATCCTCTATGCAGAATGTGATAATACGATAGAAATCAACAGTTTGAGAGAAGTCATTCTAGACTTTTAGAAGCTATGGAAGACTGTTCTCGCTCTTTATCTAGTGGAGAAGCTTTGAAGATGGAATGTGAGGAGACCGTGGAAGGAGAATCCCAACACAAAGACGAAAAGGACATCCTGATCAAGTCGAGATGTCCGGAACAAGAACAGCAATTGGTCTCCTACTGTACTACATACCTGGCAGACACAATTACGACATGGATGAAGCATGATTACTATGGATGTCAAAACATCAGTCAAGAAGAAAAATTCAACGAATATCTGGACGAAGCTTGGAGTCTGTTTAAAAAAGACGTGTTACGTTGGTGGTATAAAGACTTGCGTGAACATTTCTGTCCTCCATTAACGACTCGAGACATCCATTACATCAAAGCCCTCTTTGACAAGTTCAAAGAGAAAGTCGAGATCGAAACTGATCACTTATTATCAGCAAAAGAACATTTAGTGACTTATTTTGATCGTGATTTTTCTAGAAACGATGAGAAAGTAAATCGTTGATTTTGTGACTAGTATGCTTATTTTGTTGTCTTAAGCTAGGAAACGTAGTGTCCATCCATGACTCAATGACTTGCAACAGTGGAAATCACAATTTCATTCACAACTTTGCCAACCCTGTTTAAAGTAGAGTGTAAATCGAAAAAAAAAATGTTTGTCATTTGAAAAAATGTTTGATGTTATATTGTTGGATTATTGTTAAAAAATGTTAGAGTTGTTGGTTAGTGTTAAGTGATTTTTGAATAAAAAATGTTGTGTTTTGAAAAAAATGCCTTTGTGATTTGTTTGGCTATAAGAATGTTTGATTCATGCTCTTTGACTTCTTACTATCCCTCTCATGACACTCATTGAACATTGGGGCTCGAAAACCGTGGAGGGATGTTTTCCTTCACGTCCGCGCTTTGACTTTAAGAACCGGGTTGTTTCCAGTCTAACCATCCATTGTCGACTCATCCTCCTACGAAGATGTGCTCCAAACTAGCTAAGCTAAACGAAGCCTACGTGAATTTGCATAGGGTCAGACACAGTCTGATACCGAAGCCAGAAGAGATAGAGAATGTGAGAATGCTAAAAGTCACTGAAGACTTGATAGAAGAGCTCTTCAGAGAAGAAGTGAACAGGGAGAAAGAAGAATGGACAGAGAAGTACAGACTTCAGAGACAGCAGCAACAACAACAACAACAGCAGCAGCAACAGCAGCAGCAACAGCAGCAGGAACCTGAACCTGAGAGAGGCTTTGTCTATTGTCGTATCGACACTAAAGAGTTCTTCTTCTCTTTCCGAAGAAGCAGACCTATCGCCAGAAAGTCTATCCTCAGAGGACATCGCATTCTTAGAAATTAAAAGATTGCCATAGCAAACAAAAAAAAAAAAACAAACAAAAAAAACCAGCCCTTTTCAGGGCTACCCCAATACTCTAGAAAAGAAATAACAATCAATTTGCCAATGTGTGTAGGTAGAGTAGTGTGAATATAAACACTAACTCTTTTTTATAGTGTGAGGGTATGTGTTTGTGTGTTTGTGTTTGTAACATCTCACGTACGTTGGTGTGGATAGTAGATTAAGATCATGTTTTTTTGGCTGTTTGAGGTGTGGGGAGAGTAGATTTGGGGGGTTTGATTGGATTGCTTTGCGTATGTGAATAGTATATTGGAGTGATTAATGAAAAAAATTTTTAGAATAGGAATGGGTAGTATAAAAAAGTGAGTGTTTCTTTTAGGTCCGCGCGTTGTTTGGTTATGATCTAGGTAAGATCAATTTTATGTTTTTAGGGGGATGTTTTCCTTCACGTCCACGCTTTCACTATAAATAGAAACTCGCTGGACAGTCTAGCTACCCTTGTTGATTGATCAACAATAAAAATGAGTAGCAGACTTGAAAAACGTTTTGAACTCCAGATGCACCTGGAATATGCCAGATGCCTCCTGAACTCGCTGGCTGCGGAGGCCCTTGTGGAAGAAGCCAGGATAGAACAGGAGGAGGAAGAGAGAAAAATGAAAGAAGAGGAGGAAAGAAAGAGAGAGATCAGGTGTCACCCTATGATGAACCCTGTGTGCAAGGTGACACCTAAGGCAAGAACATCTCCCCAACCTGTAGCTACACCACATTTACAACAGGAGGTAAGGATGCCAATTCATTCTAGAATAAGAAATAGACGAAGAGAAAGGGAAGTATTCACTATTCCAGAGACAGAAGATTGGAATAGTGAAGCCACTCAACCCGCCTCTGCGCTTACAGCAACAAGGGTGAATTGGCAAGGAGACTGGAGTCGAAGATGTGTGTGTGGTGCCAGACCAGGAAGGTGCCAGCATTAGATAGGTGCATCTGGAGTTAAAAAACAGCCCTTTTCAGGGCTACCCCAATCTCTAGAAAAGATATAACAATCGATTTGCCAATGTGTGTAGGTAGAGTAGTGTGAATATAAACACTGACTCTTTTTTTTTTCTTGTGTGTGTGTGTGTGTGTGTTTGTTTGTAAGCGCTCACGTATGTTTGTGTGGATAGTAGATTTGGGTTTGTTTATTGTTTCTTAGCGTATGTGGAAAGTATAGTTTGGGTTTTGTAACCGCTCACGTACGATTGTGTGGATAGTAAATTATGGATTTTGTTTATTGTTTCTTAGCGTATGTAGAGAGTATAGTTTGGGTTTTGTAACCGCTCACGTACGATTGTGTGGATAGTAGATTATGGATTTTGTTTATTATTTCTTAGCGTATGTAGAGAGTATAGTTTGGGTTTTGTAACCGCTCACGTACGATTGTGTGGATAGTAAATTATGGATTTTGTTTATTGTTTCTTAGCGTATGTGGAGAGTATAGTTTGGGTTTTGTAACCGCTCACGTACGATTGTGTGGATAGTAGATCATGGATTTTGTTTATTGTTTCTTAGCGTATGTGGAGAGTATAGTTTGGGTTTTGTAACCGCTCACGTACGATTGTGTGGATAGTAGATTATGGATTTTGTTTATTGTTTCTTAGCGTATGTGGAGAGTATAGTTTGGGTTTTGTAACCGCTCACGAACGATTGTGTGGATAGTAAATCATGGATTTTGTTTATTGTTTCTTAGCGTATGTAGAGAGTATAGTTTGGGTTTTGTAACCGCTCACGTACGATTGTGTGGATAGTAGATTATGGATTTTGTTTATTGTTTCTTAGCGTATGTGGAGAGTATAGTTTGGGTTTTGTAACCGCTCACGTACGATTGTGTGGATAGTAAATTATGGATTTTGTTTATTGTTTCTTAGCGTATGTAGAGAGTATAGTTTGGGTTTTGTAACCGCTCACGTACGATTGTGTGGATAGTAGATCATGGATTTTGTTTATTGTTTCTTAGCGTATGTGGAGAGTATAGTTTGGGTTTTGTAACCGCTCACGTACGATTGTATGGATAGTAGATTATGGATTTTGTTTTAATGATTTGCGTGTGTAAATAGTAGATTTGGGGTTTGTTTATTGTTGCTTCACTTATGTGGATAGTATATTATATGAAATGAGAAAAGTAGGGGATATTTTCCTTCACGTCCGCGCGTTGTTTGGTCATGATCTAGGTAAGATCAATTTTATGTCTTGGGGGATGTTTTCCATCACGTCCGCACTTTTAGTATAAAACTAACAGTGTTTGCCATTGGAGCCCATTCTACGGAATAAGCAAACAAGAAGATGCCAGCAGCTTCAGCTTTGTATAACAACCTTATGGGAAGTTGGTATTGGATGGTGGATGGATTGAATGTAGCAGAAAGGCTTGAACAGGAATGGAGGCATGCAGTGACAAAAGACTTCGTCTCAAGTAACCAGCCTCCACTTAGCCATCAGTATTGTAAAAGAAATGATAGAGGATGAGGAGAAGAGAATCAGAGGTTTAATTAACCCACCGTATGTGAAAGTGGGCAAGTTGAAAGAAGCCATAGTTTATGTGACGAGTGTAAGGTGTTTTTTAGAAGACATTGTAGAATGGACAGATTGGTCTTTTGTGAAGTGGGGCTTAGACAAGCTTAAGAAAGCGGAAGAAGTAATGAGGAATGTGCTGACCGAACGGTCAAGAAGATCAAAGAAAAGTGGTCAAAGGAAAGAAAAGAAGAAGAAAATAGAAAGAAAAGAAAGAACTAGAAAAACTAAACTCAAATTGGATGAAAATCCAGGAGAAGTTCCGGGCCATGGGTCACCCGGACTGGATGCCGGAAACAGAAAAGAAGAAGAAAGGAATGATGGAAAAAATAAGAGGATGGTGGAAGAAGTTAAGGAGTTAGAAGAAGAAGAAGAAGAAAAAACCCAAAGGCCCTTTTCAGGGCCACCCACATTTCTCGAAAAGAGATAGCCTTTCGATTGCCTACCCCTTTATAAAAATTTAAAAAAAAAAAAATCCCATGTTCAATTCCCCTTGTCCCTAAAGTAGTTTTTTTTTCTAACATGTTCAATTCCCCTTTGTCCCTAGACAAACCCAAACTCTATTCCCATGTTCAATTCCCCTTGTCCCTAGACAGACCCAAACTCTATTCCCCATGTTCAATTGCCTTTGTCCCTAGAATCGATATTTTTTTTCCATTGTTCGAATGCCTTTGTCGCTAAAATCAATATTTCCTTTTTTTCCTTTCTCCAATGTTAAATTCCATTGTCGCTAATCTTACCCAGGGTTTTTTGCCCATGTTAAATTTCCATTGTCGCTAATCTTACCCAGGGTGGTTAATGTTAAATTTCCATTGTCGCTAATCTTACCCAGGGGGTGTTTTTAATGCTAATTCCCATTGTCGCTAATCTCACCCCTTTCACTACTTCTTAATCGCAGTATATTGAACAATAGCACAGTAATCAGACGCATCTCTGTACATTACACTCCCACAAGCGTACACAAATATTCAAATATCCACATTAACTAATTTTACACACTGCAACCATTTTCCAAAATCACATGAATAAATGCACTAGTTTACTACGAATTAACCAAATAGCGAATTATAATATTAATTCTAACTACGAGCTAGCAGTCTACATAATTCTTTCCATAATCATAGCTCATTTCTCAAATACGCATGCAAATTAAAAACTACAAAGGTAATTCTAAGTACTAACGATTCTAGTAATGAAGTATACATACTGCACATAATTACAATTACAATGCCGTAATATTATGCAACAATCGAGCAAATAACTCACTGACCTTTACGAAGCTTTGTCTTTCCTTAGAATTTCCTGGGGTTTCCCCGCCAATTCACGAGTGGCTTCCGGGAGTTATTGCTACACTTCTCAGCACGATGTTTAACACTGACTGGGGGTTTCTAGTCTACTGTATTCAGTGAAACTCGGGTTGAAATGGTGACCACACCCTCTCTCAACTCCGATTGGATATCGATTCTACCCTGTTCTATTCAACTTAGCAGACAATGCTCCGGCCGTTTGTCAACGTGGCGAGATTTACGATGCCAATAAGGGTCCTTTGTTTTTTAACAAAGCTTTCAACGTACACATGTGATTTTGGTCACCCAACAAGCTGGGCTCTCGTAACAATTCCGAACAGGACCACTATAACCGCGGGGTCTAACATATATACATGGCTTCTAACAAATTCCTTTGTTCTTGACTTACGTAATCGCGGCCAGGCAACGTGACAGTCCATATGAAGGAAACATATAGAGAAACATGAAACAACTTTTGAAGTACATAAACTATGACCGACATCTGTGGCAGCTTTGTGGCGATTTCAAGGTTCTAGCTCTCTTGCTTGGTCTGCAGAATGGATACACAACCTAATGTTGTTTTCTCAGCAAATGGGATAGTCCTGAGAGAGATTCCTACTACATCAAGATATATTGGCCACACCGACAGTCATTGGAGCCTGGGAGGAAAAATGTTCAGCATCCACCACTTGTTGAATCAAGGAAGATTTTGTTACCACTCTTGCACATCAAGCTGGATCTGCTGAAGAACTTTGTCATGGCCATAGACAAAACACAGTGGGTCCGATGAAGAACTGTGTCAAGGCTATAGACAAAACAGAGTGGGTCTGCTGAAGAACTTTGTCATGGCCATAGACAAAACACAGTGGGTCTGATGAAGAACTGTGTCAAGGCCATAGACAAAACACAGTGGGTCTGATGAAGAACTTTGTCATGGCCATAGACAAAACACAGTTGGTCTGATGAAGAACTGTGTCAAGGCCATAGACAAAACACAATGGGTCTGATGAAGAACTGTGTCAAGGCCATAGACAAAACACAGTGGGTCTGATGAAGAACTTTGTCATGGCCATAGACAAAACACAGTGGGTCTGATGAAGAACTGTGACAAGGCCATAGACAAAACACAATGGGTCTGATGAAGAACTTTGTCAAGGCTATAGACAAAACACAAACGGCTTTCAAGTACCTCCGTGGACAATGTCCAAGGTTAAGTGAAGTAAAGGTAAAGGAAAGTTCTTTGATGGTCCTTTGATTGGTGAACTTCTTCGAGATGATGCATTCGACGGTGCACTGCGTGGCAAGGAAAAGACGGAGTGGAAAGCCTTCCAGTTAGTTGCAACAACTTTTCTCGGAAACAACAAGGCAGACAACTGAATGGAGCTGGTAGAAAACTTCCACAAGGCATACAAAAGCCTTGGTTGTAACATGTCACTAAAGATCCATTTTTTGCACTAGCATCTAGATTTGAGGAGCAGTCATCGACAGGCATGGCGAACGATTTCACCAGGACGTTGCAACAATGGAGAAACGTTATCAGGGCAAATGGAGCCCATCAAAGCTTGCAAACTATTTGCTGGGCAGTGACAAGAGATGCTCCATTTAATGAATACACACGAGAAGCTAATAAGTGCATATCAGACACTGAATAAGGACTAAACTATATACTTATATATACATAACACTTGTTTGTATAACCCTTTTGCTGTCTTTTAAAGTGTTGCATAACAGGACAGGTGAAATGTTATCCTGCAAAGCAGCCACATGAAAATAATTTGAGTTTACAATTTATGATTTCAACTCTACTATCTACACAATATACATAGACGTTATATCTAAAAACTTAAGTAGACAATTAGGTATTTTAATCCATGAAGCAGACTACTTGTAAGACATTGTAGACCAGTGTTATTGATTATTGATTATTGATTATTGACCTCGTCGATCTATCAGTATTAACTGAAAACATCCAAACATTGAGAACAGAGAGATCAAAAGTTCCAATTTTATTACAAAATTGTACGTAATTCAGGTCAGCATTTCCTTTGCTTTGAGCAAACAGGGTCAGAATCTCTTCACAACATAATTTTCTGATTTGTTATCGAAGAAGTGGAATAACGAATCGAATCCTTCACGCTTCTGGAAGGGTCACGTGATGTATCACCACAGAATGAAGACCATAATATGAATAATTCAGACTACAAGACATCGCCCCACCAACTAGTCAGACAATATGAATAATTCAGACTACAAGACATCGACCCACCAACTAGTCAGACATTATGAATAATTCAGACTACAAGACATCGCCCTACCAACTAGTCAGACATTATGAATAATTCAGACTACAAGACATCGCCCCACCAGCTAACCAGACATTTTGGACAAAAAATCCCAAACCAGAGAGAAATCTGATAACAGCTAATCCTAATCCAGATTATCCAGACAAGACGTTGCTTAGCCTAACATTCAGATGTAATTGTGTAAAATGCTATTTCTTGTAAACAATGTTTTAAAACTGACTTTTAATAATGTCTTTCTCATTTTCAAGAGAACATGTTTAAACAACAACAGAACAGTAGTAAGAATAATCAACCATATAACAAAACTACACCACGGGATATCTAACGATTGTCCATTTACGTTGATATATATACGACAGGAAGCTAAGTAATACATAAGCTGGCAGGTGATCTTAAAATAGGTGAATAGTGGTATCATCTGATCTACTGTCAAGCTGTATAAAGAGGTTACGTCCGGTAAACCAGGTTGTAGTGTTGCTGGACTCAACTTCGATTTCCATTTTAGACTTCAGGAGACACCAGTGAAAAGAACGACGGCTATAGGCATTCTTGCAGCCATATTCAGTTCTTTTCCGAATCGAAACGATATGCAAATGATTTCCAATCGAATAGCTAACGTTACAACGGAACTAAATAAGACATGTCTGAGAAGCTTAAACTGAACTTAGAAAAGGTCGCGACTTCATAACCTTTTCTAGCATCAACATTGCCTTTGATGCACATTACAACTCTGTTTGCAATAATAATGCAAATTTGGCAAAATTAAACTTCTCTCTCTTCGATAATTGATGTGTATTAACTTTAAGTAGCATACAAACGTTGGATAAAGCCATGTTAAGCCCTACGTTGGCTGATGTTTTGCAATGCCACTTTTGTGTAACCTACAGTTATGGCTTTTGGAAACTTTAGTTTTGTCACATTTGGTTAGTCGCTGTAAGATATTTTTCATAACCTACATGCTTCTTGTCAGTAAATACAGTTTTGACTAAACGTATTCTTAGCCCTACATGGGTCAACTGAATCGTTAGTCATTTGACTATTGACTGTTCTGTTCAGCTAGCATGTTTAGCATCAAGATCATAGAACAAAAATGGGTAAACATTTGGTTAGCCAACGCTTGGCTATTGATTGTTAATGTCATTGTCATCTCTCTGCATTAATATTTTGTGGCGTGGCCCCTTAGTGTCATTGTCATATCTCTGCATTAATATTTGATGGCGTGGCCCCTTAGTGTCATAGTCATCTCTCTGCATTAATATTTGATGGCGTGGCCCCTTAGTGTCATTGTTTTCTCTCTGCATTGATATTTGGTGGCGTGATGATAGTGTCATTGTCATATGTCTGCATTAATATTTGATGGCGTGGCCCCTTAGTGTCATAGTCATCTCTCTGCATTAATATTTGATGGCGTGTCCTCTGCATTAATATTTGATGGCGTGGCCCCTTAGTGTCATTGTCATCTCTCTGCATTAATATTTGATGGCGTGGCAACTTAGTGTCATAGTCATCTCTCTGCATTAATACTTGATGGCGTGGCCCCTTAGTGTCACTGTCATCTCTCTGCATTAATATTTGATGGCGTGGCCCCTTAGTATCATAGTCATTTCTCAGCATTAATATTTGATGGCGTGGCCTCTTAGTGTCATTGTCATCTTTCTGTATTAATATTTGATGACGTGGCCCCTTAGTGTCATTGTCATCTCTCTGCATTAATATTTGATGGCGTGGCCCCTTAGTGTCACTGTCATCTCTCTGCATTAATATTTGGTGGCGTGATGATAGTGTCATTGTCATCTCTCTGCATTAATATTTTTTGGATTGGTCACTTAATTTCATTGTCATCTCTCTGCATTAACATCTGATGGCGTGGCCCCTTAAATTCATTGTCATCTCTCTGCATTAATATTTGATGGCGTGGCAACTTAGTGCCTTTGTCATCTCTCTGCATTAATATTTAATGGCGTGGCCCCTTAGTGTCATCTCTCTGCATTAATATTTGGTGGCGTGATGATAGTGTCATTGTTATCTCTCTGCATTAATATTTGATGGCGTGGCCCCTTAGTGTCATTGTCATCTCTCTGCATTAATATTTTGTGGCGTGGCCCCTTAGTGCCATAGTCATCTCTCTTCATTAATATTTGGTGGCGTGGCCCCTTAGTGACATTGTCATCTCTCTGCATTAATATTCGATGGCGTGGTCCCTTAAGGTCATTGTCATCTCTCTGCATTAATATTTGATGGCGTGGCCCCTTAGTGTCACTGTCATCTCTCTGCATTAATATTTGGTGGCGTGATGATAGTGTCATTGTCATCTCTCTGCATTAATATTTGATGACGTGGCCCCTTAATGTCATTGTCATACCTGCGCTAATATTTGACGGCGTGACTCGTTAGTGTCATTGTCATCGCTCTGCAATGATATTTGGTGGTGTGGCCCCTAAGTGTCATTGTCATCTCTCTGCATTAATATTTGATGACGTGGCCCCTTAATGTCATTGTCATATCTGCGCTAATATTTGACGGCGTGATTCGTTAGTGTCTTTTTCATCTCTCTGCAATAATATTTGATGGCGTGGATCCTTAGTGGCATTGTCGTCTCTCTGCATTGATATTTGGTGGCGTGGCCCTTTAGTGTCATTTTCATCTCTTTGCAATAATACTGGATGGCATGATGATAGCGGCATTGTCATTTCTCTGCGTTAGTAGTAGTAAATGGGGATACCGTAGGGACTAGGGGACTGATCATTAATAACATGGGTTTTGTACCGTAGGGACTATAGGAAAAAATCCGTTGTACTATAGGGACAACATAATGTTATTTTCCCATAGTCCCTAGAGTACAAATAACTTTACAAAAAATCATAGGTATTATAGGGACAAGGAAATTGAACATGGGGGAAAATAACATTAGTTTCCCATTGTGGCTCTACAGTCCAAAGGGAATGGAACATGGATGGTTTTGTATAGGGACAATGGAAATGTAACATAGGAATACAGGACCGGTACTTGGGGGACAATGGGACTGTAACATGGTGGGTTTGTCTAGGGACAATGGGACTTTAACATGGGTGGGACTATAGAGAGACAAAAAGTATTAGGACTGTCTAGGGACAATGGTAAAAATCACGCTAGAAACAAAACAAACTCTTGCTTTACTATTCACAAACCCCTAACCAGGGTGTATTGCCTATGTTAAACTTCCCCTTGTCGCCAGGGACTGTCTAGCGACAATGGGAATTTAACATGGGAATTTGAACAGGGATGGGTCTGTATAGCGACAAGGGAAAATGAACATGGGAATATATCTTGGGTTTGTATAGCGTCAAGGGAAAATGAACATGGGAGATGGAAATAACACAGAGAAGAGACAAACACTGAGTTGACAAGCCAAATCTAACCCCAAGCTCTATTATCCCCACAGAAGGGGAAGGTTAAATAACCACACACTCTACTATCCACACAAACGTACGTGAGGGCATACAAAATCCAATCATATACTATCAACACAAACGTACGTGAAGGCATACAAAACCCAATCATATACTTTTCACACACGCTACGCTGATAAGCTAAAAACATAACTACAATCTATGGGCAGGGTTATACAATGCAATGTCACTCGCGTCATTCTTCAACATTGTTACAATTTTTTTTCCGAACGTGTGTTTTGGTTTTAGATTTCAGAGTTAACCATAGGCAGGGTTATACAGCGCAATGTCACTCGCGTCATTCTTGAAAAAGCCTTGTGTTTGTTTCCTTTCTTGAAAAAACGGTAGATCTAAGGTTAGAATTTTTCCGTGACACACTGCAGTGCCAAAATAAAGAGAAAGCTACGATACCTGAATTGTACAAGCTCGTCCACTCCAGATTTTATTTCATCCACCGATTTACTGATTTACAATTTGTAAGGATGTAAGTGTTTCAAAAAAAAATTACATGACAAACGGAACATTTCACAGAAATATGGTGACTACTGGTCACAATTTTGGAGAGGTATCGTCACACCGGAACAGATACCTTTAAGATTTCAAACAACACTACTATGACGGAGAGAGAGAGAGA
Source organism: Sinohyriopsis cumingii (assembly GCA_028554795.2). Lineage (NCBI taxonomy): Eukaryota > Metazoa > Mollusca > Bivalvia > Unionida > Unionidae > Sinohyriopsis > Sinohyriopsis cumingii. The sequence continues at coordinate 3,062,769 of CM068837.1, read as the reverse complement.
GAGAGAGAGAGAGATTTCAAACAACACTACTATGACGGAGAGAGAGAGAGTTATTCCTACTGTACAACATATCAAGACACTTACGTTTGTTTTTACAGTCTATTTTCGTGAAGAAAGATTCAAAGAAACACTCATTCCACTCAGATAATCACAGCCATAGAAAAATTTCACCATTATTAAATATCACCAGAGTGAACTGCAAATTTAGGCAACTAAAATTCCCTCCTTTTTTGATAACGTGGATGTAAAGTTCTCACAGAATAGTTCATCCAAATATGCTGTGATGTATTTGACTATAAAACTGATACAATTTCTGCGGGATCGCCCAGGGTACGATTGTTCTTGCGTTAGTTTTACTTTTTTAATTATTTTATTAATCGACTAGCAGTGAGACACGACTTATCTCGACACTGTGTGAAGAGATACTGAAGTCAGTTCATAGTGAACGCGGTCAGAAAATAAGTCTAGCCAAAGAAATCGTTTATGATGAGCGATGCATTGTTTTGTTCGAAGTTAGTGTGGCAAAATAATGCCTACGCTCTTGCATTGTTACCATTGCAGTGCAGACAGACTGAATATGAACTTGAATCGATCTGTTGTGTATTGTACCATTTCTTCTAACCGTATCAACTACTGAAAGGTCACAGTACTGGTTCACTTTTCTGAAATTGTCAATTTCTTTTTTACCTCACTTAAACATTTTGACATACACACTCACATAGGTGGAGTCAGAAGTGTACTGAGTGGTATGGTTTTTTTTTTTTTAAATTGTGAATCTGGGGTTTTTATGAAGTAAATAAACTAAAGTGTAGTGAACCTCAAGGATGGTGACCCAAGCTGTCTGTCTATTGATGCGTGCATTTACTTCAGAAGAAATAGGACTTCTAAAATAACAAAGATATGCGGCAAGCATGATTAGAATGAACACATCGGCAGCTAACTGTAGGAACAAAGGGGGTGTTTTCCTTCACGTCCGTGTAACTTAGAGTTTCAATCCTCTTTCAAGACAAACTTGTATCCTTTTGTAGGGCTTGAAATAAAAAACTGAACAAACGTAAGCATTTTGCTCTAGATATTTCCATTTTGCAGCAACAGACTATACAGCATAAATACTGTTACAACAATAGAAAGCCTTAAATCTTCAAACAAAAAAGTAATCTCGACTTTCACACATTGGTAAATGGAATACTGTTTCTTTTCTAGGGTTTTAGTTAGCCCCTATGTTCTTATTCTACAACAAAGAGACACTTACGTTTTATGCCAGGTCTATTCTGATCCAGTGAGAGTGAAATGAATAGTGGACCGTAAGACACACCCCCTTTATATAGGCGCTTGGTCTGCCATGGATATAAAGTAGCCCATGGTGTTTAAATTTTAGTCGTTTGACGTTTTGCTATCAAGATGAAACGATTGAATCATTTCGAGAAGAAAGAAGAAGAAGAAAGCAAGAGGCAGAAACGTGATCCATCGCTGAAGTCTTGCCACAAATTCATGCCAGTGATTCTGAAGATGATATGAGTGAACCAGAATCGAACCCCAGTGAGTCTGCACTTAACCCAAGTTCATGAGTCAACCCTGAAAAGTACTATCACATTCGAGAGACGGAAAAGCGCTCCTCTAGAAAATTTAGAACCACGACTTACAAATACACGATGAAGTTTAAAGATTTCAAGTCCGACGTACCCTTGGAGAAAGCAGAAGGGTTCATCACCGAGGTGTGGGATTCTTTGCTCACCACACTCGAGCGACAATGTCAACCCAAAGAAGACGATCGCTTGGGACTATCCATATATCACGACGGCTTGAAATCCCCTGTTTGGATCGAGTTTATCAGACCCGCAGAACTAACCCCTTCCAAAGTCATGGACAAGATACAACAGGTGCAACAGTCCAACGACCAGTTTGACATCACCGATGGAAAAGCCACAGTGAAAATGACCCACACCTCTCCTCCTCAAGGGAGCGGTCGCAAAAAGGTCTTTATGGTGAACGGCCTTCGTAGTATTAAGCGTAGCCTCGTCCAAATTCACAACCCTCAAGACCAGATGTGTTTAGCCAGGGCTATCGTGGTGGGACGAGCGTATGCCGACAAGAACGACACGGCAGAATGGAAAAGAGCCTGGGAGAACATTCGAAAATCGAACCGAGCCAAACAACGAAACGAAGCAGAACTCCTGTTACAACAAGCCGGCCTGTCCAAAGACACACCCTGTGGCATTCCTGAAATGCAAAACTTGCAAGATGTCCTAGCTCCACGCTACACCTTGAAAGTGCACCCTCAAGAAATGCGTGGGCCTCTGTTGTTTCGAGGCCAACATTTTAAAGATGGAAAATACATTCACCTTTATCATCACGAAGAACATTTCGATACCATTACCACCATCACTGCATTCCTAGGATACGGTTATTATTGTGAGAAATGTGACTATGGCTATAACAATCGAGAGCAACACAAACATTGTGGATTGAAATGCTCAGGATGTTTGGCCTCTCCACCCTGTCTGAGCGAAGGGCAAAAACCACTGCATTGTCCAGCTTGTCAGCGCACGTTTGTCAGCCCTGCCTGTTACCAACAACATTTGAAGACGCAAGGTTCACAGAAGAAATGTGCTTGTCAGCTCCTGAGATTGTGCCCTACGTGTGGACAAGGCATACGTACCAATAGTACCAAGGCACACGTATGTTCAGGAAAGAAAAAATGTCACATTTGTCATCACATCGTGGACTTGGAACATCAATACTACATGCAAAAATACCAACCCCAACAAGAGGAAGATGACAGAAACAAAGGCAATTTCATCTTTTTCGATTTCGAATGCATGCAAGAGACCGGCACTCACATTCCTAATTTCTGCGTGGCTCATCGAGCGTGCAAAAAGTGCATTCAAGAACCTATCGTGAGTCATTGCCCTCACTGCAGTAAGATTCCTGGAGGGCGTGAAAATATCTTTCGAGGACCCAAGACCCTAGAAGATTTTGCCCAATGGGTCTTAGACCCCATCGACGAAACGTGGAGCCAAGAGGACATCGAAAGTTATGGTAATTGTCATCGTCACGCCACAGCGATGGCTCACAATTTCTCCGGATACGATGGACAGTTTCTTCTCAGATACTATACAGAAAAATGGCACCGAACGTCCTAAAGTGACTTTGAACGGAGCCAAAATCATTTTCATGCAAGTGGGACAAGTACAGTTTAAAGATTCGATGAGCTATTTGGCTATGCCTTTGAGTCGAATGCCTAAAACGTTTGGAATGACAGAAATGGCTAAAGGGTACTTTCCACACTTTTTCAATACCAAAGCCAATCAACACGCCGTTCTACCCCATTTGCCTAAGGAAGACAAATGGATTCACATGCCCGCAACGGAGGACGCGAAAAAACCATCGGAAATTGTTCCGTGGATGGCTGGGACTTAGAAAACCCCAAGATCGCGTACGAGTTTAACGGTTGCTTATTTCACGGATGTCCCGTCTGTTACCCTGACCGTGGCACTAAAAATCAGGTTTTACAACGAACCATGGAAGACTTTTACCAGGACACTTGTCAGCGACGCCTAAAGTTAGAACAGCAAGGATACCAAGTGGTGGAAATGTGGGAACACGAATACGATCGCCGTTTGAAAACCGATCCCGAGTTTAAACGTGTCGTGGAAAGTTACAAGCTGATGGACCCCCTGAACCCGAGGGATAGTTTGTACGGAGGAAGGACCAATGCCACCTGTTTGCTGTACCAAGTCGACGAAGAGAAAGGAGAAGAAATCAAATACTTGGACGTGTGTTCGCTGTATCCCTACGTGTGCAAATATTGTCACTTTCCTGCAGGGCACCCACAATTGTTGACGGAACACATCGACCTGGCCAACATTCGACAATACGAAGGCTTAATCAAGTGCAAAGTTTTGCCTCCCACCGACTTGTACCATCCCGTCTTACCTCACCATTGCCAAGACAAACTGATGTTTCCTTTGTGTCGTACATTTGCCGAAACGTGCAACCAAGACCAACCTTGTCATCACACCCAGGAAGAACGAGCCTTGACGGGAACCTGGGTCAGCGTAGAATTGTTCAAAGCTCTGGACATGGGATACCAACTGTTAGAAGTGTACGAAATTTGCCACTTTCCCAAGACACAACAATACGACAAGGGTGACCCCACTCAGAAAGGCATTTCCGCAGACTACGTGGATGCCTTTTTGAAACTGAAGCAAGAAGCCAGTGGCTATCCTTCCTGGTGTCACACTCCCGAAGACCAAACAAGAAAGCATCCCTTTAGACCACATCGAGAAAAATGAAGGCAGGCGATCGTTTGCCAAAGTGATGTTAAATTGCTTGTGGGGCAAAATGGCACAACGACCGTGTTTACCCAAGACGGAATATTTGACCGAACCTTCCCGCTACTTCCAGATGATTCACGACAAAACGAAATTCATCAAAGACGTGGACGTCATTCGTAAGGATTTGATCTTAGTCAATTACGAAGAAGATCTGAACTTTGTACAAGACGATCCATTTGGAAATGTCATCATTGCGGCTTACGTGACAGCCCATGCTCGCTTAAAATTGTACGAAGCTTTAGAACTGTTAGGGGATCGCGTCCTGTACTTTGACACGGACAGTTGCATCTACATCCATCGCCCGGGTCAGCAACACCCTAACATCGAAGGAGACCGTTTAGGAGCCTGGATAGACGAACATCCTGATGACAAGATTCTAAGTTTCGCGAGTGGCGGTCCTAAAAATTACGGCTACGAATACCGTGACAAACAAGGAGAAGTGTACACGAAGTGTAAAGTGAAAGGATTCACTCTGAATTATCGTACCAGTCGAGTGGTGAACTTTGGCGTATTGAAAGAAGCCTTGCAGTCTCGAGAGGATTAAAATTTTAAAGTGACCACCCATCAACCGAACAAGATTGTACGTTTACCCACTCACCACATCCTCAGTCGACCCTTGGAAAAAGTCTATCAAATCGTGTACCAGAAGTGAGTGCGTCTTCATAACCACTTTACTTTGCCATACGGTCACATCGATATCGGACAGTATATCAAAAGGAATCATATGCAAGGCCAATAGTAAATGGTCAAGTGTTAGAAGAACCCGTTACCGAGGACAACCATTCCCTTCAGGACAGGACTGTCGTTTACATTCCCAAAAGACCCTTGTATGAGGACACTTGTATGACAATACCTCATGTAAAGATTGTCAGAACATTACACTTTGTCCCTAAGACATCTTAGTGACCAAACACGTTTTACAGAGACTTGTTTCTATTTCACTTTGATCGTTTTCATGTGCCTTTTATCTTTGTACATAACTATTTGACTTTGATGTATTTTAGTCTTTCGTGTTTATTTTTGAAACCTCAATAAACGTGTCCTGAAAAAGTATATAAACTCTTGTCTTGTCTGTTTTTGTGTCACAAGTGACATTCCTGACACTATGGCTACCTCTGCTGTCTCTGCTCCCTCTTCCTCCACTTTCAAAGTCATCGACGAACACTTAGATCGTGCCAGTTGGGAGGCTTTGTATCTTCGCCATCCCTTTAACATGCTCATTGCTGGACCTAGCGGTTCAGGCAAAACCGAATTCGTCAAACGTTTGATCGAACATAAACATCATTTGATCGATCGACCACCTCAACGCATCGTGTGGTGTTACAAAGAGTGGCAATCGGCGTACAGTCTCTTGCGAGAAAGTCAAGGTGATTCCATCGTGTTTGTGGAAGGCATTCCTAAAGAAGACGACGGCATCGTCTCTGACTCCCGTCAAATCCATTTGGTCATTTTCGACGACATGTTAGGAGAAGACGAAGAAGAAATTAAACTGTAGTTTACGCGCAAAGGGCATCACTGTAATGCCAGTGTCGTTTACATCACTCAAAATTTGTTTCAACAAAGTAAAGGCCATCGTACCATCAGTCTCAATGCTCATTACGTGGTCTTGTTTAAAAGCCCTCGAGATAAATCGCAAGTGCAAGTCTTAGCCATACAGTTAGGAACGCCTTGGCTCACTCAGGCGTACGACGATGCCACTCAATCTCCACATGCCTATTTACTCGTCGATTTGAAATCCACTACCCCCGATGACTTGCGATTTCGTACCCATTTGTTTCACCACTGGTGTCAAAACGGAGTGCCTGTTCTCTACACGTCCCCGTCCTCGACTTAACTTCACTCAAAAAAAATCTATAAAAGCCTCAGACACTTTTTGTCAGTCTCACACAGCGTCAACATGATGTCCCTTCAGTCTCATCTTCCCGTCAAATTGATTCGTGCCTTGTATGGCATCAGTCGAGAAAAAAATCCACAAATACGTGCTCGTGTCTTAGAAGCCAGTCTCAAAGAAGTCTTACGATGGTTCACGGTGACAGCACGTCAATTACTACAAGGGATCGTTCAGATTCCTCATCAAACCAAACGCTTTTTTGATAGAAACAAAGTCGCTTTGACCCAACTGGCCGATTCCCGCAGCGACACTCCAACCAAAAAGCAAATCATTTTGAAACCTGGAGGGAAAGGTACTCTAGGTGGGGTCATCATTCGCTCCCTCTTAAGATGGGATCCTAATGATCCCAAAGTTCTCCCCAAGAAAAAAGCCAAACGAAGCCCCAAGAAGAAAAAGAGCTACGGTGTCAAGATCAGGTCACCACGTCAGAAAAAGAAAAGCCCACAGAAAACACGCAAGAGAGGCACTTCAGCTAGGACGCAACCATACATTCGCAAACCACGACCTGCAATGGCGGTGACCGCGTCTCCGGTAGCCTCAGGTTCATCCACTTCTCCGTTGATGGCACCATGTAAGACCGTGTCTCCAAGAACTTCTCCTCCAGGGGTGACACCCTCCTCCTCTTCCTTAGTGCCAGTGGCCGCTGCTCACAAAGTACCTGCTCCCAAAATCAAAGTCCAAGAGAAATCGGGCATGTTACAGAGTTTACTGGATTTGTCCAAGCCAGAACTGACTCGATTTAGTCCGTAGCGAACCCCTCCACGACGTGTGATGCCTGTCCTCAAGTTGATACGAAGTAAAGACAATCGGTGGAGACGCGTTCCAGCATAAAAATGACCTGAGACAAAGCCTGGGTATCAGTGTTTTTGTGCTCCTGAAGAACCAAAGATGTCACCCCCTAAAAAACATCCCTCTTCTAAACCCCAAGGAAAAAAAGGAAAGGACTACCTCCTCGTTTAGTCAAACATGGGGACATGTTGTCTGTCCTGTCCAAAGCTTCTCCACTCCTACGAAAAAAACTCATTCAATCAGCCTCCAAAGAGGTCATCGATACCGTGTGCGAATGTTGTTTGAACGTCTTGAAAGGCACGATCCCTTTGTCCAAACACCAGAAACAATGTTTAGGCAAACATCGTCACGTTCTTCGCCAAATGGTTCAAAAGAAAATTCCCATTGGACAAAAGAAGAAGATGTTGGTGCAACGTGGAGGAATTTTACCCCTCTTGTTAGGTCCATTGCTGAAAGGAATCTTGGGAACCATGTTGGGAGGACTGGTGGGAGCAAGATAAAAAGGACCTCTGAAGTCCCAAGATCTCAGAATTGATCCTTGACATCAAATGGAAGGACGAAAACTAGCTTTAGTGCCTTACAAACGATGGATGGAATACCATCGTTGGCAAGAACAACACATCCCGCATTTACCTCCCAATCCCCATTTGAGCGCGATGTCCCAGTTGCAACACGAATTGCAGTCGTTAATGGATCGCCACGATTTGTCCGAAACAGAAAAATCGCAAAAGTATGGTCAATTCTTGCAACGACTGCAACTCTTTCACCAAAAAGCTTTAGACGAAACATCTCTACCTACTCTGAAAGATTTTAAGACCTTTATAAAAAGTCCATCCCAAACGCCACTACCACCACCAGTACCACCACCATCCCCAGCGATCGTGAGAGACGCTACCCCACGAAGGCCTGAGGAAGAAGAGATACGAGAAGTCTTTCAAACACCGTCAGCAGCTCCCATTTCTAGTAAGATTGCAGCGTCCTTGTTGACCCCATCCCCCACACCCCAACGAGAAGAAATGAAAGCCTGGGTTAAAAAGATGATGTCCACTCCTCCTTCGACAGAAGTGAAAAAGAAAGAAGGAAAACCAGAAGTGAAACAAGAAAAGAAGGCCAAAGCCATTCCATTACCACCTCCACCACTACCTTCGACTTCTACTCCCGTAGCCCATCGGACACGTAAATCCGTTTCCAAACCACCCTTTCGTCCCACGCAAAGTAGCATCATCGAAGAGTGGGTGCCTTATTAAGAAACAAACAAAAATGGAGGAGATGTTAGCCAGCATTTACTACGAACCATCCCATCCTGCAGGTTACGCAGGAGTTCAGAAATTGTATCGTGCTTCCAAAACTCGACTGAAAAGTCTCCGTTTATCTTCAGTGCAACGATGGTGACAAGAACAAGCTACCTACACTTTGCACAAACCCATTCGACGCAAGTTTTCTAGAAGTCGCACCCTAGTGGAAGGCATCGATCATCAATGGCAAGCCGATTTAGCCGATATCTCTCATTTGGCCAGCTACAATCGTGGCTACAAATATTTATTTTGTGTCATCGACGTCTTTTCTAAATTCGCCTGGGTCGTACCATTGACTTAAATATCGAGCAGCGAGTTAGTGCGAGCCCTGCAACAAGTGTTGAAACAAAGCGGTCGTCACCCTCTTCGATGGCAAGCGGACAAAGGTACCAAATTTCTGAACCAAGCTTTCCAAAAAGAATTAAAGAAACGTGACATTCACATTTTCACCACCGAGAATCCCGAAACCAAAGCCAGCATCGTGGAACGTTTTCAATGCACTTTGAAAGAACGCATGTGGAAATATTTTAAGCATCACCACACTCTCAAGCACATCGATATCTTACCGCACCTGGTGCAAGCGTACAACCAATCTTACCATCGAAGCGTTGGACGTGCCCCGCAAGAGGTGACTCCCGACAACGAAGTGCTGCTTTCTGATCGCTTGTTTGGTAGGTCCCCGACGGTAGTTGTCCCCAAGAAAGGTGAAGTGTTAGCCGTAGGTGATTGGGTGCGCATTGGCAAAACCAAACGCACCTTTGACAAAGGTTACTTACCTTACTGGACCACCGAATTGTTTCGCGTCACTGGACGAGTGCATGGCCGTCATCCTGCCGTCTATAAATTGGAAGACATGAACGGAGAAGTGCTCAAAGGAACGTTTTATTTTCCCGAGTTACAACATGTGACCAAAAAAGAAGACGACGTGTACGACATCGAAAGCATTCTCGAACACAGAACCCGTAAAGTGGGCAAACGACGTGTCAAAGAAGTCAAAGAACGTTGGAAAGGATATCCACCCAGTTTTGATTCTTGGATCGACGCTTCGCAAGTCATCGACTATAAAAAGAAGTGACCATCATGCCCTTTCACACAGACGCAGCTACTGCGACCACTCCTTCACCCAGTTCTTCTCTGCAAGATTTACAAAAACAACCCTTGTGGGTGTGGTGTGGAGAACGTGTGCCTAAAACGCAAATCGTCTTTTTCTGCCAAATCTTCGTGGTGTATTGTGTCATCGGTGCAGCCATTGCCAGTTTGAGTTTGCAACAAGGAGACAAACAATTGTGGACCATTTTATTGAGCAGTTGCATCGGTTACCTGCTTCCCAATCCCTCCCTGAAATTCTCCTCGAACGGGAACAACGGGAACCTTTTGTCCAGTGCTAGTGCCAGTCACCACTCCAACAACAACAATAACCCCATTTTGGGCGGAGACACTCCTCTGACTTCCAGTAACCCCTCGGACAGTCACAGAACTCTGGAATTATGAGTCACCCTAACCACTTTTACTTAACCTTACCCAGTGACAGTTCTATGGAGGTGTATCCCAACAACACTTTGTGCTGTTACACGGCCAAATTACCTCAGGCCATCCAGTTAGATCACGAAGCCCATTGGGAAGTGGCTTTAGTAGAAATCATTCACCCGACCCAAGTCCTCAATGTCCTTCCCAACAAAAATTTGTTTACGGTGGAAGTTCATGACGAGCAAATGCAAAAGTACTTGAATACCCATGTCAAATATGATAATAAAACCTATGATGACAAAAGTCAAAAGTGGACCTACCACTTGTTCGTTCCCCCAGGCTATTATTTTAGTGGTCATTTGGTCAGCACCATAACCTCCAGGTTTAATGGCGTGTTTCTTAAAGCTTTGGAGAGTGTCAGAAAAAGTGTCACCCTGGAGTACCACAAAGTAGCTCGTCGCTTCCTGGTGAAATTTGAGGGAGGTAAAACGATGTCTATTTTATTTTGTCCTGAATTGTTTGGCATGTTGGGCGGGGACATGGAGATGAGAAAGAAATTTGAGCAAAAAGGTGAGCTAGCAGTCATTTCCGACAACGATTCTTTTAGCAAGTTATTTCGTTCCCCGGTAGAAATGAACCAAGGACTGAATTTGATCTTTGTGTACTCCGATGTGGTGGAGTACAATGTGGTGGGACACACCTCCGTTACTGCGTGTCATTCCTTTGAAAGTGGATTCTGCCACGATCGCTGACGAGGAAGGTGGAAACACTTATCACGTTCACCGCGAATTTGTACATCCTCATTATTTGCCCGTCAGTAAGTCGTATTTGGACACTGTCAACACTGCTATAAAAGGAGATATGGGACAAAATATTCCATTCACCAAAGGAAAAGTCACGGTGAAACTTCATTTTCGAAAACGGTTCTCTCACGACTCGTAAGTCATGTATCCAGTGTACCGAGGGGTTGCTCGACAGGGAGGACACGGTTTAGGAGATGTGTTAAAATCGGCCTTTCGTTCGGTGGCTCCCGTCTTCAAACCGATGGTGACACGAGGATTGCACGCCTTGAAAGATGCCGCAGTGGCGCAAGGCAAAGAATTTCTCCAAAATGTCATCATCGACAAACAAAACCCTAAAGAAGCCTTCTTGAGGGCAGGCAAAAATGTCTTGCTGCAAACGGGCAAAGACATTTTGGGTCGACGAGAAACACCTATAAATGCACTGAACGCTACCGATTCAGGCATTCCCGCTTCTCTGACTCCACAGCAAGGACACGGCAGAAAAAGGCGACGAAGAAAACACCCCTTCACCAGTCTTCACACTTCTAAAGCTAGAAAGACAAAGAAAAGAAGAACCGTTCGAGATTTAGACGTTTTTGATTACTAAAATTTATTGTGACACAGAAAAATGATGCACCGAGAGTCTTGTGCCTGTTCCAAGTCGGAACTAGATCTCTTTGCCATGCCCCCTACCATGATGACGATGCAAGAATCCCAGTGGGTCGAATTTCATCCCGTCTCCTCTTTGACGGAATCAGCTCCCATTGAGTTTGATATCAAAGGTCAACCCGAAGATTACATCGATCTGAATAGCAGTTACCTGTACTTGAAAGTCAAAGTGATCAAAACGGACAACACCAATCCAGGAGCCGATGCTAGAGTAGCTCCCGTCAACATTTTCATGCATTCCTTGTTCAGCGAAGTGGACTTGTACTTGAATAACAAACTGGTCAGCAGCAGCATGGATACTTACCCTTATCGTGCCTACCTGGAAAATCTCTTGACGTACGGAAAAGAAGTCAAGAATACTCATCTGGATGCTTGCGTGGTATGGAAACCTGACACAGCGGGTGAGAACACGTTTAACGACACAGTCCTGACAGCAGATGACGATCCTCACAATGTGGGGTTTAATGACCGTCGTAAGAAAATTCTGCAAGGGCGAAGTTTAGAACTGATGGATCGTTTGCATTTGGACATGTGGTTACAAGAAAAGTATTTGCTAAACGGAGTGGATGTCTGCCTGAGACTGAATCGTAGCAGTGCCGCTTTCCATTTGATGGCCCATGCCAACGAATACAAAACTATCATCCAAGAAGCCAGGCTCTACGTGCGTCGTGTGGAAGTGTTACCCAAAGTTGGAAACGACATCAGTCACACTTTGAGCAGAACCACCGCCAAGTATCCGATACGAAGAGTGGAAGTGAAAACGTTCACTATTCCTGCTGGACAGCGATCCATGATCGAAGATCATCTCTTACAAGGACAATTACCCAAACGTTTGATCGTTGGTATCGTCAAGAATTCAGCATTCAATGGACTTCACAACGAAAACCCTTTCCAGTTTCAACATTACAACGTAGCCAAAATCGAAGTCAGTCGCGATGGCAAGACCTTGTGTACCAGACCCTTCGAACCTAAGTTTGGTGACAGGAATTATTTGAGATCGTACTTGTCCCTGTACGAAGCCACTGGTCAGTTAGGAACCAACACCAGTCACGGTATTACGTACGAGGATTATGCAGGAGGCTATGCTTTGTGGGCTTTTGATTTCACTCCAGACCAAGGCAGCGACGAGGGACATTTCCACCCTATAAAATCCGGCCAGATTCGTGTGGAACTTAGTTTGCAAATCCACCTAAAGATCACACAGTGAACGTCCTCCTGTATGCCGAATTTGACAATACCCTAGAAATCAACAGTTTGAGAGAAGTCATTCTAGACTATTAGAAGCATGGAAGACTGTTCTCCCTCTTTACCTAGTGGAGAACCTTTGAAGATGAAATGTGAGGAGACCGTGGAAGGAGAATCCCAAGACAAAGAAGACAAGGACATCGTGATCAAGTCGAGATGTCCAGAACAAGAACAGCAATTGGTCTCCTACTGTGCTACATACCTGGCAGACACAATTACGATATGGATGAAGCATGATTACTATGAATGCCAAAACATCAGTCAAGAAGAAAAATTCAACGAATATCTGGACGAAGCTTGGAGTCTGTTTAAAAAAGACGTGTTACGTTGGTGGTATAAAGACTTGCGTGAACATTTCTGTCCTCCATTAACGACTCAAGAAATCCATTACATCAAAGCCCTCTTTGACAAATTCAAAGAGAAAGTCGAGATAGAAATTGATCACTTATTATCAGCAAAAGAACATTTAGTGACTTATTTTGATCGTGATTTTTCTAGAAACGATGAGAAAGTAAATCGTTAATTTTGTGACTGGTATGCTTATTTTGTTGTCTTCAGCTAGGAAACGTAGTGTCCATCCATGACTCAATGACTTGCAACAGTGGAAATCTCAATTTCATTCACCATGTTGTCTACCTAATAGAGTGTGAAAAAATGTTTGTTATTGAATTGAAAGATTATTGTTGAAAAAAATGTTTATTGTTAAATTGAATGATTATTGTTGAAAAAAAATTGTGAATTGTTAGTGTTAAGTGATTTGAATAAAAATGTTGTGTTTTGAAAAAATGCCTTTGTCGTTTGTTTTGCTATGGGTATCATGATTCATGCTCTTTGACTTCTCTCTATCCCTCCCATGTCACTAATTTAGCGTTCCGACTCGATCTGTTGCTGCAAAAGGAAATATTTAGAGCAAAGTGCTTACGTTTGTTCAGTTTTTTATTTCAAGCCCTACAAAAGGATACAAGTTTGTCTTGAAAGAGGATTGAAACTCTAAGTTACACGGACGTGAAGGAAAACACCCCCTTTGTTCCTACAGTTAGCTGCCGATGTGTTCATTCTAATCATGCTTGCCGCATATCTTTGTTATTTTAGAAGTCCTATTTCTTCTGAAGTAAATGCACGCATCAATAGACAGACAGCTTGGGTCACCATCCTTGAGGTTCACTACACTTTAGTTTATTTACTTCATAAAAACCCCAGATTCACAATTTAAAAAAAAACCATGTCACTCAGTACACTTCTGACTCCACCTATGTGAGTGTGTATGTCAAAATGTTTAAGTGAGGTAAAAAAGAAATTGACAATTTCAGAAAAGTGAACCAGTACTGTGACCTTTCAGTAGTTGATACGGTTAGAAGAAATGGTACAATACACAACAGATCGATTCAAGTTCATATTCAGTCTGTCTGCACTGAAATGGTAACAATGCAAGAGCGTAGGCCTTATTTTGCCACATTACCTTCGAACAAAACAATGCATCGCTCATCATAAACGATTTCATTGGCTAGACTTATTTTCTGACCGCGTTCACTACGAATTGACTTCAGTATCTCTTCACACAGTGTCGAGATAAGTCGTGTCTCATTGCTAGTCGATTAATAAAATAATTAAAAAAGTAAAACTAATGCAAGAACAATCGTACCCTGGGCGATCCCGCAGAAATTGTATCAGTTTTATAGTCAAATACATCACAGCATATTTTGGATGAACTATTCTGTGAGAACTTTACATCCACGTTATCAAAAAAGGAGGGAATTTTAGTTGCCTAAATCTGCAGTTCACTCTGGTGATATTTAATAATGGTGAAATTTTTCTATGGCTGTGATTATCTGAGTAGAATGAGTGTTTCTTTGAATCTTTCTTCACGAAAATAGACTGTAAAAACAAACGTGTCTTGATATGTTCTACAGTAGGAATAACTCTCTCTCTCTCTCTCTCTCTCTCTCTGTCATAGTAGTGTTGTTTGAAATCTTAAAGGTATCTGTTCCCGTGTGAAGATACCTCTACAAAATTGTGACCAGTAGTCACCCTATTTCTGTGAAATGTTCCGTTTGTTATGTAATTTTTTTTTTGAAACACTTACATCCTTACAAATTGTAAATCAGTAAATCGGTGGATGAAATAAAATCTGGAGTGGACGAGCTTGTACAATTCAGGTATCGTAGCTTTCTCTTTATTTTGGCACTGCAGTGTGTCACGGAAAAATTCTAACCTTAGATCTACCGTTTTTTCAAGAAAGGAAACAAACACAAGGCTTTTTCAAGAATGACGCGAGTGACATTGCGCTGTATAACCCTGCCTATGGTTAACTCTGAAATCTAAAACCAAAACACACGTTCGGAAAAAAAATTGTAACAATGTTGAAGAATGACGCGAGTGACATTGCACTGTATAACCCTGCCCATAGATTGTGGTTATGTTTTTAGCTTGTCAGCGTAGCGTGTGTGAAAAGTATATGATTGGGTTTTGTATGCCCTCACGTACGTTTGTGTGGATAGTAGAGTGTGTGGTTATTTAACCTTCCCCTTCTGTGGGGATAATAGAGCTTGGGGTTAGATTTGGCTTGTCAACTCAGTGTTTGTCTCTTCTCTGTGTTATTTCCATCTCCCATGTTCATTTTCCCTTGACGCTATACAAACCCAAGATATATTCCCATGTTCATTTTCCCTTGTCGCTATACAGACCCATCCCTGTTCAAATTCCCATGTTAAATTCCCATTGTCGCTAGACAGTCCCTGGCGACAAGGGGAAGTTTAACATAGGCAATACACCCTGGTTAGGGGTTTGTGAATAGTAAAGCAAGAGTTTGTTTTGTTTCTAGCGTGATTTTTACCATTGTCCCTAGACAGTCCTAATACTTTTTGTCTCTCTATAGTCCCACCCATGTTAAAGTCCCATTGTCCCTAGACAAACCCACCATGTTACAGTCCCATTGTCCCCCAAGTACCGGTCCTGTATTCCTATGTTACATTTCCATTGTCCCTATACAAAACCATCCATGTTCCATTCCCTTGGGACTGTAGAGCCACAATGGGAAACTAATGTTATTTTCCCCCATGTTCAATTTCCTTGTCCCTATAATACCTATGATTTTTTGTAAAGTTATTTGTACTCTAGGGACTATGGGAAAATAACATTATGTTGTCCCTATAGTACAACGGATTTTTTCCTATAGTCCCTACGGTACAAAACCCATGTTATTAATGATCAGTCCCCTAGTCCCTACGGTATCCCCTTTTACTACTGTTAGTATTTGATGGTGTGGCCCCTTAGTGTCATTGTCATCTCTCTACATTAACATTTGATGGTGTGGCTCCTTAGTGTTATTGTCATTTCTCTGAAGTAATATTTGGTTGCGCGATAATAGTGTCATTGACATACCTCTGCATTAATATTTAATGGCGTGGCCCCTTAGTGGAGTGTCATCCCTCTGCATCAATATTTGATGGCGTGGCCCCTTAGTGACATTATCATCTCTCTGCATTGATATTTTGTGGCGGTCCCCCATAGTGTCATTGTTATCTCTCTGCATTGATATTTGGTGGCGTGATGATAGTGTCATTGTCATATATCTGCATTAATATTTGATGGCGTGGCCCCTTAGTGTCATTGTCATCTCTTTGAATTAATATTTAATGGTGTTGCCTCTTAGTGTCATTGTCATCTCTCTGCACTAATATTTAATGGTTTGGCCCCTTAGTGTCATTGTCATCTCTCTGCATTAATATTTAATGGCGTGGCCCCAAGTGTCATTGTCATCTCTTTGCATTAATATTTGGTGGCGTGGTGATAGTGTCATTGACATACCTATGCATTAATATTTGATGACGTGGCCCCTTAGTGCCATTGTCATCTCTCTGCACTAATATTTAATGGCGTGGCCCCTTAGTGTCATTGTCATCTCTCTGCATTAATATTTGATGACGTGGTGATAGTGTCATTGACACCTCTCTGCATTAATATTTGATGACGTGGCCCCTTAGTGTCATAGTCATCTCTCTGCATTAATATTTGGTGGCGTATAAGAACCCATCCTTGTATACAGGTTAACACTGTTTAGATTTGTAAATGAACTATTATTTTGTATATAAGAACCCATTCTTGTATACAGGTTAAAGCTGATTGAATTTGTAATTAAACTGATTGTGTTCTGTTATTTCATTTAATATATTCTCCACACCGCTGTCCTCTCCAATCACTATTCAATTATATGTTGATGAAACTGTAGATGAATGCAATGTTTAAAACGCTCATTTTCAGTCTTTTGTTGTATCACAATAATAGAATCCAAAATATCCTTAACTGCATTCGCTATAATTCCAAATAATAATTTAATCCAAGAAGTAGTATTAAGCACTTTGCAATTCCGGCAAATAGTGAAAGTAATTACATCCACCAAAACTAAAAACTGAACATAAAAATAAGAATAATCCCATCTTCGCATGTTGAAACAGAAATGAGTAAGCTTAAGGTAAACATGTTTATTTGCTCCTCCACTTGATCTTTGTTGCAATTGCCAGTTTCTGTGAATACTTTAACATCCCAATGGAAGCATTCGCTTCTAGAGGCTACTAAGGTCAGAATCAAGACTATATCTGTAATTCAAACCAAAGTAAAATCTTTTCAGTTAATAAAAGTCTTAACACCTAATCTACAATGACAAAGTTGTTTACAAAATAAATGTCCATAGTCAGGTACATACCATTGCCAAACGTTTACGATAGACACAACGGTACCAATTGAACAGCCCCAGTACAACGAAGAACGACACGTGTTTTCTTGCAGACTTCGGTGGTTTCAACGGAAAGAGTAAACAGGCTGTGATGCTTCATCGTGGGATAAGCAAGGTCCAAGGTCTACTGGATGATATAAATAACGAGCAGACGTATTTTCTATTGGATGATAAAATAACGAGCAAACGTATTTTCTATTGGATGATATAAATAATGAGCAGACGTATTTTTATGTCCTTGCATGCTACAGGTTATGCACCGTGTACTGTCTTAGTCTGCTTGAATATGTACTGTTTGTCGATCTATCCGCCGATGGAAGAGAATGGGAACGTCGTCTTGATCTTTATCATCCAACCGTAACCCACCCATAAAATAATCATCCAGCCGCAAACCACCCATAAAATAATCATCCAACCGTAACCAACCCGTACAGTAATCAGTGTGTGCGTGTGTCTGTGCGTGCGTGCGTGCATGCGTGTGTGTGTGTGTGTGTGATTTAGATTTTCAACGTAGCTTTAACAATTTTTCAGTCATATCGCTACGATGTATACAGTGAGACAGTTTATAGTAAATTTTAGCACTGGAGCATCATGCCGCAGACATGTAGCATGAATAAGTGCGAGGGCGTGGACGTTATACACTATCGCGCGAATATAAATTTACCAGAGTTGAGTTGTTCACGGCACATTCCAACGTGAACGTGGATGAATTGTATCTCAATGCTAGCTGGTTTTAGAGAATCTAGATAAATACTGGAGGAGAAATGCGAGCAACAAAATCCAGATCGTCGACGGGTCAGGCAGTGGAAATAACTTGCAGAAGAAGAAAAAAACATAATAATAATACACGCGACGTTTATTATTATTGTTTTTATTTGATGAGAGCACCGTCCTCGTCGTGTGTGTGTGTGTGTGTATGTGTGTGTGTGAGAGAGAGAGAGAGAGAGAGAGATAGTGAGTTAGAGAGACTGACTTGTGAATAAAGTACTTGTAAACTTCCCTTTTTTGTTTAAGCCTAAGTATTGATCACAAATACCATATTGACATCTATATCCAAGATTTTAAATATAGTTAAATAATGTCCCATATAGTTTAATAATATCCCATATAGATAAATAATGTCCCATATAGTTTAAAATTGTCCCACATAGTTAAATAATGTCCCATATAGTTTAATAATTTCCCATAAGGTTTAGTAATCTCCTATGTAGTTAAATTTATAATGACCCATATAGTTAAATAATGTCCCATATAGTTTAATAATGTCCCATATAGTTAAATAATGTTACATGTTGTTTTAAAATATCCCATATAGTTTAATAATGTCCCATATAGTTAAATAATGTTACATATTGTTTAAACATATTCCATATAGTTCAATAATGATCCATCTAGTTAAATAATGTCCAACAAAGTTTTAAAAGTCCCATATAGTTAAATAATGTTCCATATAGTTTAATAATATCCCATATAATTTAATAATATTCCATATAGTTTAATAATATCCCATATAGTTCAGTGTTTTCCCATGCATCCGAGTAGGCCTCTCAATACCTTGTGTGGCTTGTGTACCATTCGTCATACACATAAATAATACCCCACCTACGTATAAATGACTTCTAGATATTTTAATTTTAATAGGCTGATTATGCGCCATGCCATCGTTTTAAGTCACCTTGTAAAGTTATCGACATAATTAATTATATTATATCGTGATTAATTAGAAACACGGATTAGTTTTGTCTACCTGCATATTTATCCCAATTTTATAAGTAAAGAATACAATTACTAGTGTTTGAGACGCACGTCATTTTAAAAGACTATTTAAGAAAACGAAACACGTGCATTATACAATAAAAACAAAGAAAACAAAGAAACCAATTCATAATTAGTGACATCATACAAACATTTTGCTGAATTTTAAAACGTCCCTTATAGTTTTATTTTCTTTGGTGTTTTCCAAGAGAGAGAGAGAGAGAGCGTCAAAGTCGAAAATATTATTTGTATGACACCATATTTTTTTAATTTTGTTTTTGGATTTTGATATCAACAGGCAAACAGGATTGATTGCAGGGGCGGCTATTTCATCAAATTTTCGTATTTGTTTTGAATAGATTCAAAATGTAACCAAACACAAAATGTAATTGGTACACTGCGGTAAACCACTACATCGTGCGTTACTTGCATAATTGGTACACTGCGCTAAACCGCTACATCGTGCGCTACTTGTATTGAAAATAAACTTAATAAACTTACTTAGAGAAACTGTACATTGCACTCTATACTTCTCATGCACACTTAAAGGTAAGTTATATTTGCTGCATTAATGTTGTAGAGACCTCACACATCGTTTTGAGCTAGGTTAAGTTTGCAGCCAAAAGTAACATTGTGACACGGTCTTAAATACGAAAGGTAACATTTTGTAGCTCTACAGCCTGCCGGGACGTGGGTTGGGTGGGTGAGGGATTGCAAATGAGTTTACTAAATTGATGATACTGTGTGTGTGTGTGTGAGTAGTGAAGTGGGCCACCCTAGGGACAATGGGACTTAGCATTAAAAAAAACCCTGGGCCACTCTAGGGACAATGGAAATTTAACATAGAGAAAAACGCTGGGCCACTCTAGGGACAATGGGAATTTAACATAGAGTTTGGGCTTGTCTAGGGCAAGGGGAATTGAATATGGGATTTTTTTTTTTTAAATTTTTTTTAAATTTAAATTTAAATTTAAATTTAAAAAAGGGGTAGGCAATTGAAAGGCTATCTCTTTTTGAGAAATATGGCTGGCCCTGAAAAGGGCCTTTGGGTTTTCTTCTAATTTCTTCTTTTTCTCCACCAAGTTCTTATTTTATCTCCTACACTCTTCTTCTCTTTCTTTTTTTTCTTCTCCTCTTCTTTCTTCTCCTCCTCTTCTTTCTTCTTCTCTTCCTCCTCTTCTTTCTTCCTCTTTTCATTTTCTTCTTCTTTTTCAATTTTTTCGTTCCATTTGCGTATTCTTATCCTTTCCTCTTCATCCTCCTTCTCCTCCTTTATTTCCTTCATCACACCACTTATCATATCCTTTGCTTTTCTTAAATTGTTAATTTCCATTTTTACTCTATGCGGACTATAAGAATAATGGTCTTCATTGAGTCGCACTAGCATTTGTTCTATCATTCCCAAATTGTCAAGGACGTCTTGCAATGATTGGAATTTATCTAGGTGGTTCGAAGCCATCTTCTTTGTAGAATGGTTCCAACGACGATCGTGGTGGGTTCTTATACTGAAAGCGCGGACGTGAAGGAAAACATCCCCCAAAACAAAATTGATCTTACCTAGATCATGACCCAACAACGCGCGGACGTGAAGGAAAACATCCCCCTACTTTCTCATTTCATATAATACAACCCTAACTATACTCTTCACATACGCTAAGAAACCCATAATCTACTATTCACACAAACATACCTTAGCTCTTATAAACACACAAACACATACCCTCACATTTTTTAAAAAGAGTTAGTGTTTATATTCACACTACTCTACCTACACACATTGGCAAATTAATAGTTATTTCTTTTCTAGAGTATTGGGTAGCCCTTAAAAGGGCTGTTATTTTTAAACTCCAGATGCAACTATCTAATGATTGCACCTTCCTGGCCTGGCGCCGCACACGCATCTTCTTCCCCAGTCTCCTTTCACCTTTCTTCTGGGGAGCGAAGAGGGAGGATGATTCGCTTCAGCACCCCAATCCTCTGTCTCGGGAATATTGAACGACATCATCTCTTCTCTTTTCTTTTCCTCCTCTTCCCTCTGTCTTCTCTCCTCCTCTTCCTTCTTTATTCTTTCTTCTTCTATTATAGCCTCCGCAGCCAGTTCATTTACCAGGCGCATGACATATTCCAGATGTATCTGGAGTTCAAGAAGTTTGCTTATTCTGCTACTATTCATTCTTGTGTTGATCAATCAACAAGGGTAGCTAGACTGCCGAGCGAGTTTCAATTTATACTGAAAGCGCGGACGTGATGGAAAACATCCCATAAAAACATAAAATTGATCTTACCTAGATCATAACCAAAAACAACAACGCGCGGACCTAAAAGAAACACTCACTCACTTTTTTATGCTACCCATCACTATTTTAAAATTTTTTATAAATCACTTCAATAGACTATCCACACACGCAAAGCAATCCAATCTAACCTCAAATATACACCTCAAACACCAAAAAAGACATCATTTTAATCTACTATCCATACCAACGTACTTGATCACTTACCAACACAAACACAAACTCACAAACACATACCCTTACATCTTTTTTAAGAAAGAGTTAGTGTTTATTTTCACACTACTCTACCTACACACATTGGCAAATCGATCGTTATTTCTTTTCTAGAGTATTGGGGTAGACCTGAAAAGGGCTGTTTTTTTGTTTGCTATGACATTCTTTTTTAGTTTCTAAGAATGCGATGTCCTCTGAGGATAGACTTTCTGGCGATAGGTCTGCTTCTTCGGAAAGAGAAGAAGAACTCTTTGGTGTCGATACGACAATCGACAAAGCCTCTGTCAGCTTCAGGTTGCTGCTCTTGTTGTTGTTGTTGCTGCTGTCTCTGAAGTCTGTACTTCTCTGTCCATTCTTCTTTTTCCCTGTTCATTTCTTCTCTGAAGAGCTCTTCTATCAGGTCTTCAGTGACTTTTAACATTCTCACATTCTCTATTTCTTCTGGCTTCGGTATCAGACTGTGTCTGACCCTATGCAAATTCACGTAGGCTTCGTTGAGCTTAGCTAGTTTGGAGCACATCTTCGTAGGAGGATGAGTCGACAATGGATGGTTAGACTGGAAACAACCCCCGGTTCTTAAAGTCAAAGCGCGGACGTGAAGGAAAACATCCCCCACACGGTTTTTCGAGCCGCAACGTTCAGTGAGTGTCATGAGAGGGATAGTAAGAAATGAAAGAGCATCAATCCAACATTCTTATAGCTAAACAAACCACAAAGGCATTTTTTCAAAACACAACATTTTTTTATTCAAAAATCACTTAACACTAAACAACAACTCTAACATTTTTAACAATAATCCAACACTATAATATCAAACAATCTTTTCAAATCACAAACATTTTTTCTTCAAATACAATCTACCTTGAACAGGGCTGACAACGTTGTGAATGAAATTGTGATTTCCACTGTTGGAAATCATTAGGCCATTGATGGACACTACGTTTCCTAGCTTGAGACAAAAGATAAGCATAATGGTCACAAAACCATCGATCTACTTTCACATCGTTTCTAGAAGAAGAACGAGGATCAAAATGAGTCACTAAATGTTCTAAGGAATAGCCCAGGCTGCGATGATGCAGAAAATACACACAGTACTGTCCACACACCAAGGAATCTGTGCCTTGTAATTTCACATTATTGAATCGGGTGGTTTGAGCATTTCTTCTCATAAAGTCGATGATATCGTCTTCCAAAGGGGGCAATCCGTACGAATCGAAATATTCCACACATCCTTCTTGAGGAAAGTAGACGGCTACCCAGTGGGTTCCTGGGAGATGACTGTCGTCTGTGTTGATCACGTAAGCTTGATGGTCTTTAGGTTTGCGATGAGGGAGTTCATCTTTAGCACAGACGACAGGATTCCAAGAAGCTGTATACGAACTGTGGTTCAAAAGGTAATAAAGTTCCCAGGTATCCATTGATTTGTGTGTGTTTTTTTCTTCTTCACAGGTAATAATAAGTCGTCAATTCGATCCTGACTTTTTGCTTGAAAATGTCTGACGAATAAACGGTTATTCGTTCTGTTTCCTCACTCTGATTCAGGAGAGCTTCGATACGATGGATCTCTTGAGTGGTTAATGGTGGACAAGAATGTTCACGCAAGTCTTTATACCACTGATACAACACGTCTTTGTTCGAGATGAAACTCCAAGCTTCGTCCAGATACTCGTCCAATTTTTCTTCTTGACTCAGCATCAGACATTTATCGTGTTGAATTTGACTGGGATGATCGTTTTGACATCCATAACAATTTTTCTTGATCAATTCCGTCATTTTTTCCACCAAGTGTTTGGCAAAACAGGAGACTAAATGGGCTTCTTGTTCTGGCCATCTTGACTTCATCATGATCACTTCTTCCACAGTCTCCTCACATTTCATCTCCAAAGTTTCTCCACTAGGTAAGGAGGGACAACAGTCTTCCATAGCTTCTAGTAATCTAGAATGACTTCTCTCAAACTGTTGATTTCTATGGTATTATCGAATTCTGCATACAGGATGACGTTCACTGTCTCTTTCAGTGGTTCTGCAAACTGAAGTTCCACACGAATCTGGCCAGATTTTATAGGGTGGAAATGTTCCTCGTCGCTGCCTTGGTCTGGAGTGAAATCGAAAGCCCACAAAGCATAGCCTCCGTCATAATCGTCGTACGTAATGCCGTGACTGGTGTTGGTTCCTAACTGTCCCGTGGCTTCGTACAGGGACAAGTACGACCTCAAGTAATTCTTCTTGTCAAAGTCGGGTTCGAAAGGTCTGGTACACAAGGTCTTGCCATCGCGACTGACTTCAATCTTGGACACTTTGTAATGATGAAAGTTGAAAGGATTTTTAAGGAAGGTTCCGTTGAAGGCTTCATTCTCGACCATACCAAGGATTAAACGTTTGGGTAGCTGTCCTTGGAACAGATGATCTTCGATCATGGATCGCTGTCCCCTAGGAATGGTGAAGGTTTTCACTTCCACGCAACGTATGGGATACTTGGCGGTCGTTCTGCTCAACGTTTGACTGATGTCGTTTCCCACTTTGGGTAACACTTCCACGCGTCGTACGTAGAGTTTGACCTCCTCGATTTTGCTTTTAGGATTGCCATTCTTAGTAGCAGAATCATCAGCCAACAAATGGAAAGCGGTACTGCTGCTATTCAGTCTCAGGCGGACATTGACCCCATTTAGCAAATATTTCTCTTGCAACCACATGTCCAAATGCAAACGATCCATTAGTTCTAAACTGTTGTTATTTAAGATTTTCTTTCGTCTTTCCTCAAAGCCGTTATTGTCAGTTGTGTTAAATTTGTTCGCTTCGTCAGGTTCCCACAGCACACAGGCATCGAGATGAGTATTCTTGGCATCTATTCCGTACGTCAAGAGACTTTCCAGGTAGGCACGGTAAGGGTAAGTATCCACGCTGCTGCTGACCAGTTTGTTATTTAAGTACAAGTCCACTGAGCTGAACAAGGAATGCATGAAATTGTTGACGGGAGCTATATTCTCACTGTCTTCTACTGCACCATTATCCTTATCTAGAACGTTGACTTTCAAGTACAAGTAACTGCTATTCAGATCGATGTAATCTTCGGGCTGTCCTTTGATTTCAAACTCGATGGGAGCAGAATCGGTCAATGAGGAGACGGGATGAAATTCCACCCATTGGGATTCTTGCATCGTCATCATGGTGGGGGGCATGGCAAACAGATCCAGTTCCGTCTTGGAACAAGCTCAAGACTCTCGGTGCATCATTTTTCTGTGTCTCAATAATCGAAAACGTCTAAGTCTCGAACGGTTCTTCTTTTCTTAGCCTTTCTCGCTTGAAGTCTGGTGAAAGGGTGTCTTCTGCGTCGTCTCTTTCTGCCTTGTCCTTGCTGAATGCCTGACTCGGTAGCGTGCAGGGCATTTATAGGTGTGTCTCGTCGGCCTAAAATGTCTTTACCCGTTTGCAGCAAGACATTTTTGCCAGCCCTCATGAAGGCTTCTTTAGGGTTTTGTTTGTCGATGATGACATTTTGGAGAAATTCTTTGCCTTGCGTCAGTGCCGCATCTTTCAAGGCGTGCAATCCGCGTGTCACCATCGGTTTCAACACCGGAGCCACCGAACGAAAGGCCAATTTTAACATGTCTCCTAAACCGTGTCCTCGCTGTCGTGCAACCCCTCGGTACACTGGATACATGACTTACTTACGAGTCGTGAGAAAACCGTTTTCGAAAATGGAGTTTCACCGTGACTTTTCCTTTGGTGAATGGAATATTTTGTCCCAAATCTCCTTTTAGAGTAATGTTGACCGTGTCCAAATACGACTTGCTGACAGGCAAATAGTGAGGATGGACAAATTCGCGGTGGACGTGGTAAGTGTTTCCACCTTCTTCGTCAGCGTTTGCGGCAGAATCCACTTTGAAAGGAATGACACGCAGTAACGGTACGGAGGTGTGTCCCACCACGTTGTATTCCACCACATCAGAGTACACAAACATCAAATTCAGTCCTTGGTTCAGTTCTACTGGGGTACGAAAATACTTGACAAATGACTCGTTGTCAGAAATGACTGGTAATTCGGGGTGTGTTTTTTGTTCTACTTTCTTCCTCAGCTCCATGTCTCCGCCCAACATGTCAAACAATTCAGGACAAAATAAGAAAGACATGATTTTGGGCCCTTCAGGAAATTTTATCAGGAAGCGACGAGCTGTTTTGTGGTACTCCAGGGTGACACTTTTTTTGACACTTTCCAAAGCTTTCAGAAACACACCATTAAACCTGGTGGCTATGGTGCTGACCAAATGTTGACCACTAAAATAATAGCCTGGGGGAATGAGCAAGTGATAGGTGGTCCACTTTTGATTTGGTGTACGGGTTTTCTTGTCATATTTGCTATGGGTGTCCAGCCACTGTTGCAATTGCTCGTCATGAACTTCCACATCAAATTTATTTTGATTGGGAAGGACATTCTGGACTTGGGTCGGGTGAATCATTTCTACTAAAGCCACTTCCCAATGGGCTTCGTGATCTAAGGGGATGGCCTGAGGTAATTTAGCCGTGTAACAGCACAACGTGTTGTGGGGAAACACTTCCATGGAACTGTCACTGGGTAAGGTTAAGTAAAATTGGTTTTGGTGACTCATAATTCCAGAGTTCTGTGACTGTCCGAGGGGTTATTACTGGACGTCAGAGGCGTGTCTCCGCCCAAAATGGGGTTCTGGTTGTGGTTGGACTGGTGACTGGCACTGGCACTGGACACAAGGTTCCCGTTCGAGGAGAATTTCAGGGAGGGATTGGGAAGCAGGTAACCGATGCAACTGCTGAATAAAATGGTCCACAACTGTTTGTCTCCTTGTTGCAAACTCAAATTGGCAATGGCTGCCCGGATGACACAATACACCACGAGGATTTGGCAGAAAAAGACGATTTGCGTTTTAGGCACACGTTCTCCACACCACACCTACAAGGGTTGTTTTTGTAAATCTTGCACAGAAGAACTAGGTGAAGAAGGAGTGGTCGACGTAGTAGCTGCGTCTGCTGTATGAAAGGGCATGATGATCACTTCTTCTTTTTATAGTCGATAACTTGCGATGCGTCGATCCAAGAATCGAAACTGGGTGGATATCCTTTCCAACGTACTTTGACTTCTTTGACACGTCGTTTGCCCACTTTACGGGTTCTGCGTTCGAGAATGCTTTCGATGTCGTACACGTCGTCTTCTTTTTTTGTGACACGTTGTAACTCGGGCAAATAAAACGTTCCTTTGAGCACTTCTCCGTTCATGTCTTCCAATTTATAGACGGCAGGGTGACGGCCATGCACTCGTCCAGTGACGCGAAACAGTTCGGTCGTCCAGTTAGGTAAGTAACCTTTGTCGAAAGTGCGTTTGGTTTTGCCAATGCGTACCCAATCTCCTACGGCCAACTCTCCACTTTTCTTGGGGACAGCCCTCGTCGGGGACGTACCAAACAGGCGCTCAAACACCAACACTTCGTTGTCGGGAGTCACGTCTTGCGGGGCACGTCCGATGCTTCGATGGTAAGATTGGTTGTACGCTTGCACCAGGTGCGGTAAGATGTCGATGTACTTCAGAGTGTGGTGATGCGTAAAATATTTCCACATGCGTTCTTTCAAAGTGCGTTGAAAACGTTCCACGATGCTGGCTTTGGTTTCGGAATTCTCGGTGGTAAAAAAATGAATGTCACGTTTCTTTAATTCTTTTTGGAAAGCTTGGTTCAGAAATTCGGTACCTTTGTCCGTTTGCCATCGAAGAGGGTGACGACCGCTTTGTTTCAACAACCGTTGCAGGGCTGGCACTAACTCGCTGCTGGATTTGGAAGTCAAAGGTACAACCCAGGCAAATTTGGAAAAGACGTCGATGACACAGAAGAAATATTTGTAGCCACGATTGTAGCTGGCCAAATGAGAGACATCGGCTAAATCGGCTTGCCATTGATGATCGATGCCTTCCACTCGGGTGCGACTTCTGGCAAACTTGCGTCGAATGGGTTTGTGCAAAGTGTAGGTAGCTTGTTCTTGTAACCATCGTTGCACTTGAGGTAAACGGAGACTTTTCAGTCGCGTTTTGGCAGCACGATACAATTTTTGAACTCCTGCGTAACCTGCAGGATGGGAGGGATCGTAGTAAATGCTGGCTAAGACTTTTTCCATTTTTTGTGTTGATTGGTGTCTTAATAAGGCACCCACTCTTGGAAGAGGCTACTCTTTTTCTCTTGGGGTATTTTCTTGGATTGCAATGCTTTGCGTGTGCGACCGGCAATAGGTGTTGAAGAGGAGGAGAAGGATGTCTGAGCGGGGGATATCGGTTCTTGTTTCACTTCTGTCTTCACTTTCTTTTTCTCTTGTGATGAAGAAGGGGTGGCCATCATCTTTTTAATCCATCCAATTCTGGAGGTAGGTGGTGTTGTTAACTTGCGTACTTTTTCTGGTGAAGTTTGAAACCCTTCTTCTTCTTCTTCTTTTCCTTTTTCTGTCTTGGTCACTGGTACTGGTGGGACTGGTACTGGTACTGGTGATGGTGATGGACTTTTCATCAAGGTCTTAAAATCTTTCAGAGTGGGTAGAGCTGTTTCGTCTAAAGCTTTCTGGTGAAAGAGTTGCAGTCGTTGCAAGAGTTGACCGTACTTTTGCGATTTTTCTGTTTCGGACAAATCTTGGCGATCCATCAAGGACTGCAATTCGTGTTGTAACAGGGACATTTCGCTCAAATTGGGATTGGGAGGTAAATGCGGGGTGCGTTGTTCTTGCCACCGATGGTATTCCATCCATCGTTTGTAAGGC
Organism: Sinohyriopsis cumingii; assembly: GCA_028554795.2. Classification (NCBI taxonomy): domain Eukaryota; kingdom Metazoa; phylum Mollusca; class Bivalvia; order Unionida; family Unionidae; genus Sinohyriopsis; species Sinohyriopsis cumingii. The sequence goes on along the minus strand of CM068837.1, from coordinate 3,034,535 downwards.
ACTAAAGCTAGTTTTCGTCCTTCCATGGGGTTGTCAGGGGTCGATTCTGAGATCTTGGGACTTCCGAAGCCTTTTTATCTTGCTCCCACTAGTCCTCCCAACATGGTTCCCAAGACTCCTTTCAGTATGGGGCCTAACAAGAGAGGCAAAATGCCTCCAAGTTGCACTAACATCTTCTTTTTTTGACGAATGGGAATTTTCTTTCGAACCATTTGGCGAAGAACGTGACGATGTTTGCTTAAGCATTGTTTCTGGTGTTTGGACAAAGGAATCGTGCCTTTCAAAACGTTCAAACAACATTCGCACACGGTATCGATGACCTCTTTGGAGGCCGTTTGAATGAGTTTTTTTCGTAGGGGTGGAGAAGCTTTGGAAAGGACAGATAACAGGTCCCCATGTTTGGCTAAACGTGGTGGCAGTCCTTTCCTTTTCTTTCCTTGGGGTTTTCTGGAGGGTGACATCTTTGAGTCTTCAGGTGCACCAAAAAACACTGATACCCTACTCGGTCACAGGCCTTTTTTATACTGGAACGCGTCGCCACTGATTGTCTTTACGGCGTATCAGTTTGAGGACAGGCATGACACGTCGTGCAGGGGTACGTAACGGACTAAATCGAGCCAGTTCTTGCTTGGACAAATCCAGTAAACTTTGTAACATGCCCGATCTTTCATGGACTTTGATTTTGGGAGAAGGTACTTTGTGAGCAGCAGCCACTGCCACTAAATTGGAGGGTCCTGCCACTGGGGAAGTTCTTTTGGGGGTCATCAACGGAGATGTTCTTGGTGTGATCAACGTCTCCAAGTACTCTTCAGTTCCTGGTGACATCAAATGAGAAGTGGATAAACGTGAGGCTGCCGGAGACGCAGTCACCGCCGTGGCAGGTCGTGGTTTGCGAGTGTAAGGTTGCGTCCTGGCCGAAGTGCCTCTCTTGCGACTAGTTTTCTTCTGTGGACTTTTCTTTTTCTTGGGGCTTCTTTTCTTTTTCCGGGGTGGTGTCTGGTAAGAGGAGGGTCCCGCCACTGGAGAAGTTCTTCTCTTTGGGGACCTGGTCTTTTTCTTTTTCTTCTTGGGGCTTCGTTGGACTTTTGTCTTGGGGATAACTTTGGAGGCATTAGGATCCCATCTTAAGAGTGAGCGAATGATGACCCCTCCTAGAGTACCGCTCCCTCCAGGTTTCAAAATGATTTGTTTTTTGGTTTGAGTGTCGATGCGGGATTCGGCCAGTTGGACCAAAGAGGCTTTGTTTCAATCGAAAAAGCGTTTGGTTTGATGAGGAATCTGAATGATTCCTTGGAGTAATTGACGTGCCGTCACCGTGAACCATCGTAAGACTTCTTTGAGACTAGCTTCTAAGACACGAGCTCGTGTTTGTAGATTTTTTTCTCGACTGATGCCATACAAGGCACGAATCAATTTGACGGGAAGATGCGACTGAAGGGACGTCATGTTCACACTGTGTGAGACAGACGAAAAGGACCTGAGGTTTTTATAGATTTTTTGATGGGGAGTGAAATGAAGTCGAGGACGGAGACGTGTACAGGACAGGCCCTCCGTCTTGGCACCAGTGGTGAAACAAGTGGGCACGAAATCGCAAATCCTCGGGGGTGGTAGGTTTCAAATCGACGAGTAAATAGGCGTGTGGAGTTTGAGTGGCATCGTCGTACGCCTGAGTCAGCCAAGGCGTTCCTAACTGTTTGGCTAAGACTTGCACTTGCGATTTATCTCGAGGGCTTTTAAACAAGACTACGTAATGCGCATTGAGACTGATGGTGCGATGGGCTTTACTTTGTTGAAACAAATTTTGGGTGATGTAAACGACACTTGCATTACGGTGATGTCCTTTGCGCGTGAACCACAGTTCAATTTCTTCTTCGTCTTCTCCTAACATGTCGTCGAAAATGACCAAATGGGTTTGACGGGAGTCCGAGACGATGCCGTCGTCTTCTTTAGGAATGCCTTCCACAAACACGATGGAATCGCCTTGACTTTCTCACAAGAGGTTGTACGCCGATTGCCACTCTTTGTAACACCACACGATCCGTTGAGGTGGTCGATCGATCAAATGATGTTTATGTTCGATCAAACGTTTGACGAATTCGGTTTTGCCTGAACCGCTAGGTCCGGCAATGAGCATGTTAAAGGGATGGCGAAGATACAAAGCCTCCCAACTGGCACGATCTAAGTGTTCGTCGATGACTTTGACAGTAGAGGAAGAGGGAGCAGAGACAGCAGAGGTAGCCATGGTGTGAGAAATGTCACTTGTGACACGAAAAACAAACAAGACAAGAGTTTATATACTTTTTCAGAACACGTTTATTGAATGTTTTTTTTCAAACATGAATACGAAAGACAAAAATACATAAAAGCCAGAGGCTTAAGTACAAGGATAAAAGGCACATAATAACCATGAACGTGTAATAAAAACAAGTGTCTGTACAACATGTTTTGGGTAATGTTCTAACCAGTTCTCTAGTAGGGGGTAAGGTCACACAAGTGTCCTCCCGAAAGGGTCTTTCAGGTCTGTCCACGACAGTCCTGTCCTGGGTGACGGGTTCTTCTGGCACCGTCACTAACACGGGTTGAAAAGTAACTTTTTTCCTTGAACAACTCTCGTGCATACTGGGCCACTTCTTGGGTCCAAGCCTCAAAACCCTTCTTTCCAGGCACGGACATCTGTCCAATGGGGATGTAAGTCACAAGCTACACACACATCGTCATACACGTCTTGGGTAGCTAAAAGTTGACGAATCTTTTTTTCCTGTTGAGGTCGAGAAGTATCCAGATGAAAACGCAAGGCTTTGAGCAAAAGGAGTTTTTCGTGACCATTTAAGGCCATTGAGGTGGTAAGTACTGATCGTAAAGAGTCCACAAAGAATCGGCTGGTAAACGAAATCCCAGAAAACAAGTCACTAAGACACACACCACTTGTCGTCCCAAATTGAATGGATACAGTTCTTGTAATAATTGATGGCAATGATCCACGGTTTGAATATGGTCATTGAGTTCCTTCCACGGAATCTGTTGAATGATATGTGACATAATCCGTGACATGGCAACTTGATTTTATAGTGTCTTTGTTTCGGAAGCAATAAAGGTAATTTTTTACCAAACACGTTCGTTCTGCAGTAGGGAATTTAAATGTTACATACTGTAACTGAAACGTCAGAGTTTGTCTAGAGGTTTCGTCTTTTTCTAAGCAGATTCCATGTAATAAATGTTGGTAATCCTTTAACTCGTCTTCCTCAATACGTTGCAGTAAGTGAATCTCGAAGTAACCAAAATTACGAACGTCTGGTCCATCCTCATTCATAAACTGAAAGTGTTCAACAAGGTCTGACCACTGAAAAAATTTCTGACGAATCAATCCTCTTATACCATTCAGGTACCAGTGGTTAAAAATCTGGTGACGTAACGGATGCAATTGTTCTTTACGTTTGACTTTTATTTTCACCAGCTCTCGGTAAATCCTTTCTCGCAACTCCTCAGGCAAGCCCAAAATGTTCTCTTGTAAAGTATCCATAAGTATATACACTGTTTTTGGAATCGTTAGGTGGTGGCCAATAGCCTCGTTTACCTTTGTGCCTAATGTAATATCCACTCATAATCAGTCTTCTTGTACTTTGGAACATAGCATAATTTAAAAACGGACGAATCACTTTGAGTTTGCGTTTCACTTGCATTTTGATCAGTTCTCGGTAAATGCGTTCTCTCAACTCCACAGGCAAAGCACGAATGTTCCCTAGCAAAGTATCCATGAATAGGTCATACTAAATCCTCTTTGGTCTGACACAAGAAATGTACTCTTTGCACAAACATGGTTTTACTTCAGTGTCGAATTTAAATCGTTGAGTCACTAATCTACACATTACTATTCGTTCAGAAGTTTCCTCTTTCACTAAGTTGACATTGTGTTCAAGATGTTGGTAATTCGTTAACTCTTCCTCTGGAATTCGATGCAGTACGTTTACAATGATGTAGGTAGAATCGTCCATACCAAACCAATCCTTTTTAAAACTAGAGGATCGTTGATCAATGTCTGTCCGATGGAACACTTTCAATTGAATCAATCCTTGTATAGCCTTCAGGTACAAGTGGTTCAAACACCGGTGATGTAACGGATGCAATTGTTCTTTACGTTTCACTTGTATTTTAACCAGTTCTCGATAAATGAGTTCTCTCAACTCCACAGGCAAAGCACGAATGTTCTCTTATAAAGTATCCATGAACAGATTATTATGGTAAGAAGTTACTTCAATGTCTCGGTCCCACTAAGGGTAAGTAATGACAATTCGGTGACCATCGAGCATGTTCTACGTAGGCCGAATCTTGCGGTTCCCAGTGGTGAAGTGACACACCACAACTGAAGCACTTGACTTTATCTCCTTCGCCCAAGTAGAAAAATCCGGCTCTGGCTAATTCTTCGGGGGTCGGTCCTCCCAGATACTTAGGCCATTTTCCTTTGAACGATTGAAGACGATTTTCAAAGTCGCAGTATTCCGACAAACGCACAGGAAACGAATATTCGTTTTTCACAGGTTCGTTTCGATGAGGGTTGGGTGACAGGAACAGGAGTTTGCTCAGGGCTGGATGACATCCGTAGGGGGGGGGGGAGACGTGAAGGTGAACATTCCCCTTTAAAACGAAACCCAGTAAAATGTCCAAGAGGACGAGCGGCATCCCTTTCGCATCCCTCAGGTTTGACACGCACAGCATCACTTTCCATGATAGGGGTAGTGACACTAAAGTTCCCATGATGCTTTACGGCATCGCTCAGGTCACAACGTACAGCATCGTACCCATCGCAAGGCTCACAATCGCACTCGTCTGCAAACTCCGTTACGCAATTACAATGGTAACCACATGGACAATCGCAGTTTCCTTCCGGACATTTTCCGTCGCAATGCCTGGGTCTTATCCATCCAGTATTAGTCACACTAGAGGAAGATACAACTTTTTTACAATCCCCAAACTGGAACGATGTCTCTTTCAAAGTATTCATCTTGTTCGCTCGGTCTTGGTAGTCACAATGAACTATCGATCTTGACCATAGCCCCTTTTTATACTAGTCGCAATGCAGTCTCCAGCTTGTACATCTTTCCTTTTTTACGTTTTTTATGTCCTGTTCTGGAAGGTACCGTCTCTAAGGTACCGTCAACATTGTACCGTAGTGTGATGGGTGGAAAGGCCATAGAAAGGTAAGGGAAGTGCGGAGACCATCGAGTATGTTCCAGAATAGCTGAATCTTTATAGATATATAGATCCATTCGTAACTTCAGTCCGCAAGCGAAACACTGTACCTCGTATCCCAATCCTGACTCAGGTCCCAAGTAGACAAATCCTGTTCTAGCTAAAACATGCGAAGAAGGTAATCCTTCCCTATCCGTAGACCATTTCTGAAACGTGTCCAATCGACGGGCACAATCACAATAGTCAGGTAAGAAGACTGGAAAATGGTAGGGTTTGAACTTGGAGTTCTCATCGGGTTTCTCACTCGATTCTTGCTGTGGCGAAGTCATCTTTCTGGTGGGGTAACTATCCTCTTACAACCAATGTTTTATACCAACGTGTCCATACGGTAAGGTGAAATGATTGGGAAGTCGAACTCGCTTCTGGTACACGATTTGATAGACTTTTTCCAAGGGCCGACTGACGATGTGGTGAGTGGGTAAACGTACAATCTTGTTCGGTTGATAGGTGGTCACTTTAAAGTTTCCATCCTCTCCCGATTGCAAGGCTTCTTTCAATACCCCAAAGTTGACCACTCGACTGGTACGATAATTCAGAGTCAGTCCTTTCACTTTGCACGTCGTGTGCACTTCTCCTTGTTTGTCCCGGTATTCGAAGCCGTAATTTCTGGGACCTCCACTGACGAAACTTAGAATCTTGTCGTCGGGATGTTCGTCTGTCCAGGCTCCTAAACGGTCTCCTTCGATGTCAGGGTGCTGTTGACTCGGGTGATGGATGTAAATGCAACTGTCCGTGTCAAAGTACAGGACGCGTTCTTCTAACAGTTCTAAAGCTTCGTACAATTTTAAACGAGCATGGGCTGTCACGTAAGCCGCAATGATGACATTTCCAAAAGGGTCGTCTTGTACAAAGTCCAGATCTTCTTCGTAATTGACCAAGATCAAATCCTCTCGAACGACGTCCACGTGTTTCATGTATTTGGTTTTGTCGTGAATCATCTGGAAGTAGCGGGAAGGTTCTGTCAAATATTCCGTCTTGGGTAAACACGGTCGTTGTGCCATTTTACCCCACAAGCAATTTAACATCACTTTGGCAAACGACCGCCTGCCTTCGTTTTTCCCGATGTGGTCTAAAGTGATGCCTTCTTGTTCCCGGTATTTCTCTTTGAATTGTATTTGGTCTTCGGGAGTGTGACACCAGGAAGGATAGTCGCTGGCTTCTTGCTTCAGTTTCAAAAAGGCATCCACGTAGTCAGCGAAAATGCCTTTCTGACTGGGATCACCCTTGTGGTATTGTTGTGTCTTGGGAAAGTGACAAATTTCGTACACTTCTAACAGTTGGTATCCCATGTCCAGAGCTTTGAACAATTCTACGCTGACCCAGGTTCCCGTCAAGGCATGTTCTTCCTGGCTGTGATGACAAGGCTGGTCTTGGTTGCACGTTTCGGCACAAGTACGGCACAAGGGAAACATCAGTTTGCCTTGACAATGGTGAGGTAAGACGGGATGGTATAGGTTCGTGGGAGGCAAAACTTTACACTTGATCAAGCCTTCGTATTGTCGAATGTTTTTCAGGTCGATGTGTTCCGTCAGCAATTGTGGGTGCCCTACAGGAAAGCGACAATATTTGCACACGTAGGGATACAGCGAACACACGTCCAAGTATTTGATTTCTTCTCCTTTCTCTTCGTCGGCTTGGTACAGTAAACAGGTGGCATTGGTCCTTCCTCCGTACAAACTATCCCTCGGGTTCAGCGGGTCCATGAACTGGTAACTTTCCACGAGGCGTTTAAACTCGGGATCGGTTTTCATACGGTGATCGTACTCGTGTTCCCACATTTTCACCACTTGGTATCCTTGCTGTTCTAACTTTGGGCGCCGCTGACAAGTGTCCTGGTACAAGTCTTCCATGGTTCGTTGCAAAAACTGATTTTTAGTGCCACGGTCAGGGTAACAGACGGGACATCCATGAAATAAGTAACCGTTAAATTCGTACACGATCTTGGGGTTTTCTAAGTCCCAGCCATCGACTGAACACGTTCCGATGGTCTTTTCGCCCCCTCCGTTGCGGGCATGCTGAATCCATTTGTCTTCCTTGTCGCACAAGTAATGTAACCAACGTAGGGCTTTGACCGAGTATTGACGTTTGACAAAGTGGGTCGGTTGAGGGCTGATGGCAGCCACGGTGTTTTCAGGCATGAATCGTTGTCGATACACTAAGGAACACGCTTTGGCAATGGTGCAAGCTTCTTTCAAAGGATCGACCCCTCCGTGTTCCATGAACAGTTCTCGAAATTTTCCACAGCAACGCCGTAAAATGTCCACGTCGGAACGACAATACTTTAGCATTTCTTCCTGAAAGTCGAAAGGGTCCGAAGCGTGAGCCTGGTACCAAGCGTAGAAAGCTTCTCGTTGTTCGGTACGCATGTTGTCGGGGTCGTAATAGTGAGCCTCGGGCAAATGGGGTAGAACGGCGTGTTGATTGGCTTCCGTATTGAAAAAGTGTGGAAAGTACCCTTTAGCCATTTCTGTCATTCCAAACGTTTTAGGCATTCGACTCAAAGGCATGGCCAAGTAACTCATCGAATCTTTAAACTGTACTTGTCCCACTTGCAGGAAAATGATTTTGGCTCCGTTCAAAGTCACTTTAGGACGCTCGGTACCTTGTTCCGTATAGTATCTCAAAAGAAACTGTCCATCGTATCCGGAGAAATTGTGAGCCATCACCGTGGCATGACGATGACAATCTCCGTAACGTTCGATGTCCTCTTGGCTCCACGTCTTGTCGATGGGGTCTAAGACCCATCGAGCGAAATCGGCTAGCGTGTTCGGTCCCCGAAAGATTTTTTCACGTCCTCCAGGAATTTTGCTGCAGTGAGGGCAATAACTGAAGATAGGTTCTTGAATGCACTTCTCGCACGCTCGATGAGCCACGCAGAAATTAGGAATGTGAATGCCGGTCTCTTGCATGCATTCGAAATCGAAAAAGATGAAATTGCCTTTCTTCTTGTGACCGTCCTCTTTCTCTGGTGGGGGTTGGTATTTTTGCACGTAGCATTGGTGTTCCAAGTCCACGATGTGGTGACAAATGTGACATTTTTTCTTTCCTGAACATTCGTGTGCCTTGTCATTATTGGTAAGTATGCCTTGTCCACACGTAGGGCACAATCTCAGGAGTTGACAAGCACATTTCTTCTGTGAACCTTGTGTTTTCAAATGTTGTTATTAACAGGTAGGGCTGACAAACGTGCGCAGACAAGTCGAACAAGGCACTGGTTCTTCGCTCAGACAGGGTGGAGAGGCCAAACATCCTGAGCATTTCGATCCGCAATGTTTGTGTTGCTCTCGATTATTATAACCATAGTCACATTTCTCACAGTAATATCTGTATCCCAGGAATCCGGTGATACTGGTAATGGTATCGAAATGTTCATCGTGATGATAGACATGAATGTATTTTCCGTCCTTAAAATGTTGGCCTCGAAACAACAGAGGCCCGCGCATTTCTTGAGGGTGCACTTTCAAGGTGTAGCGTGGAGCTAGGGCATCTTGCAATTTTTGCATCTCAGGAATGCCACAGGGTGTGCCTTTGGACAGGCCAGCTTGTTGCAACAGGAGTTCTGCTTCGTTTCGTTGTTTGGTTCGGTTCGATTTTCGAATGTTCTCCCAGGTTCTTTTCCATTCTACCGTGTCATTCTTGTTGGCATAGGTTCGTCCCACCACGATGGCACGGGCTAAACACATCTGGTCATGAGGGTTGTTAATTCGGACGAGACTTGTTTTGGTGTTGCGAAGGTCGTCCACCAATAACATCTTTTTGCGTCCTGTCCCTTGAGGAAGAGAGACGTGGGCCATTTTCAGTGTGGCTTTACCATCGGTGATGTCAAACTGGTCATTAGATTGTTGTACGTGTTGAATCTTGTCCATGATTTTGGAAGGGGTTAGTTCTGCGGGTCTGCTAAACTCGATCCAAACAAGGGATTTCAAACCATCGTGATCTATGGATAGTGTCAAGCGATCGTCTTCTTTGGGTTGACATTGTCGCTTGAGTGCGGTGAGCAAAGAATCCCACATCTCGGTGATAAACCCTTCTGCTTTCTCCAAGGGTACGTCGGCCTTGAAATCTTTAAACTTCACCGTGTAGGTGTAAGCCGTGGTTCTAAATTTTCTAGAGGAGCGCTTTTCCGCCTCTCGAACGGAATAGTATTTTTCAGAGTTGACTAAGGGTGGTGAACTTGGTTTAGAGGTTTCAAATTCCGGTTCACTCATGTCCTCTTCAAAATCACTGGCATGAATTTGTGCCAAGATTTCAGCTCTGGTACGAGGCGATAGATCACGTTTCTGCCTCTTACTTTCTTCTTCTTCTTCTTCTTTCTTCTCAAATGAATGGGATAGTTTCATCTTGAGTACAAAACGTCAAATGACTCAAGTTTAAACACCATAGACTAATTTATAGTCATGGCAGACCAGCGTATATAAAAGGGTGTGTGTCTTGTCCTTTCACTATTCATTTCACTCTCAAGCCGAGCACAACGATGGAAGAGACTACCCAGATGGAACGTTTTGTCAGAGCTTTGCGAGGGGTCATTAGAAAATTCTCTTCAGACCAGCCGACGGACTACTCTCCTTCCTTTCGAGATAAAAGTCAGGATACTTGCTATATCTGTCAGAAGAAAGGGTATTGGTCTTCAGAGTGTCCAGACCGTCAAAAAAGAACAAAAACAGGGGCTAAAAAAGACAAAAGTAAAGATACCTGTTATTATTGTAAAGAAAAAGGACATTGGTCTCCAGATTGCCCCAAAAAGAAACAAGAGGAATCAGAAGAAAAGAGGAATTCTTCAGAAGAAGAGAGGGATTCTTCAGAGGAAGAGAAGGATTCTTCTGAGGAAGAAAGAAGACAGGTGAATAAAAACAAAGAGGAGAAAAAAAGAAGAAGGGAAGAAAGAGAGGAGGAGGAAGAAGAAGAGGAAAAGAGTGTGAGGGTGAAAAAATTCAAAAAACACAGAGACTAAACATGGAGACAGAAGAAGTCAATGAATTTTAATTAAAGTGTTCTGTTGTGAATTGTGAATTGGATTGTAAAAAATGGAGAAAAGAATAAATGAATGATATAAGGTAAGTGTCTGAGTTTTGATTTTAAAATAAGAACGTACACTCACGCACTCATACACAGACACGTACTATAAGGGTAAACTGGGTGGGTTTTTTTTGAGTTATTGGCAAATTGAAATTGTATTTCTTTTCGAGAAATGTGGGTGGCCCTGAAAAGGGCCTTTTTTCTTTGTGGTGTAGGGGTGAGTTTAAGCAATCAACTTTAACTGTCTTAAGCCTTTGCCACGGCCAAGGCCTACTTCTGGACTGCGTAATGTTGATAATGATGATTGGGTTGAAATCACTAAGGGTGGTACGGTAGGCTTAGTCACAGGGTTGACGTGTTTAGCTCGGAAAGGTCGTATTCTCTTCGGTCGTAATAAAGAAGTCTGATACATTTGTTTCAGACTTCTTAACTCCGCTAAAATGTCCAACAGTACCGTGACCGTTTGATTTTCACCCTCTTGTTTCTTTGCTGCTACTTCTTCTTCTTGCTGTTGTTGCTGTTGTTTTTTTTCTTACCTCTTCTTCTTGCTGCTGTAGAAGAAAAGCTTGTTCCGCTTCCTTTTGTCGTTGTATAAATTTCTCCAATTCTTCTTTCTGTCTCTGTCTAAAATTCTCCACTTGCGGTAATGAAGAAGGTAACGAAGGTTCCGGAACAAATTCTTGCGAGGAGAGAAAATCCACAAAATCCCAATTCACCTCTTCTAAAAGTAAGTACGGGTTCCCTTGGGCGGTCTCCACTGCTGGTGCACCCCAATGGATCGTTTTCTGAGTTTCCGTCATGTTGAATCACTGTCGCATAGATTGACTGTACACAAACACTAGCGAATCTATATAGACTACGTGACGTCACAGACTGCTCTCTTCGGATTGGATGCGAGCTGACTGAATTTTGTAACGCGTGTTCGGATTGGTGAATGAACTCAATCCGTTTCAATCCTTCCTCTGCCTATAAATAAGCGCAGTTCACTGCATTGATTCACCTGTTCTCGTCGCTTCAAGATGTGGACCACAGTTGAGTCATCCACCCTTGTGTCTTCCATGATGTTTTGGACGGATATGCTCATGTATGTCCGATCCAAGTGGACCGTTGTCCACAGGACAAACACCAGCCTGTGGATACGTAGGATCTACGTTGAAAGACAAGGATGCCTGAAAAGAGTGCTAATTTACGGACCAACAGTGAGACGCAGCCTAAGGACAAGAAGATGACCAATGCGGTGCCCTTTATGTTAATGGAAACATTAACATAAACCCAAAGGCCCTTTTCAGGGCCAGCCATATTTCTCGAAAAGAGATAGCCTTTCAATTGCCTACCCCTTTTTTAAATTTAAATTTAAATTTAAATTTAAAAAATTTTTAAAAAAAATCCCATATTCAATTCCCCTTGCCCTAGACAAGCCCAAACTCTATGTTAAATTCCCATTGTCCCTAGAGTGGCCCAGCGTTTTTCTCCATGTTAAATTTACATTGTCCCTAGAGTGGCCCAGGGTTTATTTTAATGCTAAGTCCCATTGTCCCTAGGGTGGCCCACTTCACTACTTGTGTGTGACTTTTAACGTAGCTTTGACAATGTTCAGCCATATCGCTACGATGTCGACAGTGTGACAGTTTATAATGATGTCAAGCACTGGGGCATCATGCTGCATACATGTAGTATGTCACATTATCCTGACACCAGGCCGACCAGTCCTAACACTAACCTCTAAATGCTGAGCGCCAAGCGAGGCAGCTGCTATAAATCTCTGGTATGATTCGGCCAGGGTTCTAACCTTCGACCTCCCGCATCCGAGGCGGACGCTCTAACCACACGGCCGCCGGAGCGGTCTTGATGGTACTAGAAATATTTAAGAAGTTTGCCTGATGGGTTAACAGTTTCTGGCCCTTTGTAAACCAATCTCATGGCATATGTTTTACATATATGACAAACTTTGTAAATCAGTCTCATGGTACATGTTTTTCATATGTGACAAACTGTTGACCAATAAATCAAAAGGACCAAGTATAGCGTAATTGTTCTTTGTCCTCAAACAGGTCGCCTTTGATCCTCAAAATTTATTTTAGAACAGACAAAATCTTAATATGTATTTAATAAAACTTACTGAAGAATTTTTTAATTAGGCAAAATGTGAAGAATAATTTGGAATAATTTTCAAACTTCATTTAATAGCCCTACAAGGCTAAGGCCTGACGTCTAGTTGGCCCTGAATGTAAATATATAAGAGTTACAATTTATTCTCCACTGTGGCATATTTATTGAATATCTTTATCGCTACTCCTTCTACAAGAAAGGTTGCATCTATAGGGGTTTTTTTTACTGAATGCACATGGACTCAAGTAAAATTGGTGACAATCTGACATCGACCACCTTAAAATCATGTTATCCTATATGTTTTTGTTAAAGCACACTGGTATGAATATTTGAATTTTCTCTGAATCCTAGTTGCTTTTAAAATGAGCCTATCGAACTGCTAATGTGGCAACTTCAGCGTCCTTGAAACCTTTTATAAATTTTAGTCCTGAATTGCTAGTTATATGGACACGACGGTTTTCTTGAAACTATTTTTATTAATTCTTGTCCTGAATTGATTGCTGATTGGAAATGATGGTTTTCTTGAAACTATTTTTATTCATTCTAGTCCTGAATTAACTGCTGATTGGACACGATGGTTTTCTTGAAACTATTTTTATTCATTCTAGTCCTGAATTGACTTCTGATTGGACACGATGGTTTTCTTGAAACTATTTTTATTCATTTTAGTCCTGAATTGATTGTTGATTGGACACGATGGTTTTCATTCGTTCTAGTCCTGAATTGACTGTTGTTTGGACACGATGATTTTGATTGTAACGAAGCCAGCCCCAAGTTATATTAATATATACTCAATTCTTAAGGCTACAGTAACAAATATAAACATATACTAAACTTCTGTATAATACAGCTTACTGTAACTGTTTCAAAACATTCAATCAGACTCAAGTACAAAAATTAGATCAATGGTAATTTTTGGGAATATCAATACACATTTTCTCTTAATTTTCAGAGAGCGGTTAGTTGACCTGGATTGGTTCTACCCTGCTCACCAGTTCCCTAATGGAAATTGTTTACTAATCTTCGCCCCTTTGGCGGCGTTCCCCTCACCCAGTCTAGACGTGAGGAATTTCCTATAATCTGTTGGTTGTAGACGGCCTTTAATTTATATTATTTTTCGTTAGTTGTGGCATATATATTCTTTTCTAGCATAAACGCCTGTATCAGGTCTTATTCCCTGATGATGAATTGGGTCAAGCATTTTCAAATATGATTTTCTGGCTGAACCAGAAACAAAGCAACCATAATCCAGTTCGGAGCGAATAAACGTTCTATATAAATTTGAGGATGACTTTTCTATCAGCACCCCAGTCAGTGTGAAATACTGTTTCAAGTGTGTGTTTAGGTTCATCATGATGCCTTCGTAACTGATAAAAATGCATACATACCGTTTTTTATTTCGAGAATTTGAAACCGTTAGCATTGTCCCAATTTTGAATCTTGTTTATAGTTTGCTGTAGTTGTCTTTCAATTGTATTTATGTGCTTTGATTGATGACATATTAGAAAATCATTAGCGTATAGGGAGCAATCCACAAAAGGAGCTAAAAACTTGGTGATGCTATTAATTTTGATGTTGACAAGCGTCACAGATACAATACTGTCCTGTAGCACACCCATCTCCTGCTCGTACAAATCAGAGAGGGTGGAACCCACTCGTACCTTAAATTCCTTAAGAGAAAGTTCGATATCAAAGAGGGCATTCGGCCTTTTAGACCTAGATCGCGCAGGCCATTCCGTATCCCATACTTCCGTGTCGTGTCAAATGCCTTTTCTAAATCAAAGAAAATCGCTGCTAAATGTTGGAAAGGAGATATTAAATTGTTAGTTTCCAAGTACCATACAAGCCGAGAATTCGTTCCGTTGTTTTGTACACGCTTCTTTTCAGAGCAACGGGACGATAGTTGGTAGGATCTGTGCTATCTTTACCTGGTTTGGTAGCTTGTTGCTTCTTTCCAAATTTCTGATACATTACCAGTAAGATTTCCAGAAGAACTGTTAATGATGGTTCTTGTAGGTGTTTTCAAAAACTGGATATGTATTTCGTCATGCCCAGCGGATGTATCATGGGCCTTGATCAAAGCTTCCATAAGCTCCAGCAGTGACAACAGTAGATTATAACTTTCTGAGTTATTCGATGTGAATTTCAACCGTATCTTTTCGTTCTCAAACGATCAGAAAGATGGAAGAGTCAACACATATCGACCTGCTGATCAGAGATTTGCTAAGTATAATATTTTGTACGTATTAACAGAACTACAAACACTATGATATTTGTCTATCCAGCATAATGCTGCCCATGAATTATGGCAATTTAAAACAAAGAAACTCTTTCATTCGAATAAAAAAATTGAGTATCTTTTCAGTAACGAATTTTAATATGCGATAAAAAAAAATGTTAGCCGTATGTAAAAGATTATCATAATCGTCATCTCATACGTGGTCATCAGGTTAAAAGTTACTGTCAGAAAAAAAAACAGCAGTGTTAGGCCATCCTTAAACATATTCATTTCCCTCTCTCATTCCAAACTTTCAAAATTTGGTTGGTAGTTTGACATTTTTTTAAATTTTAAAAAATGTTTAATGTGGGAAAGCGCATCAGATATGGATAAGCTCAGTTGTTACATTCAAGAACATTTATAATTTTAAAAAAAATCTGAAAAATATAATTTTGAGTCAGTGGCTGTTTAGCTCAGTTGGACAGGTGAGTGAAAGCAAAGAAAATTCTTTACATTGGCCTTGGTGTGGTTTGTGTTTATAATACAATATATTGATTTCCTTTCAATGATATTCAGTATATTTTCATGATTTAAATTATTTAAGATTTATAGTAATTGCACATTTGTAACTTGTGCGATAATACAGAGAAAAGAGAGATTTTGTAGGAGTAGCGATCTCATTCACACATCAATACCATCCACTTTTTATATATATCAACTACAGTTTTTGTTCAGTTACTCAAATACTCTATATCATGCATGAATCACAATGTTTGTTTTTGTTTAGTTTATTTACACAAATACACTGCATTTAAGTATGTATTACAATGGTTGTTTTTATTTCCTCAAATGGGTTGATACACCTTTTAGACTTTTCCAACATAACATTTTCCTTCTTACTTTGCTGTGGTTCAACAAATGACCGTATACACATCATCCCTCTATTAGCTATAACAGACACGTCATCGACTTCAGTTTTTGGATTTCTTCGGGATTTGTACTGAATCTTATTCCGGACTTTAAATTACTAGGACGTGTGTCTGTGATTATTTTGGGATTTAATTCGCAATACCGTAAGTTCGTTTTTCTTCTTCTCTCAGGCGCCCCGAGCGGCCGAGCGGTCTAAAGCGCTCATCGTTACGGATCACTGCCATCTCAACTTTGTCTGCGTGAGTTCGAGTCTCAGCCTTGGCTAACGTTGATACGTGAGAAAGCCTGCCAGTAGCTTCTCGTGGGTCGGTGGTTCTTCCCGGGATTTTCCAGGGTTCTTCCTCCACCAATTATACTCTCCGCCATGTATAGCCTATCTTGTGCTGAAAAGTGGCGTTAAATCCTACAACAACAACAACAAAATCTTCTCATTTTCACTTTGGATTCATTGGAAATAAATTATGTTTGATATATTTTACAAAATTTGTTGTTTTTAACTCTTTTTTGTTACTTATTGTTAAGAGTATAGACTCCTAACACGTATATACACAAAATAGTGAGCATACATTTACTCCTAGAGCATTGCCTTCAAAGGTTGTCTTTCCTGATACTCAAAATAATTTTGTATCTGTTACGACACGTGTTACAATTTTTATTGATTTATTGCAGTACCATATATTTTTTAGGTGTAATTTAATGCTTTACTTTTCTTAGTGCCCAGTGTTTAGCACTTTGAGTATTTCAGAGCATCTTAGTATTTGTTAGTATTTCTTAGTGCTTCATAGTGCCCCCTTGAGCTACTTAGTTCTTATCGGTGTTTAGAATTACCTTTACTTTTGTAAACACGCGTTTGCGCATGTCTACAATCGGGAGCGGTCAACTAAGGTTACATAAATATAGGCGTATCAAACAGTGAGTTTCTGCCTGACAATACTGAAGAATCACGTTTTTTTTTATTACAAAAGTTTCCGATACTAGCGTGTTTTCGGTCTCAGTAACATCATGAATCATAATTACTCGTCAAAATAATTAATTATGAATTGGAAAAGAACTGTATAGTTTTACTCGTTTTTAATTAGGTTATTTGTCTTTTAAAAAAATCCTTAATTCTGTTTTTTAATTATCTAGATAATAAGATCACTTTTACCCACTGACTTTCAATATGCCTTGCGTGCTCATGTTTCAAGTAATGCGTCGTGTGTTGTGTCCGTTATGTTGTCTTGCTAATCACGATTGTTGCAATGTCTCGTTTATTTTGTGTAATGTTGGTAGAAAGCTCATTAGAGTTAATGTTGAATTGTTGTTGTATGTCATGCCGACATGAAATAATTTTACTTTATCTTCCTAGCTTATCTTATCAATTTAAACAACCAGACAGACTTCTCACTACCCTTTTCTGGTTTCTAGAACAGTTCATTATGCATTAAATAAAAAATAAACATAAATAATTTTTTTAAAAACCCAACCGTAAATCGCATATATTGTCAGAACAATAGAGTGGCCCGTGTCATAATGGCGACCGTGTCAGTAAAGAAACAACCGTTTGACTTGAAGCAACCTGTCAGTGTTATAGACCCAGTGACGAGGGTGATATAATTTTGTAAATTAATGAACGAAACGACAATGTTTTGTGCATATTTTATATCCATTATATTTTTCGTTTTCAAAATCGTTAGTGGTTACATATAAACAGTAGTGTAACCCCGTAAGCTAATATTTGCCACTGGAAAATGTATTGAAGCTCTCCAGGTTAATGTTCTCCATCGTCCCCCTCCTCATATAACTCATGATTTACCTTATTTGAATGTGTGACCCATTCAATCGTGTATGTACATATCAATTACCCAAAATAAACCAGTGATTTTTTCTCTCGCAATTTCTCGCGATAGACCACGACAGTTCGCGCTTTTCAAGTGGTGTCGTTATTCCACGTTTCGGTTGGTTATGACGCAGAAAGCAAGGTAAGTAAGAAGCACAAATCACAGTAGTTGTTTTCCTTTTCTTTTTCCACCCACATAATTTGGTGTTCAAATAAGAGAATTAGCACGAATGGTTGAATCTAAAATATATATGTTATTTTTTATGTTTTTGTTATTTTAGCCAAGTTGTCATTGTAATTTTTACAGCGAGATGCTGATTTCAATGTACTCCCGCCATTTTGTGCAGCATTGACACATTCACTAAGAATATTTAAAACTCCTTGAAACTTTATTTATACGAAGTTCCGTTTTCCTACTGTTTGCCTTTTTTAAATAATTGTTTATGATTGCTTAACGATGTAGAGGTAATATAGCTTGGTAATTGTTCAAATACTTAAATGACACCTTCATTTTTTATTTAGTGTCATGTCAGGCGAGTATGACGATTTTGCAGATGATTGCAGATGATTGTCGTTGTGTTATCTTAATACTATAAAACAGGAATCTGAAATTCGAGTTTATTAAAAGTAGAGACATGGCAACAAAATGACCGCCTAGTGATTGTTCTATTTACAGTTGTATTGCGTTGTGAGTGTTCTATTTTTAGCTACCAGGAAAGCCCTGTTGACTTCTAAATAAGGAACACACACCAAAGACTGACAGTTACTTGATGTTTTTCATTTCTTTTTGGTTTGGTGCAAACTACCAGTATTAAAATGCCATAACTGTTGAGATCGATTTTGCTCAGAATTGTTTACTGTTTTCTAAACTAAAAGGTATCACACATCAAAGTTCTCAATCTTGATAGAAATAGTGGCCCCACCCCATAGACCTTCCTCTTTGACCTTAAGACTTTTGTAAATCAACCCTGAATCTCTCACTAAAATACCTCCTCATTTCTGCTGCCTGCACTAAATTATTTCCATAAAACTTTTCTTTTAAAAAAATGATGAATTCATAGTTTTTATGTCATGTTGGATAATTCTATTCAGTTGCTTTGTCTGTGTTTTCTACAAATCTGATTTGTAAAAGATTGCTGTTTATGGTAAAAAATAACATTTTGTTCTTTACACCACTTATTTTGGTCATATGATTTTTTAAAATGAAAACAGGTTCTAACAATGGACTTAAACACATTTAAAAGACATTTCACACAACCCTTTCATGTGTAGCCAAGCACATTCACAGATGTTGCAACACAATAGCGAGAATCTATTTCGACCTTACTGCCGATGGTCAAAAATGTGAAAATCTCAATTTTACAACTGCATGCTTAATGAGGCCATTCAAAATTGTGAATGATTTTGGCTTGATCATTTGTTAATGCAGTTTGAAATGTTTACTTTGTATAATTTGGGTATAATTTAGAAAGTCAGATTCTCTACCATTATATCATTGATCTAATTCTCATTTAAAGTCACATGACTAAAATTCAAGGTGTGTGAAAATTACTGGAGAAATCACTGGTGATATAAAAAAAAAATCTATTTTTAGTATCTAGAAAAGCCCCACATGATTCTATATCTGGAGGAGATATCTTGCTGAGTATTAAATCAGTTTCAAAATCCTGTTCATTTGTTGTCAAGTAATGAATTGGTATTTCCAGTATTAGGAATTTTGTAATTATCCTTTTACAACAGGTAAGGTGCTATTCTGTGTTTGCATAGTGATTTGAAATGCATCAGGTTCCTTTCTGATATTTAAATATTCAAAACATTTTCAAGTTGGATATATATTTTGAAAAATTTAGAACTGAACCAGTTTTTATCACAGGTAATTTTGTGGTAATATTAATTTTTTTAAATACTAGATATTAAAAACCAGCTCCATGAAAATGATGTTTTTAGGGTTATTGTTTATATTTTGATATCACAGAATCTTGTTTTGTTTTGCCAGGAATGTGGTAGAACTGCTTTAGTTTTTATCCCTCCAGTAAAATTTTGCCTTTTGATAAATATTCAGTAATTTAGGATTAATAAACATTACACCTAATTTTAAAATTAAATTTGTATAGGATCCACCAGTCAGAAAGTTTAAATGTTCATTTTTTTGGGATGTCTTGCACATTATTGTAAAATTCATAATGCAAGAATATCCTATGAGAAACCTTTTTGTGCCAGGTGTACTTTTCATGGTACTGTTCATAACTCATTAGACCGTGAGTGGAATTGTTGTCATGTCGACTGTAAATCGTATCATGGTGTGCATGTAGTAGTAGCAATCATGACAGGGTCAGCAGTGATGGAATAATTATTCCATTACATACACAAGGAAAACTGCATGCTTGTCGTAATGAAGGGATAATTGCAGCACAGTTTTTAAAAGGTATTGCAGGACAAAGAACTTAAATTCTCACCAATTTCTAAGCAGTTGAACTGAAAAATCAACTGAATGCATGATAATCTTTAATAACTTTGGAAACCCCCTATCATACAACACATCTACATTTAGATAATTACCCTTTGTCTGAAATGGAGTGACGTGTTAAGGACAGCATTTATTTTGTATTGCTAGAGGCAATACAAAATAAATGCTGTCCTTAACAATAGAAAAGAGCTTTTGTACTATTATGTATATCTATATATTTGTAACTTCTGGCACATGATTTTATTTCATTTTTGTATTCATAGTTATAAATTTTACAAAATATCTTGAGATTTTGCCTACGTGACCCGAGTTTGTTAAGAGCTTAAAATTACGCAGGATCTGTAAATAGATGCCAAAGTACGTGTTGTAGGTTACTAATAAGACTTAATGACTGACAAGGTTTAGAATTAAGTAACTTAGCGTTGGTTGGTCTGTGTTACATGAATGGGTAAAATGAGTAGTAGGAAATATAGCCACAATAGAAGGTACATATAAGGAAAGAGCTGAGCAGTCAGGTTCATTCCTGTTTTGGAGTCATCCTCAATTGTGTTCTTGTTGTAAGTCTGCAGATGTGTTATATGTTGTAGTTAGATATTATTTGAGAGGAAAACATTTGTTTGGGCTGACCAGTGGAAATAGAAGTGCTTCTTATTTGGACTACACTATTATTCTGGAACTGTTGTGAATCATTCAGAGGGGTTCAGGACACTGCCATTTTGACCGCATCCGACTCTTGGCCAACCATCACATTTCTGGTTTCAAAAATTTACACGGAACTTTTCATTTATTTGGGCTTTGATAGAACTTTGTCATGATTCACTTCATAATACTGTAAGTTCATCTCGCATTTTTGTTGAATAACTTGGATAATTAAATTATTTGTTACGGTTTTACAAAACTTGTTGGCTTTGCTTCTTTCTGTTATTTAGTTTGTGACCATGGTGTTTTAGTAATAGCCGTAGAGTTGACATGTTGACATCTAATGGTATATATATCGGCACAAATTCATCTACACCTTAGGAGTTGTTTTCATAGGACTTACATGCTAGGGACTAACTTTGTGTTTGTGTGTGTGTGTGTATGTATATACATGTATATATATATATATTTGCATTGTTTGTCCATTTTTGGTTAACTCATTAACCCCTGGAGGTTTTTGTCATTTTTGTCTGAAATGCAAGTAGGAAACGCATTTTGGGGGCTATTTCTGAATACATCCTAATACATCAACTTCCAAGAGATTTTCTGTTGTGTTAAAAACATTGTTTCTCATTGGCTGTTTCGCTCACATATGAGCAGAAGGATAAAAGTGGGAGTTTTTTCTTTTTTGCTTAACGGACCCATCATTTTCATATCAAGACCACTCTTTATTCCAAATGCACATCTTATCCTACTTTTTGCAAAGGTTCACATGTCTGTCTGCCTTAGAGTTGTGACCCAAAGGTCTAAAATCCGGACACAAAATTGGATTACGACCACATGCGAATTTGGGTGGAAAAAGTCGGGTCCAAAACATTGGGTTATTCCGTCTGTATTTTGTAGTGCAGTAGAACGTCCATATTATTTGGTGTCATTGTAGAGCTACATCTGTCTACCTTTACCACCCACTTTAGTGTATCAAGCATGACCGTGATGCTACAGATGTTGAAATGTGGCGCCAGGGGTTAATGAGTTAATATGACATACTTGGATTCGTGAAACTTGGTGTAGTGATGTATCTTACAAAGAATACGTCCATTTATGTTACTGTGACTCGTTGATTTTATTAAATTTTGTGTTTTATGTTTACTTTTTTAATCATATGTATGTCTATATTGTGTGCTTAATATTTTCGTGATTGTAGGTTGTAGCTTAAGCTTAATGGTCAATTTTAAAGAAATGTTTTAACTTTTATTTGTGGTTGCTGATTGTAATTTAAGATAATGATAATTTGTAAACATGCTGACATGTCCTTTTGACCTTGGAATGTTCTGAAAGAGAACTTATGACTCTACCTGGTCATCTTATTGGTGTTTGATTTTTATATCTAGTATAGGTAGACAAAAATTATTAATTCCAACTTTACGTCTTAGAATTATTTACTGTTGTGTTCAGATATAATTTGAGAGGAGCCATTTGCTTAAATTATTCATTTGAATTAGAAAGTTTTCATAAACTTTTAAACTGACTTAGGGATGATGCTGGCTTTAAAAAGTCTCCCCATAAAATCATAAACCTCAATATTTTGTTGCCAATTTTAAAACAATGTCACCATTTTCATAATACAATACTATCCACTTATTTCAACATACTTGGGCCAAGTTAATATTGTCAACATATGCATATGTTTAGATTGGGGGGGGGGGGGCAGAAAATAAATTTAAATTTTGCATAAAAGTGAAATTTTTAAGTGATGACCTGTCATCAGTGACTAGGATTTATGCAGAGAAGAAAAGTATTTGATGATGTGTTAGAAAATTCAATATCAGTCCAATCCCATTTGAAAACATCTAAAGTGTATATACGGTGACCCTAAGATAACCCGAATTTGGATATAATGTGGTTGTGGCGTGGCTCACAAAATTTCGTATATTCATTCGCACGTGAAAAATTATTTTTTTCTCCAAATACATGAAATAGTGTATAAAAAATGTATTATCTTTTAAGGGAAGAGATCGCGTATGAATTCGAATATAATATGATCGTGGAGTGGTTCCTGAAATGTTAAATACATGTATATTTTTCTCGTACTGGGATTTTTTAAAAGTACAAGAAATAGTGTAAAATGTTTATTATCATTTTGGAGAGGAGTTCGCATATGAATTTTAATATCATACGATCTTGGCATGGTTCCTGAAATTTTAAATACACATAAATGTATTTTTCTCGTACCGGGAATTTTTTAAAATTATTTCAGTATGAGAAATTGTGTGTAAAACGTTTATTATGATTTTGAGGAAGAGTTCGTGTATGAATTTTAATACAATACGATTGTGGCTTAGCTTATGAAATGTAACAATTTCACCAGGTTCTTGAAGTTTTATGCCAGAATGAACATTATCGATAATGTTACTTTTTACTAATCCATGAGTAAAGGCAGTAAGTTATCTTTGTGATTGTCTTCAATTAATTCTGTATACAATCGTTCCTCAAACAATAGCCAACATGTGTTTCTTTTTTAACAGCATACACAACCAAGCAGCCACCAATGCAGTGGTTGATAAAGGAATCTCACAGTTTAAAAAACATAGAAAAACAAAAGCCACCAACATGTTTGCTGGGCTTGGCGGTGTTGTTAGACGTAATCATTTGACCAGTAAATAATGCCCGCTTTATTAGCTGGAGATTGAAAGAATATGAAATTGTTTAATGTTTTTTTTGTATAAAAGTGACTTGTGACCATTGCAGGAATACTGCACTTAGTTCTCAGGTTTTACACGTGTATGTTGTTTGTTTATGAACAAGTTATTAATTTCCTACTTTTTATAAAAATATTTTAGTTATAGAAAAGCAAATTCACAAACGCAAGTCATTCTCTGCACTTTGTGCAATGAGTGTTCTATGGAACCTTTGTTGATGTATAACCTTGTATTACTTTGAAATGTTTTATCAATATTTAATGCAATATGTATTATTTTTTCAGTAATTCACTACAGTCTTTGAATAGTTGAAGTAGCTCAAGATGGCCCAGTACAGAGTTCCCGATGCAGAAGACTATTTGGAGTGTCCATATAATAGGAAACACATGATCCGAGTCAAAAGGTTTCCTTACCATCTCATGAAATGTAGATATGTGAGTACAACAAGTCTTCAAATGTGCTGAGTACACCAAGTCTACTAATATGCTGAGCATACTAAGTCTATCAATATGCTGATCACACAGTGACTTCCAATATACCGCTCCGGTGGCCTAGTGGTTAGAGCGCCCGCCTTGGATGCAGGCAGTCGAGGGTTTGATATTCGGCTGAGTCATTCCAAGTTGCAAAGACTGCTCCGGTGGCTAGGTGGTTAAAGCATCCAGCTCAGATGCGAAAGGTCGTGGATTCGAAGCCCCAGCCAAGAAATACCAAAAAACTTATAAAAATGGTACTAACAGCTGCCTCGCTTGGTGCTCAGCATTAAGAGGTTAGTGTTAGGACTGGTTGGCCTGGTGTCAGGATAATGTGAATGGGTGGGACATGCTACATGTCTGCAGCATGATGCCCCATGCTAGACATCACCATAAACTGCCACACTGTAGACATCAAAGCGATATGACTAAAAAATCTTTAAAGATATGTTAAAATTCAAATCACACACACACACATTTTTCCAATATAACAAGTATACCATGCCTCCCAGTATGCCAAATCCATAGCTGCCAACCCTCACGAATTTGGTGTGAATTTCACAACTTTTTCAGCGATTCACGCCGTAAGCCAAAATTTCACGAATGTTCCAATCCTCAATTATTTTAAATCTTTAATAAAATAACCGATTTCCCATTAAGCGCTAGTCATGATATTCGCAGTTGCCGAAACGGTCCGGTACTGCTGGTAACGATATTAGTAGATCTACAGCCGATTAGTACAGTTGGCCCGGTAGCAAGCATTTTAGCCTATTTTAATCTATATCTATTAGAGTAGTTTTACAAATGCTTTTGAGAAAAACTGAGGCCTGACCAGAAATTGGCTCCGCACATGCGTCAAAACACTGATTTGAGTTACCGTTCAGCGTCGCATGTAAGATCTTGAAAATGTCTTCACCACCAAGGAAAAAGAAATGTGTTACTCAAAAAGTGAAGTTTAATTTGGAATATATCAAAAATTGGCCGTGCATTCTGCCATTAAACATTGATATTCATTCATGCTTTTTGCACTCGGTGTGCCATCGCAGAGACGATGTGAGGAAGAATGTCGGTTGCAAAAAAACACGTAGAAGTTGGGAAAATTAAGAATTAGCAGATTTCAGCTCTGGAATATTTTAAACCATTGGCGGAAGACCTGCAGGCTACCAACGCTGAAGCATTATTTGTGAGTTTTCTTGTCGAACATAATCTACCTTTATCAACTGGAGACCATGCTAAACATTTGTTCTGACAAATGTTCCCTACTCGAAAATCACTTCCAAATTTTCCTGTGGAAGAACCAAAAATGCTGCAGCTCTTGTGCATTCCTCACAGCAACAGTGACAGCGAAAGAGTATTTTCTTTAGTGAGGAAAAATAAGACAGACTTTAGGGCCTCCTTAGCTGCATAAAATTTGTCAGCAATTTTAGTCCCCCTGATCAACTAGCAGGCAATAAGCCGGAACTGTTTAGAAAACAAATTTACGAACAAGCAGTTGAGGAAGTTCAAATCTGCCACAGTATCATGTCTTGATAAATAAATATTTCTGCATATATGTAGTGTTTTATTTTTATTTTGTGAACTTGATATAGTGTAGTATTGACGGTTGGAGTGGTCAGAGTGGATGGAGTTATTGCCATGGTATTTTTCATAAATTCATGTCCAAATTCACGACTTTTTATCCCTATTTTCACTAATTGTGAGCCTGGAAGATTGGCAGCTATGCAAATACTCCATGCCCCCCAGTATGCCAAGTGCACCATGTCCCCCAATATGCTGATTACACCATGCCTCCCATTCTTCCAATATAACAAGTATACCATGCCTCCCAGTATGCCAAATACACCATGCCCCCCCACCATATGCCAAATACACCATGTCTCCCAATATGCTGATTACACCATGTCTTCCAGTATGCCAAGTACACCATGTTTACCAATATCCTGAGTACCCCTGTCTCCAAATATGCCGATTACACAGTGTCTTCCAATATGCCAAGTACACCATGCCTCCCAGTATGCCAAGTACACCATATTTCCCAATATGCTCAAAAGTTTTTGGGAATCATGTTTTTGAAGCAGACATATTAAAGAGTTTAAATGTCAGTTCTTTAATATGGGTAGGTCATGTTAAAAAGAATATTTATCATCGGTTATTTTAAATTCCTTTTGACTGAGTGCAGCATTTTGCTAATGTTGTTGGCTTTCATTTATTTCAAAAGGAATAGCATTCATTTGAAGCATATATAGCTGTAGGAAATGAAAGCAGCTCGATGACATGGTTGACAATAGATGTGCACCCTCAGGTCTTGATGTGTGGAATATAAATTGTATGAATTTCTGACACATGGAATTTCCAGCCTGTGTTTTTATGACGCACATTGATATCGGCCTCTATGCCAAACCAAGATGTACTGGGCAGAGCCAACAGGTCACTGATGTCATTCTTAAGTTAGATTATTTTGAAATTATCTTTGAAGTTTATTCTAGAGGGAAGAGGGATTTTCATTTGGGCCTAATCTACACTAAGAGGGAGTCAATCATGATTAGATTGGATAAGTTTTGACTTAAATATCAGCATTTGTGTGTTTGTCCATTGATACACACGTGATTCTACCTCAAGTAGGACAAAATACCATTTTAGAGGCCATCTACTGCACATACTGTTTCACAGTATTGCTTTTGAAGAAAAATTTTTAAGACAAAAATAATCAGTATATTTGCGTATTATCCCCATATTTTAGTAACAAGTGGGAACCAGCCTGCTAGAGTCTGGAAAGTGAATACTAATGCAATGATTTGTGATAATTAGGTTGCTGACACATGTACACAACAAGCTGTTAATTACCTTGTAATCTAGAGAGTTGATGCAGGATGTTTTATGAGGTGTTATAAGTAGTGTTGTTCCGATTATTGATTATAATCTATCATCATTTGGTTGAGTGAGCCAATAAGATAACTGATTGTGAAACTCCATAATCAATTGTGTAAAGGGAGACTACTTTTTATTTGTATGTAAAGCACAAAGGTTAGTAAAACTCCCAGCCACTAAAGTTGACCTGAAATTTATTAATTCCCTTCACAACTGCAAATATAAAACCATATATTTCATAAGTGCAAATTTCATAATTAGGAACATATAGCCATTATTGCAGGATCAAGTTGTTAAATAGTTGAGTTAATAAATTTAAACACATTTTGTTGATTTGTTTCAGTTTTAAATGCAACATTATTTGTAGTATTTGTAAACAATGACAACAAGAAAACCATGTCCTTCTACACTTAAAATTATTGACACATCACATATGAATGAAAGGATTTGGGGGGATTGTAGCAGTATTTCAGTTGCATATGACTTATCAGCCATAAAAAGTTGCGTTCATTTAGTAAAGATATAGAACAAAAATAACACACAACACAATAGACAAAAATGTAATATTATCATGTTAATGTATACACGTCATTAAAAGAGATTACTCCGGTACATTTACTAACATCTTGAACTACTGATCAAAGATATAACTGAATAAGAAAAAAGATTTAAAATTTGCTCTTAGTAACTGATTATAATCGATTATCAGTTGGTTAAGTGGAACCGATTATCGATTATGAATTTCTGACCGATTCCCAATTTATTATAAGTAATAAAGGGATCAAAGATCATTCACGAGAGCCTTCAGGTCCTGTAATACAAAACTGCTGATTTTTGCTTTTTTACATTTTTGAATTATTCATGGGTTCCTCTAGATTTAAGAGAAATATTTTAGTTACGTTTATATCAAAATGCCAAAATATAAAGCTTTTTCCCAGTAATAATAAAAAAAAGAAACTGGCGAAGAAATATTCAAGTCAGGAATACCAGCCTGAAACTTTTTCCTCAGGATGATCTTGGCTTGGTGGAGTATTGTAGAGCAGTCAGCAACTTTAAAAACCTAGCCACTGTAAAACTGTTGTTTGATATTCTAGCAGGCTGAACATGGTTGTTTTTTTTTTGTCATTGAAACATTCTAACTTGGAACGAAGCCATTCTCCACTCTTCTCAAAAATAAAATTAAAGAGGCCAGAAAACCCTAGTGGGCCTGTTAAGTGTGAAACTTAATAAGCACAATTAATGCCAGTAATGTTCATCCATCAGTGATTATGTGAATGAAATTAAACGTTTTTGTGGGTTTTATTTAAAAATATTCTAGTATTGAGTTATGAGAACAGAAAGTCATTAACTATGGTGAAAAGGAAAATGAATCTCCTAAAGTTGTAAGAAATCTTAAGCACGAGTTACAAACGTTTCCTGTTATTTAACATATGATGAAATCATGGGGATTAGTTTGCTCAACAAATAAGAAACAGTCCAGCTACAAGATCATGACTAAAAAAATAAGTGACTTGACTAAAAAAATATAAGCGACTTTGTGAAATTTCAGTTTTGACTCTTGAGATTTTGGGTCAAGGGTCAAATGACTACAGTTTTGAAACTGTTTAGAAACCCTGATTTGTGTTCTTGCAAATTCCTGGTGTACCTGCTGTTTTACGTGTTCTCTACTAAATTTTTCGTAAGATATCTGACCTTCTTTGCCACATAGAATATTTTCGAATTAAATTATAATGCAGAAATGACCATCATCCTGGTTCAGTTATGGTCTAAAGTTTTTATATAAGGAAGGAGGAAACTGAAATTCTTAGTCCCTTTTTTTAACATCAGTTCAGGAAAAATCAATGTAAGTTGTTTTGCAGATAATATTTGAGGGAATTTATTTAAATTTACTAGAATTACAAAGTGCTCTTTGTACTTTTTGGATGAAATAATTATTTAGTGATTCTTGTGAATCCATTCAAAGACATTTTGACTGTTAACTTTGCTAAAAAAATGATGATTAATTGACCTGTAAAGTACATACATTTATTCAGGGAACAAATTTTAGTGTATCTTTTTATGCCAAGATACGTAGTCAGTGACAGAATGTAATGATGGCATATATAAAATTAGCACAGTATTGTCAAGAAGATCGATTTAAACCATGCGAGTTTGTAACCTTGAGTAAAGTTTAATTTTTTATATAGAAGGGGAGTGGGTGTTATCAATAGGTTTCATTCTAAACTAGTAACAAGCGGTCGTAGCAGTTTTAAGTACAAAAGAGAAAAAGATTCTAATGCTTTTAAGATCAGTAATGTTAACCTGGGTCTACTTGTCAATGCAGTAAGACTCTGTATTTACTCCTTATATTTTCTTTTCAAGAACCATAAGGGCAGTGACTATGCCAGCTGTCCATTTAATGCCAAGCATGAAATGCCACGGCCAGAACTGAGATATCACCTGGGTGTGTGTCCAGACAGGGCAGCTTTTGAAATAGATCTGGCACATGGTAAGTGGACAGTTCTTACAAAGTCCTTAATAGATCTGGCCCATGGCAAGTGGACATTTCTTACAAAGTCCTTAATAGATCTGGCCCATGTGTTATGAATACTTAATTTAATTGTTTTTTATTTCATTACATGCTATTGTAATATGACATTGTCCAAAACTGAGTTCATTCCTGCTTTTCCTGACTGACTTTTTATTGCCTAACAAGAGCTAAATTATTCCCTGTGTATAGGCTTAATATCAATATAATTATTAATAGAAGAGGTAAATATGTTGATTGATTTTTGTCAAAGTTTTGAACTTTCCTAAGTGAATTGCGCATAATCCAGGTTATTGTTTTGTAAACGTCAGGATCATTCGAGAAGGTTATTTTCCATTAGGTAATGTTTTTTTTTTTAGAAATTGCTAATTGTGACCTGAGATCAAGTAGAGAACAATATACTGTGATTTTGAGGACTTGGTCACTTGTGCTTTAACATCTAGCACTTTCAAGTTTATATAATATGTTGTGCCCAGTAGTTTTGGGCTGGAATCTTTTCTTGTTGAAATTATTGAATGCAAGTGATTATTTTCTCTGAATATACAAAATTGCTTTTTTTCATGGATAGAGACAGGCACTGGAATTTATAGTGTATTCAAACCTGGAATTATATATCTGTGATTCAAGAAACGATTGTTGACACATCAACACTAATAGCTACCACAGATGTGTTATCGACTTCAGTTTTGGGATTTTTTCTACCGTTACTGAAATTTATTCAGGACCTTCAATTGCTAGGACTTGTGTCTAATTCTTGGATTATTTTGAGATTTAATTTACAATACTGTAATTTATTTCCTCATTTTCACTTTGTAATAATTGGAAATATATGTTGTAAATTTTACAAACCTTGTCGTCTTTCATTCTTTTCTGTTACTTGTTTTAAGAGCATAGACTCGTCACACTTGATCTGGCCCATAGTAAGTAGACAGTTCTTACAAAGTCCTTACTTGATATGGCCCATGGAAAGTGGACAGTCGGCAGTTCTTATGTTTCTTTCCAAAGAATATGCCTGATCAACTGTCAAGTCGGTGTTGTTTTTTCAATAACACTCAACAGCTGTAGGCAGCACATTTTAATGATTTTGTTTGATAAGAAACATTTTTCATTTGGCATGAAATATGGGGATTGCTAAATTCTATACCTTCCTTCCATCAAAGTGGATTGGGCATTTTGTCAGACTGGTGGTGGATTTATGAATTGTACCAATAAAGGTTACCAGTAGACAGGCATCTATTACATTTATACATTGTGTTGTAACACAGTAGGAACTGCCTTATATTGTAGCTGCCAGGAGAGAAGCTGGTGGGGATATTGACAGTGGCTGTGTTGACCTTCCTGCCTATACAAATGTTCATATTCCACAGTCTGAATGCTGGGATGATGGTGAGGGAAATGTTCTTTAATTGTATCAAAGTTTTGCTGTTTATAGTTCTTAAAATTAAACATACATGGTACCCAGGGAAGACTGTCTCTAGACAGGAATAAATTATGAGATGGCCTGTTGTCTTGATCATGTCAACATGGGGATTCCACTGAAAGACTTCTACTGATGTCTACTTGGTTCTAACAAGATTTCATTTGGACAGCCAATATTGAATGTCTTATTGCTACTCCGCCAGAATTTGTGGTACATCAATATGGATTTTTCACTAAAAGTCATCACACGACATCTCCTTGATCCAAAATGAAAAAGGTGCTGATCTGACATATACTGTGGCTTCCATTGCAGCCATCTTGAAAATACTTTTATTGCAACGTCCAAACAGTAAATGATATGGGCATGCGGTTTTCACCTGAAGACATTTTAAGATGGTACTATATGTGATACTGATTTGACATCCATCATGGCCACTGTGGCATCCATCTTGAACATTCTGTTATTGCTACTTCAAATAAAAAGACTATTTGACTAAAAATTTGACATGTTGTTTTCACCAAAAATGACTAATTATGATCTAGAGTTGGTCATGGTCACAACCACAATGAACTTGCTGAAGATTTCGTTCTCCTGAATGAAAGGACATATCAACACGGATAATGGTGTCTACTTTGTCTTAAATAAATATGGCACAAATTTCACATCCGATATTGTTGCCATAGTGGTTAATTTGAAAATTTTGTCTTAGGTTTATCAGAAATGGTTTCAACACTCATCTTTTAAAAAGGAGAAATGCTGTTTTCAGGCATTTCTTTTCAGGCATTAGAGCATGCCACTTTTTAAGTTGATATGAAAATGATAAAATTCTAAACTGCATCTACGGGTGAATGGTTCAAAGTATGTTTCATTGGAACAGCCTTTATTTGTTACCACCTATTTTGTTATTGTATGTATTTTAGTTTTCAGTGCCATAACTCAGAAATTACATTTTGTCAGTTTGGTATTGTTTGCTAAAATTTAATTACTAAAGAGGAGGAAAAAAAACCCATGTCCTTGAGAATATATCCTGAGAAAGTTAGTAGGCTGATTCTGTGGTGGAAATTGAACATGTAGCCTTCTGTGCCTTAAATACCAAGCCCAATGCCACACATACAGTAATAGAAAACAGAAGCAAATGATAAAATTCATTGCACAGAATTCAAATGCACAAGCATGATCTCTGCATTTTTTTTACAACCAGTTATTTTATATAAGACACATTGAGAAAATCTCTAGGACCCATGAAAAGAGAATACATCTTTGGAGATATACTGCAGTTTTGAAAAATGGATGACCTACTTTCTCCAAACATAACCCTCATACCAAAGACTTACAATAATGGTACTTACATCTGCCTCGCTTGGCGCTCATCATTAAGAGGTTAGTGTTAGGACTGGTCGGCCTGGTGTCATCACTATAAACTCACACTGCAGACATTGTAGCGATATGACTGAAAAATTGTTAATGCTACGTTAAAAATCCAAATAACACACACTAACGTAACCCCTAATCTCCTAATTATAATTGATATTTGAACTGTTCTTATATCTCTTTCATAATCTCAAAGAAACAAAAATTTAATAATTCTGTAAATTAGAAATTAAATTCCCAGGTCATTATCAGATGATTCCTGTCATATTTGCATGTATATCTCAATATACTGATTGCACTGAGACTTTTGTATTGTGATCCGCATCGCAGTGGAAACTATTTTGTGACATGTATCCACGGCATGTTTCGCATCTGGCCTCTCTGTCATGATATGTCTCGTAGAATGAAATGAGCAACTGTGCGTAGTTTAATTTTAAAGCTACGTTTGTATGAACTGGAGGAGTTTCTTTTCAGTTTTCTTTGCTCTTTCTCTTCCTGTAATTTTTTCCATAATGATGTGGCAAGATACTTCTTATCATTTAAAACAACATCTGATGATTTGGTCCTTTGCTTTTAATAAAACAAAAGAAGTGGTTTATGTAATAACAACTTGGACCTGATCTACCAGTGCATTGTGCGACATAAGATCTAGGTCTGTGTGATATGAAACACGTACTTTTTTATTTCCCAGTTGCTTATGTACACATAAACACCTGCTACCAAAATTTGTGTGTTCAGATTAAAACTTTGATGTTTTGCATGATTTATGCATGACCAAAACAGGGTGCATGGTTCATCACTGTATCCTGGCATCTATTACAATACTTTATGAACCAAATTCTGTTAACTTTGTTCTCTGGCTGCAGAATTTTACAGCTTTCCAAACAATTCTGTGATGGTTTAATTTTTCTGTTGTTGTCTAGATTTTTGTCTAGATTCTTCAGTTTTGCAGTTGCTCTTGTCGTGGAAACATTGAGAAAATAAGGAGACCATTGGCTTACATTATTGAATATACTAGATGTACTTGTCAGAAACAAACAGTAAAGCAATTCATACATTTTCTTTTGTTATTTAGAGGCATCCAGTAATCCCCGAATTGGAGTGGATCCCTCTCACTTCTCAAAGTTTAAGTTTGTAAATCTACCAGGGTAAGTCCACAAACATTGGAGCTTTTATTGTTTGTTTGTTTGTTCATCAGATAGAGTTTCTCATTTAATCATTGAACATGAACACAGGATAACATTGTAATTGCCAATCTTTGTTGATAACTTGCAGTTGGGGCAGGAAGAACCTGAAGATTTTTTGGGCTTACGTGGGGGTAAGGAAGAACCCTGAAGAGTTTTGGGTCTTACATTGGGAGTAAGGAAGAACCCTGAAGATTTTTTGGGCTTACACTGGGGAGCAAGAGAAAACCCTCTCAGTCTTGGGGTCTAAAGGTCAAGGTCACTTTGAATCTTTCACATGTATTGTTGTATGTTGTAGTCTAGGAAAATTTCACTTTATGGTCAGAATTTTGTGTTGGACATGAAGCTTTATTTTTTTTTTTTTAAAGCTACTACATGAACAAATTGGGTTCAGCATGAGATTCCATAAACAGTGATGCAGCTGAATACCAGTTAGTGATTGTAGTTTGTTGCATTATGGGTGACCATAGGTGCCAAGTGTACCATTTTCCCCCATATTTGTCCTGTATTTTGGATCGGAATATGGGTGTATGTTTTTCTTGTTAATAACCCAGTTTTAATTTTAAAAATTTAAGTAACGATATCGTGACATAATGACATGAAATAGCTTGAAAAAGCTAATAAACATCAGCTTGCTACTTCATCATCAACAACTCAGCCTGAACTCACAATGTCTGTAAATACCAGAGGGAACCTTGATGTAATTTGATTAAAGACCGGTTTACTAATTCTATTATAAAAATGAACTGTTTTAGTTAACTACTGTTGCTGGTGATTTATTTCACATATGTTTTCCAGACATTAAAATCAGAAAGGATTACTCATATTCTAGAATGAAAACTGTTCAGAAAGATAATCACACATAATTCAGATCATCAGTGAAAGAAGGTACATTAGAATTGATAATGATTGTAATGAAAAAAGCCCATATAAATAGCTGTCTCTGAGTGTGTTGTACTATTGCACCTTCGAAATGGGCACCACAAGAAACAGTTCTCCATTCAAAAAATGAAAGAGTGCAACACATGCAACTTTGATAATAAATAAGTTACTGTCTGACTTGACTGATCATTGAAGACATAAATAGTTATATAGGTATTCAAGTTTCAATAAACAGGATTTGTTCCTGAAAATCAGTATTTGTGTCGTAATCAGTCAGTATTTTTGTACTTGGGGGTGGCAGCTATGGGTGACAACACAGTGAAAGTACGCTCTCCTGGGTCCCAGTTGTCTCTTACTATAATAACCTATAACTCCTAGGTCCCAGTTGTCTCTTACTATAATAACCCATAACTCCTGGGTCCCAGTTATCTCTTACTATAATAACCCATAACTCCTGGATCCCAGTTGTCTCTTACTATAATAACCCATAACTCCTGGATCCCAGTTGTCTCTTACTATAATAACCCATAACTCCTGGATCCCAGTTGTCTCTTACTATAATAACCCATAACTCCTGGATCCCAGTTGTCTCTTACTATAATAACCCATAACTCCTGGGTCCCAATTACATCTTACCCATGCCATTTTACATAATGACAGCCATATGTAATGAGAAAATGTTTTCCATTTTACTGTATTTAAATTAGATCCATTTTAAAGACTTGTTTCTTTTGATTGAAATTCAAGAAAATATTGTGGACAATCCTTACCGTCCCGTTTTTAACATGCCAAAAATGTTACATGGCCAAATAAAAATATTGTGTAATGTAAGAATCACATCTAGTAAAGTTGTATATACATCTTGCTGGGGGGGAGGGGGCGAAGTATATAAAGTTGTATATACATCTTGCTTGGGGGCGGGGAGTATATAAAATTGTTTATACATCTTGCTTGGGGGGGGGGAGTATATAAAGTTGTATATACATCTTGCTGGGGGGGAGTATATAAAGTTGTATATACATCTTGCTTGGGGGGAGTATATAAAGTTGTATATACATCTTGCTTGGTGGGGGGGGAATATATAAAGTTGTATATACATCTTGCTTAGGGGGGAGTATATAAAGTTATATATACATCTTGCTTGGGGGGGCCAGTATATAAAGTTGTATATACATCTTGCTTGGTGGGGGGGAGTATATAAACTTGTATATACATCTTGCTGGGGGGGTATATAAAGTTGTATATACATCTTGCTTGGGGGGGAGTATATAAAGTTGTATATACATCTTGCTTGGTGGGGGGAGTAAATAAAGTTGTATATAAATCTTGGGGGGTGGAGTATATAAAGTTGTATATACATCTTGCTTGGGGGGTGGGGGAGTATATAAAGTTGTATATACATCTTGCTTGGTGGGGGGGAGTATATAAAGTTGTATATACATCTTGCTTGGGGGGTGGGGAGTATATAAAGTTGTATATACATCTTGCTTGGTTGGGGGGGGGAGTATATAAAGTTGTATATACATCTTGCTTGGGGGGTGGGGAGTATATAAAGTTGTATATACATCTTGCTTGGTGGGGGGGGAGTATATAAAGTTGTATATACATCTTGCTTGGGGGGAAAAAGGTCTCAATGCTAAAAGTATTGTTGTCTGTATTGGCTTGTGAAGGGTGGTCTAAAATGAAAGTTGCATTGTTATATTATAACTGAATTTTCACCAGAACAACGATCTAAATTGCTTCTTTATGTTAAAAAACCACAAATTAGCATGGAGGGATTTCAGTCCCCTCGATGTTATAGCATTGTAACCATTGACTTTTACCATATATTGTTTATTTGATTAATAATAGTAACACACTATATAGGCTTGATAAAGTTAATAACAAAGTGTAAATCCACCCACTGGCCTTTCAGGTTATTTTATATGTAAGGGAGGCAACTCATCTTCCGGTGAATGACTTGAATTTATAGTAGTAGTTTCCCATGTATATTTCACAAATGTTAATGCTTTAAACAGTAGTCTAACAATGTTTTTCAAAGAAAATTATTAAACTTGTTCATTCAGTAATGTTTCAGATGTTAATAAAAATGTTTAGTGATGAAGAATTTTGAATATTATAAAAATTGTTTAGAGCTATCTGTTTATAGTAGCTCAGCTGATCTTATTTTACCCATCCATGTCATCATTATTTTCAGTACATTGATTTTTTTCCATGACAGGCTAAGCACTTCAGAGAAGAAGGATCTTAAGAAAAACTGGAATGTACCCATTGACCAAAAAATGTGAGTGTTTTTTTTATGTTGATGGATTGCAATTTAAATTAAGCTGATGATGCATCTCCAGAAGTGTGTCTGCCCAGACAGCTGGCATCAACACTGGTTAGGTTTTGTCTCTAGGTCATTTTCTCAGACACTGTTGTTTGAGTCACAAGACTTGCTATTTTAATATTTTATGAACAGTTAAGTAAAACCGATCTTGAGAGAAGCCTCCTTCTGCAGACAAGAAGTGATCTGAAGACGGTTGGTCTTGCATAACAGCTTTTGTGCAAAAAGACAGGTTTCCTTGGTCAAAATTCAGCATTATTTAAGAAGGATGATTAACCCGAATGACCATGCATTCCTTATGATTCTTGTTAAGTTATTGCATGCATTCATCTCTTTGGTATATATTTATCTTGAAATATGAATAACATTTCTATTTGAAGATCACATGCACATGTATTAGCATATGAATTGCAACGTGAACTAAGGTAGTTTGTCTTGAGTGTTATAATCTGTTTCCTTTTCGTTGGCTGTTCTAGCATTGTTAATGTTATCATTGATCAGTTGTAGTACCATGTGTTGCGGTTTAGTCAGGATTTTGGGAAATCTGGTGTACATATATCTATCTATATATATATATATATATATATATATATATATATATATATATATATATATATATATATATATATATATTAAATGTAGAAAATCACAGCGAACTTTGGGAACTGTCGTTAAAATGTGTGGCAGCATATGATTAAAATGATCAATATAATCTGATTTATGTTGGTTCATATATTTAGATATATATTTTTTGACTGGTTTATTCAATATATTGGATGCCACAATTTTTTACACATGATCAAATATAACTTTTGATGTTGCACAATTAGTATTACAATGCATTTTAAATGTTTCTTTTGTACTATTACTACTGAAAGAAGTATTTTCATTAATGAAAGAACAGTGTGAACATCGGGGTCTATTACATTTAGTTGATGATCCCTTTTTATATAATGTTTTTTTTTTTTCTAGTTTACAATTAATTGGGAAATCTTTAAGAATTTTATTTCTTTTATAAGCAAGTGTAGTGATTGAACACTTTCAATACATAATAAATGCCAATATTTATTGATAATCTTGCTTATATTAGGCAAACTTGGATTATATTCCATAACAGAAGGAATGATATTTTCATTTCTTTGTTTTTTGATTTTACACCACTCCCTCGATAACTCGCGCCCTAATAAATCGTGAACCTGCTTATAATGCAGGGTCAGGTGCAGCTCCCATTTTTTAAACCAGAAAATACCCTAAAAATTGATCTTATTTGTTGAACTTGAAGAAAATCGCAATCAAAATTTGTAACAAACTTTGATGTATTGCTCGATTTATCGTCAAAAACGGTATATTGGACCTGAAAATTGTAATAAACACTATGAAATATCAAATTAAAAAATAGGTCATAAAATTTTGTTACATTTTCTTTCCAAACGACATTCCTAGTACACTGCATTTAACGATATGTATCAAAATTTTGATCAATGAAAATGTCACTTACGCCAAGTGGAGGCAGTACTTTAATAGATAAATACAAATTAAATAATTTTGTTATCAATTGAAATTTGTGTCCTAGTTCTATCTTTTAGTTCCTTTTAAGTGTAATTGTCATAAATGCAATGTGTCCTCTTGTAATTAAACGTACGTGTGTGTGATTTGGATTTTTAATGTAGATTTTTAAAAGAAATCATTTATATCGCTATGATGTCTGCATTGTGGCAGTTTATAGTGATGTCTAGCACTGGTACATCATGCTGCAGACATGTAGCGTGATGTCCCACCCAGTCACATTATCCTGACACCGGGCCGACCAGTTCTAACAGTAACCTCTTAATGCCAAGCGAGGCAGCTGTTTTGATTGTTGTGATCAGTGTACAGAGGTTGACAGTTATTTTATCAGTACTTAAATTGCTGAATCATAGGCCATTTTTAGTTGAAATATAAACATAACTGTTGTTTAATCTTGCAGGGCAGAGTGGTCATCAAAGCAGCAGGAAGAACAGATGGCTGAAGAAGAGAGATCTTTGTGTCGCCCTGCGTCTATCCCCAGTAACTATTCTCAGGCTTCTGCAAATGTGACTCCAGCACTGTTTCCTGCCACAGTGTTTAATTACAGTGTGGGAATAGGGAGAGGTGGCAGAGGGCAAATGAATGGTGAGTGCTAATATTGTGAACTTTTTGACCTGTAGAGAAGGCAGAGATACGTAGGTACAGGGTTCGCATGGTGTCTTGAAAAGTACTTGAAGGTCGTTTTTACTTTGAAAAGTCCTTGAAAATAAGCCTTGAAAAATATAAATTTAATCTACAAACAAATGTACAAAAGTTTCTTTTCATCCCAGACCGCTCCAGTGGCTTATTCGTTAGAGCATCTGCCTTGGATGTGGGAGGTTGTGGGTTTGAAGCCCAGCAGTCATACCAAAGACTTAAAAAATGGTACTAACAACTGCCTCGCTTGGCACTCAGCATTAAGAGTTTAGTGTTAGAACAGGTCAGCCTTGTGTCAGGATAATGTGACTGGGTGGGCATCAAGCTACATGTCCATGACATGATGCCCCAATGCTAGGCATCACTATAAAGTGCCACACTGCAGACATCGTAGCAATATGACTGAATTTTTTTAAAAAGCTACATTAAAAATCCAATCGCACACACACACACACTTCTTTTCATCCCATTAAGTCATGTAATCAGAATAAAACCGGACATGCCAACTCCTATGATTTTGCTGTAAGTCTTGAGAAAATTACCCTTTAAATACGGACTTAACGCATACTAGCAAAAACCATAGAAAAATGATTGTTGCGGAAAAATCTGGATAGTTCGTTCATCCATGTTTTTATTTGGATCTGGGTTTCATATTACAACCAGACTAACTTTACAGCAGCACTCCAGATGCTTTAAACTGCACTTATTTGTTCATGCAAAGTGTCTGCATGGTCAAACAGTTCATTATAGAATTTTTAAAAATGGCATCCAGAAAGAGATGCATGTTTAAGATGAAAGGAGCTTCTAGAAAAGTTTTAATAATCAACATAGAAGAAGGCGTATTCAGATACATGCTAATCTAAGTATGACTTGTGGCAGGAGTTATGATGGCCATTGTCATGTGAAATGGAAAAGAATTTCCAAGAATTATGTCAAGTTGAGAGATAGCAACAATCCATTGAGCTGCATAGGGTTAGGAACTAGAGTTTGTGCAACTGTACTAGTGGTAAATAAAGTCTACGCGTACTTTACAAACTTTTCAGTTGATCATAATGTTTATCATTGATGCATCAAACTTTTAATTACGTTTTCCAGCTTTTCAACAGCAGTTATTGATATTTTGTTACTCGTCAGGGTTGGCAGGTCTGTAAAACTGTTTGCTATTG
Organism: Sinohyriopsis cumingii; assembly: GCA_028554795.2. Taxonomy (NCBI): domain Eukaryota; kingdom Metazoa; phylum Mollusca; class Bivalvia; order Unionida; family Unionidae; genus Sinohyriopsis; species Sinohyriopsis cumingii. The sequence continues at coordinate 2,994,975 of CM068837.1, read as the reverse complement.
GGTGGTTTAGAACGTGAACAATCACATATTAATAAAGCACTCTCCGTTATGGATCACTGCCATCTCACCTCTGTATATGCATGGATTCAAGTCTCAGATTCAGCCTATGTGGATATGTGAGAAATCTTGCCAGTAGCTTCTTGTGGGTCGGCGATTCTTTCTGGGGTTTTCCCAGGTTCTTCCTCCACCATTAATACTGGCCACCATGTATAGCCTATCGTGTGATGAAAAAGGCGTTAAACCCTACAACAACAACAACATATTAATAATTACACATGGACTTGATTATAGAGAGCATTCAAAAATGAGCAAATCTTTTCCAATGATTCTACTTCTTTGTCAGTTTATTTTCTGTGGCAGTGGTACATCTTTGTACTTTAATTCATGGGGAATCAGCTGTTCAAACTCTCAAAGCAAAATCATGCACAAAAATTGTCCCAGTTTGTTCTTATTGAATGTCCAAGCTTCTGATTCTTGGTGAATGATCTAAAATTCGGAAGCCTATTATTGGCAGAAAGGCTCCTTTCCACACAATGTACTTTCATCTGCATGTAAATGCACCTGAACAATTTTGATGAGTAATCACGTGGCAGTATATATAAACAATTAGATACAGCGACATGCAGTCATATTTTTAAGATGCCGTGTGAATGCATCATATCATGTATCAAAGTTATTCCAGTAGTCAATTTTTCTGCCATGGACAAGTTCATGTATGCATAAATTATGCAAATTGTATATACAAATTGTAGGGATAAGTTCCATAGCCTTCTTTCATACCTGGTCAGTTGCCAAAGGCTGATGAAGGACTTGTGTGATACTGTCCTTCAGAAGTTTCAAATGTTACTCGACTGCATCCCAACAGAAAGGTTGTTGGCATTCTGTCCATCGGAGGACCAGGCGGATGAACTTTTCATGAGTTCATTTGAAGGAAGTGTTGATGGATACAGTGACCTCAAGCCAGTTCTGCAGACCTTCCTTGCGCTATCGTAGAAGAGGTTTTAGCAAGGAGATAGAAGTGGAGAACATGAAGGAAAAAATTCTGATTGCCCAGAGAATTATCTGTGAGCATGTAGGAGGCCTAGCAAATGAACAAATTTTGAAGGGACTTCTGATGACCTGCAAGTTGGCTAGGCAAAGATACCTTGAGGACGAACATTTGAAGGCCAAATCAGCTACACAGACAGCTAAAAGAAAACAAACCCTTGAATGCCTGGAGGAGTTGAAGAAAATAAAGCAATGGATTGAGGACAGCATTCAGCATATCAAGAAAACATTGGACAAATTATATGAAAAGGCAGAAACTACCTAAAAGTCTCCTTTGTTATACAAAGCAATGCATTGAAGAGAAACTGCACAAGCAGACAGAATGGAAACTATCAAAAAAGGAAATTGCTGACCATGTTAGTACTTAGTACTTAAAAAGACAGTGGTTGTAGTGTGGTCATGTGTGGAAATTATATATTTGAGTGTAGAATTTAAGGAAAAGAGTGTGACTATTCTACTTTGTCTACTTTTTATCCTTCCATTGTATTTTATTCTTCATATGATGATTTGTAACTGGCATAAAAGCAGATTCCTTGAAAAAATTGGATAAAGTCCTTGAATTTTGTCACACCAAAGGTGTATGAACCCTGAGGCATCATGGTAGTGTGATTAGGGCCTTTCTCGATAAAGTTGTTACTGTTCTGTTCTCTGCCCATATATGCTGTTACTGTTCTATTCTTTGCCCATATATACTGTTACTGTTCTATTCTCTGCCCATATATTGATTATGGCCATTACCTATCATTTCATATCATGCACAGGCGCCATCATGGGCATGTAACTGACCCTTTCAGTTAGAATTTGGCTTTCTTGTTCTGGCCTCATCTCTCAAGCCAAGTTTACAGCATGAACTGTATCACAACCTTCATCATGAAATTTTCCAGTGACAGTTTCATTTGAATGAAGAACGAGTTTGAATAAATGTTGAATTTTCAGCAATTCTAATATTTGATTACTTTGCACTTTTTTTAATAAAAAAGGTGATCTCATAACTTAATTTAATGCAGTGAGTGGAAATTACAGCTACCAGATACTGCATATTCCATTTTGTGGCAGTGAGGGGATATTTCAGCTTCCTGATACAATGTATATATACCATCTTTAGGATGGATACTTTTAAGAAATAAATGTATATTCAGGGTATTACTTGGAGAGGTTGATAGTAGGCTGTAAGTGGTTGCTGAAAAATGCACTGAAGGATGCCATGCTGTAGATGAAAGTAAATTTTATTATTAAATCCACCATGATTAGGAAAAGAGGTAAAATTAATCACAAGATTAGGAACATATAAAGAAACGGATTAGAAAAATGCATGCAGCCTCAAGAGTTGTGAATATTGAAATCAAACACTGCTAGTTTATATTTGCTAAAATTCAAGAGAAAATAGAGCTGTGTGTAGATTGCAGATGGTTGACAGATAGAGCAACAGATGAATTCAAGAGAAAAAAGAGCTGTGTGTAGATTGCTGATGGTCGACAAATAGAGCAACAGATTAATTCAAGAGAAAATAGAGCTGTGTGTAGATTGCAGATGGTCGACAAATAGACCAACAGATTAATTCAAGAGAAAATAGAGCTGTGTGTAGATTGCAGATGGTCGACAAATAGAGCAACAGATTAATTCAAGAGAAAATAGAGCTGTGTGTAGATTGCAGATGGTCGACAAATAGAGCAACAGATGAATTCAAGAGAAAATAGAGCTGTGTGTAGATTGCAGATGGTTGACAAATAGAGCAACAGATGAATTCAAGAGAAAATAGAGCTGTGTGTAGATTGCAGATGGTCGACAAATAGAGCAACAGATGAATTCAAGAGAAAATAGAGCTGTGTGTAGATTGCAGATGGTCGACAAATAGAGCTGTGTGTAGATTGCAGATGGTCGACAAATAGAGCGGTGTGTAGATTGCAGATGGTCGACAAATAGAGCAACAGATGAATTCAATAGAAAATAGAGCTGTGTGTAGATTGCAGATGGTCAACAAATAGAGCTGTGTGTAGATTGCAGATGGTCGACAAATAGAGCTGTGTGCAGATTGCAGATGGTCAACAAATAGAGCAACAGATGAATTCAACAGAAAATAGAGCTGTGTGTAGATTGCAGATGGTCGACAGATAGAGCCGTGTGTAGATTGCAGATGGTCGACAAATAGAGCAACAGATGAATTCAATAGAAAATAGAGCTGTGTGTAGATTGCAGATGGTCAACAAATAGAGCTGTGTGTAGATTGCAGATGGTCGACAAATAGAGCTGTGTGTAGATTGCAGATGGTCGACAAATAGAGCAACAGATGAATTCAACAGAAAATAGAGCTGTGTGTAGATTGCTGATGGTCAACAAATAGAGCTGAGTGTAGATTGCAGATAGTTGACAAATAGAGCTGTGTGTAGATTGCAGATGGTCGACAAATAGAGCTGTGTGTAGATTGCAGATGGTCGACAAATAGAGCAACAGATGAATTCAGTAGAAAATAGAGCTGTGTGTAGATTGCAGATGGTCAACAAATAGAGCTGAGTGTAGATTGCAGATAGTCGACAAATAGAGCTGTGTGTAGATTGCAGATGGTCGACAAATAGAGCTGTGTGTAGATTGCAGATGGTCAACAAATAGAGCAACAGATGACTTCAGCAGAAAATAGAGCTGTATGTAGATTGCAGATGGTTGACAAATAGAGCAACAGATGAATTCAGGACAGGTGATCTAGGCTAAAGCTGTACCGATGTCACTTTTTGTCGATTATGCCAGTACCGTGTATAGCCAAATATTAAAATTGCCAATACTGATTATTTCAAGAACCCGCCTGTTCTACAGTTAGTGAAAGTACTAGCATTTGATTGACAAGTAAACCATGGCATATTTTTGTTATAACTAACAATGCCTGAAATAGATGCGGATTTATGTTAACAGTTCAAATGTGGTGTCAAGCTACCATACATATGATAACTATTTCCCACATTTTATATTCCACCTTATTTCTTATTGTTAACTCATGTATGCAAATAAAACTCTTTACAAATAAAACATATTTATTCCGAATTAGTTTTTTTGGGCACATATGCTCTGTGATATGTTTCTTCGTTCCTTCTTTTAATTTAATGATGGTAGGCAATGCTTATATAATATATACGGTACAGTAATGCCAGGTCAAGTTGACTTGTGTAAGTTTCATTGGTGGGAATGGAGATCATAATTCACTTGTCGAGAAAAATTCTACAGCATTCAGTGATCATTCCTGGGATTTAGGAGGCAAATCACTCACAAACAAGCAAAGCATGTAAAGCATGGCAAAAATAAATTTCTGAACTCCTGGTTGATGGAGATGTACTTTGTGAAGCTAGCCATAAAAACAGGTGGATGCATTTAATTCTTGAATGCGTGAAATTGATGGTCGCATTATACGTTACTTATCTTACATTGCAAAGTACAATCATAGTTTTTAGTATTAAAATGTCATTGTCTAAATAGTTTCTTACAGAACTATTATTTGGAAAATAATATACATAATATAGATTTGCTTAATACCTGATGTTGGGGCCCCGAGTGGTCTAAAGCGCCCTTCGTTACGGATCACTGCCATCTCACCTCTGTCTGCATGGGTTCAAGTCTCGGATTCGGCTAATGTGGAAATGTGAGAAAGCTTGCCAGTAGCTTCTCGTGGGTCGGTGGTTCTTTCCGGGGTTTTCCCGGGTTCTTCCTCCACCATTAATACTGGCCGCCATGTATAGCCTATCGTGTGCTGAAAAATGGCATTAAACCCTACAACAACAACAATACCTGATGTTTCTATTAAAAATTAGAGAGACTGTAGGAAAGTAGATATTTTATTTTTGATAATGCATTTATTTCAGGTGAAAACAGTTAGACTTGTGCACTAATGTTGATGCGCAATGCAAAGACCATGGAAGTAGTGCAAAACAGTAATTTAATGATTTATTTTGTAATATTATGGCTGTATTGCTTGTTCTCAATAAATTAATAACTATCCCATCTTTTTCAATTCTCATTGCCTATTACATTAATAGTCTTGGAAAAATATTCACTACTTATTCAGGTGACATTTTTTGAAATTTGGCTACAAATATTGAGATTGGCGATTTTTTTATTTTTTTTTTGCAACATCTTTTTAAAAGCCAGGACCATTCCTGTAAAGTGTATGCTGGATGTTCAACAGCCACACAAGGCCTCATTGGCTGGTTGGCTGCTGTGATTGGGATGAGTGCATGCATGGTATTGATAATTTATTGTGAGCAGACAATCAGCAGTAATTTACAGCAAGCATGTTAAAAAGTAATTACTTTTAAGAATATACTGTTTTTCAATTGACCCCTAAATCAAATGTTTATTCCTTAATTTTGACTATTCAATTCTGATTTAAAATTCAAGCCATGTCAAGATGAATGTTAATATTAAATTTATATTTTGGAAGTTTGTTTACCTTGGCACGGAATATTTCTGCCAATACCGATTATACCGATTGTTCCAATAATCTGCCCGATTTTGAGTATGGCCAATTAATTGGTATAGCTTTAATCTAGGCCACCTTACCTAACCCGAATTCCCACTCTGGAATTCGTTGGCAATTTATTTCTATTGTGCTAATTCGTGCGTTATTTTAATAAAAATAAAACCCACTTAATTTTGACATGATAAAAATTAATATAATTTTACATTAACAAGCATTTATCTGTCTAAATCATCAGATCTAAGAGTAATGTTTGCATTACAGGATTGGTGAACCAGGAGCCAGTACAGGAAGTAAAACCAGGAAAGGGGCGGAGTTATGGAAGAGGAAGGGGCATCCTAAAACCTGGAGCTCTTCAACAGGAACATGTAAATGGGATTCATCGATCCACTGTTCCCCCACCACCTGGGATCTTCAGTATTGGACGAGGGAGTTTGGCAATGAGAGGTAGTGAATATTTCCCTTTTTAGAGACATTGATACAAAGACATGGGGAGGTAGCCTGTCATAAAATTTATGAAATATGAGGTGGGACGTGACATTCTCAGATTTCTAACATGTTGAACAAGTTATTAAAAGTTTACTGTGTTTGATACTAGGTGTATAGTTGTGTATACTTAGTGTATAGTTGTGTATACTTGGTATATAATTGCAAATCTTTTGCAGATCTTTTCTTTAGGTGACTATACAGTCTAATGAGAAACTTTAAACTTGGTTGCAATTGGGATTAATGTTTAGGACTACATTACCTATCATTATTACACTGCTGACCTTTCTAGGAAGGATACAACCCACATCCACATAAGAAACTTCACCTTCCAATTAGATAGTTCCAGAAAATCTAGAACTTGAAAAAACACAGAGCCATACAATTATATATACACACACACACACATATGTGCCCATGTGTCCACGATGCAGTTTGGTTATTGGGCAGCCCTAGCCAATATCCTCAAGTTCCCAAAAGGCCAAACCCTAGCCAATATCCTCAAATTCCCAAAAGGCCCAGCCATATCCTGTGGTTATCCATATCCTCAAATTCTGAAAATACTCGGCCTATGGTTCAGATCTGTTTATTTTAGATCTTGTCTGGTATTTTGACCACCTTGTGTGTTGTGATCTTTGTCAAAATCAACTTATGAACCCACTGGGCGAAGATTCTTTTGTGAACCTTGCCCTTAAAACTCTCTTCCTGTTGTTATAGTTTGGAAAAGGAATGTGACAGCTTCATGCCTTGTGACTGGAAAAAGCTTGTTCACAGTTCAGCTGCAATAATAATTTTTTCATTCATCAGTAAGTTTTTTTTTAGCAAAACAAAACAGTTTCCTGGGATGGTTCCACTCTCAATAGAGATCCCCAGTCTCAGCCATATCATGGGGATAATCAAGATAGACTGTATTGCCCAATTTGTCTATATGGTTCTATTTGTCTGCATCAAGAAGAATGAATGCTGGTAGTTTGACATACACCATTACCAGGTGGATTGATTTTCCTTACAATCAAAACAGTGTATCAGTCCACTCCAAGAGCAATCTTTCATTCATGAATATTAAAGTCCAGGAAGTTCAAGTTATTGAAGCCTTATTGACCTATCTAATTGGCTAATTGCCGGAGGATGTCAGCTACTTTGTGACAGTTCTCTACTGTTTTCTTCTTTTACTTTTGGTGTTGGGCATACCATAGCAAAGTCATATTTTCTTTGGGTCAGTTGTGGCAGCACAAAAGTGGTCCATGCAGATGCCCTTTTACAGTAGTAAGCAATCCTACCACATCAAGAGTTAATGTAAGCTATGAAAATACACACCATGCTCGTTCAGGGTTTTAAATATTCACAATAGTTATATCCATATAGTCTCCATTGGGTTAAATCACAGGAATGACCATTTTGCATGCTGTGTGATTTTCTTTGCAAGTATGATGACCTCTCCATTCCCAACAATTCAGATTTTATTTAAAGTGCATGTACTCTTCCTGTACTTAGGTGGCAACTTTTTTTATGTTTGCTCATGCTAGATGTACTTCAAATTGCTTTCAGTTCCGTCGGCAAGGTAATCAAGGTCACTGGCTGAGAAATTTACAATAGTAACCACCTGGCATTTCCTTTAACTATATGGGATGGTATTCATAATACCCATGGTTAGCCTCATTTCCCTATTAGTAGCCTCATTAATCCGATCTGGTCTAAATGACACATTGTCTTGTTAAACTTTGTCTGTTTTACTGTATACTTGATGCAGTCTTCCAGATTACCCAATAATAATTAATTGGTTCAATTGTTAGAGTACTGCTTTGCTTCAATTTGTTCAAGATATTGTAATCAGAACACTGATGTTGATAAAAAATATACCTTATGTGTAAACAAGATTAGACATGCTACCTAGTTTGTGAGTAATTTTTTCTAAGTCCATTATTCACTTTTGAGGACCTTTGAGAATACACATAATTTTATTGGTCCCCAGGAACTCATTGGTTAGCATGTCAGTCATGTTACACACGCACACCACCACCACCACCAAGGCCGCTTATGGATTGATTTCCTTGTAGATAAAACCTAAAATTTTCTTTTCAAACTTTAGCTTATTAGACATTATAAGTGTTCTTGTGTCAGAATGATGTTTTCAGTGGGATACCTTTTTATCATGTGCATTTCAACATTTAACAGTTTGGGGGATGTCTTTGCTGGTGATTTCTTATTTTTTATGCATATCCCTCCATGGGAGTATTTTTGAGAGGGATTTTCATAGAAAAAAGGCAAAAGACTGGTCTGATTGACAAAATGGTGTATTAAATGTTCTCATTGACAAAAATGGTGTAAAAAAGCATTCCAACTGTCAGTGTGTATTAAATATTCCAGTTGACAAAAATGGTGTCAAAAAGCATTCCAACTGTCAGTGTGTATTAAATATTCCAGTTGACAAAAATGATGTCAAAAAGCATTCCAACTGTCAGTGTGTATTAAACATTCCAGTTGACAAAAATGGTGTCAGAAAGCATTCCAACTGTCAGTCGTGTATTAAATGTTCCAGTTGACAAAAATAGTGTAAAAAGACATTCCAACTGTCAGTGGTGTATTAAATATTCCAGTTGACAAAAATGGTGTAAAAAAGCATTTCATCTGTCAGTGGTATATTAAATGTTCCAGTTGACAAAAATGGTGTAAAAAAGCATTCGAACTGTCAGTGGTGTATTAAATGTTCCAGTTGACAAAAATGGTGTAAAAAAGCATTCCAACTGTCAGTGGTGTATTAAATATTCCAGTTGACAAAAAGGGTGTAAAAAAGCATTCGAACTGTCAGTGTGTATTAAATATTCCAGTTGACAAAAAGGGTGTAAAAAGGCATTCCAACTGTCAGTGTGTATTAAATGTTCTGATTGACAATGAGGTTGTACAAAATGTTCAGTTAACCAATGGTGATTTTGATCAGTTGTATTATCTAGAAAGGCTAAGTTCTGATTGAAAAAAAGACTTCCAATTAGAGTAAAGGAATTAAATGAAAAACATTCTAATTCATTTCTTTTCATTTGTTTGTGCAGTTCCAGATGCCAGTTTCAGTGGCCCAATGGAACAACCATCATTTGTTGTTCCAACATTGCAGAATGGTGGAGGAGTGAGGCGACCAACTTCTTTTGGAATGGCTGGAAGCATGGCCTGTGTTACACCTCCTAGTGGTGTGTTTTTCATTTTTTGTATATATAGTGTAGCAGAAATTTCTCCAGTTGACTGAAGTTATCTCTAGTTGTCATGCAAATGAAGTTTAAAATGGCAAGGGTTAGGGTTAGCAAATGAAGTTTAAAATGGCAAGGGTTAAATAGCAAACTTTAATTAGGGATAAAAGTGTTGTAGCTTATGAATTTAGTGTATTTACCAAATGTAACTAGAAATATCAATCAGAAGCATAAATAGCTAATAACTTGGCATAAATAGCCATGACATCGTGATATCCATATCAGTCATCACAACTTGTCTGTCCAGCATCATTATGTCCATATCAGTCATCATAACATGTCTGTCCAGCATCATGATGTCCATATCAGTCATCATGATATCCATATCAGTCATCATAACATGTCTGTCCAGCATCATGATGTCCATATCAGTCATCATAACATGTCTGTCCAGCATCTTGATGTCATATCAGTTACCACAACATGTCTGTCCAGCATTATGATGTTCATATCAGTCATCATAACATGTCTGTCCAGCATCATCATGTCCATATCAGTCATCACAACATGTCTGTCCAGCATCTTGATGTCATATCAGTCATCACAACGTGTATGTCCAGCATCATGTCCATATCAGTCATCACAACATGTCTGTCCAGCATCATGTCCATATCAGTCATCACAACATGTCTGTCCAGCATCATGTCCGTATCAATCATCACAACATGTCAGTCCAGAATCGTGTCCATATCAGTCATCACATGTCTGTCCAGCATCATGTCCATATCAATCATCACAACATGATGTCAGTCCAGCATCATGTCCATATCAGTCATCACAACATGTCTGTCCAGCAGCATCATGTCTATATCAGTCATCATAACTTTGTATTGTCCTTATTGTAATACTTTTATGTCATGTTCTCTCTATTCTTTTTTTGCTGGTAGATTTCTATGTATTGATGATAGATAGATTTCTATGTATTGCTGATAGATTTCTATGTATTGATAGATAGATTTCTATGTATTGCTGGTAGATTTCTATGTATTGCTGATAGATTTCTATGTATTGATGATAGATAGATTTCTATGTATTGCTGGTAGATTTCTATGTATTGAAGATAGATAGATTTCTATGTATTGCTGATAGATTTCTATGTATTGCTGCTGATAGATTGCTATGTATTGCCGGTAGATTTCTATGTATTGATGATGATAGATTGCTGTGTATTGCTGGTAGATTTCTATGTATTGCTGGTAGATTTCTATGTATTGCTGATAGATTTCTATGTATTGATGATAGATAGATTTCTATGTATTGCTGGTAGATTTCTATGTATTGAAGATAGATAGATTTCTATGTATTGCTGATAGATTTCTATGTATTGCTGCTGATAGATTGCTATGTATTGCTGGTAGATTTCTATGTATTGATGATAGATAGATTTCTATGTATTGCTGGTAGATTACTATGTATTGCTGGTAGATTTCTATTTATTGCTGATAGGTTTCTATGTATTGTTGATAGATTGCTATGTATTGCTGGTAGATTTCTATGTATTAATGATAGATTTCTGTGTTGCTGATAGATTGCTATGTATTTGATAGATTTCTGTGTATTGCTGATAGATTTATATGTATTGCTGTTGATAGATTTCTGTGTGTTGCTGATAGATTTCTATGCATTGCTGATAGATTGCTATGTATTGCTGATTTGCCAACTGAGTTCCACTGGACCCTCAAGTTATAAGCACAGATTCTATAGCAGGCATAATTCTGTTTGGCTTTTATCTCATTGCAGATGAGACCTCCACGGATAGTCCAGCTGAAGAACCTAATCAATCCGTTAATGAAGTAAATATCCGTCATACTTTCCCAACTTAAGTATGCAGCATAAATAATAATGCATTCCATTATTTGGTTGCATGGATTAGTGTGTATAGTGTTGTCTCAGTGTAAATTAATTTTCTTTTTCTTCTTCTCCTTCTTCTTCTTCTTCTTATTGTTGTTGGTGTGAAGTCATGTTATATCTTAGGCAAGCATTAAAATTAGGTGGTATAAGTAGCAATGATGAAGCAAAATTCAGACAACAGGATCAATATTACAAGAGAGACTGAGCTATCCTGAGAGGCTTTAGAAGAGAGACGAGAGTGCTGAGAGGCCTTAGGAGAAAGATGAGTGTAATGAGAGACTTTAGAAGAGAGATGAGAGGCTTTAGGAGAGAGACGAGTGTACTGAGGGCTTTAGGAGAGAGATGGTGAACTGAGAGGCTTCAGAAGAAAGATGAGTACTGCAAGGCTTTAGGAGAGAGACAAGTGTGTGTGATTTGGATTTTTAATGTAGCTTTAACAATTTTTCAGTCATATTGCTACGATGTCTGCAGTGTGGCAGTTTATAGTGATGTCTAGCACTAGGGCATCATGCCGCAGACATGTAGCATGATGTCCCACCCAGTCACATTATCCTGACACCAGACCGACCAGTCCTAACACTAATCTCTTGATGCTGAGTGTCAAGCAAGGCAGATGTTAGTCCCATTTTTATAAGTTTTTGGTATGACTCTGCCAGGGATTGAACCCACAACCTGCCACATCTGAGGCAGATGCTTTAACCACTGAGAGACAAGTGTATTGCGAGGCTTTAGAAAAGAGATGGGTGTACTGAGAGGCTATTGAAGAGAGATAGGGTTGTTCTGAGAGGCTATTGAAGAGAGATAGGGTTGTTCTGAGAGGCAGTAGAAGAGAGATAGGGTTGTTCTGAGAGGCTTTAGGAGTGAGATGGGTATACTGAGAGATAGTGGTATGCTGAGAGGATTTAGAAGAGAGATGGGTGTACTGAGAGGATTTAGAAGAGAGATGGGTGTTCTGAGAGGACTTTGAAGAGACACAGGTGTATTGCAAGACTTAAGAAGTGACACTGTACTGAGGGGTATTAGAAGGGGGACTGGTGTACTGAGAGGAATCATAAGAGGAACATTGGTATGAAAAGGGGCTATAAAAGAGGGTTTGGTGTACACTGAGGGGCATCAAGAGAGGGGCAGTGATATATTGAGGGACGGGTGTACACTGAGGAGCATTGGAAGAGGTACTGGTGTACTGAGTGACATTAGAAGAGGGACAGGTGTACTGGGGGACATTAGAAGAGGGACAGGGGTGTACTAAGTGATGTTTGAAGAGGTGGGAGTGTACTGGGGACATTAGGAGAGGGATAGGGGTGTATACTGACAGGCATTAGAAGACGGCAGTATAAAAAGGCTGTGGTGTCCTATGGGGCAGATTACATTGGGGTTACTGAATGGCAATCTAAGGGGACATTGGGGTTACTGAATGGCAATCTAAGGGGACATTGTGGTACTGACTGGCAATCTAAGGGGACATTGTGGTACTGAATGGCAATCTAAGGGGACATTGTGGTACTGAATGGCAATCTAAGGGGACATTGGGGTTACTGAATGGCAATGTAAGGGGACATTGTGGTACTGAATGGCAATCTAAGGGGACATTGGGGTTACTGAATGGCAGTCTAAGGGGACATTGGGGTTACTGAATGGCAATCTAAGAGGACGTTGGGGTTACTGATAGGCAATCTAAGGGGACATTGGGGTTACTGAATGGCAATCTAAGAGACATTGGGGATGCTGAATGGCAATGTTGAGGTCTGGTATAATGGAGGCTATTTTGTTACCAACCATTATGCCATTATTATTTACATAATGTGTTTTTTTTATAACAGAGTGAAGCTTTTGAAGATGCTAAGAACCGAAATACAAAGAGAATCCAGAAGAAGCCTAGACAGATTGAGATTCTTGAACAGAATCTGCGAGAGGGGTACAGCCTCACCACAGAGGAGGTAAATGCTTAGGCAGGAGTATGTTTGAAACAATTATTGTGTTTCATGAGTGAGAAGCAAGATTTTGAGAAATGTTTAATATATTGAAGGATACTATATTTATTGTGGATTCGTGTCATTCTTTGTGTTTCATCCTGATACACTCTGCATCATTTGCACACACAACAGACACCAAGTACTGCTAAACAGAATAGTGACAAAAATCCAACCAAATGTCCAAAGTGCTCAGTTAAATCCTCCAAGTGATCTTGATACCTATTTTATTACTATCCATCCCAGAATGGAAAGTTGTAACAACAAGGGGTTTTCACCAAAAGACTTATTGTCATTTTGGTTGGTCCTAAATGAAAATTGCATGGCTTGGACATCCATTATGATACTGCAGCAGCCATCTTATTATTGCATCTTATCCTCAGTGGATGGTCATATCAAAATACATGCTGCCATACAGACAGCCACAGCTTGCCATCATCATATCAAAATAAATGCTGCCACTCAGACAGCCATTATAGCCATAACTTGCCATCATCATATCAAAATAAATGCTGCCACTCTGACAGCCATTATAGCCACAACTTGCCATCATCATATCAAAATAAATGCTGTCACTCTGACAGCCGTTATAGACACAACTTGCCATCTTGAACATCTTATTATTGCATCTTATCCTCAGTAGATGCTCATATCAACATAGGGTTTTACTTAAACACTTATATGATCAGTGGTTGGTCCTAAACGAAAATCGGGATTGGACATAAAGTATGGACACCATAGCAACAAGTTTGAAAATCTCGTTATCACTACTTAATAAAGTCATTTTAACTTGGTTGTCAGCAGTATACTTGGGTGTTGGTTTTAAATGAAAATTGGGCCCTTCTGACATTGTTGGTGTTGCTGACTTGAGGAATGAGGAATAATACAGAATGAGCTCAGTTAAAGTTTTGCAAATTTGATTTACAGACATGATTTTCCTCCGTTTTAAAGTGGAGTTCTATTTATATCCCACCATTAATACTGGCCGCCATGTATAGCCTATCGTGTGCAGAAAAATGGAGTTAAACCCCACAACAACAACAGCAACTATTTATATCCCTTTTGCTTGAAGTGGGGTGGGTGCATATTGACTGCCTTGTCTGACCATCTGTTTTGTAATGATAGCTCACACTGCTAAGCATAGCAATGAAATTAGGCTTGCACATTTGCAAACATACGTAGATGGCCTGTATGTGAGCAATCTTTCAGGCCATTACAACAGTGTTTCAGGCCATTACAACAGCTTTTCAGGTTTTAGACCATTTATTATTTTTGGGACTTGAGCTTGTTTCCTGAAAACTTTGCTTGCATGATGAAAGAAAATCCCCATAAGATAAAAGAAATTTTTGGTTTTACATGTTCATAAACTTGTGTAGATGACCTGACAAGATTTTTTTATGCCATTGTAGCAGTTGCTCACATTTTTCTAAACTTGTTAACATTGTTATAAAAAAATTGTGTGCATTGGGGGCATATATGTTTTACAAATTCAAATCTGGTCTCTGATTTACAGGAGAAGAAGTTATCCAAGAAAGATGACCTCACAGCAGAACTTGCAAACCTTCGGTAAGTGCTAGTCTGGTTTATGCTATGCTGTGCTAGGAGTTCTATCTTGCCTCACACCTGTTTAAGTAGAAAGCCTATTACATACATACATCAGTGTGAATAATGTTAGGCAGAAAGCCCATCACATACATACATCAGTGTGAATGATGTTAAGTAGAAAGCCCATTACATACATACATCAGGGTGAATGATGTTAGGCAGAAAGCCCATCACATACATATATCAGTGTGAATGATGTTAAGTAGAAAGCCCATTACATACATACATCAGTGTGAATGATGTTAAGTAGAAAGCCCATTACATACATACATCAGGGTGAATGATGTTAGGCAGAAAGCCCATTACATACATACATCAGTGTGAATAATGTTAAGTAGAAAGCCCATTACATACATACGTCAGGGTGAATGATGTTAGGCAGAAAGCCCATCACATACATACATCAGTGTGAATGATGTTAAGTAGAAAGCCCATTACATACATACATCAGTGTGAATGATGTTAAGTAGAAAGCCCATTACATACATACATCAGGGTGAATGATGTTAGGCAGAAAGCCCATTACATACATACATCAGTGTGAATAATGTTAAGTAGAAAGCCCATTACATACATACATCAGGGTGAATGATGTTAGGCAGAAAGCCCATTACATACATACATCAGGGTGAATGATGTTAGGCAGAAAGCCCATTACATACATACATCAGTGTGAATAATGTTAAGTAGAAAGCCCATTACATACATACGTCAGGGTGAATGATGTTAGGCAGAAAGCCCATCACATACATACATCAGTGTGAATGATGTTAAGTAGAAAGCCCATTACATACATACATCAGTGTGAATGATGTTAAGTAGAAAGCCCATTACATACATACATCAGGGTGAATGATGTTAGGCAGAAAGCCCATTACATACATACATCAGTGTGAATAATGTTAAGTAGAAAGCCCATTACATACATACATCAGGGTGAATGATGTTAGGCAGAAAGCCCATCACATACATACATCAGTGTGAATGATGTTAAGTAGAAAGCCCATTACATACATACATCAGTGTGAATGATGTTAAGTAGAAAGCCTATTACATACATACATCAGTGTGAATAATGTTAGGCAGAAAGCCCATTACATACATACATCAGGGTGAATAATGTTAGGCAGAAAGCCCATCACATAGATACATCAGTGTGAATGATGTTAAGTAGAAAGCCCATCACATACATACATCAGTGTGAATGATGTTAAGTAGAAAGCCCATTACATACATACATCAGGGTGAATGATGTTAGGCAGAAAGCCCATTACATACATACATCAGTGTGAATAATGTTAGGCAGAAAGCCCATCACATGCATACATCAGTGTGAATGATGTTAAGTAGAAAGCCCATTACATACATACATCAGTGTGAATGATGTTAAGTAGAAAGCCTATTACATACATACATCAGGGTGAATGATGTTAAGTAGAAAGCCTATTACATACATACAATTACATACATACATCAGGGTGAATGATGTTAAGTAGAAAGCCCATTACATACATACATCAGTGTGAATGATGTTAAGTAGAAAGCCTATTACATACATACATCAGGGTGAATGATGTTAAGTAGAAAGCCTATTACATACATACAATTACATACATACATCAGTGTGAATGATGTTAAGTAGAAAGCCCATTACATACATACATCAGGGTGAATGATGTTAAGTAGAAAGCCCATTACATACATACATCAGTGTGAATGATGTTAAGTAGAAAGCCTATTACATACATACATCAGGGTGAATAATGTTAAGTAGAAAGCAGAAAGCCCATTACATACATAACAATAGAAGAACTAAAGGATCAGTTTGATATTTTCTGCAAAGAAGGCATTCCCGTACTTGCCGGAGACTTCAATGGTCAGCTAAGTTCACTGTTTAGCTCCAAAGCAAATTGTTTAACATCAAACGCTAGAGGCACTATTCTGGAAAAGTTTCTGAGCGATAGACATTTAATATCTGTTAATAGTCAATCCATTTGTGAAGGGCCAGATTTTACTTTTTTCTCAACCGATGGCAAATCAAAATCTTTGATAGACCATATACTGTTGCAAAAAAGTAAATTCGATTTAGTGGTTAAGGCAGAAATAATAGATGATCATCCTTTGAACATTTCAGATCATCTTCCTGTAAAAATAGAGTTGGTCACACCTTTAGTACATAAGGCAACAATGGCTGACGAGCATATCATTCATTCCATAAATTGGAAGAAAGCCTCAGCAGAACAAATGAATAGATATAAGGAAGCAACACGCAACGAATTGTTAGCGCAAATGCATAAAGCAGAATTAGCGACGAATGTCGATATTGAAATTATTATTCAAGACACAGTAAAGATTTTACATGAAGCAGCATCTAGGTTTCTCCCCATAAAGAGGTTTTGCCCATACGCTAACCCCTATTGGAAACTATTAAACGTAAAAAAGTTTCACACGGAAATGCGGCTGAAACGCAGGGTATGGATTTCTAATGGTAGGCCAAGAGGTTGGGAATATATATCATATGCGAACTATAAGAAAGCGAAGAAATTGTTTGCAAAAGAATTATTGAAAGCTAAAGAAATATACGATAGAGAACAATTTAGTGAGCTTGAAAAGGCTGCAGAGCTCGATATTTCTACTTTCTATAAGTTTATACGGAATAAAAGAAATAAACGCGATTACATTCACGAAATCGAATCAAACGGAAAAATTGTACGCGATCACGACTCTATTAGAGAGTTATGGGCAAATCATTTCTCCAGTTTATCACTGCCTGACAATACTTATCTGTACGATGAAAATCATTACCAGATGGTCTTAGCAGAGGTCAGAAAACAAACTAAAGAAACCTATTCACACTTTGATGAACTTGTTGATAAAATCCCCACTTGAGACGAAATCAGTAGTGCAATTAGCTCTCTCAATAAAGATAAGGCATGTGGCCACGACGGTATTGTTGCTGAGCATTTACTGTTTGCGGACCCTCCAAGCAGTGTACAATTACTTGAAATTATATTCACAAAAGTGTACGAGGCCGAGAAGTACCCGTGCCACTTTAAACAAGGTTTGGTTATACCAATATTCAAAGGAGGGGGAAAGAACAAATTAGATATGAATAATTACCGCGATATAACTATAATTCCAGTGCTTCAGAAAGTTCTAGAACAAATTATATATAGTAGACTACTTATATTTTCTAAACAGATTTCTTTTCCAAATCCGTTGCAACAGGGTTTTAGAAATAATTGCGGTAGTATCACTGCAGCGTTCTGTATCAAAGAATCTATATGCTACTATTTGGATAAAAATACTCCTGTCTATGCTACATTTCTTGATAATGCTAAAGCCTTCAACACAGTTTGGCATAACGAGTTATTCTACAAGTTGTACAGACTTGGCATCAAAGGGAAGACCTGGCGCATCATGAAAGATTCGTTTGAGAGAGTAACAAGCTCTGTTTTATATGCGGGCAAGCTGTCCAAACGCTTCGATATTATGCAGGGTGTAGGACAGGGCCGTATCTTGTCTGCCTGGTTCTTTCTTGTAATGATAGATGATTTGATCACGGAATTAGATCACACTTTGCGAGGTCTAAATCTTGTTGATCTCCACCTGCCTTGTGTCTTATTAGCAGATGACACAACTGTAATGTCTAACTCGCGTCATTCAATGCAACAGCTGCTAGATACAATTTCCGACTATGCGAAAAGGTGGAGATTAAGATATAATGCAGATAAAAGTTGCACCATCTTGTTTACTAACAAAAGAACGACTGGTATACCTTCTTTTATGCTCGACAAATCTCCAATTCCGGCAGTCAAAAGTAAGAAGTATGCCGGCATACCTCTAAAATACAACTTAAAACCAAACGACGCGATAAAAGAAGCATGTGATAAAGGCAAACACTTGTTAAACTCTTTATATTTTATTGGTATCAGAGATGGAGGAATGAACCCTCTAACAAGTCTGAAGATTTGGAAAAGAATTATTCTACCCTCGGTCCTATATGGATGTGAACTATGGTCAGGTATCACAAACTCAAATATAGAAGAACTTGAGTTATGCCAGAGATATGCAGCGCGACGTATGCAAGCTTTCGATAAATATTCGCCTACGGAGGCAACAAGTAGTACCTTAGGACTCTGGTCAATGGAAGCATACATAGATAGGATGAAATTGCTCCTTTTCAACCGATTATGTAAGGGCGATTGGACTTTTATCTGGAAAAAGATTTTCATTATGCGCCTATGTCAGTATCTGAACAACCCGCTAAAACAGACGGGATTTATACCTGATATTGACAGAATAACTAAGAAATATGGTATGGGAAATGTTCTTTTAGACTATGCAGAAAGAGTACAAACTGAAGAAAAACTCATCTGGAATCGACATATTACTGATATTATCCAAAACCATGAAGAAACTACCTGGAGAGCAAATATGGAACTAAGGGATGATTTAATTCACTTCAGAAACATTCATTTGGACTTAAAACCAAGTAATATATGGTTTCTTGGGCGTAAATATCCATCCATGTTATGGCCTCTCTCTGAAGTAATGAAACTATATATCATGCCTGTTGGTAAAGTTATGGTATGCAAACTCTGTGGAAAAGAGACTGACGACAGAGCGAAACATCTTATTTTAGGCTGCGAAATGCTGCTTGAGGAACGAAATGTTTTCTTTGAGAGAGTGATTGACTCTTTAGAAGTGAGAGACGGGGTTAACTTATTCAATCAAGAAGACGATATATTGTTGGAGACACTTCTTGGAAGCAGGGTTGACTGCATGTCGTCTATTGACGATGACGTATCAGATAGGCTCATGTTGGTGACCGCAAACAGCATAGCTTCATTCTACAATAAAATGTGTGCCCTACTATCAACTAACATGCCCTAACATGATATTAAAAGTAAGTAGTAAATTAACATTAAATATAAACAATTAAAGGCCAAAGTCTTCTTGTCATATCCGCAAATTTTGTTGTCTGACAGCTGTTTGTGTGTGCGTTTATGTATTTGTTTATGTATTTGTTTATGTTTATTTCCAAGAGATTTCTATATGGTTTTCTATATTTATATATCTCATTTTGTAAACGCATTAGTTAACGATGTATATATCATGCTTGCGTTCTCGTCTATGATGTGTCTCATAATTCTATGATATGTATAATATGTATCTTAGCAACCTGATATACTCTTTGTTGTAGAGGTTACTAAGTCATTTAGACAGTCAGTCATAGATAAATGCATGCACGCACGCATACGCGCAAACAAGTATATATATGCATAAATACATGCGTCATATGAAGAAAAGAAACTACATATAGAATTACACTGTTATAAGTTTTACATTTCATTTTCGTTGCTATCTCGGACTTAATGTTATGCACATAACACTATAGACGTATTAACTTTTCGAAATATTATCATCATCATGCAACGTTTAAAAGATCAGTGGCATGCTCAGCCAAATGATTGCAGATTTGCATAATTGCAGGTATTGAGATATTTCGTTTTGTCAATACGATAGCTGAGCAGCAGGGGGGGCGAATCGGACATTTTGTCCAATCGTTATTTTGCTTAATTAATACTTTCTGCACTCAACGATCTAGTGTCGTCAGCGCCTGGTAAAAAAAAAAACGACGACGTCGTTGGGGGATCGTCCAATCGTCATTTGGTTTAATTAACACCTTCTGCGCGCCGATCCCCAGCGTCGTCAGCGTCCGGTAAGCACATCGACGACCGCGTCGATGTCATCGCCCCCTCTGCTGCTAAGTGGTTATTTACAATGAAAATTATTTACAACTAACCGAATATTTGGTCAAGTCCGATACGATATCGTGTCCGAGGATCATGTAAATTTATCGTTACGAATCCATGTGGGGTCGACTGAGCATGACTAAAAAAGTTTCGAAAAACATTAAAGTCCATGTCACCGCCGCACCATGTCTGCCAAATATTTCGTAGCGTGTGTGTATCAACGCCGTTGAACACAGCAAGAATATTACAGTTGTCTCTAATTACTTTTGGAATCTGAGTGTATCGTTGAGTGACATATATCACGTCAGTGTTCTTATGCCTGCCTCTGGAAAATATCCTAGCTGGGTTTTTTTGATTGTCTAACATAACATCATCGTACACGACTAGATTGTTAACGTCGCCATCAATATCATCAATACCCGGTGCATCATTGATATCTGTAATAAACTCGATGACATTTTTTTTAGCGATCGCTGATGCATTCTCGTTGAAATCTTTCAACACCTCGTAGCATCGTTGATCATCTACGCTAGGAGCAACCAAATACAACTTATCCCACTTCATCCATCTCATTATTAAATTGAGTAACAATTGCGTCTTGCCGGATCCAGATGGTCCGATGATAATCATCCGGATCGAGTTTGGTAACGCTGCAACATGCTTAACTGGTTCTCTTGTTTTAGTCGCCGAAAAATCAATTATATTCATATTTCTATACATAAATTATGGATCTATATTGTGTGAAGTGTAGAGTACGTACTGGCACAAATGATATGACAACCGCTACAACAAGAAATAACAGATCGGCGCTTACTGGTAAGTGTGTACAATGCGGTACAAAGAAATTTAGATTTATTTCTATTAGACCCGGAGATGTTTTAAAAAAAAGCGAGGAGGTGACATCGCAGCCAAATTGGCAAAACTCCCCGGAACACCGTGGGCAAAGTATCCAGGAGAAAAACACCTCCCAGGATATAACTACTGTGGCCCCGGAACACGATTAGATATTAGACTCGATGATCAAAATCAGCCCAAACCCGGTGAGTATCCAATAAACGCTATCGATAAGGCGTGTCATGCTCATGATGTTGCTTACAAAAGTAGCGATCTGCAACAGCGTCATATCGCGGATGTAAAATTAATTCACGCATTAAATGCTATTCCTGATAAATCCGTCAAAGAAAAATTGGCCTCATGGTTGGTAAAATCGGCTATGAAAGGTAAATTAATGATGGGCGCTGGTAATTAATAACAACATGGAATCCATCTATTATTCTCCGAGAGGATACTGGAAGGGGAAGGCCGCAATTGGTAAGCTTGCAAGCGCTGCAAAGGTAACAAAGACCACTGCGGCTAATTGGTTATCCAAACAGGCTATATGGCAAATCTATCTACCACCGCCTAAACAAATCAACTTCTCGCGCTTTGATGTCAGCGTACCTAATGAAGTTCATCAGGCTGATATACTATTTTTGCCGCATGACAACGGTTACAAATACGCGCTAACCGTAGTTGATGTTGCGAGTCAATACAAACAAGCGGAGCCGTTAAAAACAAAGTCGGCAACTGAAGTAGCCGCTGCGTTTGAAAGAATTTATCGAAGAGGCCCTCTGCGCTGGCCAAATCTATTACAAGTTGATCCCGGTAGTGAATTTCGCGGCGCTGTTTTATCAACGCTGAAACATCATAGCGTCGCGATACGACGAGGTCATACTGCGCTACATCGTGATCAGGCAATTGTTGAACGATTCAATCGGACTCTCGCTGAACGGTTATTTGGATATCAGTACGCGAAGGAATTCATCCAAGAAAAACGATCTCGTGAATGGGTTAAAAGGTTGCCAGGTGTAATTGCAGCGTTAAATAACGAGATTACCCGAGCAATCAACATGAAGCCCAGCGACGCGATTAAATACGAGTATATACCCGGAAAATCAAAAATAAATAGCGTTTCCAAGCCGATTCTCGGCAATGTCACCGTGAGATATCTATATGAACCAGGAGAGCTTGAAGGCGGTAAAAAAAGGGCTACCGATCCTATTTGGAGTGTTACCACACATAACATATCAACGATAACACGATCAACTGGTAGACCACCGATCTACAGACTGGATTCAACTGCTCCTCAGCGCGGATTTACACGCGAGCAACTACAAGTGATACCTAACGATACTCAATTACCCCCACGTGGTCTTAACTAGCGCCGTTGCGTCTATTGCACTCAAGACAGGTCAACCTCACATTGTTTTTGACATGACCGAGACTGTTATCGATCCTATCCACGGTAAATTGGCGAGTGTCTTTATCCGAATAACGCCAACTCATTATACAATTGCAACTCGCGCAGTGATTATTCTGTTGTTGTCGTAGCGAGATTATTAATTCGGCATCAATATCAAAACGCCGCTGTTTTTTTTTATCCTGTTGGCGGTAACCCGAGAGTTTTCTATCAATGACGCTTGTATCGATGGTGACCTTGTCGCCGGCTTCGTCACCGGCTCCGTCAACAACAATTCTTCGAAGCTGATTCATTCTCCGTACTCGGGACACTGCAAGATAGACTATATTTGACCATTCGATGCGATTATCAACTATCCAAACAATTGTATCCGTGATGGTTAATCCCTGCGAGGAGTGTATTGTCGTTGCGTATCCTAGCGTCCACGGGGATTTATCAGCACGTAGCGCGTCCTCGACGACACCGATATCAACGAGCACGATATCATTCAGCACGAGAATTTGTTTTTTTGTCCCCGACGCTGTCGGGGCTGGAATTTCAACTTCAATGTTCTGCCGCCGTGTGTCCGCGGGTCTATAACATAACGGTACTGGACGCGTTGGAAACTTTTCCTTATGCAACGTAAACAACTTCCGCTGAAGTGTGTCTCTGACTATCTTTCTACTCGCTACAATTAAATCGTTTGGTCTCCATGTTTCCCAGAATTCATTCAACGGCGTTTCCGGAATTACCTCGCGGATTATTTCACACTGAACTCTATCCGGCTGTAATCTGATTAGTTTTTTAACCTCGCGCAGTTGTTCATCAAGTGCTCGGTAATCAGTATCGGTTTCTTCATAATAGTCCACAAAACCCCTTAACCAATCATGTGGACCCTCGCCGACAAATGGTGGTGGTTGGCCATGGTCGCCACACATGATTACCGCTGTATTCGCGCGCAGCAACCACTCAAGAAACATTTGTAAAGTATCTAACGAAACAGTACATATCTCATCCCAGATGATAATATCGGGAATAAATTTTTCACCCATTCGATCAGGGGTCCACTCACCGCCGCTGTATCGAAAAAAGCTGTGATAAGTAACGGCGTCAACATTTCGTTGTTTTATCTCTCGCGCTAGTCTATGGGTCGGTGTAAGCACGATTATACTTGCCCGCGTTCGAAATAATTCAATTGCCCGAGTCGTCTTTCCTGACCCGCCACAGCCGCTTAAATAAACCGTCTTGTGTCTACAAATTGGATCAGAACACGATGGTGCATTAGACCATTCTGACAATTTATCACCGCGTAAGTAGTTGTTCTCAACGGTGACATCTGCTGACGGGGAATAATCGCGTCGTATTTCATTTTTAATTCTCCATGTACCCCAACTCTCGTCCGGACTAGTAAACTCGGCTACGTTTCCCTTATACTTTACGTCAATATAAAACGAATCAACTGCTACTCTAACCGCGGTATCGGGGAATCTATTTATCATCGAGAATAAATTGATAGCGGCATAACCCAGCATAGACGCCCTCAAATGCGGGTATGCTGGGCTGTCTCCATCGCTGTAGGTAACAACTGTACCCAACCTCGTTCCATTGGACAAGAAAGCTGTTTTGCAGTTCACGTATCTATTTTTTGCCACTGCGTCCTTGATTACGAAATCATATTCTGCGTCATCTATAATCAGCCGTGAGCAATATCGTTTGTAGTCGCAGTTTCTTCCACCTTGTGTGAACTTACCAATTATTCTTCTACCGAGATCTTTTGCCTCGCGGTTTCGTTGGTTAAATATCCTCCTGGACCATTCCATGATATATTCCTCGTCGGCATCGATGTGTTTTCTGGATTCGTCAATTATGCTATCTAGACGCTCCGGTTCTGGTAACCAGACTTCAGTCTGCGCTCGGTATGATATAATCGCGTCACTGACAATCAACGAAACTAGCATTTTACAATCAATCATATACCGGAGCAGCGCTATTGGCAGCCACTTCTTTTTCGCCATGTGTCTACCGATCCAAATATAGCAACAGCGATGAAGTCCTGCCGCGAACTCAAATGATACTACGCGAGCGAATCCGGTTAAATCAAAATCAGGCAGTGGTCCATTAATAGCAACACGAGTCATTTCATGTCTGGGGTGTCCAAATCGTTTGAAATACTCAGCGGCGGATCCATACCCGAGAAAACTCGCTGGATAACAGGCAACCATATCAACGGAAATCATAGCGTCGCGGCTGTATTCAGTGTTCCATAGTCCACCGTGATAGTATTCCAAACAACTGGATTGTACATCCGGTAGAAATTCCTTGCGCGTTGGTCTCCACGCATTTTTCCTTGCTGCAACATGAGCCGCAACCGATGGAATCGTAAAACAATTTGTTAGCAGTTGTTCATCATGCTCCTCAAATTCTGTGGCGGTTTTTTTCATCCTGTTGTGAAATGCTTCAGTGCGATATAATTCACCGTTTGGCCTTACAAACTGATCAAAGGTATCCGCATCGTTTTCAGCGCTGCGAAGTAACCACACTGATACAGGGTCGTTTTTACACAAACAAGCAATAGCATCAAATAGTTTCCTCTCCGCGAGAAAACCGTCCTTGGAGAATTGTTCTCCCAGGAATTCTTCGGGTATATACTTTACTGTTCTATTCCGTGGAAATATTGTGATCACGGGCGTCCATGCGTGTTCGTTATGATCGATAATTTTGATTGGGGCTCCCTTTGATTTGTACTTTGATTCGTGTAATACTTCACCGGTTATCGTTGTAACGGTTATTGGAAATCTCAGCGATGTTTCTAATCTCGCTATGTCGCTGATGGTCGCTCCACGCTCTTTTACGGTTAGTTCCCACTGGTTGATTTTGCTACGTCGTAAATCAGTCAATTTGTTTCCTCGACATGCATTTGTAAAATGCTCTATTATTCGTTCTGCTACACAATTTATCCCCGTTGACTGTTTCATCGGTTTCAGTTTTCCGATATCAGGTTTCTTATTTAACGGGTATATTCCATAAACAACTGCTGTTTCAGGATACGCTCGTTCATAGTATGGTCTGTCAATTCCGGTTAACAACCCCGGCTTGGAGTCGCGGCTGACAGTGACTGTTTTCTTGTCGCTGAAAACTGGTTCAAATTTATCACGTATGATCCAATCGCCTGATTCCACCCGGACAATGAATTTTACTCTGAAGAAATACCTTTTCCTGTCAAGTTGTGATATTATCATTGCTGCGCGGTTGTCGTTCATGGTAGCATCAACAACACCATCAATTCGAAATGTTGACCAACTATGAGATGCACCATCACGTTTGAATTCATTGATACAATCGCGTATTTTATTCAACAGGGTTTTATCGTTTATTAACGCTTTTGGTGTGTCCTTGAGGACTCTATCGAGATTGAACTTAATATTTTTCCAGGGCTTAATTACTGCTAATCTCTCAAACTCATCCATATAATTAAAACAAGTATTTAAATGAAAGAATATAGTATAATGAATCACTGCAAATGGTTGATGATTGGGTCGACAACCCCGTGCAATAAATCATGTAGAGGTGAATTCTGCGGGTATCATTTACAAAGCGTTCGTAATGGTTCTCTTGGCCCCCTCCCGTGCTTGGTTTGTCACGTCGGTGTAAGAGGAAAATCGCAGTTGTGTATTAATTGTGGCGGAAAGCGATACAGGGAACTAAAACGCTATTATGACAAGCGAATTAAAAACGCCGTCATTGACCCCACCGCCGATTTCGTCATTAAAACCCCCCAAGACTACGTTGAAAGATTCATAATTAAACCAAATAATAAATTAGACAAGTAGTATTATTATACAAATGGACCAAGAATTTCAGCCGCATCCCCTGGTCGTCAATTACGAGGCATCTCGCGACGGCATTGTTAGAAATCGTAGACTGAAGAAGCCGGTTGGATGGAAAAATAATCAGGGGTATTTGATGTTTGGTGCCGGAAAAAAGAAGTATTATGTTCACAGGATTGTATTTGAAGCATTCAACGGATTAATCGAAAATGGGCTTGTGATTGATCATATTAATAATAATAAGACTGATAATTCTCTTACAAACTTGCAAGCTATCTCGCAAAGTCAGAATACCAAAAAAGGCCAAACCGGTAAATACCCAAAGAAAGCAAAACCCGTAAAGTCATTTGATACAACAACTCACGAGGAAAAAATATTTCAGTCGATGAATGAGGCAGGAAAATATTTTGACATTTATATCGCCTCAATACGATTTGTCGCAGAAGGAATACAGAATTCAGCGATCTCAAAAAAGACCGGGCATAGAATTCGATTTTCATATATAACAGAAATCAGCGAGTGATGAAGTCACCGGCGCCTATGGCGCTGACGAGGTCACGTCTAACGAATTATTAAACACCTTCGGAATTGATACACGGGGTTTCATTTTTCTTTTTATTTAAAAACAAGATGTTTTATAAGAATAATGAATATCGAAGACATCAATAATATATTAGCCGAGATTTCAAAATTAAAAAATCAAGGAATTGAATTATCTGATGGTCTCGACAGTGAAAAAATATTATCCGATTATGAGATTATTAACGAACAGTCGAAACGGGGGCGTTTTACCCTGGCCCGCGAGAATTTTTTTATAAAACGATTACAACATACGATTAATGAGAACCTGTACCACAATGACGCAAATGCATTCATTGGACTATTCACTGCCGTTGAAATAATACGAAAAAAACTCGGACGTGTTTATGAACGACGCCGGGAGATTTCTAGTAAGATCAAAAACATTAGAAGGATTATAGACGAAAACTCCGTGGAGCCCCCGATGGTACACTCGGCGGAAAATTAGAAAATTGCGGATCAATTTACAATAATGGTAGGTGAATCACTTACTACTCGGCTAGCCAGAGAGCGGCTAGCAGCGCTTAGAAAGTTTATATTGTTACGAGACAGAGTGAGAGAGAAACTTCAAACGCGACAACAAATGCAAACTGATTTTGCTGTTGGAAGTGAACAGTTATTTGCCCCGGTAACTAAAGCGACTAAGGATGTTACGGCGGTAACTGTACCCGTTCTTGGTGCGCTTGAAAAGATAGCGGCAGAGACAAAACAAACAAAAAGGTCTTTAGAAACACTCCCTGCAAAAATAGCGGCTGCTACAACACGGAGGCCACCACCACTCGCTATAACCGAACCACAAGAACCTTATGTTACAATGGCCGACGAGGAAGAATTAGGTGCTACTGCGAAAGAACCAGAAGAAGAAATACCCGAAGAAACACCAGAAGAAGAAATACCGGAAGAAAAAGAGGGGAATATACCCCGTATTGTACTCAAGAAGAGCACAATAGATGAAATTAGAGGCTTCAGCAACAGGGAAGAATTAATTAATTTTGCTGCCAACAATTTTGCTAAGAGCATACGAGATAAGAAGCATATCAATAGCGGTTACGAGAAAAATATAAAGTCGTTAAAGGACTGGGCAAGAATAGTGTATTTAGCGAGTAAACATAAAGATGCATTACCACATCGTAGTAAATCCGATTACGACGCATTCCACAAGGAAGTTAAGAGTATAACACCAAAAAAAGGAAAAGGATACTCTGTTGGTAAAGAATCCTACGGCGTTACCTGTCCTAATAGTGTTCTCAGTGATATATCACGGCTGGAAGTACTAATCGGAGGAAAACGAGCCGGAAATAACTCTCCGGAAATAATCAATGAGGCCGCTGATATTTGCAAGCGGTTATTTGCAGGCGGTATTATGGACATTAATGCATATCGAACGCTCATAGACGAGCTCGTGGATGATTAATTGGAAAACTGGTGTTTTTAATAAGGATGATCATACACTACAACCACGATAAACCAGTACTCGTCTACGTGGTAAACTCGCGATTGCCTGTTTACCGCGCGTACTATGGAGATGGTCTCGGTAGCACCATTGCGGGGTTATTTACAAGAATGGCTCCAAAAGTAGCGCCGTTAGCCAAACAATTAGGAATGAAGGCTATTGATGTTATTCGTGATAAGGGAATCAGCGCTATTGGAGATGTTGCCGGAAGGGCGTTTTCTGCCGCACGAGACAAACTAATGTCGTTGGTGAAATCCAAGAGATTTTCAAAAAGAAAACAGAAACCACCGGTAATGCCATCAACGACAGTGATGCCTGCAAATGTCAGTAAAGTAATAAATAACGCCGTGGAAGAAAAACTAGAGTCGTTGGCGACGACTCAGTCGTTGGCGACTTCGCCATCCGCCGATGCGGCAACCAACGCGCTCATGAACGCGATAGCGGGGAGTGGTTTAAATTCAAAGAATTTACGACGAAAAAATCGCAATTGAAAACATCAACATGATAAATAATAGAATGTTTGCGCGAACCGCTGATCCCGCGTTTGATATGGACGCCCCAGTGCGCAGGGATGATTCTGTCCGTGATTATCAATTTTATTCTTATTATGCAGCGCAACCCGACCTACGATCGCGAATTGAACTTCAAGTCCAAGATACCAGTAAATATTTTTTGCCGTGTGAAGCGTTTATCGAAATCGAGGGAGAACTCGTGACAAATGCCGCCGATAATGCACCATACGCAGATGACCATCGTGTTCGAGTTGGCTTCGTCAACAACGGTATCATGGCGTTATTTGAGAGCGCCAGATATCTTATTGACGGGCGAGAAATTGAATCAATAGAACGCGAGGTTGATGTTGCAACGACGATAATTGGGTTAGCGAGATACTCGGATGATTATACAAGATCGGCGGGCCCATCTATGATGTTTGCGAAGGACACCACCAATAACGCTGACCATATTCAGTACATCAACGTGCTGGCGGAAAGAAATACCGCAACTGACCCACAGGCTGAAGCAGCCAATCCAGACCGCAGAGCAAGACCAGGCGCTAATTTCAATATTATAAAAAGCACCAACAATGATTACAATCTAGGATTCGCAGCACGAGTAGGAATGTTGCAAGGACCACGCCGACAGTTTTCATGCGCGATTCCACTCCATCACATATTTGGATTCTGCAGAAATGTCAGAAAAGTTGTCTATGGGGCTAAGCATACAATCGCGCTGACGCGAAGGGGCGATGATAACAATGCAATATGGCGTGCTGCTGGCGTCGCTGCCGGTAAAGTCATTTTAACTAAAATGGCATTGTGGATGCCGGTGCTGACTCCATCAGTTACCACGGAAGCACGATTGTTAGCATTTATGGAACAGGGAGGGAAATCGTTGTTGAGTTGGCTAGCGGTAACAACTGATGCTAAAGAGGATAACGTCGCCGATACGTTTACATGGCACCTGGCATCAAAACAAGGTGTTTCAGCCCCGCGTCATATATTCATAGCGCTGCAGAATAGGGAACGATTGGGCAGTCAAGAACACAGCCATATGATATTTGATCAATTAGGAGTCAGGGATGTTTCGCTGAGAATAAACGGACAACAGGAACCATCCGAGGACATACAGCTTAATTACGGCGACAACCATATCGCACGTGTGTATCATCGATTGCTGTCGTATATGGGTCGTGATCAAAACGTCGACACTGGTTTGCAAATATCACAACTTGATTTTAAAAAGCTGTATCCGATTTATTATTTTTCGTTGGAACATCTTGATTTAACGAGACAATCCGTCGTTGATATACACTTCCGAGCTCGTATAGCCCCGGGTGGTGTTAATTATAGAGCGGTTGCTGTCATTCTCAGCGATAAATCAATGCTGCTAGAAGGTGTTGGTGGACGAATGAGAATCGTTGATGCGCCAGTGGAAAACATGTAATTGAAAACACAAACGCGTTTACAATAAAATGTCGTATAGTGTCGTCAGTGTAGAGTTGACTGATGGTCAAGTCAAGAAATTACGATCAAAGTCGGCTAAACAATGCGGGACCACAATAACGCTGAAGCCGTCGCAGATGGCGGGTGGTAATCATAAGATATCGTTGACGGCGCGTCAAATAAAACATTTCAATGATGCGATGAAGAATAAAAAGGGTGTTCAAATAGATTTTTCAGCCGCAGCAATTAAAAACATGGAAAGGACCGGTGGGATATTTCCACTGTTAGCTGCGATTCCAGCGTTGATTGCCGCGGCCGCACCAGCAGTGGCTAAGGCGGCGGCGTTAGGAGCCGTTGGTACCGCGGCGGGGATGGCATTGAAGAAGGCAACCGGGAAAGGCTACAAAAAAAAACGACCCGTGGCCGGAAAGGGTCTAAGACTACCGGGAACCCCGTATTCATGGTACTCGGGAAAGGGTCTAAGACTACCAGGAACCGTTTATTGACTCGGGAGTCAATGACTCCCATGTCTAATTTTGATTTAATAGGCGCCGCAAACGCGCTAGCGATAAAAAACTTCAGAGGTGTTTTTATGAGGGATCAATTACCGGCGGCCCCAAGGAATACTGAAACAGGCATAATTAACCTCGATGGGTCCTCCGGAGCGGGAACTCATTGGGTTGCGTACGCGATTGATCCGCGTGCAATCGTCTATTTTGATTCATACGGGTTAGCCCCGCCGAAAGAGTTCATGCGGTATGTCCGGGCGTGTTCAGCCCGGGCGTGTTCAGCCCGGGTTTTTTATTCCACGCTGCCAACACAGCGATTAAGTGACCCACCGATATGTGGCCGTGAGGTATTGAACGTACTCGCGGCGATTTCATCATCGCGGAAACCACCTCATGTGGTTGTAAACGAATACACTAGTGGGGTTGTAGAAGCTCAACGGATTTTAGAGAATAACATTTACAATAATAATGATTGATATCTGGGGGCGACCGGTTTCGGCGCTGAAACAATCCGCGGAAACGACCGCCGCCGACATAAAAAAACTAATTGAGGATGAAATCGCTGATATGTTGAATCTAACAAGTGTTGACCCGGGCGAAATAGTTGTATTTCAAGACCGCCAGGGTAAATTGAAATCCGGTAATGTGTCACTGAATGACGTTTTAATACGACAGCGTGATGCCGCCGAGAACGCTATCGCGCTGTATACCAGCGACGGACGACTCAGACCAGGTAAACATATAGTGGAGATAGAGAGAATAATAGAATTAATCCGAGACGGTACTATAAGGTTGAATGAATCCGTGATCGAACTTGACGCGCATGTGAAAAAATCTGCCACCGAGGTGAAAAAATCTGTCACCGATATACAACTCACTACCGCTAGTTTTTTTGGAACCCCGACGGTAACCGAACCGAATCTTGCAACAATAAAAAATACTATTTTGGAGTTTACGACGCTGTCGGGCCAATTTACCTCGTTACGAAAAAATGTTAACAGGATCGATGACAACTTTGATAAATTCCTTGGTAAAAAAAATGCCAAACCGGATGAAATCACAATAACTATAAATGATATCACTGCGTATGGACAGGAAATAGAAACAATCAAAACTGATGTTGCAACGAACAAAAGGAGTGTAGACGCGCATGAACGGGAAATAGAAATAATCGGCGCTAATGTTGCAACGATCATAAATAATGTAGACTCGCATGGACGGAAAATAGAAACAATCAAAACTGATGTTACAACGATCATAAATAATATGGACACGCATACACAGGAAATAGGAACAATCAAAACTGATATTGAAGCGAACAAAAAAAATGTAGACGCATATTGGCGGGGAATAGGATTAATTAAAACTGATGTTGCAGCGAACAAAAAAGGCATAGACGTGCATACATATGAAATAGAAACAATCAAACTTGATGTTGCAGCGAACAAAAAAAGTATAACCGAGAATACACGGGAAATAGAAACAATCAAAACTAATGTTGCAGCGAACAAAAAAGATGTGGACACGCATATACAGGAAATAGGAACGATTAAAACTGATGTTGAAGCGATTAAAGACGGACTACCGAGAGTAGCAGAGCAATTCGAAAAAATAAAAATCCCTCATGAGAACATCATCAACACAGTATACACAATTCGGCATGGATCATTCGATTGGACTCCTACACAGAATACAGTAAATATCACCGCAACTGTTAAGGGCATTTATCGATTGACACTGGTTTCAATGATGCAGTTTAATATATTATCGTCGAGTTCATCCGGGTTTAACAATACAATATCAACAATTATAGACAAGAACGCAACTGAACAGTTTACAATTTATGCCGTTGATAGAAATCTAGCCCGGGCAAACATTACATGGTATGTGGAATTTGCAGCGAATCTAAGTAATTAAAAACACTAGCTCTTTTAAAATAAAAATGACCACCAAGGAAGTTGAATCAGAGGTATCACCGACGTCACATCAATATCGATTCGATACCGCAAAAGAATTTTCCGCGAACTTGAAAACGCTTTCCGAACAATACCGTGTAAAAATAAAAAAATACCGTCGTAAAATAACCGCCATCGACGCGGTCGTGTACTCGGTGTCGGGTATAGTAGCTGGCGCCGGTGTTATTTTATCCACGGTGACCACGATAACCCCGATCGCTGTTCCAATCGCTGTCTCCGCAATGACAACAGTTGCTGGAGTTGCCAACGCAATCACTAGGAAGATATCATCGTGTTTTCAGAAAAAACTCAACGAGTATACAGTAAAACATCAAATAGTATCCGACGCATACTCGAAATTATCCGGGTTGATCTCGTTATCGATTGATAATTTGTTCGTATCCGATGTTGAATTCTCCACGATGGTCCAGTTATATAGCTCCGCGATGTCAAAAATCGAGGATTTTCAACTGGAAGCCGAAACCACCTGGTTGTTAAAATTAGACACTAAAAACAACGAATAATAATAATGTCGCTGAACCCCGAAGGGTCTCAATTACTTCAGCGGATCGCGGAGAACACCACTCCGGTACAAACAAGTATGATATCGATAACATCAACGAAACCCGAATTCAGTGTGAACTTCCCATCACCGGTTCCAGTAAAGGAAATAGCGCTGGCAAAATTGCGAGTATATCACAGTTGGCCTAATATCCGAGCGGACGCATTTAACGGACAACAACCTAATAACTCGCTGGTTTTTGCACGGACAAATAAACCCGATGGGACCCCAAACTGGGAGGAGGTTACAATACCAACTGGGTCATACCAAATAGAACAAATCAATAAAGAATTTCAACGCAGGATAAAATCGATCACAGGAAAGGAATCAAAAATCGCTATTACGGTTCATGAACCGACGTTATCGTCGACGATTGAAATAAGCACACCGGGGTATATGGTTGATATTTATAACAGTTCAATAAGAACCATACTAGGATGGCCTGAGAATCCACCCGCGGACACCCCCCCATCAACTATCCTCAGACACGATAACGGAGATGGTGGTAGGCATATTGCTCCATACAACGTAAATATCGCATCAGTGATAGCGATCAATCTAGTGTGTGATGTTATCGAAGGGAGTTATCAGGTGGATACCAAGCAATCAAATCAAGCTCAACAGGGGTATATCCTTTATTCGTTTTCACCAACAGCCCCTCCGGGATTTTTGATCATTGAGAGTCCGATTAATCCGGTCTATATGCGATGCCATGATCGGTTTTTAACGAGAATTAATTTCAGACTTACCGATCAGTCAAATAACCTAATTGATCTGCAAGAGGAGGAGTTAGTGATCACTCTGTTTGTAAGATCATAGCAGCAGGGGGGGCGATGACATCGACGCGGTCGTCGATGTGCTTACCGGACGCTGACGACGCTGGGGATCGGCGCGCAGAAGGTGTTAATTAAACCAAATGACGATTGGACGATCCCCCAACGACGTCGTCGTTTTTTTTTTTACCAGGCGCTGACGACACTAGATCGTTGAGTGCAGAAAGTATTAATTAAGCAAAATAACGATTGGACAAAATGTCCGATTCGCCCCCCCTGCTGCTAGCTGACACAGTATTACTATTGTATTTATGTCAATTTTCTGTTCTATTTTATGATCTTGTATTATCATGAATTTGTTTAATCTGATGTAATCTCTTTTTAAAGAGGAAATAAAGTCAGTCAGTCAGTCAGTCAGTCATACATACATACAGCAGGGTGAATAATGTTAGGCAGAAATCCCATTACATACATACATCATGGTGAATGATGTTAAGTAGAAAGCCCATTACATACATACATCAGTGTGAATGATGTTAAGTAGAAAGCCCATTACATACATACATCAGGGTGAATGATGTTAAGTAGAAAGCCCATTACATACATACATCAGGGTGAATTATGTTCAGTAGAAAGCAGAAAGCCCATTACATACATACATCAGGGTGAATAATGTTAAGTAGAAAGCCCATTACATACATACATCAGTGTGAATGATGTTAAATAGAAAGCCCATTACATACTTACATCAGTGTGAATAATGTTAAGTAGAAAGCCCATTACATAAATACATCAGGGTGAATGATGTTAGGCAGAAAGCCCATTACATACATACATCAGTGTGAATGATGTTAAGTAGAAAGCCCATTACATACATACATCAGGGTGAATGATGTTAAGTAGAAAGCCCATTACATACATACATCAGTGTGAATGATGTTAAGTAGAAAGCCCATTACATACATACATCAGGGTGAATGATGTTAAGTAGAAAGCCGATTACATACATACATCAGTGTGAATAATGTTAGGCAGAAAGCCAAACACATACATACATCAGTGTGAATGATGTTAAGTAGAAAGCCCATTACATACATACATCAGTGTGAATGATGTTAAGTAGAAAGCCCATTACATACATACATCAGGGTGAATGATGTTAAGTAGAAAGCCCATTACATACATTCATACATCAGTGTGAATG
Source organism: Sinohyriopsis cumingii (assembly GCA_028554795.2). Lineage (NCBI taxonomy): Eukaryota > Metazoa > Mollusca > Bivalvia > Unionida > Unionidae > Sinohyriopsis > Sinohyriopsis cumingii. Next base: position 2,959,536 of record CM068837.1, on the reverse strand, counting down.
ATGTTAAGTAGAAAGCCCATTACATACATCAGTGTGAATAATGTTAGGCAGAAAGCCCATTACATACATACATCAGTGTGAATGATGTTAAGTAGAAAGCCCATTACATACATCAGTGTGAATTATGTTAAGTAGAAAGCCCATTACATACATACATCAGGGTGAATGATGTTAAGCAGAAAGCCCATTACATACATACATCAGTGTGAATGATGTTAAGTAGAAAGCCCATTACATACATACATCAGTGTGAATAATGTTAGGCAGAAAGCCCATTACATACATACATCAGTGTGAATAATGTTAAGTAGAAAGCCCATTACATACATACATCAGTGTGAATGATGTTAAGCAGAAAGCCCATTACATACATACATCAGTGTGAATGATGTTAAGTAGAAAGCCCATTACATACATACATCAGTGTGAATGATGTTAAGTAGAAAGCCCATTACATACATACATCAGTGTGAATGATGTTAAGTAGAAAGCCCATTACATACATACATCAGTGTGAATGATGTTAAGTAGAAAGCCCATTACATACATACATCAGGGTGAATAATGTTAAGTAGAAAGCCCATCACATACATACATCAGTGTGAATGATGTTAAGTAGAAGCCCATTACATACATACATCAGGGTGAATGATGTTAGGCAGAAAGCCCATTACATACATACATCAGGGTGAATGATGTTAGGCAGAAAGCCCATTACATACATACATCAGGGTGAATGATGTTAGGCAGAAAGCCCATTACATACATACATCAGGGTGAATGATGTTAGGCAGAAAGCCCATTACATACATACATCAGGGTGAATGATGTTAAGTAGAAAGCCCATTACATACATACATCAGGGTGAATGATGTTAAGTAGAAAGCCCATTACATACGTACATCAGGGTGAATGATGTTAAGTAGAAAGCCCATTACATACATATATCAGTGTGAATAATATTAGGCAGAAAGCCCATTACATACATACATTAGTGTGAATGATGTTAAATAGAAAGCCCATTACATACATCGGTGTGAATGATGTTAAATAGAAAGCCCATTACATACATACATCAGTGTGAATGATGTTAAGTAGAAAGCCCATTACATACATACATCAGGGTGAATGATGTTAAGTAGAAAGCCCATTACATACATACATCAGTGTGAATGATGTTAAGTAGTAAGCCCATTACATACATACATCAGTGTGAATGATGTTAGGCAGAAAGCCCATTACATACATACATCAGTGTGAATGATGTTAAGTAGAAAGCCCATTACATACATACATCAGTGTGAATGATGTTAAGTAGAAAGTCCATTACATACATACATCAGTGTGAATGATGTTAAGTAGAAAGCCCATTACATACATACATCAGTGTGAATGATGTTAGGCAGAAAGCCCATTACATACATACATCAGTGTGAATGATGTTAAGTAGAAAGCACATTACATACATACATCAGGATGAATAATGTTAAGTAGAAAGCCCATTACATACATACATCAGTGTGAATGATGTTAAGTAGAAAGCCCATTACATACATACATCAGGGTGAATGATGTTAAGTAGAAAGCCCATTACATACATACATCAGGGTGAATGATGTTAAGTAGAAAGCCCATTACATACATACATCAGGGTGAATGATGTTAAGTAGAAGCCCATTACATACATATATCAGTGTGAATAATATTAGGCAGAAAGCCCATTGCATACATACATCAGTGTGATTGATGTTAAATAGAAAGCCCATTACATACATACATCAGTGTGAATGATGTTAAGTAGAAGCCCATTACATACATACATCAGGGTGAATGATGTTAGGCAGAAAGCCCATTACATACATACATCAGGGTGAATGATGTTAGGCAGAAAGCCCATTACATACATACATCAGGGTGAATGATGTTAACATTAAATGTGAAAGTTACATAAGTTATGCATAAGTGGCTGCAAACTGTATTTAATATTATGTTAGAGTTGACGTTGATACACTGATATGCTAGTTATTTCTGTCTTGTTTGTACACTGATATTCTAAGTATTTCTGTCTTGTTTATACACTGATATTCTAGGTATTTCTGTCTTGTTGATACACTGATATGCTAGGTATTTCTGTCTTGTTTATACATTGATATGCTTTGTATGTCTTGTTGATACACTGATATGCTAGGTGTTTCTGTCTTGTTGATACATTGATATGCTAGGTATTTCTGTCTTGTTTATACACTGATAATGCTTTTTATTTCTTGTTGATACACTGATATGCTAGGTATTTCTGCCTTGTTTATACACTGATATGCTAGCTGTTTATGTCTTGTTTATACACTAATATGCTAGGTATTTCTGTCTTGATACACTGATATGTTAGGTATTTCTGTCTTATTTATACACTAATATGCTAGGTATTTCTGCCTTGTTTATACACTGATATGCTAGCTGTTTATGTCTTGTTTATACACTAATATGCTAGGTATTCCTGTCTTGTTGATACACTGATATGCTAGGTATTTCTGTCTTGTTGATACACTGATATGCTAGGTATTTCTGTCTTGATACACTGATATGTTAGGTATTTCTGTCTTATTTATACACTAATATGCTAGGTATTTCTGCCTTGTTTATACACTAATATGCTAGGTGTTTCTGTCTTATTTATACACTGATATGCTAGGTATTTCTGTCTTGTTGATACACTGATATGCTAGGTATTTCTGTCTTGATACACTGATATGTTAGGTATTTCTGTCTTATTTATACAGTGATATGCTAGTTATTTCTGTCTTGTTTATACACTGATATGCTAGGTATTTCTGTCTTGTTGATACACTGATATGCAAGGTATTTCTGTCTTGTTTATACACTGATATGCTAGGTATTTCTGTCTTGTTGATACACTGATATGTTAGGTATTTATGTCTTGTTTATACACTGATATGCTAGGTATTTCTGTCTTGTTTATACACTGATATGCTAGGTATTTCTGTCTTGTTTGTACACTGATATAGTAGGTATTTCTGTCTTGTTTATACATTGATATGCTAGGTATTTCTGTCTTGTTTATACACTGATATGTTAGGTATTTATGTCTTGTTTATACACTGATATGCTAGGTATTTCTGTCTTGTTTGTACACTGATATAGTAGGTATTTCTGTCTTGTTTATACATTGATATGCTAGGTATTTCTGTCTTGTTTATACACTGATGTGATAGGTATTTCTGTCTTGTTGATACACTGATATGCTAGGTATTTCTGTCTTGTTGATACACTGATATGCTATTTCTGTCTTGTTGATACACTGATATGCTAGGTATGTTTTGTTGATACACTGATATGCTAGATATGTTTTGTTTATACATTGATTTGCTAGGTATGTCTTGTTTATACACATATGCTAGGTATTTCCATCTTGCTTTTTATACACAGATATGCTTGGCATTTGTGTCTTGTTTATACACTGATATATTAAGGATTTATGTCTTGCTGTTTATACACTGATGTGTGGTTTTTATCTTTACGCAGAAAGCTTGGTTCGTAATTGTGAAAAATGTTAATGTTCCTTGTTATTGAAGTCACATATCTTCAACATTGTAAGATGCATTCAAGTTAAACATAACTATTGGCCTTCTGCAAAGCTGTGCAAGGAGTTCTGTCTTGTCTGTCTTTAAGTTGAAAGTTTGTTGCATGATGATAAAGTTCTGCATTAAAGTTTTTGAAATTCATTTGAATACCTTCCACATTGTCGCTTCTTTCATAGGTATATAGATTGTATGCTGATTCATGTTTTGAAATTCATTTGAATACCTTCCACATTCTTGCTTCTTTCACAGGTATATAGATTGTATGCTGATTCATGTTTTGAAATTCATTTGAATACCTTCCACATTCTTGCTTCTTTCAAAGGTATATAGATTGTATGCTGATTCATGTTTTGAAATTCATTTGAATACCTTCCACATTCTTGCTTCTTTCAAAGGTATATAGATTGTATGCTGATTCATGTTTTGAAATTCATTTGAATACCTTCCACATTGTCGCTTCTTTCATAGGTATATAGATCGTATGCTGATTCATGTTTTGAAATTCATTTGAATACCTTCCACATTGTTGCTTCTTTCAAAGGTATATAGATTGTATGCTGATTCATGTTTTGAAATTCATTTGAATACCTTCCACATTGTTGCTTCTTTCAAAGGTATATAGATTGTATGCTGATTCATGTTTTGAAATTCATTTGAATACCTTCCACATTCTTTCTTCTTTCATAGGTATATAGATTGTATGCTGATTCGTGTTTTGAAATTCATTTGAATACCTTCCACATTATTGCTTCTTTCAAAGGTATATAGATTGTATGCTGATTCATGTTTTGAAATTCATTTGAATACCTTCCACATTCTTGCTTCTTTCAAAGGTATATAGATTGTATGCTGATTCGTGTTTTGAAATTCATTTGAATACCTTCCACATTCTTGCTTTTTTCATAGGTATATAGATTGTATGCTGATTCATGTTTTGAAATTCATTAGAATACCTTCCACATTCTTGCTTTTTTCAAAGGTATATAGATTGTATGCTGATTCATGTTTTGAAGTTCATTTGAATACCTTCCACATTCTTGCTTCTTTCAAAGGTATATAGATTGTATGCTGATTCATGTTTTGAAGTTCATTTGAATACCTTCCACATTCTTGCTTCTTTCATAGGTATATAGATTGTATGCTGATTCATGTTTTGAAATTCATTTCAGTCTGACCATTGGGGTACTACTGCTATCAGGCTGACCATTGGGTCACAATTGCCTGTCGCCAACATGAGCAAACATATGTGTTGTATCATGGTCAACAATGTATAAAAATATTTCCAGGTACATGACTGTCAGGTACAGGGGTTATTGTGTCTGCTATAGTGGTTTCATGAGAGTCGCCATGTTGATAGAACACTTTATAGCTTTGTCATTTCTGCCTTCATCAGAAACTTGATCCAATTTTTTGGCAAATCCTTATCCAAGAGTTTGGAATGCCAGACAGTTTTAGAATGATAGGTTGTTTCTGAATATATTGATAAAGTGGAATAACAGGGATATGGGGGGGGGGCAGCACTGATGGAAATGGTATTTATGTCAGAGGCATTTTATGTTGCAGTATTTAAATTTGTTGGTTTTATGAAACACCAAATCCATAAAAAAAATCTTTTATGTCAAAAAATTTTACAAGGATTTTAAAATCCTGAGGGAGGCAGAATATGAGATAGACTGGACTGATAAGGATAATATAATATGAGACATACTGGACTGATAAAGATAATATAATATGAGACAGACTGGACTGATAAAGATAATATAATATGAGACAGACTGGACTGATAAAGATAATATAATATGAGACAGACTGGACTGATAAAGTTAATATAATATGAGACAGACTGGACTGATAAGGATAATATAATATGAGACAGACTGGACTGATAAAGATAATATAAGAATTTATTTACTGCTCCAAAGGAAGTGTGACATTTGCCAAGACTTTATCATCCAGTTATGTTTTTAAATATTATAAAAGACTTTCCAAAGAGCGTCAAGCATTGTATGTTCATTTCCTTTCTTCTTATTTCTTTTCAGAATGTAGGAAATGGACTTGACACAGAGTTATTCATTGTACATGAAGAGAATTATGTTACCTAAGTGTAAACCGTGTCTATTGTTTGTCATAATATAGATTATTTTTTATAAGAACACAAATTTGTGAAGATTATTTTTTTATTCTTCTGATTTGTACTGATTCAGAACTCGTTTTGTTCTGTCAGTAATAAAAGAAAGCCACCATATATTTGCACCTGGTATGTGTTTTTGACTTTGTGGTGATATTATTTCTACAGGTCATAGACTTAAATAGCTTTTGGGGTGGTTTCTTGTCCATCATCCGTGAAATTTTATGTAGACCTTCACCCCATGGTCTGGTTGGTCCTATATGAAAATGGTGATGTTCGGACATCCAACGTGAAGTTATTGCAACTCTTGGTTGTATGACCATATTAACATGGCCTTTTCACTAAAAGACTTTCATGATACTTTTGTTGGTCCTGTATGATCTCATGTCCAAAATAGCCACCACAAAGGCCATCTCGTGTCCAAAATAGCCACCACAAAGGACATCTCATGTCCATAATAGCCACCACAAAGAACATTCATGTCCAAAATAGCCACCAACATTGCCATCTTAAAAGTATGGGGATTTCACCAAAAAGCTGATTGTGTTGTCCATGTGGTCCTAAATGAAAATGGTTCCTTTTTGCTGTCCAATATGGCATCTTGAAAATTTTATCACTAATCCTGAATGGATGGTCATATCAGTGGGGGATTCTGATGATATCTAGTTGGTCATATCAATGGGGGATTCTGATGATATCTAGTTGGTCATATCAATGGGGGATTCTGATGATATCTAGTTGGTCATATCAATGGGGGATTCTGATGATATCTAGTTGGTCATATCAATGGGGGATTCTGATGATATCTAGTTGGTCATATCAGTGGGGGATTCTGATGATATCTAGTTGGTCATATCAATGGGGGATTCTGATGATATCTAGTTGGTCATATCAATGGGGGATTCTGATGATATCTAGTTGGTCATATCAGTGGGGGATTCTGATGATATCTAGTTGGTCATATCAATGGGGGATTCTGATGATATCTAGTTGGTCATATCAGTGGGGGATTCTGATGATATCTAGTTGGTCATATCAGTGGGGGATTCTGATGATATCTAGTTGGTCATATCAGTGGGGGATTCTGATGATATCTAGTTGGTCATATCAGTGGGGGATTCTGATGATATCTAGTTGGTCATATCAGTGGGGGATTCTGATGATATCTAGTTGGATTTTGATGATATCTAGTTGGTCATATCAATGGGGGATTCTGATGATATCTAGTTGGATTTTGATGATATCTAGTTGGTCATATCAATGGGGGATTCTGATGATATCTAGTTGGTCATATCAATGGGGGATTCTGATGATATCTAGTTGGTCATATCAATGGGGGATTCTGATGATATCTAGTTGGTCCTAGTGCCGATCTAATGGCCAGTATGGCTGCAACAGTAGCCATCTTGAAAATCTTAATATGGTTGCTGTGCAAAATGTAATATTGCCTCCTTGCCAGAAGACTTTATCTGATGTCCAGTATGGACACCACAGTGGCCATCTTGAAACTCTTCTTGCTGTTACTCTTGCTCATTGAAAAGTGCTGTAACCAGGGGGTGTTGCCAGAAAACTTTTTTCAATGTCTACTTGAGCCTAATTTCATATGTTGCTGATCTGATATCCAGTATGACCACCACAGTGACCATCTTGAAAGTCTTGTAATCACTAGTTCTTCAGAATGAATGGTGATATCAGCATGTTTTTTGTTGAAAGACTTGAGCTAATTACTTGGTTGTAAATAACAATGGTGTTGAAAGACTTGAGCTAATTACTTGGTTGTAAATAACAGTGGTGTTGAAAGACTTGAGCAAATTACTTGGTTGTAAATAACAATGGTGTTGAAAGACTTGAGCTAATTACTTGGTTGTAAATAACAATGGTGCTAATCCGATTTCTCCTAGATTGGTCATATTGACATTTTTCTTTCACCAAAAGTCATATGATGTCTATTTGGTACCAAGTTTGGATGGTATCCAATATGGCCACCACTATCATGAAATTATTTTATATGTATTCTTTCAAAATGTTGTATCATCGCTGTGTTTTGACCAGACGACTTCTTATGATGTGTTATTGATCCTAAATAAATATGTTGTAAATCTGTTGTCCACACAGCAGCTAATTTTGAAAAGAAAAGAAGTATCACTGAATAAATGGTTTCAACAATTAGCAGTTAAAAGGAAGAAATTGTCCCATGTTTGAATTCATTAAATTCTTTTAAACGAGTACTGTATCAGTCCCTTTGAGGAACTCATTTTTCTTCTTGGAAGTCCCCTATAGAAACTGTTTAGTCTTACAAATTGTTTTTCTCAGAGATTTTAAATTTTAATTTTTCTCAGGGATATTTATAATTGGTGTTCAAGGTTAAACTTGCCATACCTGCATTTGAGTCCCACTTAAAGGAATACTTTGAATATAACCCACTTAAAGGCATACTTTGAATATATTTATGCTCAGCTTAGTTCAAGTGTAAGCCTAGTTTGAAATTTTTTGGTAAAATTCTGGTAGAATTTCCATTTTTTTTAAAAAAAATAAACCAAACAAAAACAAATTATGTCTGTGATAATTGTGGTTCCTATACATGTAGGAAATTTGTTCAAACTTGTATAACCATGGTATAAATATGTAAGGCTAGATATGCAAACTTGTATAACCATGGCATAAATATATAAGGCTAGATATGAGTGATGTGCATTTAGATTTTATCATGCCTATGTCCTTTATGCATTGTCTTCCATCTGAAACAGTTTATCAAAAATCTGAAACATTTTGTTTTGTCCCCACTGTTCCATCTATTGCACTTTCACTTAACTGTTGTAACTTGATTCCATTTGAGAATGAAACTTGGTATACTAAATGTCCTTCTTAGAATATATGTCATATACCACATAGTGTCCTATCTTTGGTCAGTGTGAGAGCTGAATATTTTAATTACTACCTCACCCTTTTTATGTCTTCCATTATACAACTTTAAAGCTGTTTGTAAATCGTCATTGGAATGTGTGTCATGTACTTTTGTTGGTGTTTTTAAGGTGAAAGTCATAGCTCGTTTTTTAATTTTTCCTTTAACTTAAAATCAAGTGATGAAACTTTGATTACTTGTACATTATCACTACAAGGTGTGGTGCATACTGCATTATGGTCATGCCTTGTACATTATCACTACAAAGTGTGGTGCGTACTGCATTAGGGTCATGTCTTGTACATATCACTACAAAGTGTGGTGCGTACTGCATTATGGTCATGTTTTGTACATTATCACTACAAGGTGTGGTGCATACTGCATTAGCGTAACTTGACATTTTTCTTTCACCAAAAGTCATATGATGTCTATTTGGTACCAAGTTTGGATGGTATCCAATATGGCCACCACTATCATGAAATTATTTTATATGTATTCTTTCAAAATGTTGTATCATTGCTGTGTTTTGACCAGACGACTTCTTATGATGTGTTATTGATCCTAAATAAATATGTTGTAAATCTGTTGTCCACACAGCAGCTAATTTTGAAAAGAAAAGAAGTATCACTGAATAAATGGTTTCAACAATTAGCAGTTAAAAGGAAGAAATTGTCCCATGTTTGAATTCATTAAATTCTTTTAAACGAGTACTGTATCAGTCCCTTTGAGGAACTCATTTTTCTTCTTGGAAGTCCCCTATAGAAACTGTTTAGTCTTACAAATTGTTTTTCTCAGAGATTTTAAATTTTAATTTTTCTCAGGGATATTTATAATTGGTGTTCAAGGTTAAACTTGCCATACCTGCATTTGAGTCCCACTTAAAGGAATACTTTGAATATAACCCACTTAAAGGCATACTTTGAATATATTTATGCTCAGCTTAGTTCAAGTGTAAGCCTAGTTTGAAATTTTTTGGTAAAATTCTGGTAGAATTTCCATTTTTTTTAAAAAAAAATAAACCAAACAAAAACAAACTATGTCTGTGATAATTGTGGTTCCTATACATGTAGGAAATTTGTTCAAACTTGTATAACCATGGTATAAATATGTAAGGCTAGATATGCAAACTTGTATAACCATGGCATAAATATATAAGGCTAGATATGAGTGATGTGCATTTAGATTTTATCATGCCTATGTCCTTTATGCATTGTCTTCCATCTGAAACAGTTTATCAAAAATCTGAAACATTTTGTTTTGTCCCCACTGTTCCATCTATTGCACTTTCACTTAACTATTGTAACTTGATTCCATTTGAGAATGAAACTTGGTATACTAAATGTCCTTCTTAGAATATATGTCATATACCACATAGTGTCCTATCTTTGGTCAGTGTGATATTTTAATTACTACCTCACCCTTTTTTTTCTCTTCCATTATACAACTTTAAAGCTGTTTGTAAATCGTCATTGAAATGTGTGTCATGTACCACTTTTGTTGGTATTGTCTTTAAGGTGAAAGTCGTAGCTAGTTTTTTAATTTTTCCTTTAACTTAAAATCAAGTGATGAAACTTTGATTACTTGTACCTTATCACTACAAGGTGTGGTGCGTACTGCATTAGGGTCCTGTCTTGTACATTATCACTACAAGGTGTGGTGCGTATGGCATTATGGTCCTGTCTTGTACATTATCACTACAAGGTATGGTGCGCACTGCATTAGGGTCCTGTCTTGTACATTATCACTACAAAGTGTGGTGCGTACTGCATTAGGGTCCTGTCTTGTACATTATCACTACAAGGTGTGGTGTCTACTGCATTAGGGTCCTGTCTTGTACATTATCACTACAAGGTGTGGTGCCTACTGCATTAGAGTCCTGTCTTGTACATTACTACAAGGTGTGGTGCATACTGCATTAGCGTAACTTGAAAATATTTTGGGTTTAAGGGATGGAACTTGGTATTATTATACATTAAGACTTGAAGGTGTCACTTAAAACATGCATCATTTGCAATAAATGTCAGTTAGAAATGCAGCAGATATATTTTGTCCCCAAACATTTGCTGTATACAAGACTAGCATTGTCATTAAGGAACAGTCCAGATGTATTATGAATTGTACTACTTGATGTGCTCTGACCCCATCCACAACTTATTTGGTCATCCTGATGGGTGTACGCTTACCCTGAGAAGCTTGTTAGCAAGATTGCACAAACTAAACTCAACATAAGCAGATTTATTTTCATTGCTTATTTTTATCCATCTGTAGATGAACTGATTTAAAAGCCACTGCTGAAGAAGAAAAAAGATCAAAATTTTATAACTGGTTTTAAACTTGACCTTTGCACAATTAACAAAAGACTACTTAAAGGAAATAAACTGCATTGGTAGGTATGTTTCCATTTGTATATGTAGATTTATGACCAGGTCTAAATTTTCAAATTTTTTGAACATTATTCCTAGAATTGTAGGCCTATAGTGGGGGCATAATTCCTGGAATTGTAGGCCTATAGTGGGGGCATAATTCCTGGAATTGTTGGCATGTAGTGGGGGCATAATTCCTGGAATTGTTGGCATGTAGTGGGGGCATAATTCCTGGAATTGTCGGCATGTAGTAGAGGCATAATTGTTTAACAGCTTATCAACTCCAAATGTTTTTGACTTCTTTTTAGATTAAGCTTTAATGTGATGTTGTACACTGTACGGGCATTGCAGCTTATGTGTGGAGTCGTGCATGTAATTTAATTAATAGACTCTCCCATTTGATGTTGGAGATATCCTTGTTTTGTAGCCACAGGTAAGGTGGTCATAACTGTTCCAGAATAAAAATGGGTGGATGGGTATCAAGTCACTTAATGATATTAAAAGGGGGGGGGGTAGGTAACTCTAACAGTTTTAAGTATACTAAATCAACCAGTCAGCTTGAAGTTTGACTGGTGTTGGGGTCTTTAACAAGTGTCTTCTACCCCATCCAGTACTATGATATTCATTTCTGGAACAGTTGTCAGCATAAAGGAAGAATCTTCAGGCAATCATTGAAGTCCTTACCTCCACTAACGTGAACGTGAACAATCACATATTAATAAAGCACTCTCCGTTATGGATCACTGCCATCTCACCTCTGTATATGCATGGATTCAAGTCTCAGATTCAGCCAATGTGGGCATGTGAGAAAGCCTGCCAGTAGCTTCTCGTGGGTCGGTGGTTCTTTCCGGGGTTTTCCGGGTTCTTCCTCCACCATTAATACTGGCCGCCATGTATAGCCTATCGTGCTGAAAAATGGCGTTAAACCCAACAACTACAACTACAACTACTACCTCCACTAATATACAATTTATGGGTAACTGATAATATGGCCAGTAATTTAGAAAAACAATTTAATGATACTTTTAGTTTTAATTTTTTTGTTGAAAGGGCTGATTGTTTTATATATTGTCAAGTCATCAATCTTTTGAAGCAGTCATGTGATGCAATCCAAAAACTTTTAAGACAACAGATGTAGCTTGTGACTCTTTTACAATTTTTATTGCATTGCATTATAAATTTGCTACAGGTTTTCATTATTGTATTGGACTGTGATCCTCATTGAAATAAAGTCCTTATAATGGATTGGTTACAAGTTTTACTTCTTGTCATTGATACCTTCATTTACAGACATTTTGCAGAATTTTAACTAAGTCTTATCAAAAATCACCCTTAAGATACGGATTTACGGCATACAGGCAAAAACTACAGAAAAATGATCATTGCCGAAAAATCCGGATAATTGGTTCGTCCATGTTTGATTTGGATCCGGCTTTCATATAAGAATTAGTACAATTAGTCCAGGAACCAGACTATACAGCAGCACCCTAGACGCTTTAAAATGCACTTATTTGTTCATGCGGAGCGTCTGCATGATCAAACCAGAAGTTTGAATTGAAATTATACGTTTAAGGAATGCCAAATCAATTTCCCCACGCTAAGGCTCGACATGGCCCTGATCGCGAACACTTAATATTCAAATGAGATCCCGCTGAATGGAATACCGTCCTCTCATTGGTTAAAAGAAAATGACTTCCTGTATTTATATATAACTTATATTCAGTTGGCCAATGAAAAGGTAGTACTTCATTCATTGTGTTGTTCTTGCATATTAACACATTAACCCCTGGAGGTTTTTGCCAATTTTGCCTGAAAATCGAGTAGGAAACACATTTTGAAAGCTATTTCTGAATAGACTCGAAAACATAAAATCCCCGGTCATCTTTCAATAACATACTTCCTAGTTGTGTTAGAAACATCGTTTTTCGTTGGGTATTTGACTCGCGCATGAGCAGAAGAGCAAAAGTTTGGGGGTTTTTTTTTTTGATTGTTAAACGGAGCCATTATTTTTGTATGGAGACCACTCTTTATTCCAAATGCCTATCTTATCCTGCTTTTTGCAAAGGCTCATCTGTCTGTCTGCAGTTCATACCAGTTTGCCTTACATCTGAGACCAAAAAGTCTAAAATCCGGACACAAAATGGGATTCCGACCACGGGCGAATTTTACGTTTAAAAAAAAAGTCGGGTCCAAAAAATGAGGGTTCTCTATCTGTATTTTGTAGTGCAACTAGATATTCCAGATTATTTAGTATCATTGTAGAGCTACATCTGTCTACCTTTCTATAATACCATCCACTTTAGTGTATCATGCATGACCATGACGCCCCGTAAAGTCGTTGCTAGGGGGTTAATGTGTTAAGCATGGCACTGTGCTTGATTATCACCCATTTGATTTGACATGGCAAGAGCCTGCAGCCAATTACTTTTATCAACGACAGTTAAAGCATACGTTTCATGCCGTACAAATAAAACAATTTTGATCTGTTGTTGCACACTGTACCTGCATATCTATTAGGGTCCACAGTTCTGTATGTTGTACATATGATATAGACGTGTCGTTGCATAATGTACCTGAGGACCTATTAACGTCCAGTCCTGTATGTTATACAGACGTGTCATTTCATAATGTAAGTGAGGACCTATCAACGTCCACGGTCCTGTATGTTATACAGATGATTCAGACGTGTCATTGCATAATGCAACTGAGGACCTATCATTGTCAACAGTCCTGTATGTTGTACATATGATACAGACGTGTCATTGCATAATGTACCTGAGGACCTATCAACGTCCACAGTCCTGTATGTTATACAGATATAGACGTGTCATTGCATAATGTAACTGAGGACCTATCAACGTCAACAGTCCGGTATGTTATACAGATACAGACGTGTCATTACATAATGTAACTGAGGACCTATCAACGTCAACAGTCCTGTATGTTATACAGATGACACAGACGTGTCATTGCACAATGCAACTGAAGACCTATCAACGTCCAGTCCTGTATGTTATACAGACATGTCATTGCATAATGTAACTGAGGACCTATCAACGTCCACGGACATGTATGTTATACAGACGTGTCATTGCATAATGTAACTGAAGACCTATCAACGTCCACAGTCCGGTGTGTTATACAGATACAGACGTGTCATTGCATAATGTAACTGAGGACCTATCAACGTCCACAGTCCTGTATGTTATACAGATATAGACGTATCATTGCATAATGTGACTGAGGACTTGTCAACGTCCACAGTCCGGTACAGATACAGACGTGTCATTGCATAATGTAACTGAGGACCTATCAACGTCAACAGTCCTGTATGTTATACAGATGATACAGATGTGTCATTGCATAATGCAACTGAAGACCTATCAACGCCCAGTCCTGTATGTTATACAGACATGTCATTGCATAATGTAACTGAGGACCTATCAACGTCCACGGTCATGTATGTTTTACAGACGTGTCATTGCATAATGTAACTGAAGACCTATCAACGTCCACTGTCCTGTATGTTATACAGATGATGTCTAACAACATCGTCTGTCGTCGTCTAATGTACAAGCAAATCTATCAGGGTCATTGTAGCAAGAGCCCAAACAACCTCCGCAAATGCCAGGGGGGTGAGTGGGAATAGAGGACACAGTTTCCACCATTAAATTGTATAGCCATCATTTAAAAAAGTACACTCTGTAAAACTTATCTTTATTAATTGTTGCACTTGTATATGAAACGTAACCCTTATTTACTAATGACAGCTAAGTCGGATATTGTTCTATACCTCTTAAGTGTATGTGCGTGCGGTGATTTGGATTTTTTAACAAATTTCCAGTCATATCCCTACGTTGTCTGCAGTGTGGCAGTTTATAGTGATATCTAGCACTGGGGCATCATGCCGCAGACATGTAGCACGATGTACCCCACCCAGTCACATTATCCTGACACCAGGCCAAACCATTTGTATGACTCGGCCAGGGTTTGAACACGCTACCTCCCGCTTCTGAGGCGCCTCTTAAGTGTACTTTTTGTTTTTACAGTTTAAAAATAAAAACTTTTACCAAAAATCAAAGTTAAGAATCTTGTGTTGGACCAATTCGCACAGTGGAAGTCATCTTCACGGAAATATTTAATACAAGGTTAAGAAAAAAAGAATATTACTAGACTTACAATCGATATATTCAACTAAGAATGTCTGTTTAAAGTATACAAAATGGAAATCTTTTAGAGGGGAATTTTAGCTGACCATTAAAAATTAAAATGGAATTCATGTTTAAAGGCGAATTTTAGCTGACCAATGAAAATGGAACAAATGCAGTCTCCTTAGTATCCATGATTTCGCTGTAAGTACACCATTGCGTCTTTTCTAAGATGGAAGCTAAGGTGACCGTAATATCATCGGTGGTTCAAGGGCCACACCACTGATGGGGAAACCACACAATTTTGATGGATTATATCATTAAAGCCTTCTACCATGGACCGCTCAGGTGGCTTAATTGTTTTAGCGCGTCCACCTCGGATGCGTGAGGTTGCTGGTTAGAACCCCGGCCGAGTCATAGCAAAAGCTTATAAAAATTGTACTGGCAGCTGCCTAATTTGGCGCTCAGCGTTATGTCAGAGTGCCAAACATCTCTATAACGTGTTACACTGTAGACATCGGAGCGATATGACTGAAAAATTGTTAAAGTTGCGTTAAAATCCAAATCACACACCTTCTACCATGTTTGATCATAGTTGACTCGGTTGTTATGGAATGAGGAGTCGTGGTAACTCGGTTGAGCGTCGGACTTCTATTCCACGATTTGTAGATTCGATACCTGCCCAGTCCAGCCAGTCACTGAGAAGGGCACTTAACTCCTCAGCATGATGTAGCCAGCAATGTGTTTCAAAACGTGTCGTTAATGAAACGAACTATTCTGGAGAAGCTGAAAATCGGTTTTTCATTTGGTTGCGATGAAAGTAGTAAGGTGGGATACTTTACGGACAATGGAAATTCCAGTCAAAACACCCCTGGGACACTTTACGGACAATGGAAATTTAACATGGCGAAAAATCGTGGGAACATATACGGACAAGGGGAATTAACATGGGAATAAATCGTGGGACACTTTACGGACAAGGGGAATTTAACATGGGAATAAATCGTGGGACACTCTACGGACAAGGGGAATTTAACATGGGATTTTTTTTTAAAAATTTTTTTTAAAAAAGGGGTAGGCAATTCAAAGACTATCTCTTTTCGAGAAATATGGCTGGCCCTGAAAAGGGCCTTTGGTTTATGTTAATATGCCCTTAACATAAAGGACATTTGCGACATCTTCTTTTCCTCAAACTTCGTCTTACAGCAGGGCCGTACATCAGAGTCCTCTTGAGGCAACCTTGTCTCTCTATATAGACTCTTCTTATCCACAGGCTGCTGTTGGTCCTATAGACAACGGTCCACTTGGATCGGACATACATGAGCATGTCCGTCCTGAACATCATCGTTGACACAAGGGTTGAAGATTCAACGTCGGTCCACATGTTGAGGCTCCGAGAATAGGTGAATCAATGCAGTGAACGGCGCTTATTTATAGGGACAGAAAGGATTGAAACGGATTGAGTTCATTCACCAATCCGAACACGCGTTACAGAATTCAGTCAGCCCGCATCCAATCCGAAGAGAGCAGTCTGTGACGTCACGTAGTCAATATAGATTCGCTAGCGCTTGTGTGCAGTCAATCTATGCGATAGTGATTCAACATGACGGAAACTCAGAAAACGATCCAGTGGGGTGCACCAGCAGGGGAGACCGCCCAAGGGAACCCTGACTTACTTTCAGAAGAGGTGAATTGGGATTTTGTGGATTTTCTCTCCTCGCAAGAATTTGTTCCGGAACCTTCGTTACCTTCTTCATTACCGCAAGTGGAGAATTTTAGACAGAGACAGAAAGAAGAATTGGAGAAATTTATACAACGACAAAAGGAAGCGGAACAGGCTTTTCTCCTACAGCAACAGCAACAGCAAGAAGAAGAGGTAAGAAAAAAACAACAGCAAGAAGAAGTAGCAGCAAAGAAACAAGAGGGTGAAAATCAAACGGTCACGGTACTGTTGGACATTTTAGCGGAGTTAAGAAGTCTGAAACAAATGTATCAGACTTCTTTATCACGACCGAAGAGAATACGACCTTCCCGAGCCAAACATGTCAACCCTGTGACTAAGCCTACCGTACCACCCTTAGTGATTTCAACTCAATCATTATCATCATTACGCAGTCCAGAAGTAGGCCTTGGCCGTGGCAAAGGCTTAAGGCAGTTAAAATTGATTGCTTAAACTCACCCCTGCACCATAAAGAAAAAAGGCCCTTTTCAGGGCCACCCACATTTCTCGAAAAGAAATACAATTTCAATTTGCCAATAACTCAAAAAAAAAAAAACTCACCCATGTTACCCTTATAGTACGTGTCTGTGTATGAGTGCGTGAGTGTAGCTTCTTATTTTAAAATCAGAACTCAAAGACTCTTACCTTATATCATTCATTTATTCTTTTCTCCATTTTTTACAATCCAATTCACAATTCACAACACAACACTTTAATAAAAAGTTCATTGATTTCTCCTTCTTTAGTCTCTCTGTTTTTTGAATTTCTTCACTGTCACACTCTTTTCCTCTTCTTCTTTCTCCTCGCTTTCTTCCCTTCTTCTTTTCTTCTCGTGTTTCTTTGCCTCATTTAAATAGAATTGTCTTTTTTCTTCCTCTTCTTCCTCTGAAGAATCCCTCTCTTCTTCTGAAGAATTCCTCTTTTCTTCTGACTCCTCTTGTTTCTTTTTGGGGCAATCTGGAGACCAATGTCCTTTTTCTTTACAATAATAACAGGTATCTTGACTTTTGTCTTTTTTATCCCCTGTTTTTTTTCTTTTTTGACGGTCTGGACACTCTGAAGACCAATGCCCTTTCTTCTGACAGATATAGCAAGTATCTTGACTTTTATCTCTAAAGGAAGGAGAGTAGTAAGTAGGCTGGTCTGAAGAGAATTTTCTAATGACCCCTCGCAAAGCTCTGACGAAACGTTCCATCTGGTTAGTCTCTTCCATCGTTGTGCTCGGCTTGAGAGTGAAATGAATAGTGAAAGGACAAGACACACACCCTTTTATATACGCTGGTCTGCTATGACTATAAAGTAGTTTATGGTGTTTGAACTTGAGTCATTTGACTTTTTGCTTTCAAGATGAAACGATCCCATTCATTCGAGAAGAAAGAAGAAGAAGAAAGTAAGAGGCAGAAACGTGATCTATCGCCTCGTACCAGGGCTGAAATCTTGGCACAAATTCATGCCAGTGATTTTGAAGAGGACATGAGTGAACCAGAATCCCAACCCTCTAAACCAAGTTCATCACCCTTAGTCAACCCTGAAAAGTATTATTCCATTCGAGAGACGGAAAAGCGCTCCTCTAGAAAATTTAGAACTACGGCTTACAAATACACGGTGAAGTTTAAAGATTTCAAGGCTGAAGTGCCGTTAGAGAAAGCAGAAGTGTTCATCACCGAGGTGTGGGATTCTTTGCTCACTGCACTCAAGCGACAATGTCAACCCAAAGAAGACGATCGCTTGAGACTTTCCATACAACACGACGGTTTGAAATCCCCTGTTTGGATCGAGTTTAGCACCCCTGCAGAATTGACTGCTTCCAAAGTCATGGACAAGATTCAACACGTACAACAATCTAATGATCAGTTTGACATCACCGATGGTAAAGCCACACTGGACATGACCCACGTCTCTCCTCCTCAAGGGACAGGACGCAAGAAGATGTTATTGGTGGACGACCTTCGCAACACCAAAAAGAGTCTCGTCCGAATTAACAACCCTCAAGACCAGATGTGTTTAGCCCGTGCCATCGTGGTGGGACGAACCTATGCCAACAAGAACGACACGGTAGAATGGAAAAGAACCTGGGACACTATTCAACGTTCCGACCGAGCCAAACAACGAAACGAAGCAGAACTCCTGTTACAACAAGCCGGACTGCCCAAAGACACACCCTGTGGCATTCCTGAGATGCAAAAATTGCAAGATGCCCTAGCTCCACGCTACACCTTGAAAGTGCACCCTCAAGAAATGCGCGGGCCTCTATTGTTTCGAGGCCAAGATTTTAAGGACGGAAAATACATTCATGTTTATCATCACGATGACCATTTCGATACCATTACCAGTATCACCGGATTCCTGGGATACGGTTATTACTGTGAGAAATGTGACTATGGTTATAATAATCGAGAGCAACACAAACATTGTGGATGGAAATGCTCATGATGTTTGGCCTCTCCACCCTGTCTGAGCGAAGAACCAGTGCCTTGTTCCACTTGTCTGCGCACGTTTGTCAGCCCTACCTGTTACCAACAACATTTGAAAACACAAGGTTCACAGAAGAAATGTGCTTGTCAACTCCTGAGATTGTGCTCTACGTGTGGACAAGGCATACTTACCAACAATGCCAAGGCACACGTATGTCGAGGAAAGAAAAAATGTCACATTTGTCACCACATCGTGGACTTGGAACACCAATGTTACGTGCAAAAATACCAACCCCCACCAGAGAAAGAGGACGGTCACAAGAAGAAAGGCAATTTCATCTTTTTCGATTTCGAATGCATGCAAGAGACTGGCATTCACATCCCTAATTTCTGCGTGGCTCATCGAGCGTGCGAGAAGTGCATTCAAGAACCTATCTTCAGTCATTGCCCTCACTGCAGCAAGATTCCTGGAGGACGTGAAAAAATCTTTCGGGGACCGAACACGTTAGCCGATTTTGCCCAATGGGTCTTAGACCCCGTCGACAAGACGTGGAGCCAAGAGGACATCGAACGTTACGGAGATTGTCATCGTCATGCCACGGTGATGGCTCACAATTTTTCCGGATACGATGGACAGTTTCTTCTCAGATACTATACGGAACAAGGCACCGAGCGTCCTAAAGTGACTTTGAACGGAGCCAAAATCATTTTCATGCAAGTGGGACAAGTGCAGTTTAAAGATTCGATGAGCTATTTGGCCATGCCTTTGAGTCGAATGCCTAAAACGTTTGGAATGACAGAAATGGCTAAAGGGTACTTTCCACACTTTTTCAATACGGAAGCCAATCAACACGCCGTTCTACCCCATTTACCTGAGGCTCACTATTACGACCCCGACAACATGCGTACCGAACAACGAGAAGCTTTCTACGCTTGGTACCAGATTCACGCCTCGGACCCTTTCGACTTTCAGGAAGAAATGCTAAAGTATTGTCGTTCCGACGTGGACATTTTACGGCGTTGCTGTGGAAAATTTCGAGAACTGTTCATGGAACACGGAGGGGTCGATCCTTTGAAAGAAGCTTGCACCATTGCCAAAGCGTGTTCCTTAGTGTATCGACAACGATTCATGCCTGAAAACACCGTGGCTGTCATCAGCCCTCAAACGACCCACTTTGTCAAACGTCAATACTCGGTCAAAGCCCTACGTTGGTTACATTACTTGTGCGACAAGGAAGACAAGTGGATTCAGCATGCCCGCAACGGAGGGGGCGAAAAGACCATCGGAACGTATTCGGTCGATGGTTGGGACTTAGAAAACCCCAAGATCGTGTACGAGTTTAACGGTTGCTTATTTCACGGATGTCCCGTCTGCTACCCTGACCGTGACACTAAAAATCAGTTTTTGCAACTAACCATGGAAGACTTGTACCAGGACACTTGTCAGCGACGCCTAAAGTTAGAACAGCAAGGATACCAAGTGGTGGAAATGTGGGAACACGAGTACGATCACCGTATGAAAACCGATCCCGAGTTTAAACGCCTCGTGGAAAGTTACCAGTTCATGGACCCGCTGAACCCGAGGGATAGTTTGTACGGAGGAAGGACCAATGCCACCTGTTTGCTGTACCAAGCCGACGAAGAGATAGGAGAAGAAATCAAATACTTGGACGTGTGTTCGCTGTATCCCTACGTGTGCAAATATTGTCGCTTTCCCGTAGGGCACCCGCAATTGTTAACGGAACACATCGACCTGAAAAACATTCGACAATACGAAGGCTTGATCAAGTGTAAAGTTTTGCCTCCCACGAACCTATACCATCCCGTCTTACCTCACCATTGTCAAGGCAAATTGATGTTTCCCTTGTGCCGTACTTGTGCCGAAACGTGCAACCAAGATCAACCTTGTCAGCACAGTCAGGAAGAACGGGCCTTGACGGGAACCTGGGTCAGCGTAGAATTGTTCAAAGCTTTGGACATGGGATACCAACTGTTAGAAGTGTACGAAATTTGCCACTTTCCCAAGACACAACAGTATTGCAAGGGTGATCCCAGTCAGAAAGGCATTTTCGCAGACTACGTGGATGCCTTTTTGAAACTGAAGCAAGAAGCCAGCGGCTATCCTTCCTGGTGTCACACTCCCGAAGACCAAATACAATTCAAAGAGAAATACTACGAACAAGAAGGCATCAATTTAGACCACATCGAGAAAAACGAAGGCAGGCGATCGTTTGCCAAAGTGATGTTAAATTGCTTGTGGGGTAAAATGGCACAACGACCGTGTTTACCCAAGACGGAATATTTGACAGAACCTTCCCGCTACTTCCAGATGATTCACGAGAAAACCAAATACATGAAACACGTGGACGTCGTTCGAGAGAATTTGATCTTGGTCAATTACGAAGAAGATCTGGACTTTGTGCAAGACGACCCTTTTGGAAATGTCATCATTGCGGCTTACGTGACAGCCCATGCTCGCTTAAAATTGTACGAAGCTTTAGAACTGTTAGAAGAACGCGTCCTGTACTTTGACACGGACAGTTGCATTTACATCCATCACCCGATTCAACATCACCCTAACATCGAAGGAGACCGTTTAGGAGCCTGGACAGACGAGCATCCCGACGACAAGATTCTAAGTTTTGTCAGTGGCGGTCCCAAAAATTACGGCTACGAATACCGGGACAAACAAGGAGAAGTGCACACGACGTGCAAAGTGAAAGGACTGACTCTGAATTATCGTACCAGTCGAGTGGTCAATTTTGGGGTATTGAAAGAAGCCTTGCAATCGGGAGAGGATGGAAACTTTAAAGTGACCACTTACCAACCGAACAAGATTGTACGTTTACCCACTCACCACATCGTCAGTCGACCCCTGGAAAAAGTCTATCAAATTGTGTACCAGAAGCGAGTTCGACTTCCCAATCATTTCACCTTACCGTACGGTCACATCGGTATTGGTCTGTATATAAAAAAGGAACCCTAGGCAAGATCGATAGTTCATTGGGACTACCAAGACCGAGCGAACAAGATGAATACTTTGAAAAAGACATCGTTCCAGTTTGGGGATTGTAAAAAAGCTGTATCTTCCTCTAGTGTGACTAATACTGGATGGATAAGACCCATGCATTGCGACGGAAAATGTCCGGAAGGAAACTGCGATTGTCCATGTGGTTACCATTGTAATTGCGTAACGGAGTTTGCAGACGAGTGCGATTGTGAGCCTTGCGATGGGACCGATGCTGTACGTTGTGACCTGAGCGATGCCGTAAAGCATCATGGGAACTTTGTTCTCACTACCCCTGTCATGGAAAGTGATGCTGTGCGTGTCAAACCTGAGGGATGCGAAAGCGATGCTGCTCGTCCTCTTGGACATTTTACTGGGTTTCGTTTTAAAGGGGAATGTCGACCTTCACGTTTACCTCCCTACGGATGTCATCCAGCCCTGAGCAAACTCCTGCCCATTTCACTCAACCCTCATCGAAACGAACCTGTGAAAAACGAATATTCGTTTCCTGTGCGTTTGTCGGAATACTGCGACTTTGAAAATCGTCTTCAATCGTTCAAAGGAAAATGGCCTAAGTATCTGGGAGGACCGACCCCCGAAGAATTAGCCAGAGCCGGATTTTTCTACTTGGGCGAAGGAGATAAAGTCAAGTGCTTCAGTTGCAGTGTGTCACTTCACCACTGGGAACCGCAAGATTCGGCCTACGTAGAACATGCTCGATGGTCACCGAATTGTCATTACTTACCTTTAGTGGGACCGAGACATTGAAGTAACTTTTTTACCATAATAATCTGTTCATGGATACTTTACAAGAGAACATTCGTGCTTTGCCTGTGGAGTTGAGAGAACGCATTTATCGAGAACTGGTCAAAATACAAGTGAAACGTAAAGAACAATTGCATCCGATACGTCACCGGTGTTTGAACCACTGGTACCTGAAGGCTATACAAGGACTGATTCAATTGAAAGTGTTCCATTGGACAGACATTGATCAACGACCTCCTGGTTATAAAAAGGAATGGTTTGGTATTGACGATTTTATCTACTACATTGTAAACGTACTGCATCGAATTCCAGAGGAAGAGTTAACGAATTACCAACATCTTGAACACAATGTCAACTTGGTGAAAGAGGAAACTTCTGAACGAATAGTAATGTGTAGATTAGTGACTCAACGATTTAAATTCGACACTGAAGTGAAACCATGTTTGTGCAAAGAGTACATTTCTTGTGTCAGACCAAAGAGGATTTAGTATGACCTATTCATGGATACTTTACAAGAGAACATTCGTGCTTTGCCTGTGGAGTTGAGAGAACGCATTTACCGAGAGCTGGTGAAAATACAAGTGAAACGTAAAGAACAATTGCATCCGATACGTCACCAGATCTTTAACCACTGGTACCTGAATGGTATAAGAGAACTGATTCGTCAGAAATTCTTTCAATGGTCAGACCTTGTTCAAAACTTTGAGGTCGCTAATGATCGACATGTTCATGATTATGGTTACTTCGAGATTCACCTACAGCAATACATTGAGGAAGACAAGTTAAAGGATTACCAACATATTTTACGTGGAATTTACTTAGAGGAAGAGGAAACACCTAAACGAACTCTGACGTTTCGGTTACAGTATGCAAGATTTAGATTCCCTACTGGAGAACGAAGATCTCTGGCTAGAAAGTACGTCTATTGCATCCGAAAAAAAGAGACTATAAAAACAGGCTGTCATGCCACGGTTTATGTCACATGTCATCCAACAGATTCCGTGGAAGGAACTCAATGACCATATTCAAACCGTGGATCATTACCATCAATTATTACAAGAACTCTATCCATTCAATTTTGGACGACAAGTGGTGTGTGTCTTAGTGACTTGTTTTCTGGGATTTCGTTTACCAGCCGATTCTTTGTGGACTCTTTACGATCAGTACTTACCACCTCCATGGCCTTAAATGGTCACGAAAAACTCCTTTTGTTCAAAGCCTTGCGTTTTCATCTGGATACTTCTCGACCTCAACAGGAAAAAAAGATTCGTCAACTTTTAGCGACCCAAGACGTGTATGACGATGTGTGTGTAGCTTGTGACTTACACCCTCATTGGACAGATGTTCGTGATTGGAAAAAGGGGGGTTTTGAGGCTTGGACCCAAGAAGTGGCCCAGTATGCACAAGAGTTGTTCAAGGAAAAAAGTTACTTTTCAACCTGTGTTAGTGACGGTGCCAGAAGAACCCGTCACCGAGAACAACCACTCGCTTCAGGACAGGACTGTCATGGACATTCCTGAAAGGTCATTCCGAGAGGACACTTGTGTGACAATACCTCATGTAGAGACTGTAAGAACATTACACACTGTCCCTAGGACATCTTGGTTAACCAAAACATGTTGTACAGACACTTGTTTATATTCCACTTTGATCGCTTTGCTGTGTTTTATATTCCTGTACATCACTATTTGGGTTGTATGTATTTTTGTCTTTCGTGTTCATATTTGAAACATTCAATAAACGTGTTCTGAAAAAAGTATATAAACTCTTGTCTTGTTTGTTTTTTCGTGTCACAAGTGACATTTCTCACACCATGGCTACCTCTGCTGTCTCTGCTCCCTCTTCCTCTACTGTCAAAGTCATCGACGAACACTTAGATCGTGCCAGTTGGGAAGCTTTGTATCTTCGTCATCCCTTTAACATGCTCATTGCTGGACCTAGCGGTTCAGGCAAAACCGAATTCGTCAAACGTTTGATCGAGCATAAACATCATTTGATCGATCGGCCCCCTCAACGGATCGTGTGGTGTTACAAAGAGTGGCAATCGGCGTACAGCCTTTTGCGAGAAAGTCAAGGCGATTCCATCGTGTTTGTGGAAGGCATTCCTAAAGAAGACGACGGCATCGTCTCTGACTCCCGTCTAACCCATTTGGTCATTTTCGACGACATGTTAGGAGAAGACGAAGAAGAAATTAAATTGTGGTTCACGCGCAAAGGGCATCACCGTAATGCCAGTGTCGTTTACATCACCCAAAATTTGTTTCAACAAAGTAAAGCCCATCGCACCATCAGTCTCAATGCGCATTACGTGGTCTTGTTTAAAAGCCCTCGAGATAAATCGCAAGTGCAAGTCTTAGCCAAACAGTTAGGAACGCCTTGGCTGACTCAGGCGTACGACGATGCCACTCAAACGCCACACGCCTATTTACTCGTCGATTTGAAACCTACGACCCCCGAGGATTTGCGATTTCGTACCCACTTGTTTCACCACTGGTGCCAAGACGGAGGGCCTGTCCTGTACACGTCTCCGTCCTCGACTTCATTTCACTCCCCATCAAAAAATCTATAAAAACCTCAGACCCTTTTTCGTCTGTCTCACACAGTGTGAACATGACGTCCCTTCAGTCGCATCTTCCCGTCAAATTGATTCGTGCCTTGTATGGCATCAGTCGAGAAAAAGATCCACAAACACGAGCCCGTGTCTTAGAAGCTAGTCTCAAAGAAGTCTTACGATGGTTCACGGTGACGGCACGTCAATTACTCCAAGGAATCATTCAGATTCCTCATCAAACCCAACGCTTTTTCGATCGAAACAAAGTCGCTTTGGTCCAACTGGCCGATCCCCGCATCGACACTCAAACCAAAAAACAAATCATTTTGAAACCTGGAGGGAGCGGTACTCTAGGAGGGGTCATCATTCGCTCACTCTTAAGATGGGATCCTAATGCCCCCAAAGTTATCCCCAAGACAAAAGTCCAACGAAGCCCCAAGAAGAAAAAGAAAAAGACCAGGTCCCCAAGAAGAATAACTTCTCCAGTGGCAGGACCCTCCTCTTACCAGACACCACCCCGAAAAAAGAAAAGAAGCCCCCAGAAAAAGAAACAGAGAAAAAGTCCCCAGAAAAAGAAAAGTCCACAGAAGAAAACTAGTCGCAAGAGAGGCACTTCGGCCAGGACGCAACCTTACACTCGCAAACCACGACCTGCCACCACGGCAGTGACTGCGTCTCCGGCATCCTCACGTTCATCCACTTCTCCGTTGATGACACCCAGAACTGAAGAGTACTTGGAGACGTTGATCACACCAAGAACATCTCCGTTGATGACCCCCAAAAGAACTTCCCCAGTGGCAGGACCCTCCAATTTAGTGGCAGTGGCTGCTGCTCACAAAGTACCTTCTCCCAAAATCAAAGTCCAAGAAAGATCGGGCATGTTACAAAGTTTACTGGATTTGTCCAAGCAAGAACTGGCTCGATTTAGTCCGTTGCGTACCCCTGCACGACGTGTCATGCCTGTCCTCAAACTGATAAAACGTAAAGACAATCAGTGGCGACGCGTTCCAGTATAAAAAGAGCCTGTGACCAAGTCGGGGTATCAGTGAACTTGTAAAAAAGATGTCACCTCCAAGAAGCCACAAAAGAAAGAGACAAAGGCAGACGCGTCATCCGACAAAGCGCTTAGCCAAGCATCGACATTACCCTAAGAAAAGACACAGTCGTTCCAAGAAAAAGAGGCGTCAACAAAGGGGAGGATTCCTTGGCGATTTTGGGAAAAACATTGTCACCTTTATGACAAAGCGATAGTCCCAAAAAAAAGATAAAAGGGTGTGCGTTAAGTCATCGACGTTAGTGTCTGTTCGGTGAATGTCCCGGAACCCACAAGCAAAAATGTCACCCTCCAGAAAACCCCAAGGAAAGAAAAGGAAAGGACTGCCACCACGTTTAGCTAAACATGGGGACATGTTATCTGTCCTGTCCAAAGCTTCTTCGCCCCTACGAAAAAAACTCATTCAAACGGCCTCCAAAGAGGTCATCGATACCGTGTGCGAATGTTGTTTGAACGTTTTGAAAGGCACGATCCCTTTGTCCAAACACCAGAAACAATGCTTAGGCAAACATCGTCACGTTCTTCGCCAAATGGTTCAAAAGAAAATTCCCATTCGTCAAAAAAAGAAGATGTTGGTTCAACGTGGAGGCATTTTGCCTCTCTTGCTAGGCCCCATACTGAAAGGAGTCTTGGGAACCATGTTGGGAGGACTGATGGGAGCAAGATAAAAAGGCCTTCGAAAGTCCCAAGATCTCAGAATCGACCCCTGACAACCCCATGGAAGGACGAAAACTAGCTTTAGTGCCTTACAAACGATGGATGGAATACCATCGGTGGCAAGAACAACGCACCCCGCATTTACCTCCCAATCCCAATTTGAGCGAGATGTCCCAGTTACAACACGAATTGCAATCCTTGATGGATCGCCAAGATTTGTCCGAAACAGAAAAATCGCAAAAGTACGGTCAACTCTTGCAACGACTGCAACTCTTTCACCAGAAAGCTTTAGACGAAACAGCTTTACCCACTTTGAAAGATTTTAAGACCTTGATGAAAAGTCCAGCACCATCACCAGTACCAGTACCAATTCCACCACTACCCGTGACCAAGACAGAAAAAGGAAAAGAAGAAGAATAAGAAGGGTTTCAAACTCCACCCGAAAAAGTACGCAAGTTAACAACACCACCTACCTCCAGAATTGGATGGATTAAAAAGATGATGGCCACCCCTTCTTCATCACAAGAGAAAAAGAAAGTGAAGACAGAAGTGAAGACAGAAGTGAAACAAGAACCGATATCCCCTGCTCAGACATCCTCCTCTTCGACACCTATTGCCGGTCGCACACGCAAAGCCTTGCAATCCAAGAAAATACCCCAAGAGAAAAAGAGTAGCCTCTTCCAAGAGTGGGTGCCTTATTAACACACAAACACAAAAAATGGAAAAAGTCTTAGCTAGCATTTACTACGATCCATCGCATCCTGCAGGTTACGCAGGAGTTCAAAAATTGTATCGTGCTGCCAAAACGCGACTGAAAAGTCTCCGTTTACCTCAAGTGCAACGATGGTTACAAGAACAAGCTACCTACACTTTGCACAAACCCATTCGACGCAAGTTTGCCAGAAGTCGCACCCGAGTGGAAGGCATCGATCATCAATGGCAAGCCGATTTAGCCGATGTCTCTCATTTGGCCAGCTACAATCGTGGTTACAAATATTTGTTTTGTGTCATCGACGTCTTTTCCAAATTTGCCTGGGTCGTACCCTTGACTTCCAAATCGAGCAGCGAGTTAGTGCGAGCCCTGCAACGGGTGTTGAAACAAAGTGGTCGTCGCCCTCTTCGATGGCAAACGGACAAAGGCACCGAATTTCTGAACCAAGCTTTCCAAAAAGAATTAAAGAAACGTGACATTCATTTTTTTACCACCGAGAATCCCGAAACCAAAGCCAGCATCGTGGAACGTTTTCAACGCACTTTGAAAGAACGCATGTGGAAATATTTTACGCATCACCACACTCTGAAGTACATCGACATCTTACCTCACCTGGTGCAAGCGTACAACCAATCTTACCATCGAAGCATCGGACGTGCCCCGCAAGACGTGACCCCCGAGAACGAAGTGTTGGTCTTTGAGCGCCTGTTTGGTACGTCCCCGACGAGGGCTGTCCCCAAGAAAAGTGGAGAGTTGACCGTAGGAGATTGGGTGCGCATTGGCAAAACCAAACGCACTTTCGACAAAGGTTACTTACCTAACTGGACGACCGAATTGTTTCGCGTCACTGGACGAGTGCATGGCCGTCATCCTGCCGTCTATAAATTGGAAGACATGAACGGAGAAGTACTCAAAGGAACGTTTTATTTGCCCGAGTTACAACGTGTCACCAAAAAAGAAGACGACGTGTACGACATCGAAAGCATTCTCGAACGCAGAACCCGTAAAGTGGGCAAACGACGTGTCAAAGAAGTCAAAGTACGTTGGAAAGGATATCCACCCAGTTTCGATTCTTGGATCGACGCTTCGCAAGTCATCGACTATAAAAAGAAGAAGTGACCATCATGCCCTTTCACACATCAGACGCAGCTACGTCGACCAGTCCTTCTTCCCCTAGTTCTTCTGTGCAAGATTTACAAAAACAACCCTTGTGGGTGTGGTGTGGAGAACGTGTGCCTAAAACGCAAATCGTCTTTTTCTGCCAAATCTTCGTGGTGTATTGTGTCATCGGGGCAGCCATCGCCAATTTGAGTTTGCAACAAGGAGACAAACAATTGTGGACCATTTTATTGAGCAGTTGCATCGGTTACATGCTTCCCAATCCCTCCCTGAAATTCTCCTCGAACGGGAACGTTGTGTCTAGTGCCAGTGTCAGTGCCAGTCACCACTCCAACAGCCACAACCAGAACCCCATTTTGGGCGGAGACACGCCTCTGACATCCAGTAATATCCCCTCGGACAGCCACAGAACTCTGGAATTATGAGTCACCAAAACCAATTTTACTTAACCTTACCCAGTGACAGTTCCATGGAGGTGTTTCCCAAGAACACGTTGTGCTGTTACACGGCCAAATTACCTCAAGCCATCCCCTTAGATCACGAAGCCCATTGGGAAGTGGCTTTAGTAGAAATGATTCACCCGACCCAAGTCCACAATGTCATTAACAATCAAAATACTTTTAAGGTAGAAGTTCATGACCAACCATTGCAAGAGGAGTTGAATAAGACTAGTAGTAGCACATATACCAATAAAACCTATGATGAGAAAACTAAAACGTGGACCTACAACTTGTCCATTCTCCCAGGCTATTATTTCAGTGGTCATCATTTGGTCAGCGCCATAGCCTCCAAGTTTAATGGTGTGTTTGGGGAAGTTTTTAAGAAGGACAATTTCAGGAACAAAAGTGTCACCATGGAGTACCACAAAGTAGCTCGTCGCTTCTTGATGAAATTTGAGCGAAGTAAAATCGTCTCCATTATATTTTGTCCTGAATTGTTTGACATGTTGGGCGGGGACATGGAACTGAGGAAGAACTTAGAACGAAAAACACCACCCGAATTACCAGTCATTTACGACAACGTGACTTTTGGCCAGTATTTTCGTACCCCGGTAGAACTGAACCAAGGACTGAATTTGATCTTTGTGTACTCCGATGTGGTGGAATACAACGTGATGGGACACACCTCCGTGCCGTTACTGCGTGTCATTCCTTTCAAAGTGGATTCTGCCACGAACGCTGACGAGGAAGGTGGAAACACTTACCACGTCCACCGCGAATTTGTCCATCCTCACTATTTGCCGGTCAGCAAGTCGTATTTGGACACGGTCAACATTACTATAAAAGGAGATTTGGGACAAAATATTCCATTCACCAAAGGAAAAGTCACGGTGAAACTCCATTTTCGAAAACGGTTCTCTCACGACTCGTAAGCAAGTCATGTATCCAGTGTACCGAGGGGTGGCTCGACAGCGAGGACACGGTTTAGGAGACATGTTAAAATCGGCCTTTCGTTCGGTGGCCCCAGTGTTGAAACCGATGGTGACACGCGGATTGCACGCCTTGAAAGATGCGGCACTGACACAAGGCAAAGAATTTCTCCAAAATGTCATCATCGACAAACAAAACCCTAAAGAAGCCTTCATGAGGGCTGGCAAAAATGTCTTGCTGCAAACGGGCAAAGACATTTTGGGCCGACGAGACACACCTATAAATGCCCTGCACGCTACCGAGTCAAGCATTCAGCAAGGACAAGGCAGAAAGAGACGACGAAGAAGAAAACACCCTTTCACCAGACTTCAAGCGAGAAAGGCCAAGAAAAGAAGAACCGTTCGAGACTTAGACGTTTTCGATTATTGAAACACAAAACAAAATGATGCACCGAGAGTCTTGCGCTTGTTCCAAGACGGAACTGGATCTGTTTGCCATGCCCCCCACCATGATGACGATGCAAGAATCCCAATGGGTGGAATTTAATCCCATCTCCACACTGACCGATTCCGCTCCCATCGAGTTTGAAATCAAAGGACAGCCCGAAGATTACATCGATCTGAACAGCAGTTACTTGTACTTGAAAGTCCAAGTTCTAAAAAAAGATGATAAAGGAGTAGAAGACGATGACGATATAGCTCCCGTCAACAATTTCATGCATTCCTTGTTCAGCTCAGTGGATTTGTACTTGAATAACAAACTGATCAGCAGCAGCATGGATACTTACCCTTACCGTGCCTACCTGGAAAATCTCTTGACGTACGGAACAGATGCCAAGACAAGTCATCTCAATGCCTGTGTGCTATGGGTAGATGACACACCGGACAAGTTCGACGCAATAGATAAAAGCAATGAAGGCTTTGAGGCAAGAGAAAACAAAATCCTAAATAAGAACAGTTTAGAACTGATGGATCGTTTGCATTTGGACATGTGGTTGCAAGAGAAATATTTGCTGAACGGAGTCAATGTCCGCTTGAGACTGAACCGCAGCAGTACCACTTTCCATTTGCAGGCTGCTGATCTTGCTAAGGCTCCTAAAAGCATAATCCAAGAGGCCAAACTCTACGTACGACGCGTAGAAGTGTTACCTAAAGTGGCAAACGACATCAGTCAAACGTTGAGCAGAACGACCGCCAAGTATCCCATCCGACGCGTGGAAGTGAAAACGTTCACCATTCCCGCTAACCTTCAATCCATAACCCAAGATCATCTGTTTCAAGGACAGCTACCCAAGCGTTTAATCCTTGGTATGGTCGATAATGAAGCCTTCAACGGAGCCATCCATAAAAATCCTTTCAACTTTCAACACTTCGGCGTGTCCAAGATCGAAGTCAGTCGCGATGGCAAGACCTTGTGTACCCGACCCTTTGAACCTAAGTTTGGTGACAACGAGAAGAATTACTTGAGATCGTACTTGTCCCTGTACGAAGCCACGGGTCAGTTAGGAACCAACACCAGTCACGGCATTGAGTACGACGAATATGACAAAGGCTATACTTTGTGGGCTTTCGATTTCACTCCAGACCAAGGCAGCGACGAGGGACATTTCCACCCTATAAAATCTGGCCAGATTCGTGTGGAACTTCAGTTTGCAAAGCCACTGAACAAGACAGTGAACGTCATCCTGTATGCAGAATTCGATAATACCATAGAAATCAACAGTTTGAGAGAAGTCATTCTAGATTATTAGAAAGCCATGGAAGACTGTTATCCCTCTTTACCTAGTGGAGAAACTTTGGAGATGGAATGTAAGGAGACCGTGGAAGGAGAAGAATCTCAAGACAAAGACGATGAAGATATCATGATGAAGTCGAGATGGCCAGAACAAGAAGCCCATTTAGTCTGCTGTTTTGCCAAACACTTGGTCGACAAAATGACGGAATTGATCAAGAAAAATTGCTATGGATGTCAAAACGATCATCCCAGTCAAATTCAACACGATAAATGCCTGATGTTGAGTCAAGAAGAAAAATTGGACGAGTATCTGGACGAAGCTTGGAGTCTCATCTCGAAGAAAGACGTGTTGCATCAGTGGTATAAAGACTTGCGTGAACATTCTTGTCCAGCATTAACCACTCAAGAGATCCATCGTATCGAAGCTCTCCTGAATCAGAGTGAGGAAACAGAACGAATAACCGTTTATTCGTCAGACATTTTCAAGCAAAAAGTCAGGATCGAATTGACGACTTATTATTACCTGTGAAGAAGAAAACAAACACAAAAAAACAATGGATACCTGGGAACTTTATTACCTTTTGAACCACAGTTCGTATACGTCTTCTTGGAATCCCGTCGTCTGTGCTAAAGATGAACTCCCTCATCGCAAACCTAAAGACCATCAAGCTTACGTGATCAACACGGACGACAGTCATCTCCCAGGAACCCACTGGGTAGCCGTCTACTTTCCTCAAGAAGGATGTGTGGAATATTTCGATTCGTATGGATTGCCCCCTTTGGAAGACGATATCATCGACTTTATGAGAAGAAATGCTCAAACCACCCGATTCAATAACGTGAAATTACAAGGCACAGATTCCTTGGTGTGTGGACAATACTGTGTGTATTTTCTGCATCATCGCAGCCTGGGCTATTCCTTAGAACATTTAGTGACTCATTTTGATCCTCGTTCTTCTGCTAGAAACGATGTGAAAGTAGATCGATGGTTTTGTGACCATTATGCTTATCTTTTGTCTCAAGCTAGGAAACGTAGTGTCCATCAATGGCCTAATGATTTCCAACAGTGGAAATCACAATTTCATTCACAACGTTGTCAGCCCTGTTTAAAGTAGATTGTACATTGAGAAAAAAGTTTGGGATTTGAAAAAATTATTTGATGTTATAGTGTTGGATTATTGTTAAAAATGTTAGAGTTGTTGTTGAGTGTTAAGTGATTTTTGAATAAAAAATGTTGTGTTTTGAAAAAATGCCTTTGTCTTTTGTTTAGCTATAAGAATGTTGAATTGATGCTCTTTCATTTCTTACTATCCCTCTCATGACAATCACTGAACGTTGCGAATCGAAAATCGTGTGGGGATGTTTTCCTTCACGTCCGCGCTTTCACTATAATAACCGGGGTTGTTTCCAGTCTAGCCATCCATTGTCGACTCATCCTCCTAAGAAGATGTGCTCCAAACTAGCTAAGCTCAACGAAGCCTACGTGAATTTGCATAGGGTCAGACACAGTCTGATACCGAAGCCAGAAGAAATAGAGAATGTGAGAATGTTAAAAATCACTGAAGACCTGATAGAAGAGCTCTTCAGAGAAGAAGTGAACAGGGAAAAAGAAGAATGGACGGAGAAGTACAGACTTCAGAGACAGCAGCAACAGCAGCAACAAGAACAGCAGCAGCAACAGCAGCAACCTGAAGCTGACAGAGGCTTTGTCGATTGTCGTATCGACACCAAAGAGTTCTTCTTCTCTTTCCGAAGAAGCAGACCTATCGCCAGAAAGTCTATCCTCAGAGGACATCGCATTCTTAGAAACTAAAAAAGAATGCCATAGCAAAAAAAAACAACAAAAAAACAGCCCTTTTCAGGGCTACCCCAATACTCTAGAAAAGAAGTAATGATCCATTTGCCAATGTGTGTAGGTAGAGTAGTGTGAAAATAAACACTAACTCTTTCTTAAAAATTTTGAGGGTATGTGTTGGTGTGTTTGTGTTTGTAAGTGATAAAGTAGGTTGGTGTGGATAGTAGATTAAAATGATGTTTGTTTGTTTTTTTTGGGCTGCTTGAGGTGTATATTTGGGGTTAGATTGGATTGCTTTGAGTATGTGGATAGTCTATTGAAGTGATGGGTAGCATAAAAAAGTGAGCGAGTGTTTCTTTTAGGTCCGCGCGTTGTTGTTGTTTTTTTTTGGTCATGATCTAGGTAAGATGAATTTTATGTTATTAGGGGGATGTTTTCCTTCACGTCCGCGCTTTCAGTATAAATTGAAACTCGTTCGGCAGTCCAGCTACCCTTGTTGATTGATCAACACCAAAAAATGAACACGAGACTTGAGAAACTGTTGGAGCTTCATGTGCATCTGGAATATGCCAGGCGCATATTAAATGAACTGGCCGCGGAAGCCATTGTCGAGGAGGGAAGAATAAGAGAGGAGGAAAGAAGAAACAAAGAAGAGGAGGAGAGAAGATATAAAGAAGAAGAAGAAAGAAGATATAAAGAGGAAAGAAGAAACAAAGAAGAGGAGGAGGAAAAGGAGAGAAGAAATTTCAAAATCCCAGAGAGCGAAAATTGGGATTCTGAAGCGACATATCCTGCCTCTGCTCTCTCCCCCCAAAAGGTAAAAAGTAACTGGGGGATAAGATGTGTATGTGGCGCCAGGCCTGGAAGGTGCCACCATTAACCAGGTGTCCATGAAGTTCCAAACAAAACAGCCCTTTTCAGGGCTACCAAAAACTCTAGAAAAGAAATAACGATCGATTTGCCAATGTGTGTAGGTAGAGTAGTGTGAATATAAACACTAACTCTTTATTAATAGTGGAAGTGTATGTGATTGTGTGTTTGTGTTTGTGTTAGTAACTAATAAAGTAAGTTTGTGTGAATAGTAGATTATGGGTTTCTTTATTGTTTCTTAGCGTATGTGGAGAGTATAGTTTGGGTTATATTATATGAAATGAGAAAAGTGGGGATGTTTTCCTTCACGTCCGCGCGATGTTAGTCATGATCTAGGTAAGATCCATTTTATGTTTTAGGGGGATGTTTTCCTTCACGTTCGCGCTTTTCGTATAAGAACCCACAGTATTAGTTGTTCAAACCATTCTGCAAAGAATACAAAGAAGATGGCGTCAAACCAAATGGACAAATTACAAACCTTGCAAGACGTTTTAGACAACTTAGGAATAATGGAGCAGATGCTATTAAGACTGGTTGAAGACCATTATTCCTATAGTCCCCATCGTGTGAAGATGGAAATTAATAACTTAAGGAAAGCAAAGGACAAAATTAGTGGTGTCATGAAAGAGATTAAGGAGGAGAAGGAGGATGAAGAGGAAAGAATAAGAATAAGCAATTGGAACGAAAAAATTGAAAAAGAAGAAGAAAATGAAAAGAAGAAGAAAGAAGAGGAGGAAGAGAAGAAAGAAGAGGAGAAGAAAAAAAAGAAAGAGAAGAAGAGTGTAGGAGATAAAATAAGAACTTGGTGGAGGAAAAGAAGAAATTAGAAGCAGAAGAAAACCCAAAGGCCCTTTTCAGGGCCAGCCATATTTCTCGAAAAGAGATAGTCTTTGAATTGCCTACCCCTTTTTTAAAAAAAATTTTTAAAAAAAAATCCCATGTTAAATTCCCCTTGTCCGTAGAGTGTCCCACGATTTATTCCCATGTTAAATTCCCCTTGTCCGTAAAGTGTCCCACGATTTATTCCCATGTTAATTCCCCTTGTCCGTATATGTTCCCACGATTTTTCGCCATGTTAAATTTCCATTGTCCGTAAAGTGTCCCAGGGGTGTTTTGACTGGAATTTCCATTGTCCGTAAAGTATCCCACCTTACTACTGATGAAAGTTGCACTATAGCAGGGAGACCCGCCCCTAGCAGGGAGACCCGCCCCTAACACAGTTTAGGTCTAGTTTGTAACCAGGAACATTTCTAACTACCATCCATATTTGAGAAATTAAAAATATTGGCAGACGACTGACTTAAGACGATGATGTCGTCCGAGGCACATCATAACCTTTGTCTACTAGTATAATATCCCATTTATCCAGACTATATTACTACAGATGTCACCGTCTTGTATAGTGTTGATGGGAAATCAGCATTTGTGCAGATTTATAGGGACTGGTAAAATTTGTTCTTATTGGTGTATATATATATATATATATATATATATATATATATATATATATATATATATATATATATATATATATATATATATATATATATATAAATTTGTTGAAAAGATTATGGAAAATGACTTTAAATTTTATAACATCTTTTAAAGTTATGGGCCTGGTTCTAATTACACGCTAGTAAAGTAAACTTACCGCAAAATATGTACAATTTACCCGTGTGTTGTTTCGAAATGGCTTGATGCATAATTGTTGAGGCATAGTCATTGAATTATAAAGAAGCAACATGGAAATTCAACGGATATTGAACTACTATGGTTCAAAACATCACACCCATAATCCTAATTGGTAGTGTAGCTAATACAATATCATGTGTTCCATTATCCTAATTGGTAGAGTAGGTAATACACAGGCCACGTGTTCCATTATCCTAATTGGTAGTGTAGATAATACACTGATACCGTATACGTAAATCATCACAGGTAATCCTCTAACAAGATAAACGCCCGGTCTGCTACCCTTATCGAACAAACAACACTATCCACACTGACAAAGATTAACCCAACCTTTTAGCGACCATTCTCCCATTTATTAATTGTAAGCAGCAGAGCGCAAAGAGGGACTCGTATTCATATATGCAATACTGAAGCTTAAAAGAATTTGTTGAAAATAAATATCTCTAAAAAATATGTCTAAATATTAGCTTATTGATCATTTGAAAAAGACGACTACAATTATCATTAGTCTATCTGGAACGACTGTTTTCTAAACAGGCTCACATATAAGTTAAAAGAATCAAATCAGCCAGAATAGACTACCAGTGACATTGCTAAGGCGCTTGGTTCACGTCTTGTCTCATTAACATACCACATGTTGTACGGATAAATACACTTCTGATTCATGTTCCAGGTGGTGTTTCTCAAGGTTCTCTATTAAGACCTTTTCTATCAATGAATTGGTTTGTATCCAGTGTATCCACTATAACGCTGATTTCGCTGACAACGGTACATGCGATAAATCTCTCAACTCCATTCAAAACAGAACCGACCATAACAATTTATCAATTTTGCGTAACAAAACAGAATTTATATAAATGCATCTGAAACGAAACGTATGACAATCGATCAAGAAACTGTCTGAACAACTCTATTAAAATTGCTGTCGAAATTTCCGTCTCTGCAGTCGCTTGAATTTTATTTCTTGGCTGTGTATCTTAGCATACGACGATCCCCTTTTGCTCGCTCCTCTTTAAAATCATTTCTAAGTTGCAGCTCTGTTTAAAGATATATACTTCTTAACACTGTTTAAAAATATATACTTCTTAACACTGTTTAAAATTTATACTTCTTAACACTGATTAAAAATGTATAATTCTTAACACTGTTCAAAAATATATACTTCTTAACAATGTTTAAAAAATATATGCTTCTTAACACTGTTTAAAAATGTATACTTCTTAACACTCTTTAAAATACATACTTTTTAACACAGTTTACAAAGTATATACTTCTTAACACTTTAAAAATATATACTTCTTAAGACTGTTTAAAAATATATACTTATTAACACTGTTTAAAATATATACTTCTTAACACTGTTTAAAAATATATACATCTTAACACTGTTTAAAAAATATATACTTCTTAACACTGTTTAAAAAATATATACATCTTGACACTGTTTAAAAATATATACATCTTAATACTGTTTAAAAAAATATACTTCTTAACACTAAAAATATATACATCTTAACACTTTAAAAATATATACTTCTTAACACTGTTTAAAAATATATACACAATGATGTCCATACTTCTATGGTTTTATTACAATCAGATTAGTGAATAGGGCCACCCTAGCATCAATGGACTTACCATGCAAAAACGGTCCATGCACTCTGGCGTCAAGGGGAATTTAACATGGGGAATTTTAACATGGATGGAACTGTAGAGCGTCAAGGGGAATTGAACATGGAAATTGAACAGGACCGGTGCTTTAGCGTCAATGGGACTTTAACGTTAAAATATGGGGTTTGCACTTTGGCGTCAGTGGGAATTGAACATGGGAATGTCACCTGGGGATCAATGGGAATTAAACATTGGTGACGTCATAGGTTTATAGGGTCAAAACCTTTTATAGGATGAAATGTATTTGTAGGGACACAGGGTTGATAGGGACAAACATAGACATACAGAAACAAACAAATACACATCCAAACACACAGAAAAGAGGACAGAAATATTCTAAAGAAAGACTCACAGATAGAATAGAGACTCTAAAAAGAAAAGTCTGTTGTATGGGTTCAAAACATTTATTCAAGTATATACATGGGCAATCTGGCCCATGCTTTGGTCTAAGCACTATCCATTTAATACATAAACATTTGGACATAAAACAAACCTATTTACGAGTTGTTCAGTTATTGACTCTAGTAATCTAATGTTTAAAATTAACGTTCACTCCTTTCTACAATCACTTCATATGCAACAAATTTACATTAAATGTTCGTTTATACGAAAAGCTAAAATAAAACAAGTAACGAACAATCAAAGAGAAAGTTCATGTTTGTCTCTCTATCCGTCACACACGTTGTTTAAAATCTGGTCAGCTACCACTTGTGTCCCAGCATAGATGTTTCCCATCACGTACTCCCTTTCAGTCGCAAATCTGCTGTTACCTCCATCGTGCTAGGTACACTTATCGGTAAGCAGATCAAGAGCAGTCATCGTCTTCTTCCCATGGAGGTACAACATATGCCATATGAATAGTCACTTTTCCATTGGTGATGTCAAATTTTTCTCTCATCGACTGCACGTCTTCAATAGCCCTCAAAAGTTTGGAAGAAGTTATTTCTGCAGGTGTGCTAAATCCGAGACATACAGGCGAGTTCAAACTGTCGTGATACATAGATAGGCTCAAACGACCTCGATCTTTGACTTGGCAATGACATTTGAGTTCCTCTAACAGTGAGTCAAGTAGATCCGTAACGAAACCTGATACTTCCTCGGCTGGAACGTCAGACGCGAAGTCTTTAAATTTCACCGTGTAGGTGTAAGTTGTCGTTCTAAATTCTCTCGAGGTCGCTGTTTGAGTCATTTGGATGCTAAAATACTCCTTTAGGTCTATTGAATCCTTTCCCTTCTTCAACGCACTTTGCCGTGACGGTATGGTGGTGAAAGAGGTCAATGATGTTTGTTCCTTCTCTTTTTTCTTCTGCATAGAGTTATTCATCTTTCTCGTCGCTTGTCGTTGTAATGAAGTGTCGTTATTGGAAGTTGTCCCTTTTTATATGCTGACCAATATCGATGTGACCGTACGGCAAAGTAAAGTGATTGGGAAGTCTCACTCGCTTCTGGTACACGATTTGATAGACTTTTTCCAGGGATCGACTGACGATTTGGTGAGTAGGTAAACGTACAATCTTGTTGGGTTGGTGAGTGGTCACTTTAAAGTTTCCATCCTCTCCAGATTGCAATGCTTCTTTCAATAACCCAAAGTTGACCACACGACTGGTACGATAATTCAGAGTCAGTCCTTTCACTTTGCACTCCGTGTGCACTTCTCCCTGTTTGTCCCGGTATTAGTAGCCGTAATTTTTAGGACCGCCACTCGCGAAACTTAGAATCTTGTCGTCGGGTGTTCGTCTGTCCACGCTCCTAAACGGTCTCCTTCGATGTTAGGGTGTTGCTGACCCGGTCGATCGATGTAGATGTAACTGTCCGTGTCAAAGTACAGGACACGATCCCCTAACAGTTCTAAAGCTTCGTACAATTTTAAGCGAGCATGGGCTGTCACGTAAGCCGCAATGATGACATTTCCAAAAGGGTCGGCTTGTATAAAGTTCAGATCTTCTTCGTAATTGACTAAGATCAAATCCTCGCGAACGACGTCCACGTGTTTCATGTATTTGGTTTTTATGTGAATCATCTGGAAGTAGCGGGAAGGTTCGGTCAAATATTCTGTCTTGGGTGAACACGGTCGTTGTGCCATTTTGCCCCACAAGCAATTTAACATCACTTTGGCAAACGATCGCCTGCCTTCGTTTTTCTCGATGTGATCTAAAGTGATGCCTTCTTGTTCCCGGTATTTCTCTTTGAAATGTATTTGGTCTTCGGGAGTGTGACACCAGGAAGGATAGCAACTGGCTTCTTGCTTCAGTTTCAAAAAGGCATCCACGTAGTCGGCGAAAATGCCTTTCTGAGTGGGGTCACCCTTGTGGTATTGTTGTGTCTTGGGAAAGTGGTAAATTTCGTACACTTCTAACAGTTGATATCCCATGTCCAGAGCTTTGAACAATTCTACGCTGACCCAGGTTCCCGTCAAGGTGCGTTCTTCCTGGGTGTGCTGACAAGGCTGATCTTGGTTGCACGTTTCGGCACAAGTACGGCACAAAGGAAACATCAGTTTGCCTTGACAATGGTGAGGTAACACGGGATGGTACAAGTCCGTGGGAGGCAAAACTTTACACTTGATCAAGCCTTCGTATTGTCGAATGTTTTTCAGGTCGATGTGTTCCGTCAGCAATTGCGGGTGCCCTGCAGGAAAGTGACAACATTTGCACACGAAGGGATACAGCGAACACACGTCCAAGTATTTGATTTCTTCTCCTTTCTCTTCGTCAGCTTGGTACAGCAAACAGGTGGCATTGGTCCTTCCTCCGTACAAACTATCCCTCGGGTTCAGGGGGTCCACGAACTGGTAACTTTCCACGAGGTGTTTAAATTCGGGATCGGTTTTCAAACGGTGATCGTACTCGTGTTCCCACATTTCCACCACTGAATCCATTTGTCTCCCTTGTCGCACAAGTAACGTAACCAGCGTAGGGCTTTCACCGAGTATTGACGTTTGACATAGTTGGTCGTTTGAGGACTGATGACAGCAACGGTGTTTTCAGGCATGAGTCGTTGCCTGTACACTAAGGAACACGCTTTGGCAATGGTGCAAGCTTCTTTCAAAGGATCGACCCCTCCGTGTTCCATGAACAGTTCTCGAAATTTTCCACAGCAACGCCGTAAAACGTCCACGTCGGAACGACAATACTTTAGCATTTCTTCCTGAAAGTCAAAAGGGTCTGAGGCGTGAGCCTGGTACCAAGCGTAGAAAGCGTCTTGTTGTTCGGTATGCATGTTGTCAGGGTCGTAATAGTGAGCCTCAGGCAAATGGGGTAGAACGGCGTGTTGATTGGCTTCCGTATTGAAAAAGTGTGGAAAGTACCCTTTAGCCATTTCTGTCATTCCAAACGTTTTAGGCATTCGACTCAAAGGCATGGCCAAATAGCTCATCGAATCTTTAAACTGTACTTGTCCCACTTGCATGAAAATGATTTTGGCTCCGTTCAAAGTCACTTTAGGACGCTCGGTACCATGTTCCGTATAGTATCTCAAAAGAAACTGTCCATCGTATCCGGAGAAATTGTGAGCCATCACCGTGGCATGACGATGACAATCTCGGTAACGTTCGATGTCCTCTTGGCTGCTCCACGTCTTGTCGATGGGGTCTAAGACCCATTGGGCGAAATCGGCTAGCGTGTTCGGCCCTCGAAAGATTTTTTCACGTCCTCCAGGAATCTTACTGCAGTGAGGGCAATAACTCAAGATAGGTTCTTGAATGCACTTTTCGCACGCTCGATGAGCCACGCAGAAATTAGGAATGTGAATACCGGTCTCTTGCATGCATTCGAAATCGAAAAAGATGAAATTGCCTTTCTTCTTCTTCTTGTGACCATCCTCTTTCTCTGGTTGTGGTTGGTATTTTTGCACGTAACATTGGTGTTTCAAGTCCACGATCTGATAACAACTGTGACATTTTTTCTTTCCTCGACATACGTGTGCCTTGACAGTATTGGTACGTATGCCTTGTCCACACGTGGGGCACAATCTCAGGAGTTGACAAGCACATTTCTGCTGTGAACCTTGCGTCTTCAGATGTTGTTGGTAACAGGCAGGGCTGAAAAACGTGCGCAGACAAGCTGGACAACCCACTCGTCCTTGCCCTTCGTTCAGACAGGGTTGAGAGGCCAAACATCCTGAGCATTTCGAGCCACAATGCTT
Source organism: Sinohyriopsis cumingii (assembly GCA_028554795.2). Lineage (NCBI taxonomy): Eukaryota > Metazoa > Mollusca > Bivalvia > Unionida > Unionidae > Sinohyriopsis > Sinohyriopsis cumingii. The sequence goes on along the minus strand of CM068837.1, from coordinate 2,917,122 downwards.
GTGTTGCTCTCGATTGTTATAGCCACAGTCACATTTCTCACAGTAATATCTGTATCCCAGGAATCCGGTGATAGTGGTAATGGTATCGAAATGGTCATCGTGATGATAAAGGTGAATGTATTTTCCATCCTTAAAATCTTGGCCTCGAAACAACAGAGGTCCGCGCACTTCTTGAGGGTGCACTTTCAAGGTGTATCGTGGAGCTAGGGCATCTTGCAATTTTTGCATCTCAGGAATGCCACAGGATGTGTCTTTGGACAGTTTGGCTTGTTGTAGCAGGTGTTCTGCTTCATTTCGTTGTTTGGTTCAGTCGGATTGTTGATAGTTTTCCAGGTTCTTTTCCATTCTACCGTGTCGTTCTTGTTGGCATAGGTTCGTCCCACCACGATGGCACGGGCTAAACACATCTGGTCTTGAGGGTTGTTAATTCGGACGAGACTTGTTTTGGTGTTGCGAAGGTCGTCCACCAATAAGACCTTTTTGCGTCCAGTCCCTTGAGGAGGAGAGACGTGGGTCATGGACAGTGTGGCTTTTCCATCGGTGATGTCAAACTGGTCATTGGATTGTTGCACGTGTTGAATCTTGTCCATGACTTTGGAAGGGGTCAATTCTGCAGGGCTGCTAAACTCGATCCAAACAGGGGATTTCAAGCTGTCGTGTTCTATGGAAGACTCAAGCGATCGTCTTCTTTGGGTTGACATTGTCGCTTGAGTGTGGTGAGCAAAGAATCCCACACCTCGGTGATGAACCCTTCTGCTTTCTCCAATGGTACGTCGGACTTGAAATTTTTAAACTTCACCGTGTATTTGTAAGCCGTGGTTCTAAATTTTCTAGAGGAGCGCTTTTCCGTCTCTCGAATGTGGTAATACTTTGCGGGTGATACTGGTGGACTTTGGTTTGGAGTAGGCTCTCTATGTCTGGTCGCAGACGTGGAAGGTATTTGTTCAGGTTCGCTCATGTCTTCTATTTGAGCGAACACTTCTTTTCGTGTGTGAGGCGATACGTCACTTCGCTGCCTCTTACGTTCTTCTTCTCTCTCACTGAAATCGTGCGATCGTTTCATCTCGATTGCTGATTCAGATATGATTTAATCAAGTTCATTCTCTCCATATATACCCTCTCGACCTCTTGTTGTCATAATGACTTGGTATATTTCACAAGGGCAAGTGAAAGCCAAGCATATAGGAACCCAACGACAGCGGTGCGTCTTAAACGCCTCATACATCTTGACGACCCTTCGATTCAAACCCTACCACGAAAGAAAAGTTGCAAGAAAAAAAAACAGATAGTTGGTGTCTTCAAGAGAGCTAGAGAGGGTGGCACTGTGTCGCTGGGACACGTACGTACTCCAGAAAACTAAGCCATTCGACAACGATGTCTCCTTCTCTCAGTCACTTCTACTTTGTCGCTGACTACGATTCTACCAACCCTGTTTTAACACACTTTTTTCTTCATCTGATATTTTTAAAAAATATACTAAACTCATTTTTAAAAGAACTACCCTTTTTCGACAGCTGGGTCACTCTAGGGACAATGGGAATTGAACATGGGGAATAGAGTTTGGGCCTGTATAGGGACAAGGGGAATTGAACATGGGATTTTTAAAAAAAAAAAAAAAAAATTTTAAAAAAGGGGTAGGCAATGGAAAGTCAATCTCTTTTCGAGAAATGTGGGTGGCCCTGAAAAGGGCCTTTGGTTTCATCATCATCTTCTTCTTTTATTTCCTCCACTTCTGTAGCCATCCTCTTATTTTTTCCATCATTCCTTTCTTCTTCTTCTTCTTTTCTGTTTCCGGTATCTAGTCCGGTGACCCATGGCTCGGAACTTCTGTTGGATTTTTATCCAGTTAGCGTTCAGTTTCTCTAGTTCTTCCTTTTTCTTTCTATTTTCTTCTTCTTTTCTATCTTTTGCCCACCTGTCCTTTATTTTCTCCACTTCTTCATCTATCACCTTTTTCATCTTTTCTTCCCCTTTTTTCAATCTTTCAACACTCCTTTTGACAAAGGGCCACTCTGACCTTTTTTCTATCATTTCCAAAAACCTTCTTACTTCTTCTACCTTCTCCAGGGCCTCTTTTAATGTTCCCACTCTGACATAAGGGGGATTTATTAGCCCTCTCAGTCTCTTCACTTCTTCTTCAATTAATCCTTCTATCATCTCCCTGGCTACTTTTAGTTCGTTCACATAGTGCACTGGTTCTTAACCTCCAATCTCTTTCAATCTTTTCAACTCCATATTCACCATCCACCATCCAAAAATAAACATGCCTTAAATCATTGAACAGTTGGGACACTTCCATCTTCTTTTTTATTCTTTGTAGAATGGTTTGAACATCAAACCTTGTGGGTTCTTATAGTGAAAGCGCGGACGTGAAGGAAAACATCCCTTACTTTTCTCATTTCATATAATATACTATCCACATAAGTGAAGCAACATTTAACAAACCCCAAATCTACTATTTACACACGCAAATCATTAAAACGAAATCCATAATCTACTATCCACACAATCGTACGTGAGTGGTTACAAAACCCAAACTATACTCTCCACATACGCTAAGAAACAATAAACAAATCCATAATCTACTATCCACACAATCGTACGTGAGCGGTTACAAAACCCAAACTATACTCTCCACATACGCTAAGAAACAATAAACAAATCCATAATCTACTATCCACACAATCGTACGTGAGCGGTTACAAACACAAACACACAAACACAAACACACAAACACATACGCTAAGAAACAATAAACGAAATCCATAATCTACTATCCACACAATCGTACGTGAGCGGTTACAAAACCCAAACTATACTCTCCACATACGCTAAGAAACAATAAACAAACCCATAATCTACTATTCACACAAACTTACGTGATCGGTTACAAACACAAACACACAAACACATACACTCACACTATGAAAAAAGAGTCAGTGTTTATATTCACACTACTCTACCTACACACATTGGCAAATCGATTGTTAGTTCTTTTCTAGAGCATTGGGGTAGCCCTGAAAAGGGCTGTTGGTTTTTAACTCCAGATGCACCTATCTTATGCTGGCACCTTCCTGGCCTGGCGCCACACACACATCTTCTTCCCCAGTCTCTTTTCAATCTTTTTTGGGGAAGAGCAGAGGCGGGATATGTGGCTTCAGAATCCCAATTTTCTGTCTCTGTGATTCTGAAATTTCTTCTCTCCTTTTCCCCCTCTTCTTTTTATCTTCTTTCCTCCTCCTCTGTCATCCTTCCCTCTTCGACAATGGCCTCCGCGGCCAGTTCGTTCAACAGGCGCCTGGCATATTCCAGGTGCATCTGGAGTTCTAGAAGCTTTACAGTTCTGGTATTCATTCTCTTCATCAATCAACAAGGGTAGCTAGACTGCCCAGCGAGTTTCAATTTATAGTAAAAGCGCGGACGTGAAGGAAAACATCCCCTAAAACAAAATTGATCTTACCTAGATCATGACCAAAACAACGCGCGGACCTAAAAGAAACACTCACTCGCTTTTTTATACTACCCATTACTATTCTAAAAAAAATTTCATTAATCACTTCAATATACTATCCACATACGCAAAGCAATCCAATCAAACCCCCAAGTCTACTCTCCCCACACCTCAAACAGTGAAAAACATGATCTTAATCTACTATCCACACCAACGTACGTGAGCACTTACAAACACACAATCCTATACACAAACACATACCCTCTCACTATAAAAAAGAGTTAGTGTTTATATTTACACTACTCTACCTACACACATTGGCAAATCGATTGTTATTTCTTTTCTAGAGTATTGGGGTAGCCCTGAAAAGGGCTGTTTTTTTTCTTTTTTGTTTTTTTTGTTTGCTATGGCAATCTTTTAATTTCTAAGAATGCGACGTCCTCTGAGGATAGACTTTCTGACGATAGGTCTGCTTCTTCGGAAAGAGAAGAAGAACTCTTTGGTGTCGATACGACAATCGACAAAGCCTCTGTCAGGTTCAGGTTCCTGCTGCTGCTGCTGCTGCTGTTGTTGTTGTTGCTGTTGCTGCTGTCTCTGAAGTCTGTACTTCTCTGTCCATTCTTCTTTCTCCCTGTTCACTTCTTCTCTGAAGAGCTCTTCTATCAGGTCTTCATTGACTTTTAGCATTCTCACATTCTCTATCTCTTCTGGCTTCGGTATCAGACTGTGTCTGACCCTATGCAAATTCACGTAGGCTTCGTTTAGCTTAGCTAGTTTGGAGCACATTTTCGTAGGAGGATGCGTCGACAATGGATGGTTAGACTTTAAACTACCCCGGCTTTAAAGTCAAAGCGCGGACGTGAAGGAAAACATCCCTCTACGGTTTTTGAGCCGGAACGTTCAAATAGTGTTATGGGAGGGATAGAGAGAAGTCAAAGAGCATGAATCAACATTCTTATAGCCAAACAAACCACAAAAGCATTTTTTTTTTCAAAACACAACATTTTTTATTCAAAATCACTTAACACTAACCAACAACAACTCTAACATTTTTTAAAAAATAATCCAACAATATAACATCAAACATTTTTTTCAAATTACAAACATTTTTTTCAATTCACACTCTACTTTAAACAGGGCTGACAACGTTGTGAATGAAATTGTGATTTCCATTGTTGGAAGTCATTAGGCCATTGATGGACACTACGTTTCCTAGCTTGAGACAAAAGATAAGCATAATGGTCACAAAACCATCGGTCTACTTTCACATCGTTTCTAGAAGAAGAACGAGGATCAAAATGAGTCACTAAATGTTCTAAGGAATAGCCCAGGCTGCGATGATGCAGAAAATACACACAATATGGTCCACACACCAAGGAATCTGTGCCTTGTAATTTCACATTATTCAATCGAGTGGTCTGAGCATTTCTTCTCATAAAGTCGATGATATCGTCTTCCAAAGGAGGCAATCCGTACGAATCGATATATTCCACACATCCTTCTTGAGGAAAGTAAACGGCTACCCAGTGGGTTCCTGGGAGATGACTGTCGTCAGTGTTGATCACATAAGATAGATGGTCTTGAGGTTTGCGATGAGGGAGTTCATCTTTAGCACAGACGACAGGATTCCAAGAAGCCGTATACGAACTGTGGTTCAAAAGGTAATAAAGTTCCCAGGTATCATGTTTTGTGTGGTTTTTTTCTTCTTCACAGGTAATAATAAGTCATCAATTCGATCCTGACTTTTTGCTTGAAAATGTCTGACAAATAACCGTTTCTTCGTTTCGTCTCCTCACTTTGATTCAGGAGAGCTTCGATACGATCGATCTCTTGAGTGGTTAATGGTGGACAAGAATGTTCACGCAAGTCTTTATGCCACTGGTGCAACACGACTTCGTCCGAGATGAGACTCCAAGTTTCGTCCAGATACTCGTCCAATTTTTCTTCTTGACTCAGCATCAGGTATTTATCGTGTTGAATTTGACTGGGATGATCGTTTTGACATCCATAGCAATCTTTCTTGATCAATTCCGTCATTTTTTCGACCAAGTGTTTGGCAAAACAGGAGACTAAATGGGCTTCTTGTTCTGGCCATCTCGACTTCATCATGACAACTTCTTCGTCTTTGTCTTGGGATTCTCCTTCCACGGTCTCCTCACATTCCATGTCCAAAGTTTCTCCACTAGGTAAAGAGGGATAACAGTCTTCCATAGCTTCTAATAATCTAGAATGACTTCTCTCAAACTGTTGATTTCTATGGTATTATCGAATTCTGCATACAGGATGACGTTCACTGTCTCTGGCAGCTCTTTTGCAAACTGAAGTTCCACACGAATCTGGCCAGATTTTATAGGTTGGAAATGTCCCTCGTCGCTGCCTTGGTCTGGAGTGAAATCGAAAGCCCACAAAGCATAACCTCCTGCGTAATCCTCGTACGTAATGCCGTGACTGGTGTTGGTCCCTAACTGACCGGTGGCTTCGTACAGAGACAAGTACGATCTCAAGTAATTCATCTTGTCGTCACTAAAGTCAGGTTCGAAAGGTCGGGTACACAAGGTCTTGCCATCGCGACTGACTTCGATTTTCTTCACCTTAAAGTGTTGAAAGTGGAAAGGATTTTCAGTGAAGGCTCCGTTGAAGGCTGAATTCAGGACCATACCAAGGATTAAACGTTTGGGTAACTGTCCTTGAAAAAGATGATCTTCGGTCATGGATTGCTGGTTACGGGGAATGGTGAACGTTTTCACTTCCACGCGTCGTATAGGATACTTGGCGGTCGTTCTGCTCAATATCTGACTAATATCGTTTCCCACTTTAGGTAACACTTCCACGCGTCGTAAGTAGAGTTTGACGTCCTCGATTTGGCTTTTAGGATTGCCAGCAGGAGTATCAGCCAACAAATGGAAAGCGGCACTGCTGCGATTCAGTCTCAAGCGGACATTGACCCCGTTCAGCAAATATTTCTCTTGCAACCACATGTCCAAATGCAAACGATCCATCAGTTCTAAACTGTGTCCATCTTTGATTTTGTTTCGTCTTTCCACAAAGCCGTCATTGTCTTTATCTAATGTGTTAAACTCCTTCGCTTCGTCAGGTTCCCATAGCACACAGGCATTGAGATGAGTATTCTTGACATCTATTCCGTACGTCAAGAGATTTTCCAGGTAGGCACGGTAAGGGTAAGTATCCATGCTGCTGCTGACCAGTTTATTATTCAAGTACAGGTCCACTGAGCTGAACAAGGAATGCATGAAATTGTTGACGGGAGATACTTTCTCGTCACCGTCTATAGCACTTCCATTCTTATCTAGAACTTTGACTTTCAAGTACAAGTAACTGCTATTCAGATCGATGCAATCTTCGGGCTGTCCCTTGATGTCAAACTCGATGGGAGCGGAATCTGTCAAAGAGGAGACGGGGTTAAATTCCACCCATTGGGATTCTTGCATCGTCATCATGGTGGGGGGCATGGCAAACAGATCCAGTTCCGACTTGGAACAGGCGCATGACTCTCGGTGCATCATTTTTTTTCTGTGTCTCAATAATCGAAAACGTCTAAGTCTCGAACGGTTCTTCTTTTCTTGGTCTTTCTAGCTTTAGACGTGTGAAGTCTGGTGAAAGGGTGTTTTCTTCGTCGTCTCTTTCTGCCTTGTCCTTGCTGAATGCCTGACTCGGTAGCGTGCAGGGCATTTATAGGTGTGTCTCGTCGGCCCAAAAGGTCTTTGCCCGTTTGTAGCAAGACATTTTTGCCTGCCCTCATGAAGGCTTCTTTAGGGTTTTGTTTGTCGATGATGACATTTTGGAGAAATTCTTTGCCTTGCGTCAGTGCCGCATCTTTCAAGGCGTGCAATCCGCGTGTCACCATCGGTTTCAACACCGGAGCCACCGAACGAAAGGCCGATTTCAACATATCTCCTAAACCGTGTCCTCGCTGTCGTGCAACCCCTCGGTACACTGGATACATGACTTACCAGTCGTGAGAGAACCGTTTTCGAAAATGGAGTTTCACCGTGTCTTTTCCTTTAGTGAATTGAATATTTTGTCCCAGATCTCCTTTTATAGCAATGTTGACCGTGTCCAAATACGACTTGCTGACAGGCAAATAGTGAGGATGTACAAATTCGCGGTGGACGTGATAAGTGTTTCCACCTTCCTCGTCAGTGGCCGTGGCAGAATTTACTTTGAAAGGAATGACACGCAGTAACGGCACGGAGGTGTGTCCCATCACGTTGTACTCCACCACATCGGAGTACACGAACATCAAATTCAGTCCCTGGTTCAGTTCTACCGGGAAACGAAAATACCTTGCAAAATGCCAGTTGTTGTCAATCTCTGCGATGTGAATCGTTTTGGTCTTTTTATCCGTGACCAGATTCAGGTCTCCACCCAAAATATCATACAATTCAGGGCAAAATTTAATACGTATATTGTTCTCCTCACTTTCAAATCTGATCAGTAGACGGTGAGACAGTTTGTGGTACTCAATGGTGACACGTTTATTTAGTTTGGTCAGAACTTTGTCAAATGCTGCATGGAATTTGTCAGCGATGGCCTCCACCAGATGTTGACCACTAAAATAATGGCCTGGGTTAATTTTAAAGTGATAAATGTAAAAAGGAGGAGAAGTGTCACTGCTGCGGGGTAATGTGTCCTTCGCAAGTGATTTATGTTGAGAAGTGGTCGTCATGGTTTGCTGCACCGTTTGGTCCAGAATTTCGACGTCAAAAGTGTTTTGAGTTTCAGTGATGTTTTGGATTTGTGTTGGATAAATCATTTCTACCAAAGCCACTTCCCAATGGGCTTCGTGATCTAATGGGATGGTCTGAGGTAATTTGGCCGTGTAACAGAACAACTTGTTGTTGGGAAACACCTCCATGGAACTGTCACTAGGTAAGGTTAAGTAAAATTGGTTTTGGTGACTCATAATTCCAGAGTTCTGTGGCTGTCCGAGGGGTTACTGGACGTCAGAGGCGTGTCTCCGCTCAAAATGGGGTTCTGGTTGTGGTTGTTATTGGAGTGGTGACTGGCACTGGCACTGGACACAAGGTTCCCGTGGTTCCCGTTCGAGGAGAATTTCAGGGAGGGATTGGGAAGCAGGTAACCGATGCAACTGCTCAATAAAATAGTCCACAATTGTTTGTCTCCTTGTTGCAAACTCAAATTAGCGATGGCTGCCCCGATGACACAATACACCACGAAGATTTGGCAGAAAAAGACGATTTGCGTTTTAGGCACACGTTCTCCACACCACACCCACAAGGGTTGTTTTTGTAAATCTTGCACAGAAGAACTAGGTGAAGGAGGAGTGGTCGACGTAGCTGCGTGTGAAAGGGCATGATGGTCACTTCTTTTTATAGTCGATGACTTGCGAAGTGTCGATCCAAGAATCAAAACTGGGTGGATATCCTTTCCAACGTACTTTGACTTCTTTGACACGTCGTTTGCCCACTTTACGGGTTCTGCGTTCGAGAATGCTTTCGATGTCGTACACGTCGTCTTCTTTTTTGGTGACACGTTGTAACTCGGGTAAATAAAACGTTCCTTTGAGCACTTCTTCGTTCATGTCTTCCAATTTATAGACGGCAGGATGACGGCCATGCACTCGTCCAGTGACACGAAACAATTCGGTCGTCCAGTTAGGTAAGTAACCTTTGTCGAAAGTGCGTTTGGTTTTGCCAATGCGCACCCAATCTCCTACGGTCAACTCTCCACTTTTCTTGGGGACAGCCCTCGTCGGGGACGTACCAAACAGGCGCTCAAACACCAACACTTCGTTGTCGGGAGTCACGTCTTGCAGGGCACGTCCGATGCTTCGATGGTAAGATTGGTTGTACGCTTGCACCAGGTGCGGTAAGATGTCGATGTACTTCAGAGTGTGGTGATGCGTAAAATATTTCCACATGCGTTCTTTCAAAGTGCGTTGAAAACGTTCCACGATGCTGGCTTTGGTTTCGGGATTCTCGGTGGTAAAAAAATGAATGTCACGTTTCTTTAATTCTTTTTGGAAAGCTTGGTTCAGAAATTCGGTGCCTTTGTCCGTTTGCCATCGAAGAGGGTGACGACCGCTTTGTTTCAACACCCGTTGCAGGGCTCGCACTAACTCGCTGCTCGATTTGGAAGTCAAGGGCACGACCCAGGCAAATTTGGAAAAGACGTCGATGACACAAAACAAATATTTGTAGCCACGATTGTAGCTGGCCAAATGAGAGACATCGGCTAAATCGGCTTGCCATTGATGATCGATGCCTTCCACTCGGGTGCGACTTCTGGCAAACTTGCGTCGAATGGGTTTGTGTAAAGTGTAGGTAGCTTGTTCTTGTAACCATCGTTGCACTTGAGGTAAACGGAGACTTTTCAGTCGACTTTTGGCAGCACGATACAATTTTTGAACTCCTGCGTAACCTGCAGGATGGGAGGGATCGTAGTAAATGCTGGCTAAGACTTTTTCCATTTTTGTGTTTGTTTGTGTGTTAATAAGTTACCCACTCTTCGGTGATGCTACTTTGAGTGGGACGAAAGGGTGGTTTAGAAACGGATTTACGTGTCCGATGGGCTACGGGAGTAGAAGTCGAAGGTAGTGGTGGTGGAGGTGGCAATGGAATGGCTTTGGTCTTCTTTTCTTTTTTCACTTCTGGTTTCCCTTCTTTCTTTTTCACTTCTGTCGAAGGAGGAGTGGACATCATCTTTTTAACCCAAGCTTTCATTTCTTCTCGTTGGGGTGTGGGGGACGGGGTCAACAAGGATGCTGTAATCTTACTCGAAATGGGTGCTGCTGACGGTGTTTGAAACACTTCTCGCATCTCTTCTTCCTCAGGTCTTCGTGGTGTATCATCTCTGGTGACCCGTGGGGATGGCAGTAGTGGTGGTGGTGGTGGACTTTTCATCAAGGTCTTAAAATCTTTCAGAGTGGGTAGAGCTGTTTCGTCTAAAGCTTTCTGGTGAAAGAGTTGCAGTCGTTGCAAGAGTTGACCGTACTTTTGCGATTTTTCTGTTTCGGACAAATCTTGGCGATCCATCAAGGACTGCAATTTGTGTTGTAACTGGGACATCTCGCTCAAATGGGAATTGGGAGGTAAATGCGGGGTGCGTTGTTCTTGCCAACGATGGTATTCCATCCATCGTTTGTAAGGCACTAAAGCTAGTTTTCCTCCTTGCATGGGGTTGTCAGGGGTCGATTCTGAGATCTTGGGACTTCCGAGGCCTTTTTATCTTGCTCCCACCAGTCCTCCCAACATGGTTCCCAAGACTCCTTTCAGTAAGGGACCTAACAAGAGGGGTAAAATGCCTCCACGTTGGACCAACATCTTCTTCTTTTGACGAATGGGAATTTTCTTTTGAACCATTTGGCGAAGAACGTGACGATGTTTGCCTAAGCATTGTTTCTGGTGTTTGGACAAAGGGATCGTGCCTTTCAAAACGTTCAAACAGCATTCGCACACGGTATCGATGACCTCTTTGGAGGCTGATTGAATGAGTTTTTTTCGTAGAGGTGGAGAAGCTTTGGACAGGACAGATAACGTGTCCCCATGTTTGACTTAACGAGGAGGCTGTCCTTTCCTTTTCTTTTCTTGGGGTTGTTTAGAAGAGGGATGTTTTCTGGAGGGTGACATCTTCAGGAGCACCAAAACACTGATACCCTACTTGGTCACACACCTTTTTTATACTGGAACGCGTCGCCACTGATTGTCTTTACGTCGTATCAACTTCAGGACAGGCATGACACGTCGTGCACGGGTACGTAACGGACTAAATCGAGCCAGTTCTTGCTTGGACAAATCCAGTAAACTTTGTAACATGCCCGATCTCTCTTGGACTTTGATTTTGGGAGAAGGTACTTTGTGAGCAGCAGCCACTGCCACTAAATTGGAGGGTCCTGCCACTGGGGAAGTTCTTCTTGGGGTCATCAACGGAGAAGTTCTTGGTGTGATCAACGCCTCCAAGTACTCTTCAGTTCTTGGTGTCATCAACGGATAAGTGGATGAACTTGAGGTTGCCGGAGACACGGTCACCGTCGTGGCAGGTCGTGGTTTGCGAGTGTAAAGTTGCGTCCTGGCCGAAGTGCCTCTCTTGCGACTAGTTTTCTTCTGTGGACTTTTCTTTTTCTGGGGGCTTCTTTTCTTTTTCCGGGGTGGTGTCTGGTAAGAGGAGGGTCCCGCCACTGGAGAAGTTCTCCTTGGGGACCTCGTCTTTTTCTTCTTCTTGGAGCTTCGTTTGACTTTTTTCTTGGGGAGAAGTTTGGGGGCATTAGGATCCCATCTTAAGAGAGAGCGAATGATGACCCCTCCTAGAGTACCGCTCCCTCCAGGTTTCAAAATGATTTGTTTTTTGGTTTGAGTGTCGATGCGGGGATCGGCCAGTTGGATCAAAGCGACTTTGTTTCGATCAAAAATCGTTTGGCTTGATGAGGAATTTGAATGATTCCTTGGAGTAATTGACGTACCGTCACCGTGAACCATCGTAAGACTTCTTTGAGACTGGCTTCTAAGACACGAGCTCGTGTTTGTGGATTTTTTTCTCGACTGATGCCATATAAGGCACGAATCAATTTGACGGGAAGATGCGACTGAAGGGACGTCATGTTCAAAATGTGTGTGAGACAGACGAAAAGGGTCTGAGGTTTTTATAGATTTTTTTGTGGAGTGAAATTAAGTCGAGAACGGAGACGTGTACAGGACAGGCCCTCCGTCTTGGCACCAGTGGTGAAACAAGTGGGTACGAAATCGCAAATCCTCGGGGGTCGTAGGTTTCAAATCGACGAGTAAATAAGCGTGTGGAGTTTGAGTGGCATCGTCGTACGCCTGAGTCAGCCAAGGTGTCCCTAACTGTTTGGCTAAGACTTGCACTTGCGATTTATCTCGAGGGTTTTTAAACAAGACCACGTAATGCGCATTGAGACTGATGGTGCGATGGGCTTTACTTTGTTGAAACAAATTTTGGGTGATGTAAACGACACTGGCATTACGGTGATGCCCTTTGCGCGTGAACCACAGTTTAATTTCTTCTTCGTCTTCTCCTAACATGTCGTCAAAAATGACCAAATGGGTTTGACGGGAGTCAGAGACGATGCTGTCGTCTTCTTTAGGAATGCCTTCCACAAACACGATGGAATCGCCTTGACTTTCTCGCAAGAGGCTGTACGCCGATTGCCACTCTTTGTAACACCACACGATCCGCTGAGGAGGCCAATCGATCAAATGATGTTTATGTTCGATCAAACGTTTGACGAATTCGGTTTTGCCTGAACCGCTAGATCCAGCAATGAGCATGTTAAAGGGATGGCGAAGAAACAAAGCCTCCCAACTGGCACGATCTAAGTGTTCGTCGATGACTTTGACAGTAGAGAAAGAGGGAGCAGAGACAGCAGAGGTAGCCATAGTGTCAGGAATGTCACTTGTGACACGAAAACAAACAAGACGAGAGTTTATATACTTTTTTCAGAACACGTTTATTGAATGTTTTAAACATGAATACGAAAGACAAAAAATACATAAAAGCCAAAGGCTTAAGTACAACGATAAAAGGCACATGATAACCACCAACGTGGAATAAACACAAGTGTCTGTACAACATGTTTTGGGTAATGTTCTGACCAGTTCTATAGTAGGGGTAAGGTCACACAAGTATCCTCCCGAAAGGGCCTTTCAGGCCTGTCCACGACAGTCCTGGGTGACGAGTTCTTCTGGCACCGTCACTAACACAGGTTGAAAAGTCGCAAGGCTCACAATCGCATTCCACTTCAGAAGCCCCACACTTGAATTGTGCCTTTCTAAACTTGTTTTGTGTTTCTCTGAAAGTATTCATCTTGTTCACTTGGTCTTGGTAGTCACAATGAACTATCGATCTTGCCTAGGGTTCCTTTTTTATATACAGACCAATACCGACGTGTCCATACGGTAAGGTGAAATGATTGGAAAGTCGCACTCCATTCTGGTACAAGATTTAATACACTTTTTCCAAGGGTCGACTGACGATGTGGTGAGTGGGTAAACGTACAATCTTGTTCGGTTGATAGGTGGTCACCTTAAAGTGTTCATCTTCTCCCGATTGCAAGGCTTCTTTCAATACCCCAAAGTTGACCACACGACTGGTACGATAATTCAGAGTCAATCCTTTCACTTTGCACGTCGTGTGCACGTCTCCTTGTGGGTCCCGGTATTCGTAGCCGTAATTTTTGGGACCGCCACTGACGAAACTTAGAATCTTGTCGTCGGGATGCTCGTCTGTCCAGGCTCCTAAACGGTCTCCTTCGATGTCAGGGTGCTGTTGACTCGGGTGATGGATGTAAATGCAACTGTCCGTGTCAAAGTACAGGACACGTTCCCCTAACAGTTCTAAAGCTTCGTACAATTTTAAGCGAGCATGAGCTGTCACGTAAGCCGCAATGATGACATTTCCAAAAGGGTCGTCTTGTACAAAGTCCAAATCTTCTTCGTAATTGACCAAGATCAAATCCTCTCGAACGACGTCCACGTGTTTCATGTATTTGGTTTTGTCGTGAATCATCTGGAAGTAGCGGGAAGGTTCTGTCAAATATTCCGTCTTGGGTAAACACGGTCGTTGTGCCATTTTACCCCACAAGCAATTTAACATCACTTTGGCAAACGATCGCCTGCCTTCGTTTTTCTCGATGTGGTCTAAAGAGATGCCTTCTTGTTCATAGTATTTCTCTTTGAATGTCTTTTCGTCTTCGGAAGTGTGACACCAGGAAGGATAGCCGCTGGCTTCTTGCTTCAGTTTCAAAAAGGCATCCACGTAGTCGGCGAAAATGCCTTTTTGAGTGGGGTCACCCTTGTGGTATTGTTGTGTCTTGGGAAAGTGGCAAATTTCGTACACTTCTAACAGTTGGTATCCCATGTCCAGAGTTTGAACAATTCTACGCTGACCCACGTCCCCGTCAAGGCTCGTTCTTCCTGGGTGTGCTGACAAGGTTGGTCTTGGTTGCACGTTTCGGCACAAGTACGGCACAAAGGAAACATCAGTTTGCCTTGGCAATGGTGAGGTAAGACGGGATGGTACAAGTCCGTGGGAGGCAAAACTTTACACTTGATCAAGCCTTCGTATTGTCGAATGTTTTTCAGGTCGATGTGTTCCGTCAGCAATTGCGGGTGCCCTGCAGGAAAGTGACAATATTTGCACACGTAGGGATACAGCGAACACACGTCCAAGTATTTGATTTCTTCTCCTTTCTCTTCGTCGGCTTGGTACAGCAAACAGGTGGCATTGGTCGTTCCTCCGTACAAACTATCCCTCGGGTTCAGCGGGTCCATGAACTGGTAACTTTCCACGAGGCGTTTAAATTCGGGATCGGTTTTCATACGGTGATCGAGTTCGTGTTCCCACATTTTCACTACTTGGTATCCTTCCTGTTCCAACTTTAGGCGTCGCTGACAAGTGTCATGGTACAAGTCTTCCATGGTTCGTTGTAAAAACTGATTTTTAGTGCTACGATCAGGGTAACAGACGGGACATCCGTGAAATAAGCAACCGTTAAACTCGTACACGATCTTGGGGTTTTCTAAGTCCCAGCCATCGACCGAATACGTTCCGATGGTCTTTTCATCCCCTACGTTGCGGACATGCTGAATCCACTTGTCTTCCTTGTCGCACAAGTAATGTAACCAACGTAGGGTTTTGACCGAGTATTGACGTTTGACATAGTTGGTCGTTTGAGGACTGATGACAGCCACGGTGTTTTCAGGCATGAATCGTTGTCGATACACTAAGGAACACGCTTTGGCAATGGTGCAAGCTTCTTTCAAAGGATCCACCCCTCCGTGTTCCATGAACAGTTCTCGAAATTTTCCATAGCAACGCCGTAAAATGTCCACGTCGGAACGACAATACTTTAACATTTCTTCCTGAAAGTCGAAAGGGTCCGAGTCGTGAGCCTGGTACCAAGCGTAGAAAGCTTCTCGTTGTTCGGTACGCATGTTGTCGGGGTCGTAATAGTGAGCCTCAGGTAAATGGGGTAGAACGGCGTGTTGATTGGCTTCCGTATTGAAAAAGTGTGGAAAGTACCCTTTAGCCATTTCTGTCATTCCAAACGTTTTAGGCATTCGACTCAAAGGCATGGCCAAATAGCTCATCGAATCTTTAAACTGCACTTGTCCCACTTGCAGGAAAATGATTTTGGCTCCGTTCAAAGTGACTTTAGGACGTTCGGTGCCTTGTTCTGTATAGTATCTCAAAAGAAATTGTCCATCGTATCCGGAGAAATTGTGAGCCATCACTGTGGCATGACGATGACAATCTCCGTAACGTTCGATGTCCTCTTGGCTGCTCCACGTCTTGTCGATGAGGTCTAAGACCCATTGGGCAAAATCGGCTAAAGTGTTCGGTCCTCGAAAGATTTTTTCACGCCCTCCGGGAATCTTACTGCAGTGAGGACAATGACTGAAGATAGGTTCCTGAATGCACTTCTCGCACGCTCGATGAGCCACGCAGAAATTAGGAATGTGAATACCGGTCTCTTGCATGCATTCGAAATCGAAAAAGATGAAATTGCCTTTCTTCTTGTGACCGTCCTCTTTCTCTGGTGGGGGTTGGTATTTTTGCACGTAGCATTCCTGTTCCAAATCCACGATGTGGTGACAAATGTGACATTTTTTTCCTGAACATACGTGTGTCTTGGTACTGTTGGTACGTAGGCCTTGTCCACACGTAGGGCACAATCTCAGGAGTTGACAAGCACATTTCTGCTGTGAACCTTGCGTCTTCAGATGTTGTTGGTAACAGGCAGGGCTCACAAAAGTGCGCAGACAAGCAGGACAATGTACTCTTTCTTGTCCTTCGCTCAGACAGGGTGAAGAGGCCAAACATCCTGGGCATTTCCATCCACAATGTTTGTGTTGCTCTCGATTGTTATAGCCATAGTCACATTTCTCACAATAATAACCATATCCCAGGAATCCGGTGATACTGGTAATGGTATCGAAATTGTCATCGTGATAACAGACATGAATGTATTTTCCGTCCTTAAAGTCTTTCCCTCAAAACAACAGAGGTCCGCGCATTTCTTGAGGGTGCACTTTCAAAGTGCAGAGTGGAGCTAGGACATCTTGCAATTTTTGCATCGCAGGAATGCCACAGGGTGTGTCTTTGGACAGTCCGGCTTGTTGTAACAGGAGTTCTGCTTCATTTCGTTGTTTGGCTCTGTCCGATTTTCGAATATTCTCCCAGGCTCTTTTCCATTCTACCGTGTAGTTCTTGTTGGCATAGGTTCGTCCCACCACGATGGCTCGGGCTAAACACATCTGGTCTTGAGAATTGTGAATTCGGACGAGACTTGTTTTGGTGTTGCGAAGGTCGTCCACCAATAAGACCTTTTTGCGTCCAGTCCCTTGAGGAGGAGAGACGTGGGCCATTTTTAGTGTGGCTTTACCATCGGTGATGTCAAACTGATCATTAGATTGTTGTACGTGTTGAATCTTGTCCATGACTTTGGAAGGGGTTAGTTCTGCGGGTCCGCTAAACTCGATCCAAACAGGGGATTTCAAGCTGTCGTGATCTATGGATAGTGTCAAGCGATCGTCTTCTTTGGGTTGACATTGTTGCTTGAGTGCGGTGAGCAAAGAATCCCACATCTCGGTGATAAACCCTTCTGCTTTCTCCAATGGTACGTCGGACTTGAAATCTTTAAACTTCACTGTGTAGGTGTAAGCCGTGGTTCTAAATTTTCTAGAGGAGCGCTTTTCCGTCTCTCGAATGGAATAGTACTTTTCAGGGTTGACTAAGGGTGGTGAACTTTGTTTAGAGGGTTCGGATTCTGGTTTACTCATGTCCTCTTCAAAATCGCTGGCATGAATTTGTGCCAAGACTTCAGCTCTGGTACGAGGCGATAGATCACGTTTCTGCCTCTTACTTTCTTCTTCTTTCTTCTCGAATGAATAGAATCGTTTCATCTTGAGTGCAAAACATCAAATGACTCAAGTTTAAACACCATAGACTAATTTATAGTCTTGGCAAACCAGCGTATATAAAAGGGTGTGTGTCATGTCCTTTCACTATTCATTTCACTCTCAAACCGAGCACAACGATGGAAGAGACTACCCAGATGGAACGTTTCATCAGAGCTTTGCGAGGGGTTGTTAGAAAATTCTCTTCAGACCAGCCGACGGACTACTCTCCTTCCTTTCGAGATAAAAGTCAAGATACTTGCTATATCTGTCAGAAGAAAGGGCATTGGTCTTCAGAGTGTCCAGACCGTCAAAAAAGAAAAAAAAAACAGGGGCTAGAAAAGACAAAATCAAGATACCTGTTATTATTGTAAAGAAAAAGGACATTGGTCTCCAGATTGCCCAAAAAAGAAACAAGAGGAGTCAGAAGAAAAGAGGGATTCTTCAGAAGAAGAGAGAGATTCTTCAGAGGAAGAAAGCAGCCAGGTGAAGAAAAAGAAACAGGAGAAGAAAAGAAGAAGGAAAGAATGTGAGGATGATGAGGAGGAAAAGACTGTGACGGTGAAGAAATTGAAAAAAAAAGAGAGAGTAAGAAAAAGAAACAGAAGTGAATGTAATTTATAAAGTGTTCTGTTGTAAATTGTGAATTGGATTGTAACTATGGAGAAAAGAATACATTAATTATATAAGGTAAGTGTCTTTGAGTTTTGATTTTAAATAAGAAGCTACACTCACGCACTCATACACAGGCACGTACTATAAGGGTAAAATGGGTTTTTTGTTGATTTTTGAGTTATTGGGAAATTGAAAGGCTATCTCTTTTCGAGAGAAGTGGGTGGCCCTGAAAAGGGCCTTTTTTTGGTGTAGGGGTGAGTTTAAGCAATCAACTTTAACTGCCTTAAGCCTTTGCCACGGCCGAGGCCTACTTTTAATGATGATGATTGGGTTGAAATCACTAAGGGTGGTACGGTAGGCTTAGTCACAGGGTTGGCGTGTTTAGCTCGGGAAGGTCGTATTCTCTTAGATGGTGATAAATAAGTCTGATACATTTGTTTCAGACTTCTTAACTCCGCTAAAATGTCCAACAGTACCGTGGCCGTTTGATTTTCACCCTCTTGTTTCTTTGCTGCTACTTCTTCTTCTTGTTGTTTTTTTCTTACCTCTTCTTGTCGCTGCTGCTGTTGCTGTAGGAGAAAAGCTTGTTCCGCTTCCTTTTGTCGTTGCATAAATTTCTCCATATCTTCTTTCTGTCTCTGTCTAAAATTCTCCACTTGCGGTAATGAAGAATGAGACGAAGGTTCCGGAACAAATTCTTGCGAGGTAAGAAAATCCACAAAATCCCAATGTACCTCTTCTGAAAGTAAGTCTGGGTTCCCTTGGGCGGTCTCCACTGCTGGTGCACTCCAGTGAATCGTTTTCTGAGTTTCCGTCATGTTGAATCACTGTCGCATAGATTGACTGCACACAGGCGCTAGCGAATCTATATAGACCACGTGACGTCACAGACTGCTCTCTTCGGATTGGATGCAGGCTGACTGAATTTTGTCACGCGTGTTTGGATTGGTCAATAAACTCAATCCGTTTCAATCCTTCCTCTCCCTATAAATAAGCGCAGTTCAGCGCAATCACTCACCTGTTCTCGGAGCCTCAAGATGTGGACCGACGTTCAATCTTCCACCCTTGTGTCAACAATGATGTTCAGGACGGACATACCCATGTATGTCCGGTCCAAGTGGACTGTTGTCGATAGGACAGATACTAGTCTATGGATGAGAAGAGTTTACATAGAAAGACAAGGATGCCTCAAGAGGGTACTTGTGTATGGACCTGCAGTTAGAAGGAGTTTAAGAAGAAGAAGATGTGACAGATGCCGTCTATGTTAATATTAACATAAAACCAAAGGCCCTTTTCAGGGCCACCCACATTTCTCGAAAAGAGATTGACTTTCCATTGCCTACCCCTTTTTAAAATTTTTTTTTTTCTTTAGAAAAAAAAATCCCATGTTCAATTCCCCTTGTCCCTATACAGGCCCAAACTCTATTCCCCATGTTCAATTCCCATTGTCCCTAGAGTGACCCAGCAATATCTCCCATGTTAAATTTCCATTGTTCGAATGCCTTTGTCCCTAGAATGTCCCTAGCATGGATATTTCCTTTCTCCAATGTTAAATTCCCTTGTCCCCAGAGTGACCCAGGGTTTTTTGCCCATGTTAAATTTCCATTGTCCCTAGAGTGACCCAGGGTGGTTAATGTTAAATTTACATAGTCCCCAGATTGACCCAAGGGTGTTTTTAATGGTAATTTCCATTGTCCCTAGGGTATCCCCATTCACTACTATTGTATCGCATTTCAGGTAAATGCACAAATGCAGTCTCCTGGAAAACGACAAAAAACTTTACAATATTTCTTATCAATTATGATCACACATTTTACTTTTAATCTATGCGATATGCAAATATCCTATTTTGAGTATCAAGGAAAGCCTCACCTATTTTTAGTATCAAAGAAAGAAAGCCCCACCTATTTTTAGTATCAAAGAAAGAAAGCCCCACCTATTTTTAGTATCAAAGAAAGCCCCACATATTACTAAAGAAGGAACATATACATGGTTAGTGAATTTTACAAGTGTAAAAACCTATTTCATCTCCACTTGTCTGCTTGCTACTAATACACTCTTGAAGACTTGCTGTTTCCATGCTTATGGTATACTATCAATATCCTTCGCATCAGGTAAGACACCATTCTAAATATATCGGCTCTAGTCTAATTATGCAGGCACCATTAACGGAATGCAGACACCGCACCATTATAAGCAAGTAGGCACCATTTTAAATATACAGGCACAATTATAAGCAAGTAAGCACCATTCTAAATATACAGGCACCATTATAAGCAAGTAGGCACCATTCTAAATATACAGGCACCATTATAAGTAAGTAAGCACCATTCTAAGTATGCAGCAACCATTCCAAGTAAGCACGCTGATACGAAATGCATATAGAGTTCTAAAAGACTTGACATCAGTTGATACAAGTTATTTAGAGACAAGAGATTTTCCCCGTTCTGATATTTAACTTTGTCAAGAATGTAAGGATGGGGACTTACAATAACCTTTAAATTTTCGATTTAATTTGACCCGTCCTTTTCTCCCATGTAATTTTGTAGCAAGTTGTATGTGTTGACTCGGCATTCTTTTCATCAAACCACCATAATATCTATTTAACTGTGTGTGTGTCCAACACGAATATATATATATATATATATATATATATATATATATATATATATATATATATATATATATATATATATATATATATATATATATATATATATATTTGTGCCTCCAGAAAATTTCGCACTAAGATCAGTTTTCATGCACTACAGTAAGTCATTCATTCTAACTGGTAGAATGAATTAATATCACACCATCTAACACTCTTGAAGTCCAAGTGTTTAATTTGAATTGTAAAAATTATCATGATAAGCAATGATATGATACATTTGTCCTTGCACTCAAAATCTCTGACATGGTCATACTCATCTTGAACGTTATAGTAGTTGTAGTAGTAGTGGTAGCAGCTGCAACAGTATTCATAGGTTATAGTGATAAAATAATTGCCTCTGCATTTCTGACACTAATTAAGAAATTGCCTCTGCATTTCTGACACTAATTAAGAAATTGCCTCTGCATTTCTGACACTAATTAAGAAATTGCCTGTGCATTTCTGACACTAATTAAGATTGCATACTTATCATTGATTGCATGCACGTAATGCTATGAAACACACAATCCTTCTGAGATTCTTTATAAAAGACTTAAAAAGTTTTGATATTAATGAAGAATGTAAGTTAATGTAAATTTTTATTGGACATGGGACTGTGGGACTGGCAATAACTACAATGAAGTCACACACAACGTTATCAACCAAACGTTCCAAAGCACGCATAATATTGGCAATTTAGGCATAAAGATTCATTTTTAGTTAGAAAATAACATTGTTTTGACCATTGTCTGTCATCCTACACTTTGTAAAATTCAAGGTCCTATGCTTGGAGTGGAAAAGGGAAGTGTTAAGGTCAACAATGATGTGCTAATTGTTTAGGGGCAGCTATTGTACCTTATTGTTTAGGGGCAGCTATTGTACCTTATTGTTTAGAGGCAGTTATTGTACCTTATTGTTTAGGGGCAGCTATTGTACCTTATTGATTAGGGGCAGTTATTGTACGTAATTGTTTAGGGACAGCTATTGTACCTTATTGTTATGGGGCAGTTATTGTACCTTATTGTTTAGGTGCAGTTATTGTGCCTTTTTCAAATAAGAAGCAGTATGTTTTCTGAGAGGACATACGTTGAAACCACGCAAAATTACCAGCTGTAGTAATTAACACTTTAAGTTTAATTCCTAAATGATGTAAATTCTCATCCAATTCACAATCGTACTAATCAGGGAACTTCGCTTGCTACCTGCCACCGCTTTGAAATTCAAAAACAATTTTCGTTTAAAGACTTTGCAATTTTATTAGAGGAATCGTTTGTTAATAGTAAAAATTTTATAAAAGAAACTCGACAAAAAAAGGAACTTATGTTATCTAGTTAAATTGATAAAGGAATCGGACCAACCATAAATTACGCTGCTTTGCAGTCTTAGCACGTCTGGTAATAGAATGTGATAAATCTCGTAAAGCACCTCTGGTAATAAAATGTGATAAATCACGTACAGCACCTATGGTAATAGAATGTGATAAATCACGTACAGCACCTCTGGTAATAAAATGTGATAAATCACGTAAAGTACCTCTGGTAATAGAATGTGATAAATCACGTAAAGCACCTCTGGTAATAAAATGTGATAAATCACGTAAAGCACCTCTGGTAATAAAATGTGATAAATCACGTAAAGCTGTAATGAGAGTGGACAGAGGCTAGTTGAAATTTTGAATACATGACTTGCAGGCAAAAGTTGGTAGCGTTGGGAATTTGTAAAATTTTAGTCACAATAAAAACACATAATCACCAGAACATGGATGTTTTGGAATAAAAGTCTTTTACCATGTTTGCTGTTATTACTACTTTCATCTTGCCTGGTAGACTTGTTGACTGAACTAAGGACTTTAATACTGAGATAAACTAAGGACTTGAATACTAAGGTAAAATAGGGACTTTAATCCTGAGATAAAATAAGGACTTTAATACTGAGATAAACTAAGGACTTTAACATCGAGGTTAATATAGGGTACTTACAGACAAACTGGCACGCAAACGAGGCCAAAATGTCAGCTATGCAAGTTACCACTAAGGCTTGATCAGAAGAGACGGATTCAATGTGAACACGTTTAATTATGTTTTGATTCCAATAGAACGTTATCTAATGACAATACATGATCAGAAATGGAAATGATGATCCTAATTATGTTACATGTTAGATCTGACTATAGTGCAATAGTTAATATACAATAAATACGTTATTGTTGTATCATGAAACTGAACAAATCTGTGACTAGATGTAATATTTTCCATACACAACAAATATATGACTAGATACAATATTTTCCATACACAACAAATCTGTGACTAGATGCAGTATTTTCCATACACAACAAATCTATGACTAGATGCAATATTTTCCATACACAACATATTGATAATGTAACTCTTAATACGAACAGAGATGATAAATGATGCTCAGTACGCACGCGCATATATTTTATCTGAATTTATAAGTAATATTTCTTTGTTTAAAAATGTAAAATTAACAGTAACGTTTAGATTACATTTTGGACATTGGCCCACAGAAGAAGTTTTTACAATTTATCTCACCCCGTACCATACTGACCTAGATAAAGAGTTCATACAATTTATCCCACCCCGTGCCATATGTACCTACATAAAGAGTTTATACAATTTATCCCACCCCGTGCCATATGTATGCCGTATGTACCTACACAAACAGTTTATATAGTTTATCCCATCCCGCGCAACAACAAAAAATATGAATGGATATAGACAAAAAGGACCAATAAAGCTTTCATGGTACATGTAACATATCCAGCACGGCTCTATTATTAGTTATAACTAGTATGGTTCTATTATTAGAATAGCGTGGTATGGTTCTATTATTAGATGTAGAGTAGTATTGTAATATTATTAGATGTAACGTACTATGGTTCTATTATTAGATTTAGCGTGGTATGGTTCTATTATTAGAAGTAGAGTGGTATGGCAGATGCATTGTTTCGATGTATTATTTATTGTTCTATATTTAGTTACTGGGAAATTCCTGACGACTTCTAAATTAGGACAATAGACAATACACAACAGAAACACCTGATCAGACTATTTAAATTTCTTTTTCTATTTAAAGTATTTCTGAAAAATTTCTTTAACGCCCGTTCTGCCAGACAGCAATAAAAGGGCGTTTCTGTCTTACCTAAGAGGAGGGACGTCGGGGTGGGGTTGGGGGGCATTTGCATATGATGTTAAATGCAAAATTGCTGTTGCCTACATACGAAAATTAACAAGTCCGTCAAGTTTTGCCCCCACCCCCCTTGAAAAAAGTTGACATGACGTCCCTGCCTTAGAGGCCCTCGTCTCTTTCCTCCAGTGACCCTTTCCGCTGGCCCTCCTCTCTGCCCTTTAGTGTCTCAATCTTGAACACTAAAATACCTCCTTAAAACTGCTATTTTCTATATATAGTGGATGCATATATAAAGTTGTTTTTGTCTGTTTAAAGTTCTGCAGGGTAGTGCTATTTTAATGCATAGAAAATCGTTAAAAGTTTTTTTTATCTATTAAAGATCCCCATGGGTTTTTTAAACTTGTTTTGATGTAAACGTTTTTTATTTTAGGTATCTAAGAAAACCCCACTAAATCGGGAACAGATATCGTTAGTGAGCCTTAGAATTTATAAAAACCTGTTAGAAACATGCTTGACTTTTTCTACTGCTACAAATTAACAAATTGCAGTTTCCATGGACACAGTATTAGCAAATTTAAAAGCTCTTTCCATGGAGACGGTATTATACTAATTAAAAGAACTTCTATTTATTCTTTTGGATATGGTATTATGTAATTATTCCTTTTGGATATGGTATTATGTAATTATTCATTATCGATATGGCATTGTGTAATTATTCTTTTTGGATATGGTATTATGTAATTATTCTTTTTGGATATGGTATTATGTAATTATTCTTTTTGGATATGGTATTGTGTAATTATTCTTTTTGGATATGGTATTATGTAATTATTCTTTTTGAATATGGTATTATGTAATTATTCTTTTTGGATATGGTATTATGTAATTATTCTTTTTGGATATGGTATTATGTAATTATTCTTTTTGAATATGGTATTATGTAATTATTCTTTTTGGATATGGTATTATGTAATTCTTCATAACATATATTGCATTATGTAATTGTTCATAATGAAAATGGTATTTTGTAATTACTCATAATGAAAATGATATTTTGTAATTATTCATAATGTATTTGGTAGTATGCAATTATTCTTTTTGGATATGGTATTATGTAATTATTCTTTTTGAATATGGTATTATGTAATTATTCTTTTTGGATATGGTATTATGTAATTATTCTTTTTGGATATGGTATTATGTAATTAATTATGGATATGGTTTTCATTTTAATATGTACCGTAAGGTTGTAACCTTCGACTATAATGTGCGTCTATTGTTTTCTCTTTTGTGGAAAAAATCAGAACTGGCGAACTGTATTCTGGTATTTTTGTGCCCAACCATAAATGTGGTAGGAAATATGATATTACCCATACCCGTCTGTCCGTCTGTCTTTCTTCTAGTATTTTTGTCCTCTACCGCAAATGTGGAAGAGAAATATAATAATACCTATATCCGCCTGTCCGTCTTTCTGTTTACTGGTTTTTCGTTAGCGTAAGTGCTTTCGAATCTCATTTTATCTTTGTCAGAGACAACATTACAAAACAGGTAACCAAGATAAACAATAAGCACAACAACAAAACTTTGAATTTACAAGCAACTTGACATTATTGCAAATGTAAAATAGCAGTAGTTTTTTTCTCAAATATTTGGTATATCGTTCCTAATTGGCTTCACCTCCGTTGATACAGTGGCAACCTATCTCCTATTGCTCTATAACAGGTGTTCAGTCCCTCCGTGTGAGGTATAAGATGAGGGGTCACATAGCGTTGTGTTTTTTCTTTCTCTCACGGGACCGTTTATAAAGTTGGCCTACGCAATCCATCAAAATTTGTCAAAAGTTTTGAAAGGATAGGACCTCTGACCGGATTCTGACCATCGGGCCGTATGTTGAATATCATCGCTCTACAATACGTATTTATCCGTCTCTGATATATTGTACTGCATTGAACTGTGTTGTTCATGAATATTGAATGTGATGATTTTTTTAGGTAATACATTACATTTACTTAGCAGTTGAAATCAGAGCAAGATGGCCAAGTACACAATACCCAACTCGGAGGAATATTTGGAGTGTCCATACAACGAAGCACACATGGTTAGGGCAAAAAGGTTCCCCTATCATCTGATGAAGTGCAGAAAGGTAAGGGCAGAGATCATCCAAATAGGTTTGACTGGGTAACCCCAATTTATAAAAAAAAGTTTGATTCTATGGATAAGGGTAACTATAGACCAGTCAGTATTTCAACTTGCACTTCTAACATTTTTTTTTCTTCAAAAGCTCGAATGCAGTCAGATCTAGTTGTATTTTGATATTATTTACAGGGTTATGTCTTCTTTTAGAAAAGGGAATAACATGAAACATTTCTACTAAAACTTGTGGATGACTGGACAATGACTCCATGTGGGTGGAATGCTAATGGATCTGTCAAAGACTTTCGATAGTCTTCTGCTCAGACTTATCAGTCGAAACAACATTGATATGAACTTTACATTTGCATAACCGTTAAACTGGGATCCTCACAAAGCAGTAGGGATATAACATTGTGGAGGTACGAACCGAAACTATTGGGATATAACCATGTAACGATACGAACCGAATAAACGAAAAGTTACTAGGACATCTCTATGTGTGTAACGGGAGAAATTTCAGGAAAGAAAAACAATTAACTTTATTTAGTTATTTTAGATATAAACAAATTAAAAGATAGAAAGATTAAAGGAAGAATAGTATAGATGAAGATATTCTAAGATTAAAGGAAGAATAGTATAGATGAAGATATTCTCAAATTCTACACAAATACAGATGTTGAGTAAGTGTTCATATCCAACTCCAACAATACGAGAAAGAAAACAAATGACCACAGTTATTAGTGCAGCTTTCCATCACAGAACAAATAAAAAAAACTTATTCACTCAGAACAGCATCGTATGGACGGGAAGACAACTCCAATAACTCGATGGAAACGAACAAGGGTATTGCCGTCTTGAAAAGAGAAGTGACAGATAAAACACGTCTAATTAATGCATATTTTTGCAATCAACAAGCACGTTTATATAAAAAGATCTTTGAAATTTTCGGGGTTGTAAATTATTCCCAACAGAAAAATCATCGTTAGCGACAAGATGAAAGATAACACACCAAATGGGCATTCTGAACAGTCACAAAATAAATGAAGCTCATAGTCGGCTATGAATTCCGACGGTGTTACGTCTAGGCAATTCAACGTTTAGTTACTTATAGCTTATAGTTACTTCTAGTTTAGCTAACATAAAGTGCGCACTGTATTTTGATGTACGAGTTTACACTGGCATATACGTTCAAGTGTCG
Organism: Sinohyriopsis cumingii; assembly: GCA_028554795.2. Classification (NCBI taxonomy): domain Eukaryota; kingdom Metazoa; phylum Mollusca; class Bivalvia; order Unionida; family Unionidae; genus Sinohyriopsis; species Sinohyriopsis cumingii. Next base: position 2,890,027 of record CM068837.1, on the reverse strand, counting down.
AAGAAGCAAACTCACATTTTAGACCTTTAAGTCGTACATATGAACGGACATCAGCGTGTTCGCACTCCTGTGCACATGGAATCTGAATACTTGTTTAAATCATCTTACTATAATCAATTTTGACTATCCTCCGTGTCCTGATAAGGGGCCGTTCATTTAGTACCTACACATGGGGTGGGGTGGGGGCGGGTAACCCAAATGCATACGCTTGCGTATGGGATGGGGGGTGGGGCCTACTGATAACGTACGTACGCATAGGAAACGAGGGTGGGGTGAAACCTCGATAACAGTTTGTCTAATACGTAACCTGTTCGACTGGGTTCAGTCGGCGTTTGAACTTTAGCGGACACTAGACAACCATTTTAAAGTTACGCAACTTTTTTCTTTTGATGCAGCCAGACAATCAACGTCGGTGGACTAACTGTTTTTTTTAAAACACGTTAATATTATTAATCCTTGATCGTTTCTGCGTGGATTAAATATAGGCCGTTCCATAGAATTCGGTGTGTGTGTGGGTAATTCAAGTGTACATAAGCAGGTGGGTGTGTGTGTGTAAAAAAGTACGAATGTGTACAGGGAGGGGGAGGGGTCAAGCTTTGCCAGATTTTTGCGTACTTACTACATTGGATGGGGCCTAAGTTACATATTTTCGAATATCACCTGACTATGATTCTAACTCCTCATACGACTAATTTCCTCCGCATATTGAATACTGGCTATCGCAAGTGCATACACGCTAAACAAATTTGATGCATTGCCGAAAAAAACCATGGTGTTATAGGTTTGGGATATCTGTAAATAACTCAGTTATATGCATTTATCAAAAACAAAGTCATTGCAAACCATGGGAATACGGCAAGTACGATTACTACGGCAAGTCTGATTACTACGGCCAGTACGATTACTACGGCAAGTACGATTACAACGGCAAGTCTGATTACTACGCCAAGTACGATTACAACGGCAAGTCTGATTACTACGGCAAGTACGATTACTACGGCAAGTCTGAATACTACGGCAAGTACGATTACTACGGCAAGTACGATTACAACGGCAAGTCTGATTACTACGGCAAGTACGATTACTACGGCAAGTCTGAATACTACGGCAAGTACGATTACTACGGCAGTACGATTACAACGGCAAGTCTGAATACTACGGCAGTACGATTACAACGGCAAGTACGATTGCAACGGCAAGTCTGAATACTACGGCAGTACGATTACAACGGCAAGTCTGAATACTACGGCAAGTACGATTACTACGGCAGTACGATTACAACGGCAAGTCTGAATACTACGGCAAGTACGATTACAACGGCAAGTCTGAATACTACGGCAAGTACGATTACTACGGCAAGAACGATTAGTACGATTACTACGGCAAGTCTGAATACTACGGCAAGTACGATTACTACGGCAAGTCTGAATACTACGGCAGTACTATTACTACGGCAAGTACGATTACTACGGCAAGTCTGATAATCAATATATTTATCTGTAAATTTGTCTACTTCAAAAAACAATCAAGACTGTATAACTATGCTAATGACGATATCATAAAGATCTAAATAATTTGATATTTGTTTTACAAACTGAGAGCAAGATACTGACTGCCTGGTTTGCAGCCATTAGGATGCAAGCAAATCCTCAGAAATTCTAAGCCATTGGTCTTGGTATAAACGAGCAAACAATAACCACTTCCACCACAAAATACCATGAAATCTATGTGGGGATTGTACGAATGTCCTTGGAGTAGATACTGATTCTCAACAAGCAAGTAAATAAATAGGATATGCCATAATTGAATACGTAGCAATCCACTAAGCTCTTGATTAGCTAATGCGTTATTAGGTCAAACTTTAATTAATGCTCCCTTTTTTGGGATTTCTAAAGCAAAGAAACCTCTAACAAAATGGAACAAAATACAGCACTAGAATTAATATTTGTTGACTTTATTAGGTCAGATGATACTTTCCCGAAAAGAAACACCTTCCTACTCTGTCAATCTGTTTGACTACTTTAGTTTAGTACATTAGTGTTTGACTACTTAAGTTTAGTACATTAGTGTTTGACTACTTTAGTTTAGCACATTAGTGTTTGACTACTTTAGTTTAGTACATTAGTGTCTGACTACTTTTTTAGTACATTAGTGTTTGACTACTTTAGTTTAGTACATTAGTGTTTGACTACTTTAGTTTAGTACATTAGTGTTTGACTACTTAAGTTTAGCACATTAGTGTTTGACTACTTTAGTTTAGTACATTAGTGTTTGACTACTTTAGTTTAGTACATAAGTGTTTGACTACTTTAGTTTAGTACATTAGTGTTTGACTACTTTATTTTAGTACATTAGTGTTTGACTATTTTAGTTTATTGTTTGACTACTTTAGTTTAGTACATTAGTGCTTGACTACTTTAGTTTAGTACATTAGTGTTTGACTATTTTAGTTTAGTGTTTGACTACTTTAGTTTAGTACATAAGTGTTTGACTACTTTAGTTTAGCACATTAGTGTTTGACTACTTTAGTTTAGTACATTAGTGTTTGACTACTTTAGTTTAGTACATTAGTGTTTGACTACTTTATTTTAGGACGTTAGTGTTTGACTACTTAAGTTTAGTACATTAGTGTTTCACTACTTAAGTTTAATACATTAGTGTTTGACTACTTAAGTTTAGTACATTAGTGTTTCACTACTTTAGTTTAGTACATTAGTGTTTTACTACTTGGTTTAGTACATTAGTGTTTCAATTACTAAGTTTAGTACATTAGTATTTCTCTCCTTTGTTTAGTACAGTAGTGTTTCACTACTTTAATTTAACACAGTAGTGTTTAAGAACTTGAACTTATCACGGTAGTATTTGACTACTTAAATCTGACAATGATATATGATCACTAGAATTAGTCCTTGTTGCACTGACTTTGTATGACGCTGAATATTTCACTGCTACATTCCTATTATTCATTGTCAATAGTGTGAGAGTGAGAGAAACAGACATGTACACTTTAATAAATTTCATATCCATTTCAGTCTCGAAGGGCTGCATATTCAGTTTCTTTACAAATAGACTCATATACATTAAATATTTTAACATGAACTTCGTTACAAATAAACCCATACGCTGTAAGTATTGTAACATGAACTTCGTTACAAATAAATCCATATACTTTAAGTATTGTAACATGAACTTCGTTACAAACCGACCCACACACTTTAAATATTTTAACATGAACGTCGTTACAAATAAACCCATATACTTTAAGTATTGTAACATGAACTTCGTTACAAAAAAAAAACCCATACACTTTTAAGTATTTTGACATGAACTTCGTTACAAATAGACCCATACACTTTAAGGATTTTGACATGAACTTCGTTACAAATAAACCCACATACTTTAAGTATTGTAACATGAACTTCGTTACAAATAGACCCACACTCTTTGAGTATTGTAACATCAACTTCGTTAAAAATAGACCCATACACTTTAAGTATTGTAACATGAACTTCGTTACAAATAGACCCACACACTTTGAGTATTGTAACATCAACTTCTTTACAAATAGACCCACACACTTTAAGTATTGTAACATGAACCTCTTTACAAATAGACCCACACACTTTAAGTATTGTAACATGAACTTCGTTACAAATAGACCCACACACTTTAAGTATTTGTAACATGAACTTCGTTACAAATAGACCCACACACTTTGAGTATTGTAACATGAACTTCGTTACAAATAGACCCATACACTTTAAATATCGTAACATGAACTTCGTTACAAATAGACCCACACACTTTGAGTATTGTAACATCAACTTCGTTGCAAATAGACCCATTCACTTTAAGTATTGTAACATGAACTTCGTTACAAATAGACCCACACACTTTAAGTATTGTAACATGAACTTCGTTACAAATCGACCCATACACTTTAAGTATTGTAGCATGAACTTCGTTACAAACAGTCCCACACACTTTAGGTATTTTAACATGAACATTTGTTACAAATAGACACATACACTTTAAGTTTTTTAGAACCTCGTTGTAATAATTCAACTGTCTTCTTTAGAACTACACAGGCAGAGCATTTGTCACGTGTCCGTTTAATACCAGGCACGAGATGCCCAAGCCAGAGATGCGATATCACCTGAGTTCGTGTCCAGACAGAGCAGCTATTGAAGTGGATCTAGCCCATGGTAAACACGGGGTTACGATAATCCTCTGGTTTAATCTGGATTTCTGAATTAATGCAGCCATTATGATTATGCAACATTTGATACGACCGGTCCTGAACAACTTCATATTTCGGCAGGAAAGAGGAGCATATGCATACCTCACCATTTCAAGCAGATTAGGGTTAGGATTAGGGTGGGATTAGGATTAAGGTTGGGATGAGGATTATGGTTGGGGTTAAGCATTCATCGCCAGACAATAAGGCACTACTTTTTGTTAATTGTGCATGATGACAATTACGCGCTTTTAATCCATGACATTTGAAATTTGTTTTGTATGGCTGGGCTTGACCTTGAGGAACATAGTTCGCCAAGACAAAAATTTGCTTATCGAATGAAATATCAGCCTAGAAACTGTGCTAACAGTGCTGACTGCATATTTCTTTCTCTATTTTATTCTTTCTTTCTTTCTTTGTTTCTTTGTTTCTTTCTTTCTTTCTTTATTCTTCCCTCACCGCCTCCTCCTCCTCCTCCTTGTTCATCATAATCATCTTTTTCAACAGAAATAATCTGAATATACCGCTCCGGTGGCCTAGTGGTTAGAGCGTCCGCCTCGTATGCGGGAGGTCGCGGGTTTGAACCCGGCCGAGTCATACCAAAGCTAAAAAAAAATGGTACTAGCAGCTGCCTCGCTAGGCGCTCGATGTTAAGAGGTTAGTGTTAGGACTGTTCGGCCTGATGTCAGAATAATGTGACTAGGTGGGACATCATGTTACATGCCTGCGGCATGATACCCAAGTGATAGACATCACTATAAACTGCCACACTGCAGACATAGTAGCGATTTTTTAAAACCTACGTTAAAAATCCGTATCACACACAATAATCTAAATAAGTTTTTCTTTGATGTTCTCAAATGGTTCGCAGGGTTATGGTGCCTTCACAGTTCAAAATCCATCGAAAATGTGCCACTTTCGATACATTCTCTCTACCATAGTTTTGGTCATTAAATCAAACTGGGGGCCCCGAGTGGCACAGTGGTCTACCGCGCTCACCGTTGCGGATCACTGCCATCTCACCTCTGTCTGCGTGGGTTCGAGTCTCGGGCTCAACCAATGTGGGTATGTGAGAACTCTTACCAGTAGCTTCTTGTGGGTCGGTGGTTTTTTCCGGGGTTTTCCCGGGTTCTTCTTCCAGCATTAATACTAGCCACCATGTATAGCCTATCTCGTGCTGAAAAATGGCGTTAAACCCTAAAACAACAACAACTACAATAAATCCAACTGTTAGGGGACTTCAAGTTCATACGAAAAGAATATGCAAAAACTGGCATCAGGAACATTTCAACCTTGCATTGTAACATGGTAGTAATTGTTTTATATTGCAGCTGCCAAGAGGGAAGCTAATGGAGATATTGACCGTGGCTGTGTTGACCTTCCTGCCTATAAGAACGTATACATTCCACAGACTGAAAGCTGGGATGATGGTGAGGAAATTAAACTGATGTTTGTTATCTTGCTTGGAAAGCATAGTTAAGAAATATCACATAAAGAAATTTGTGTTTAATATTTCTTGACTTGTTATTGCAAACATATTGTTTTCATTGTGCTAATGATTTCTAGTAAGCAATCCGGAGGCATCTCACACGATGGACCATTTGGTTCCAAGCAATTTATAGACTGGTACGATTATAAATAGATATTCGGAACATTGGAAATTTGAACAACCAGTGACATACCAATTAATGTGAATAATCTCGTGTCAAGATGACAGCCAAATTAAGAAAACGGCAGTCTCAAATCCAAAGGGCATCATGCCTTGAAATACATTTCGTCGGCCGTCAAAAATTAAGTCAGACCCTCCTTTCAGAACTCGTAATCTTAACTCGAATCACGTGATGTTTACCTGGTTTTAATAGAACCACTCATCCTTGACACCCATGAATGAAGTTTGCGCACTTGATACAAGAATGACTCCTCTTTAACGTGCGAACGTGCAATTGAAAAGAAAATTAGTATTTAAAATATGATTAACTTAATGACCCGTACAAACTATATTTATGAAAATAATAAACATGGGAAAAATTACAAATCTGGAATACAATTTTCAGAAGAAAATTGCATTGGTAATTTTCATATATCTGCATGACTTTAAAACATGTTAGAGCAGTCTAGGAGCCCATTTATATTTTTTGACGTTAAGAATCACCAAGAAAATCCTAAATTTAAATAATGCGTAGTAATACTCTTCTATTTTAATTTTTAGTTCTTAAAATCACCAGAAAAACCTCAAGTAAAGTAGTACATAGTACTACTAGCTCCTCTATTGTCATTTCCAGCCCTTAAATCACCAAAAAAATCCTCAAAGTAGTACATATTGTTCTATTCTGTCCGCACAGCCTTCCATCAAACTACCATTCTATCCATATATATTTCACAACTTATCTGAGTTTCGTATTTGGCTTAGGTTTGCACGCATGATGTATTTATGAACACTGAGGACATTGTAAAACCGGTCTACCATAAGCATGTCACTATTGTACATTTCATGAAAGGTGATTTTGACTTGTTTTTTTCCACATGCACTTTTTCATATGGGATAATGCATTTCCATAGCAGATATGTTTTGGAGAGTACAACATACTCATACCAAACACTGGCCATTCTGACCCATATATGGCATTACGCTGACATCTAAAAAAAATTATATTGAAGAAATTATATCGCAAAGGACGGTTAGTTGGCATTTGTCATATCAACACATTACTTGTCATCTTGTGTCATGTCTGATATACATACATATATTTCCGACTTGCTTATGTTCACATAGAGCTGCCACCAAAGCTTCGGCACACAAATAATAATAATAATAATAATAATAATAATAATAATATTAATAATAATGAGGACTTTGTATAGCGCCTAATCTTTAGAAGCCCTAAGCGCTTACAACATTAGAAACACCTATAAGATAAAAAAAAACATATAATATTATTACAAAAACAAACACCATGAAATTAGAAAAACATTAAAAAATAAAAACATGCTGAGAATATTTTAGGTAGGAAACATTATTAGGTCTTTAAGTTTGTTCTTGCAGTCGAAATAAGTAAGTTTTGAGAGCCCTCTTGAATGTGATCACTGTGTCTTTGTGTCTAAGTTCAGTGGGCAATTCATTCCACGCTGCTGGGTCCTGGTATGCAAAAGAACGCTGTCCATATGACTTTGTTTTCATAGTGGGAATAATGAGTATACGATTGTCAGAAGAGGAGCGTAAGTATCTTGCTGGTGTGTACACATAGGTGAGGTCAGATAGGTATGTTGGACTAGACTCCGACAGTGAAACGTAGCACAGAGAACAAATTTTGTGATTGATTCTGGATCGAATGGATAGCCAGTGTAGGGTGCAGAGCAGCGGGGAGGTGTGCTCTGATCGTGGTACTCTAAGTATGATCCGAGCAGCTGTGTTTTTAACTATTTGAAGTTTCTGGAGTAGATATTGAGATGAACCAGACAGAATTGGGTTACAATAGTCCAGTCTTGAAAGTACTAATGAACACCCAAGTGTTTTAGTGGCATCAGCTGAAAGATATTTGCGAATTGATTTGATGCGTCTGAGCTCAAGATATGCAGTCTTACATATGTTCATGACATGTTGGTGCAATGTCAGAGTACTGTCCAGAGTAACACCTAGGTTTCGTACTGATTGTGTGAATTTAATGTTGGCATTGCTGATATTTATTGTTTGAGGCAAAAGATGTGAATGAGAAAATCTTTATGTTGTGATCAGAATGGCCTCAGTTTTATCATCATTCATCTGCAGCTTGTTACTAGTCATCCATGATTTCACATCAGAAATGCACCTCTCTACACCTTGGATGGTAGCATCAACGTCAGTTGGGTGGCTAGATTTGTATATTTGGGTGTCATCAGCGTATAGTTGGTGAGACACTGGATGATGATATATGACACTTGAGAGCGACTGAGTGTACAGAATGAAGAGAAGAGGTCCAAGAACACACCCCTGTGGAACACCACAACATATATCAACTGGGCTGGAGTGTATTCCATTTGCAGATACAATTTGTGTCCTGTTGACCAAGTAGAACTTGAACCACAGTAAGGATGTATCATGAATGCCAAATACATGCTGGAGACGGTGAAGTAATATATCGTGGTCTATTGTGTCAGATCCTGCAGACAAAATTACAATTTGAATGTTGTCTTGTTGAGAACCACAGCTACGAGCATGGTCTCTTCATGTGTAGTCTTTATATTTGAAGGTAGAGAAACACAGCTGGGAATGTGGTGCATAGGTGTGTAACATTTATGTTTAAATATGCAGAAACACGACTAGGGGCATGGTACACCGATGTCATATTGTATTTTAAATGCACAGGAAAACGACTGGGAGCATGGTGCATCAGTGCGTAGCCGTATGTTGTAAACGTACAGAAACATGGATGGGAAGGAGGTGAATGATTGTGGGCCATTGTACTGTAAATGTACAGACACAAAACTGGGAGTACTGTGTATACATGTGCAGCCTTGTATATTAAATGTACAGACACAACTGGGAAGCATCGTGCATCAGTGTAGACTTGTATTTCAAATGTACATAAGCACAACTGGGAGCGTAGTACATCAGTATAGACTTGTTTTAAATGTATGGTAACATCACATGCAATATAATGTTATTAACGTACTTGCATCCATCGCTGCAAAATTGTTTAGCCTCCCCGTGTGACTTTTTTGGTGATTTAATTTTGCCTAGTCTTACAATTTCACCAACACATATCAGTATATGCTCATTTCCCCCCCCCCCCGTTAACTTTACATTGTCAGAATCGTTCAGTATTACCCGATACTGAACTCGCGCGCTAATACACATATAGCATTCACGTGCATAAAGGTACTACTTTCTATTGTAAACAAACAATGGACGCAGACACCCAGCACTTTTGATTTGTAAACAAATCATGTACACTCGTGTAAGAGGCGCTTTACTTTGTGGTTGTTTAAATTTGTTTCTGAATGAACTAAAACAGATGTTTCGTGGACTGCCACATACCAACTGCTTTGGCAAATTCAGCGTTAAATTTGTTGATACAATGTTTTGGATTTAGGCAAGCTACATTATACAACAGACGCAAGAAAGGGTCCTTACAAATAACATACAAGTGACAAGTCAAATACTGTCTTCTTTGGCTGGTGATAAGAATGGCAAAAAATATACTTACAGTTCTACATCCTGAATTTCCTCAAAATGTACTTTCTTAGTTCTGCAAATCCGAATTACACGAGCCTTGTCATAGGTTCTCATACTTGATTACACATTTCGAAATCTTACTGTAATTTCGATGATAAGTGCAATTACATCCTCCTTACTGTACTCAAAATGAAATAAGCATTAAATTCCATAGCGTCGTTTTGATAATTGCAATTGAAAGACTTCATAGACTTCATATTTTCTCCCACATTATGATTTCAAACATTCAATGACAGAAACAGAAACACATTTGCAGATATTAACACACTTCTCCCTCGCTTCTTCAATCGCATGAATTTTCATGTGGAATTCTCACATATAAATGAAATAAGCATTAAATTCCACAGCGTCTTTTTGATAATCGCAATTGAAAGACTTCATATTTTCCCCCACATTATGATTTCAAACATTCAATGACAGAAACAGAACCACACTTGCAGATGTCAACACGCTACTCCCTCGCTTCTTCAATCCCATGTATTTCATGTAGAATTTTCACACATAAATCCAGTCCATAGTCACGAACTTTCGTATAATCGAAAAAATACCAAAATCTATTCATTCCAGTTCAAATGGAAAAGTTGTTGCAATGAGCATTCATTCACAATATGACTCCAAATTTCAATTTTAACTAGACACGCCATTTTCTTTTGAAAGTAATGTCGAGCGCGCGACTAAGTTCAAATGTATCTGGGCGGAGTTGTGTATTTAGTTTGGAATGCGGCATACATTCAATTACTTTGTTTCGTGTAGTGCATTTTGTTAATATAATTAAGCATCAGGTAGAATAATTTTGTTTTAGCATATAATAAAAAGGTTAATGCATTTGTAAGTATATCATTGACATGCAATAAGTATGTCATAGACATGCAATAAGTATATTATAGGCATACAATAAGTATATCATGGACATATAATAAGTATATCATAGGCATACAATAAATATATCATAGACATGCAATAAGTACAACAGTGACATAGAATACACATATCATAGACACGCAATAAGTATATGATGGATATACAATAAGTATATCATAGACATACATTAAGTACAGCATGGACATAGAATAAGTATATCATAGGGATACAATAAGTATGTCATAGACATGCAATAAGTATATTATAGACATACAATAAGTACAGCATGGACATAGAATAAGTATATCATAGGGATACAATAAGTACAGCATGGACATAGAATAAGTATATCATAGACATACAATAAGTACAGCATGGACATAGAATAAGTATATCATAGGGATACAATAAGTATATCATAGACATACAATAAGTATGTCATAGACATGCAATAAGTATATTATAGGCATACAATAAGTATATCATGGACATACAATAAGTACAGCAGAGACATGCAATAAGTATATCATAGACATGCAAAAAGTACAACAGTGACATAGAATACACATAATATACACACGCAATAAGTATATAATGGACATACAATAGGTATATCATAGGCATACAATAAATATATCATAGACATGCAATAAGTACAACAGTGACATAGAATACACATATCATAGACACGCAATAAGTATATGATGGATATACAATAAGTATATCATAGACATACAATAAGTACAGCATGGACATAGAATAAGTATATCATAGGGATACAATAAGTATGTCATAGACATGCAATAAGTATATTATAGACATACAATAAGTACAGCATGGACATAGAATAAGTATATCATAGGGATACAATAAGTACAGCATGGACATAGAATAAGTATATCATAGACATACAATAAGTACAGCATGGACATAGAATAAGTATATCATAGGGATACAATAAGTATATCATAGACATACAATAAGTATGTCATAGACATGCGATAAGTATATTATAGGCATACAATAAGTATATCATGGACATACAATAAGTACAGCAGAGACATGCAATAAGTATATCATAGACATGCAATAAGTACAACAGTGACATAGAATACACATATCATACACACGCAATAAGTATATAATGGACATACAATAAGTATATCATAGACATACAATAAGTATATGATGGATATACAATAAGTATATCATGGACATATAATAAGTATATCATAGACATACAATAAGTATATCATAGGCATACAATAAGTATATCATAGACATGCAATAAGTATATCATAGACATACAATAAGTATTTCATAGACATATGATAAGTATATCATGGGCATACAATAATTATATCATAGGCATACAATAAATATATCATAGGCATACAATAAATATATCATAAACATACAATAAGTAATTCATAGACATACAATAAGTATATCATAGACATACAATAAGTATATCATAGACATACAATAAGTATATCATGGACATAGAATAAGTATATCATGCACATACAATAAGTATATCATAGGCATACAATAAGTATATCATAGACATGCAATAAATATATCATAGACATATAATAAGTATATCATGGACATACAATAAGTATATCATAGGCATACAATAAGTATATCATAGACATGCAATAAATATATCACGGACATACAATAAGTATATCATAGGCATACAATAAGTATATCATAGACATATAATAAGTATATCATAGACATGCAATAAATATATCACGGACATAAAATAAGTATATCATAGGCATACAATAAGTATATCATAGACATGCAATAAGTATATCACAGACATATAATAAGTATATCATGGACATACAATAAGTATATCATAGGCATACAATAAATATATCATAAACATACAATAAGTAATTCATAGACATACAATAAGTATATCATAGGCATACAATAAATATATCATAGGCATACAATAAATATATCATAAACATACAATAAGTATATCATAAACATACAATAAGTATATCATAGACATACAATAAGTATATCATAGACATGTAATAAGTATATCATGGACATGCAAAAAGTATTTCATAGACATGCAAAAAGTACAGCATGGACATAGAATAAGTATATCATAGGGATACAATAAGTATATCATAGACATACAATAAGTATATCATAGACATACAATAAGTATATCATGGACATAGAATAAGTATATCATGGACATACAATAAGTATATCATAGGCATACAATAAGTACAATAAGTATATCATAGACATGCAATAAATATATCATAGACATATAATAAGTATATCATGGACATACAATAAGTATATCATAGGCATACAATAAGTATATCATAGACATGCAATGAATATATCACGGACATACAATAAGTATATCATAGGCATAGAATAAGTATATCATAGACATGCAATAAGTATATCATAGACATATAACAAGTATATCATGGACATACAATAAGTATATCATAGGCATACAATAAGTATATCATAGATATGCAATAAATATATCACGGACATACAATAAGTATATCATAGGCATACAATAAGTATATCATAGACATGAAATAAGTATATAATAGACATACAATAAGTACAGCATACACATGCAATAAGTATATCACAGACATGCAATAAGTATATCATAAACATGCAATAAGTATATCATGGACATACAATAAGTATATCATAGACATACAATAAGTATATCATGGACATACAATAGTTATATCATGGACATACAATAAGTATATCATAGACATACAATAAGTATATCACAGACATGCAATAAGTATATCACAGACATGCAAAAAGTGGCAATAGGTACAGCATAGACATACAATAAGTATATCATAGGAATGCAATAAGTATATCACAGACATGCAATAAGTATATCATAAACATGCAATAAGTATATCATGGACATACAATAAGTATATCATAGACATACAATAAGTATATCATGGACATACAATAAGTATATCACAGACATGCAATAAGTATATCACAGACATGCAATAAATATATCACGGACATACAATAAGTATATCATAGGCATACAATAAGTATATCATAGACATGCAATAAGTATATCATAGACTTATAATAAGTATATCATGGACATACAATAAGTATATCATAGGCATACAATAAGTATATCATAGACATGAAATAAGTATATAATAGACATACAATAAGTACAGCATACACATGCAATAAGTATATCACAGACATGCAATAAGTATATCATAAACATGCAATAAGTATATCATGGACATACAATAAGTATATCATAGACATACAATAAGTACATCATGGACATACAATAAGTATATCACAGACATGCAATAAGTATATCACAGACATGCAATAGGTACAGCATAGACATACAATAAGTATATCATAGGCATGCAATAGGTATATCATAGGCATGCAATAGGTACAGCATAGACATACAATAAGTATATTATAGACATACAATAAGTATATCATAGGCATGCAATAAGTATTTCATAGGCATGCAATAGGTATATCATAGGCATGCAATAAGTATATCATAGACATACAATAGGTATATCATAGGCATACAATAAGTACAACATGGACATATAATAAGTATATCATGGACATACAATAAGTATATCATTGGCATACAATAAGTATATCATAGGCATACAATAAGTATATCATGGACATACAATAAATATATCATAGACATACAGTTAGCACATCATAGACATACAGAACAGCATAGACATACAACAAGTACAGCATATACATACAAGTACAACATAGACATAAAAATACAGCATATATATACAAGTACAACATATACATACAAGTACAGCATAGACATACAATCAGTAAAGCATAGACAGACAACACGTACAGCATAGACATAAAAAATACAGCATATATATATACAAGTACATCATAGACACACAAGTACAACATAGACGTACAGTACAGCATAGACATACAACAAATACAGCATAGACATACAATTTCAACATAGACATACAAGTACAGCATAGACATACAAGTACAACATACACATACAATAAGTATATCATAGAAATGCAATAAATACAACATAGTCATACAATTAATACAGCATAGCCATACATTTAGCACATCATATACATACAGTACAGCATAGACATACAAGTACAGCATAGACATACAATAAGTAAAGAAGACATACAACACGTACAGCATAGACATAAAACACGTAAAGCATAGACATACAAGAAATACATCATAGACATACAACAAATACATCATATACATACAAATACAACATAGACATACTGTACAACATAGACATACAACAAGTACAGCATATACATACACCAAGATCAGCGTATACATAGAAGTACAACCTAGACATACAAGTACATCATAGGCTTACAAGTACAACATTGACATACAAGTACAGCATATACATTCAACACGTACAGCATAGTTATAGACATACACGTACATCATACACATACAAGTACAGCATAGACATACAATTAAGTGGTTGCTGTTGTTTTAGTAGTGGAGTTTAATGCCATTTTCAGCACAAGATAGACTATACATGGCGGTCAGTATAAATGGTGGAGGAAGAACACGGGAAGAACCACCGACCAACGAGAAGATACTGGCAAGCTTTCTCGCATACCCACGTTAACGAATCTGCATACAATACGTACAGCATAGACACACAATAAGTACAGCATATATATAAAATAAGCACAACATAGACACACAATAAGTACAGAATAAACATACAATAAATATATTATAGACATACAATAGGTACAGCATAGACATACAATAAGTACAACATAGACTTACAATGAGTATAGCATAGACATACAATAAGTACAGCATAGACATACAATGAGTACAGCATAGACATACAATAAGTACAGCATATACTTACAATATTCAATTTACTAGACCTGTTTGAAAGCAATCATAGTCTTTCATTTTTCATCATTGTTTAGAGCTATCCGGCAATCTTAGACTTGGAGTGGATTCCTTTCACGTCACCAAGATCAAGTTTGTAAATCTAGTGGGGTATGTACAAAATACAGTATAATTTTCTTTATCAAACGAATTTTGTTACTTAAATTTGTTAGATTAACCCGACTGCAGAATAAAAGCCAAAGGTCAACCAGATGCACCAGATTGTACCTTAATCAATGTGAGTGCAATTACAATGCAAGGTACATCTATTCAGCAATTTCTAAACCATTAGGCGGGATACCATTTTGGTACTTTATTGTCAAGACTATACGGTAGTACTTAGTAACGTCGCTGTTTTGATCTACAAGATAATAGCCTGAAATCAATTTAGTGAAATAGGTTTATTTTACACATTTTGAATTCCATTGTAGATGCTAAAATCAGAATATGGGATGGGTAAATGTGGACTTTAAAGAACGAACTGTTCCATGTCATATTTAGCTACCATAGGTCGAATCAAGTCTACTAGACTCTCTGACTTCATTTACTAAGAAGTACTAATTCCCTATTTGTCATGGGTACCAGTGTATGTGGAATTTATGGTTGCTACGAGCCACAGATTTAAAGAGTTCGAGAACATGGATTCTCTGTACGGACAAAAGGACACCCTTCCCAATCCATGAATTTTACAAGCAAGGTCTGGCACATGATTTAATAATCGGGTCTGGTACACGATTTAATAATCAGGTCTGGTACATGCATTAATAATCGGGTCTGGTACACGATTTAATAATCTGGTATGGTACACTAATTAATAATTGGGTCTGGTACATGCATTAATAATCGGATCTGGTACACGATTTAATAATCGGGTCTGGTACACGATTTAATAATCTGGTCTGGTACACTAATTAATAATCGGGTCTGGTACACGGTTTAATAATCCGGTCTGGTACACTAATTAATATTCTGGTCTGGTACATGAATTAATAATCCGGTCTGGTGCATACATTAATGTAATCATAGAATACAGCAAGAATTATTTCCTTTCCCAGTTTATTGATTTAGCACAAGGTGCGAGTTACACTGCTTGCAATATGTCTTCAGAATGATATATCGCAATTTATCGATATATCAGTGTTGTCGATTTATGACCCAAATCAAGGTTCTATAACAGAAATAAAAACTCAAAGATAGGGTGTGTATTAGGAACAATGTTTTGAATGGATCTTTTGAAACGGGTCTGGACAAGACATTCTGGAATATTCCCATCCGATATTTAAGCACCAAGAACAATACAAATTTTATCATGCTTTGCATTAGTACCAAGAAAAATAGACGACTTCACATAATGTTGTATTACATAACACAAAGAGACCAGTACACCCAAAAAGATATTATGTTGTATTAGATGATACGATGAGATCAGTACACCCCAAAAAACATAATGTTGTATTTTTGATAACACAAGGAGATCAGTACACCCAAAAAGACATTATGTCGTATTAGATGGCATGAAGAGATCAGTACACACAAACAGACATTATGTCGTATTAGATGACACGAAGAGATCAGTACACCCAAACAGACAGTATGTTGTATTAGAAAACACAAAGAGATCAGTACACCCAAATATACATTATGTTGTATTTGATGACACGAAGAGATCAGTACACCCAGACTGACAGTACACCCAGACAGACAGTATGTTGTATTAGATAAGACAAAGAGATCAGTACACCCAGACAGACAGTATGTTGTATTAGATAAGACAAGGAGAGAAGTACACCCAGACTGACAGGACACCCAGACAGACAGTATGTTGTATTAGATAAGACAAGGAGATCAGTACACCCAGACTGACAGTACACCCAGACAGACAGTATGTTGTATTAGATAAGACAAGGAGATCAGTACACCCAGACTGACAGTACACCCAGACAGACAGTATGTTATATTAGATAAGACAAAGAGATCAGTACACCCAGACAGACAGTATGTTGTATTAGATGACACAAGGAGAGAAGTACACCCAGACTGACAGTACACCCAGACAGACAGTATGTTGTATTAGATAAGACAAGGAGATCAGTACACCCAGACTGACAGTACACCCAGACAGACAGTATGTTGTATTAGATAAGACAAGGAGAGAAGTACACCCAGACTGACAGTACACCCAGACAGACAGTATGTTGTATTAGATAAGACAAGGAGAGAAGTACACCCAGACTGACAGTACACCCAGACAGACAGTATGTTGTATTAGATGACACAAGGAGATCAGTACTCCAAGTCTTATTAATATGACACGTACCTTGATTATTCAAACCACCGGATAAAATCAGTTGTCAGGGAAGCAAGTTTATCTTTGAGTTACTTTCAGTATACATCAAAATCTGTCCATAAAGAACATTCTGGAGACAAACTAAGATTTATCTGGTTATAAGTGTCATATATATATATATATATATATATATATATATATATATATATATATATATATATATATATATATATATATATATATATATATATATATAATTTTCTACAATCAGATATCAAGTGACAGGAAAAGTAATAATAATATCTTTCCCTTCTCATGACACTTAGGCATTAAAACTATTCAAAGAAATTTATTGGCAACATCTTGCATTGTCTTGTCAGCCTGTTTAGGGATTAGATGCACACACAAACTAAAACTATTCATAGAAATTTATTGGCAACACCTTGCATTGTCTTGTCAGCCTGTTTAGGGATTAGATGCACACACAAACTAAGACGCTCATAGTGCCTCAGAACTTTCATCATTGAAAAGTTTATTGAGCCCAAAAGTCCCAAAATTAATAGTGCATTAAATAAGGTGGTGGAACGTAAAACCTTTGAATGGTGTTCTACAATGGACAAAATTAAAGTCGTTAATATTTACGTTAGCGTCTGCAATCTGTTGAAATTTAAACATAACTTATATATGTCCTTGCAGGACACAATGGGCATCGCAACAGCCGGAACAGATGGCAGAAGAGGAGATAAGTTCTCATCGCCATGCATATATATCCAATACTTATTCCCAGACACCCTCGAAACCCACGGCAGTCAGCATGCCTTCCACTGTGTTGAGTTACAGTTTGGGGATAGGGAGAGGTGGTAGATGTTAAATGAATGGTGAGTGCTGATCTTTGTGAAAATTTTTATCCCGCTTGGGAAGAGATGACATACAGGCATCATTTAGTAGTGGTTGTATCATCGACATGGCACGGTTGCTTTGCCTGTAATTCCATTTTTGTAGCTATTTAACACGTACAATTAAACACAATTGGACCCTTAAGTGTTAGTGTCATTCATTTCTGTATGATATAAGGTTGGGGGAGTGGGGGGCAGTTGGCTTTGTATCTTCAAGGTCACGGTTATATACCACAGTACTAACACCATCCTTTCACTGTTTTAATTCTGAAGCCTTTTCAGATACATACTTCAGACTTGGCAGACATGTATATACCTTCCAGGAATCTGTCAAGTACTACATTCCGGTCCTATTTTCAAGATTAGTATCCAAGATCGACATTATTTTCATTTCCTTGCTATGTAATAATTTGTCTTGGACTGAAGGGAGAAAAGTGGGCTAATTTATAAAAGATGAATAGCAGGCATCAACCACATTTTCGGCTTCAAAATCCAGGAAAAGGTAAAGGTTTTGACCAGAGGGTGTGTTGAGAATACCAAAGTAAAGCTCCAGTGATCAAGCTAGGGGTGTAAGAGCGCAAATTCACTTCTTGAAATGTAATAAATGTTTGAAATGTAAAAAATGTTTGTAATGTAATAAATGTTTGTAATGTAATAACTAAAGGTTATGTACAACAGGGGTGCACAACCCGTAGACCGTGGGCTGGATCCGGCCCGCGAACGTGTTCTGTCCGGCCCTCATGGCAAACTAAAACAACACAGAAATCTGGCCCGTGAACACTAATTATATTAAAAGAAATTAGTGTTTGCGGCTCTCGAATCGTCTTAGAAAATGCAATCTTGCCTTTGGCCGAAAAAGGTTGTACACCCCGATATAGAATAATGACCTTTCCACTTTCATTCCATTGGACCACTGACACACTGGTGTCACCATTATGTTGGACTGAGAGATAAGGTGACGATAATAATTTGGACTTGCTTGAAGTAACTTAAAGTTATGAGACTGTAGTCACTTTTGACAACCTCAGAGTCAAGGTTCTTGACAACGGTGTTATTCAGAATACTACATTCATCAAAGTGCAAGTTCCATTGTTATTTCTTTTTATCTCTGACACTCATATGCCCTGAGCAAAGTTCATAAAAAATGTATCGTTCTTGCTTCAAGGTGTTATCATAAAACATTGCAGTCACAGCGGCAGTCATGTTCTGAAGTAAAGATTTATGTAAACATCGTTGTTGGACCAGCTTTAAAATATGGCCATCTATCAATAATAATATCCAAACACCATTAAACGACTTCTTCACAAAAAACAATGATCAAAATTTGACCCAAAATGCCTTCTAGAATAAAAACTTTTCAGGTTTATACAAACAATAAAACACTATATTTGAACATCATTGCTAAAATTTCTAAAATGATATAAACAACTTTTTATAACTTTCATATTAGAGCTGGACAGCATTTGACAGAAAGCATTTGACAGAAAGCATTTTAGCATAAATGCATTTAAGGTTTGTTTACATAATGCCGATCGACAATCACTTATGGCCTCCATTTGTTTCTGGAATATAATTATGTTGCTTTGAAAGGCCACGTCAAGACAAAAGTGTCAAAAGTTCTGTTCTTTTACACCGGCAACGGCCAGCGTCTTAACCCTGTATGCTACATGACAAATCCACCCACAATTTACCCTGTAGTTGCAGCTTTTAATATATACATTGCCCGCGGGAATGTCAAACCTTCCGCTGTGATCTTGGACAGAAAGTCTTTTGTGGACTCTTTACAACTGTTCTGAAATGTTGTTTTACAACTGTTTGAAATGTTGCAGTGATATGACATATTTTTGGGTTGGTTTCCATGGCACTTTTTCAGCATTCTGAAAATAACCCAAACTCTGACAGTTAGGCCCCTGAGCAAATCTTGTGTATGGCTATTGTATTAACAAAGGCATTCAAAACCAACTTATGCAGTGCCATAGATGTGTCAGTTAATCGTCACCTGACAGCAGAAAGATACATTTCTCTCTACATTTATTATCTAAAAATTCTAGTTGAAATTCACGTTTAGATTACAACTGGCCATAAAAGAAGCAATACTCATGTGCTTAGCGACCCTGAACCTTCCATTATTTTCTCAGGAGAAATCAAAGAACAGGAGGGAAACCCTAAGGCATGCAAAAATGTCTTAACCTCAATATTCTCCTCTCCCAACCTCAATATTCTCCTCTCCCAACCGAGAACCAGTTCCACAATGCCACTGAGGAATATGTATGAGGGAAACAATGAATAACACGCTGCTTAGTTTCCTTTTTGAATTCGAACTTTTGTTTATCGAACTGTAGATTTTGCCCCATTGGGTGATGCTGCAATTAGTTTCCTTTTTGACATCTCAATGATTTAAACATTTTCATGGAACTTGAGACATTGCCCACTAAATCATGAGTGACACAAATCATTTAGTAGTGCCTCTAGACGACTTTTGGTGCCTCTCCCCTATTATTAAAAGCGCCTCAGAACACCCATACAAAGTCGGTGTCTTCCGGCACGAATCAGCACTCCACTTTGAAAAGAGCAGTTACGATTGTTCAGTATAAATTCACTAGGACCTTCGTCCGGTCATGAATTGAAAATCACTCACCATTTCACTCGGGAATGGAGACACTGATATCATTTTCAAATGCAACTGAGGAAAACAGTTTTATGATCAAGCTAGGCTTCCGCGATGCAGGCATTATTATTATGCCCAATTAAATGACTTCCGGAGTTAATCAGGCATTATTATTATGCCCAATTAAATGACTTTTAGAGTTAATCAGGTTCATGAGAAGAGAGTTGTGAGGTTTTAAAATATGTAACAGCTAAAACAACAATTTAATTAAAATTCAACAAAGAATTTATTTCCCTAAATTACAAAATGTACATTTTAGGAATACTTACAGTATTGTAAATTAAATCCCAAATAATGCCCTATCTCAAATTCAAACATATAGAAGGCTCGGAATACATAAAAATAGTACTGACTGTTCTGATTGCCACAATGATGTAATCCATAATGCATCTGAGTTCTCTATAATACAAAATATAGGGTTCTAGTAAATGAAATCAATGAACACTTTGTAATTCCCATGAATAATTTAAATAAATGACGCCTCACAAATTATATCTGAACGCACCAAAGCAAAATATTCTGCCGACTTTTCCTGAGATTGGAATTCATAGTTCTTAACCAAATCTCTTTATATACAAATTTACTTGACCTGCGACATAATATATTCGAGTAACGACCTTGTTGACTTATTTGAATCATGACAAAAATGGTGTGTATAACCCTCAATGACAAATATTAAGCACACAATATCAATATACAAGGGACACGCCCATTACTTCTGGTCACTCACTCCTGGTCCGAATTTCAGTCCATAAGGAAAATCATTTACAGGATATTGCTGCTTTTTTTAATCATCCCCACATTCATAACATAAAAAAAAAAACTGACTGGCTGGCGTTCTGCAAAGTTCACTAATTTGAGACATGCAATCGCTTGTTTCACTGCTTGGTTAACATGGATTCCTTTTAATCAAGGAAACCCCCAGCTGCTTCCCATCCCAGAATGTTCGGGACTTCTGCCATTCGTCAGGAGAATCGCATTTCAGTTCGAGATCTTTTCTTCCACCCAGTCTTTTAATATGACAGTGGATCCTTTCATTTTGTATTCGCTTATTCATCTAACCGCTGCAGACGATCTTCTATCCCAGTTGCAGATTATCTTTCCCTTTATAACATCAACTTTATTTCCGGTCATAAGTACTCAAGTCTGTTTATATGAAATAGCCCAATGTATGATGGTCAAGGTCACATTAAAGAAAATATTTACCGGTTACATATATCCATCTAATGGTACAACTTTGGAACCAATACTGATATTTTAATTAATTGTCCAATTATATCTTGATGGCGGAACGTGCATCGTTTTCTGTCATACACATGACCCAATGACATGTTAATAGCCACTGATAATGTAAGGCAGTACAGTCTTTGTTTATCCAAGCTATAACGTTTATACCTGACACACATTTGTACTGTACCTAGGTGATGGTGATTAGTAGGGAAAAGTCATTAGGTACGCTTGTTTTAGGGCATACTTAAGTCGATATATCACATAGACAGACACAGTCCTGTAAGTTGTAACGGGACACAAACTATTTTATTATTACAATTTCAAAACATCGTTTCAAACAGTGAATTTAATTCAGCCTAAACATAGTTAACAGACACGAACTGATGACGTAACTTGCTTTCTGGAATCCAAGTGTCCAAACACAATTGTTCGGTGGCAGATCATAGACATTTTTCAAACATGTCTATGAACAAATAAATAGGACAAATTGTTATTAGAAGATACCAAATATAGGTAATATAGATACAGCAGCAGAGGGGGCGAATCGGACATTTTGTCCAATCGTTATTTTGCTTAATTATTACTTTCTGCACTCAACGATCTAGTGTCGTCAGCGCCTGGTAAAAAAAAAAAACGACGACGTCGTTGGGGGATCGTCCAAACGTCATTTGGTTTAATTAACACCTTCTGCGCGTCGATCCCCAGCGTCGTCAGCGTCCGGTAAGCACATCGACGACCGCGTCGATGTCATTGCCCCCTCTGCTGCTAAGTGGTTATTTACAATGAAAATTATTTACAACTAACCGAATATTTGGTCAAGTCCGATACGATATCGTGTCCGAGGATCATGTAAATTTATCGTTATGAATCCATGTGGGGTCGACTGAGCATGACTAAAAAAGTTTCGAAAAACATTAAAGTCCATGTCACCGCCGCACCATGTCTGCCAAATATTTCGTAGCGTGTGTGTATCAACGCCGTTGAATACAGCAAGAATATTGCAGTTATCTCTGATTACTTTTGGAATCTGAGTGTATCGTTGAGTGACATATATCACGTCAGTGTTTTTATGCCTGCCTCTGGAAAATATCCTAGCTGGGTTCTTTTGATTGTCTAACATAACATCATCGTACACGACTAGATTGTTAACGTCGCCATCAATATCATCAATACCCGGTGCATCATTGATATCCGTAATAAACTCAATAACATTCTTTTTAGCGATCGCTGATGCATTCTCGTTGAAATCTTTCAACACCTCGTAGCATCGTTGATCATCTACGCTAGGAGCAACCAAATACAACTTATCCCACTTCATCCATCTCATTATTAAATTGAGTAACAATTGCGTCTTGCCGGATCCAGATGGTCCGATGATAATCATCCGGATCGAGTTTGGTAACGCTGCAACATGCTTAACTGGTTCTCTTGTTTTAGTCGCCGAAAAATCAATTATATTCATATCTCTATACATAAATTATGGATCTATATTGTGTGAAGTGTAGAGTGCGTACTGGCACAAATGATATGACAACCGTTACGACAAGAAATAACAGATCGGCGCTTACTGGTAAGTGTGTACAATGCGGTACAAAGAAATTTAGATTTATTTCTATTAGACCCGGAGATGTTTTAAAAAAAAGCGAGGAGGTGACATCGCAGCCAAATTGGCAAAACTCCCCGGAACACCGTGGGCAAAGTATCCAGGAGAAAAACACCTCCCAGGATATAGCTACTGTGGCCCCGGAACACGATTAGATATCAGACTCGATGATCAAAATCAGCCCAAACCCGGTGAGTATCCAATAAACGCTATCGATAAGGCGTGTCATGCTCATGATGTTGCTTACAAAAGTAGCGACCTGCAACAGCGTCATATCGCGGATGTAAAATTAATTCACGCGTTAAATGCTATTCCTGATAAATCCGTCAAAGAAAAATTGGCCTCATGGTTGGTAAAATCGGCTATGAAAGGTAAATTAATGATTGGCGCTGGTAATTAATAACAATCATCCAAGAAAAACGATGGATTCCATCTATTATTCTCCGAGAGGATACTGGAAGGGGAAGGCCGCAATTGGTAAGCTTGCAAGCGCTGCAAAGGTAACAAAGACCACTGCGGCTAATTGGTTATCCAAACAGGCTATATGGCAAATCTATCTACCACCGCCTAAACAAATCAACTTCTCGCGCTTTGATGTCAGCGTACCTAATGAAGTTCATCAGGCTGATATACTATTTCTGCCGCATGACAACGGTTACAAATACGCGCTAACCGTAGTTGATGTTGCGAGTCGATACAAACAAGCGGAACCGTTGAAAACAAAGTCAGCAACTGAAGTAGCCGATGCGTTTGAGCGGATTTATCGAAGAGGTCCTCTGCGCTGGCCAAATCTATTACAAGTTGATCCTGGTAGTGAATTTCGCGGCGCTGTTTTATCAACGCTGAAACATCATAGCGTCGCGATACGACGAGGTCATACTGCGCTACATCGTGATCAGGCAATTGTTGAACGATTCAATCGGACTCTCGCTGAACGGTTATTTGGATATCAATACGCGAAGGAATTCATCCAAGAAAAACGATCTCGTGAATGGGTTAAAAGGTTGCCAGGTGTAATTGCAGCGTTAAATAACGAGATTACCCGAGTAATCAACATGAAGCCCAGCGACGCGATTAAATACGAGTATATACCCGGAAAATCAAAAATAAATAGCGTTTCCAAGCCGATTCTTGGCGATGTCACTGTTAGATATCTATATGAACCAGGAGAGCTTGAAGGCGGTAAAAAAAGAGCTACTGATCCTATTTGGAGTGTTACCACACATAACATATCAACGATAACACGATCAACTGGTAGACCACCGATCTACAGACTGGATTCAACTGCTCCTCAGCGCGGATTTACACGCGAGCAACTACAAGTGATACCTAACGATACTCAATTACCCCCACGTGGTCTTAACTAGCGCCGTTGCGTCTATTACACTCAAGACAGGTCAACCTCACATTGTTTTTGACATGACCGAGACTGTTATCGATCCTATCCACGGTAAATTGGCGAGTGTCTTTATCCGAATAACGCCAACTCATTATACAATTGCAACTCGCGCAGTGATTATTCTGTTGTTGTCGTAGCGAGATTATTAATTCGGCATCAATATCAAAACGCCGCTGTTTTTTTTTATCCTGTTGGCGGTAACCCGAGAGTTTTCTATCAATGACGCTTGCATCGATGGTGACTTTGTCGCCGGCTTCGTCAGTGACTCCGTCACCGGCTCCGTCAATAACAATTCTTCGAAGCTGATTTATCCTTCGTACTCTGGACACTGCAAGATAAACTAGATTTGACCATTCGATGCGATTATCAACTATCCAAACAATTGTGTCCGTGATGGTTAGTCCCTGCGAGGAATGTATTGTTGTTGCGTATCCTAGCGTCCACGGGGATTTATCAGCACGTAGCGCGTCCTCGACGACGCTGATATCAACGAGCACGATATCATTCAGCACGAGAATTTGTTTTTCTGTCCGACCTGGAATTTCAACTTCAATGTTCTGCCGCCGTGTGTCCGCGGGTCTATAACATAACGGCACTGGACGCGTTGGAAACTTTTCCTTATGCAACGTAAACAACTTCCGCTGAAGTGTGTCTCTGACTATCTTTCTACTCGCTACAATCAAATCGTTTGGTCTCCATGTTTCCCAGAATTCATTTAACGGCGTTTCCGGAATCACCTCGCGAATTATTTCACATTGAATTCTATCCGGCTGTAATCTGATTAATTTCTTAACCTCGCGCAGTTGTTCATCAAGTGCTCGGTAATCAGTATCGGTTTCTTCATAATAGTCCACAAAACCCTTTAACCAATCATGTGGACCCTCGCCGACAAATGGTGGTGGTTGGCCATGGTCGCCACACATGATTACCGCTGTATTCGCGCGCAGCAACCACTCAAGAAACATTTGTAAAACGTCTAACGAAACAGTACATATTTCGTCCCAGATGATAACTTCAGGAATAAATTTTTCACCCATTCGATCAGGAGTCCACTCACCGCCGCTGTATCGAAAAAAGCTGTGATAAGTAACGGCGTCAACATTTCGTTGTTTTATCTCTCGCGCTAGTCTATGGGTCGGTGTAAGCACGATTATACTTGCCCGCGTACGAAATAATTCAATTGCCCGAGTCGTCTTTCCTGACCCGCCACAGCCGCTTAAATAAACCGTCTTGTGTCTACAAATTGGATCAGAACACGGTGGTGCATTAGACCATTCTGATAAATTATCACCGCGTAAGTAGTTGTTCTCAACGGTGACATCTGCTGACGGGGAATAATCGCGTCGTATTTCATTTTTAATTCTCCATGTACCCCAACTCTCGTCCGGACTAGTAAACTCGGCTACGTTTCCTTTATACGCTACGTCTATATAAAACGAATCAACGGCTACTCTAACCGCGGTGTCGGGAAATCTATTTATCATCGAGAATAAATTGATAGCGGCGTAACCCAGCATAGACGCCCTCAAATGTGGATATGCCGGGCTGTCTCCATCGCTGTAGGTAACAACTGTACCCAACCTCGTTCCATTGGACAAGAAAGCTGTTTTGCAGTTCACGTATCTATTTTTTGCCACTGTGTCCTTGATTACGAAATCATATTCTGCGTCATCTATAATCAGCCGTGAGCAATATCGTTTGTAGTCGTGGTTTTTTCCACCTTGTGTGAACTTACCAATTATTCTTCTACCGAGATCTTTTGCCTCGCGGTTTCGTTGGTTAAATATCCTCCTGGACCATTCGATGATATATTCCTCGTCGGCATCAATGTTTTTTCTGGACTCGTCAATTATGCTATCTAGACGCTCCGGTTCTGGTAACCAGACTTCAGTCTGTGCCCGGTATGATATAATCGCGTCACTGACAATCAACGAAACTAGCATGCTACAATCAATCATATACCGTAGCAGCGCTATTGGCAGCCATCTCTTTTCAGCCATGTGTCTACCGATCCAAATATAGCAACAGCGATGGAGTCCTGCCGCGAATTCAAATGATACTATGCGAGCGAATCCGGTTAAATCAAAATCAGGCAGTGGTCCATTAATAGCAACACGAATCATTTCATGACTGGGGTGTCCAAATCGTCTAAAGTACTCAGCGGCGGATCCATACCCGAGAAAACTCGCTGGATAACAGGCAACCATATCAACCGAGATCATAGCGTCGCGGTTGTATTCAGTGTTCCATAGTCCACCGTGATAGTATTCCAAACAACTGGATTGTACATCCGGTAGAAATTCTCTGCGCGTTGGTCTCCACGCATTTTTCCTTGCTGCAACATGAGCTACAACCGATGGAATCGTAAAACAATTTGTTAGCAGTTGTTCATCATGCTCCTCAAATTCTATGGCGGTTTTTTTCATCCTGTTGTGAAATGCTTCAGTGCGATATAATTCACCGTTTGGTCTTACAAACTGATCAAAGGTATCCGCATCGTTTTCAGCGCTGCGAAGTAACCACATTGATACAGGGTCGTTTTTACACAAGTAGGCAATAGCATCAAATAGTTTCCTCTCCGCGAGAAAACCGTCCTTGGAGAATTGTTCTCCCAGGAATTCTTCGGGGATATACTTTACTGTTCTATCCCGTGGAAATATTGTGATCACGGGCGTCCATGCGTGTTCGTTATGATCAATAATTTTGATTGGGGCTCCCTTCGATTTATACTTCGATTCGTATAATACTTCACCGGTTATCGTTGTAACGGTTATTGGAAATCTCAGCGATGTTTCTAATCTCGCTATGTCGCTGATGGTTGCTCCACGCTCTTTTACGGTTAGTTCCCACTGGTTGATTTTGCTACGTCGTAAATCAGTCAATTTGTTTCCTCGACATGCATTTGTAAAATGCTCTATTATTCGTTCTGCTACACAATTTATCCCAGTTGACTGTTTCATCGGTTTCAGTTTTCCGATATCAGGTTTCTTATTTAACGGGTATATTCCATAAACAACTGCTGTTTCAGGATACGCTCGTTCATAGTATGGTTTGTCAATTCCGGTTAACAACCCCGGCTTGGAGTCGCGGCTGACAGTGACTGTTTTCATGTCGCTGAGAACTGGTTCAAATTTATCACGCATGATCCAATCGCCTGATTCCACCCGGACAATGAATTTTACTCTGAAGAAATACCTTTTACCGTCAAGTTGTGATATTATCGTTGCTGCGCGGTTGTCGTTCATGGTAGCATCAACAACGCCATCAATTCGAAATGTTGACCAACTATGAGATGCACCATCACGCTTGAATTCATTGATACAATCGCGTATTTTACTCAACAGGGTTCTATCGTTTATTAACGCTTTTGGTGTGTCCTTGAGGACTCTATCGAGATTGAATTTAATATTTTTCCAGGGCTTAATTGCTGCCAATCTCTCGAACTCATCCATATAATTAAAACAAGTATTTAAATGAAAGAATATAGTATAATGAATCACTGCAAATGGTTGATGATTGGGTCGATAACCCCGTGCAATAAATCATGTAGAGGTGAATTCTGCGGATATCATTTACAAAGCGTTCGTAATGGTTCTCTTGGCCCCCTCCCGTGCTTGGTTTGTCACGTCGGTGTAAGAGGAAAATCGCAGTTGTGTATTAATTGTGGCGGAAAGCGATACAGGGAACTAAAACGCTATTATGACAAGCGAATTAAAAACGCCGTCATTAACCCCACCGCCGACTTCGTCATCAAAACCCCCCAAGACTACGTTGAAAGATTCATAATTAAACCAAATAATAAATTAGACAAGTAGTATTATTATACAAATGGACCAAGAATTTCAGCCGCATCCCCTGCTCGTCAATTACGAGGCATCTCGCGACGGTATTGTTAGAAACCGCAGACTGAAGAAGCCGGTTGGATGGAAAAATAATCACGGATACTTGATGTTTGGTGCCGGAAAGAAGAAGTATTATGTTCATAGGGTGGTATTTGAAGCATTTAACGGATTAATCGAGAATGGGCTTGTTATTGATCATATTAATAATAATAAGACTGATAATTCTCTTACAAACTTGCAAGCCATCTCTCAGAGTGAAAATAGTAAAAAAGGCCAAACTGGTAAATGCTCAAAAAAAGCAAAAAGCGTAAAATCATTTGATACAACAACTCACGAGGAAAAAATATTTCAGTCGATGAATGAGGCAGGAAAATATTTTGACATTTGTATCGCCTCAATACAATTTGTTGCAGAACGAGTATATCAAACAGCGATCTCAAAAAAGACCGGGCATAGAATTCGATTTTCATATATAACAGAAATTAGCGAGTGACGAAGTCACCGTGACAAGGCCACCATGACAGTGTGAAACGTTATTGTCTGCTCCGGAAGAAAACAAAGTATGAACACCTCGGGATTGATACACGGGGTTCATTTTTTTATTATTTAAAAACAAGATGTTTTATAAGAATAATGAATATCGAAGACATCAATAATATATTAGCCGAGATTTCAAAATTAAAAAATCAAGGAATTGAATTATCTGATGGTCTCGACAGTGAAAAAATATTATCCGATTATGAGATTATTAACGAACAATCAAAACGGGGGCGTTTTACCCTGGCCCGCGAGTACTTTTTTATAAAACGATTACAACATACGATCAATGAAAACTTGTACCACAATGACGCAAATGCATTCATTGGACTATTCACTGCCGTTGAAATAATACGAAAAAAACTCGGACGTGTTTATGAACGACGCCGGGAGATTTCTAGTAAGATCAAAAACATTAGAAGGATTATAGACGAAAACTCCGGCGAGAAATTAGAAATTGCTTCGCAATTGCAATAATGGTAGGCGAATCACTTACTACTCGGCTAGCCAGAGAGCGGCTAGCAGCGCTTAAAAAGTTTATACCGTTACGAGACAGGGTCCGAGAACAACTTCAAACGCGGCAGCAAATGCAAACTGATTTTGCTGTTGGAAGCGAACAACTCTTTGCCCCGGTAACTAAAGCGACCAAAGATGTTACGGCGGCAACTGTGCCCGTCCTCGATGCGCTTGAAAAGATAGCGGCAGAGACAAAACAAACAAAAAAGTCTTTAGAAACACTCCCTGCGAAAATAGCGGCTGCTACAACACGGAGGCCACCACCACTCGCTATAACCGAACCACAAGAACCTTATGTTACAATGGCCGATGAAGAAGAACTAGGCGCCACCGCAAGAGAACCAGAAGAAGAAATACCCGAAGAAACACCAGAAGAAGAAATACCGGAAGAAAAAGAGGGGAATATACCCCGTATTGTACTCAAGAAGAGCACAATAGATCAAATTAGAGGCTTCAGCAACAGGGAAGAATTAATTAATTTTGCTGCCAACAATTTTGCTAAGAGCATACGAGATAAGAAGCATATCAATAGCGGTTACGAGAAAAATATAAAGTCGTTAAAAGACTGGGCAAGAATAGTGTATTTAGCAAGTAAACATAAAGATGCATTACCACATCGTAGTAAATCCGATTACGACGCATTCCACAAGGAAGTTAAGAGTATAACACCAAAAAAAGGAAAAGGATACTCTGTTGGTAAAGAATCCTACGGCGTTACCTGTCCTAATAGTGTTCTCAGTGATATATCACGGCTGGAAGTACTAATCGGAGGAAAACGAGCCGGAAATAACTCTACGGAAATAATCAATGAGGCCGCTGATATTTGCAAGCGGTTATTTACAGGCGGTATTATGGACATTAATGCATATCGAACGCTCATAGACGAGCTCGTGGATGATTAATTGGAAAACTGGTGTTTTTAATAAGGATGATCATACACTACAACCATGATAAACCAGTACTCGTCTACGTGGTAAACTCGCGATTGCCTGTTTACCGTGCGTACTATGGAGATGGTCTCGGTAGCATCATTGCGGGGTTATTTACAAGAATGGCTCCAAAAGTAGCGCCGTTAGCCAAACAATTAGGAATGAAGGCTATTGATGTTATTCGTGATAAGGGTATTAGTGCTATTGGAGATGTTGCCGGAAAGGCGCTTTCTGCCGCGCGAGACAAACTAATGTCGTTGGTGAAATCCAGGAGAAAAAAACAGAAACCACCGGTAATGCCATCAACGACAGTGATGCCTGCAAATGTCAGTAAGGTAATAAATAACGCCGTGGAAGAAAAATTAGAGTCGTTGGCGACGACTCAGTCGTTGGCGACTTCGCCATCCGCCGATGCGGCAACCAACGCGCTCATGAACGCGATAGCGGGGAGTGGTTTAAATTCAAAGAATTTACGACGAAAAAATCGCAATTGAAAATATCAACATGATAAATAATAGAATGTTTGCGCGAACCGCTGATCCCGCGTTTGATATGGATGCCCCAGTGCGCAGGGATGATTCTGTCCGTGATTATCAATATTATTCTTATTATGCAGCGCAACCCGACCTACGATCGCGAATTGAACTTCAAGTCCAAGATACCAGTAAATATTTTCTGCCGTGTGAAGCGTTTATCGAAATCGAGGGAGAACTCGTGACAAATGCTGCCGATAATGCGCCATACGCAGATGACCATCGTGTTCGAGTTGGCTTCGTCAACAACGGTATTATGGCGTTATTTGAGAGCGCCAGATATCTTATTGACGGGCGAGAAATTGAATCAATAGAACGCGAGGTTGATGTTGCAACGACGATAATTGGGTTAGCGAGATACTCGGATGATTATACAAGATCGGCGGGTCCATCTATAATGTTCGCAAAGGACACCACTAATAACGCTGATCATCTTCAGTACATCAACGTGCTGGCGGAAAGAGATACCGCAGTTGACCCACAGGCTGAAGCAGCCAATCCAGACCGCAGAGCAAGACCAGGCGCTAATTTCAATATTATAAAAAGCACCAACAATGATTACAATCTAGGATTCGCAGCACGAGTAGGAATGTTGCAAGGACCACACCGACAGTTTTCATGCGCGATTCCACTCCATCACATATTTGGATTCTGCAGAAATGTCAGAAAAGTTGTCTATGGGGCTAAGCATACAATCGCACTGACGCGAAGGGGCGATGATAACAATGCAATATGGCGTGCTGCTGGCGTCGCTGCCGGTAAAGTCATTTTAACTAAAATGGCATTGTGGATGCCGGTGCTGACTCCATCAGTTACCACGGAAGCACGATTGTTAGCATTTATGGAACAGGGAGGGAAATCGTTGTTGAGTTGGCTAGCGGTAACAACTGATGCTAAAGAGGATAACGTCGCCGATACGTTTACATGGCACCTGGCATCAAAACAGGGTGTTTCAGCCCCGCGTCATATATTCATAGCGCTACAGAATAGGGAACGATTGGGCAGTCAAGAACGCAGCCATATGATATTTGATCAATTAGGAGTCAGGGATGTTTCGCTGAGAATAAACGGACAACAGGAACCATCCGAGGATATACAGCTTAATTACGGCGACAACCATATCGCACGTGTGTACCATCGATTGCTGTCGTATATGGGTCGTGATCAAAACGTCGACACTGGTTTGCAAATATCACAACTTGATTTTAAAAACCTGTATCCGATTTATTATTTTTCGCTGGAACATCTTGATTTAACGAGACAATCCGTCGTTGATATACACTTCCGAGCTCGTATAGCCCCGGGTGGTGTTAATTATAGAGCGGTTGCTGTCATTCTCAGCGATAAATCAATGCTGCTAGAAGGTGTTGGTGGACGAATGAGAATCGTTGATGCGCCAGTGGAAAACATGTAATTGAAAGCACAAAACGCGTTTACAATAAATGTCGTATAGTGTCGTCAGTGTAGAGTTGACTGATGGTCAAGTCAAGAAATTACGATCAAAGTCGGCTAAACAATGCGGAACCACAATAACGCTGAAGCCGTCGCAGATGGCGGGTGGTAATCATAAGATATCGTTGACGGCGCGTCAAATAAAACATTTCAATGATGCGATGAAGAATAAAAAGGGTGTTCAAATAGATTTTTCGGCCGCAGCAATTAAAAACATGGAAAAGACCGGTGGGATATTTCCGCTGTTAGCTGCGATTCCGGCATTAATTGCCGCGGCCGCACCAGCAGTGGCTAAGGCGGCGGCGTTGGGGGCCGTTGGTACCGCGGCGGGAATGGCATTGAAGAAGGCAACCGGGAAAGGCTACAAAAAAAAACGACCCGTAGCCGGAAAGGGTCTAAGACTACCGGGAACCCCGTATTCATGGTATTCGGGAAAGGGTCTAAGACTACCGGGAACCGTTTATTAACTCGGGAGTCAATGACTCCTGAGTCTATGACTCCAATGTCTAATTTTGATTTAATAGACGCCGCAAACGCGCTAGCGATAAAAAACTTCAGAGGTGTTTTTATGAGGGATCAATTACCGGCGGCACCAAGGAATATTGAAACCGGCATAATTAACCTCGATGGATCCTCCGGAGCGGGAACTCATTGGGTTGCATACGCGATTGATCCGCGTGCGATCGTCTATTTTGATTCATACGGGTTAGCCCCACCAAACGAATTCATGCGGTATATCCGGGCGTGTTCAGCCCCGGCGTGTTCAGCCCGGGTTTTTTATTCCACGCTGCCAACACAGCAGTTAAGTGACCCACCGATATGCGGCCGTGAGGTATTGAACGTACTCGCGGCGATTTCATCATCGCGAAAACCACCTCATGTGGTTGTAAACGAATACACTAGTAGGGTCGTAGAAGCTCAACGGATTTTAGAGAATAACATTTACAATAATAATGATTGATATTTGGGGACGATCGGTTTCGGCGCTGAAAGAATCCACGGAAACAGCCGCCACCGATGACATAAAAAAACTAATTGAGGATGAAATCGCTGATACGTTGAACTTAACCAATGTTGACCCAGATGAAATAGTTGTATTTCAAGACCGCCAGGGTAAATTGAAATCCGGTAATGTGTCACTGAATGATGTTTTAATACGACAGCGTGATGCCGACGAGAACACTATCGCGCTGTATACCAGCGACGGACGACTCAAACCGGGTCAAAATATAGTGGAGATAGAGAGAATGATAGAATTAATCCGAGACGGTAGTATAAGGTTGAATAGATCAATAATCGAACTCGAAGGGCATGTGAAAACAACTATCGATAGATTTTTTGGGTACCCGATAGTATTCGAACCAAATCTTGCAACAATAAAAAATACTATTTTGGAGTTTACGACGCTGTCGGGCCAATTTTACACGTTACGAAAAAATGTTAACAGGATCGATGACAACTTTGATAAATTCCTTGGTAAAAAAAATACCAAGCCGGATGAGATTACAATAACTATAAATGATATCACTGCGTATGGACAGGAAATAAAAACAATCAAAACTAATGTTGCAACAAACAAAAGGAGTGTAGACGCGCATGAAGGGGAAATAGAAATAATCGGCGCTAATGTTGCAACGATCATAAATAATGTAGACTCGCATGGACGGAAAATAGAAACAATCAAAACTGATGTTACAACGATCATAAATAATATGGACACGCATACACAGGAAATAGGAACAATCAAAACTGATATTGAAGCGAACAAAAAAAATATAGACGCGTATTGGCGGGGAATAGGATTAATCAAAACTGATGTTGCAGCGAACAAAAAAGGTATAGACGTGCATACATATGAAATAGGAACAATCAAACTTGATGTTGCAGCAAACAAAAAAAGTATGACCGAGAATACACGGGAAATAGAAACAATCAAAACTAATGTTGCAGCGAACAAGAATAATATAGACGCGCATTGGCAGGAAGTAGGAATAATCAGAACTGATGTTGAAGCGATTAAAGACGGGCTACCGAGAGTAGCAGAGCAATTTGAAAAAATAAAAATCCCTCATGAGAACATCATCAACACAGTATACACAATTCGGCATGGATCATTCGATTGGACTCCTACACAGAATACAGTAAATATTACCGCAACTGTTAAGGGTATTTATCGATTGACACTGGTTTCAATGATGCAGTTTAATATATTATCGTCGAGTTCATCCGGGTTTAACAATACAATATCAACAATTATAGACAAGAACGCAACTGAACTATTTACAATTTATGCCGTTGATAGAAATCTAGCCGGGGCAAACATTACATGGTATGTGGAATTTGTAGCGAATCTAAGTAATTAAAAACACTAGTTCTTTTAAAATAAAAATGACCACCAAGGAAATTGAATCAGAGGTATCACCGACGTCACATCAATATCGATTCGATACCGCAAAAGAATTCTCCGCGAACTTGAAAACGCTTTCCGAACAATACCGTGCAAAAATAAAAAAATACCGTCGTAAAATAACCGCCATCGACGCGGTCGTGTACTCGGTGTCGGGTATAGTAGCTGGCGCCGGTGTTATTTTATCCACGGTGACCACGATAACCCCGATCGCTGTTCCAATCGCTGTCTCCGCGATGACAACAGTTGCTGGAGTCGCCAACGCAATCACTAAGAAGATATCATCGTGTTTTCAGAAAAAACTCAACGAGTATACAGTAAAACATCAAATAGTATCCGACGCGTACTCGAAATTATCCGGGTTGATCTCGTTGTCAATTGATAATTTGTTCGTATCCGATGTTGAATTCTCCACGATGGTCCAGTTGTATAGCTCCGCGATGTCAAAAATCGAGGATTTTCAACTGGAAGCCGGAACCACCTGGTTGTTGAAATTAAACACTAAAGACAACGAATAATAATAATGTCGCTGAACCCCGAAGGGTCTCAATTACTTCAGCGGATCGCGGAGAACACCACTCCGGTACAAACAAATATGATATCAATAACGTCAACGAAACCCGAATTCAGTGTAAACTTCCCATCGCCGGTTCCAGTGAAGGAAATAGCGCTGGCAAAATTGCGAGTATATCACAGTTGGCCTAATATCCGAGCGGACGCATTTAACGGACAACAACCTAATAACTCGCTGGTTTTTGCACGGACAAATAAACCCGATGGGACCCCAGACTGGGAGGAGGTTACAATACCAACTGGGTCATACCAAATAGAACAAATCAATAAAGAATTTCAACGCAGAATAAAATCGATCACAGGAAAAGAATCAAAAATCGCTATTACGGTTCATGAACCGACGTTATCGTCGACGATTGAAATAAGCACACCGGGGTATATGGTTGATATTTATAACAGTTCAATAAGAACCATACTAGGATGGCCTGAGAATCCACCCGCGGACACCCCCCCATCAACTATCCTCAGACACGATAACGGAGATGGTGGTAGGCATATTGCTCCATACAACGTAAATATTGCATCGGTGATAGCGATTAATCTAGTGTGTGATGTTATCGAAGGGAGTTACCAGGTGGATACCAAGCAATCAAATCAGGCTCAACAGGGATATATCCTTTATTCGTTTTCACCAACAGCCCCTCCGGGATATTTAATCGTTGAGAATCCGATTAATCCGGTCTATATGCGATG
Source organism: Sinohyriopsis cumingii (assembly GCA_028554795.2). Classification (NCBI taxonomy): domain Eukaryota; kingdom Metazoa; phylum Mollusca; class Bivalvia; order Unionida; family Unionidae; genus Sinohyriopsis; species Sinohyriopsis cumingii. The sequence continues at coordinate 2,853,169 of CM068837.1, read as the reverse complement.
CCATGATCGGTTTTTAACGAGAATTAATTTTAGACTTACCGATCAGTCAAATAACCTAATTGATCTACAGGAGGAGGAGTTAGTGATCACTCTGTTTGTAAGATCATAAAGACCCTCATTGTAAATAACCACTTAGCAGCAGAGGGGGCGATGACATCGACGCGGTCGTCGATGTGCTTACCGGATGCTGACGACGCTGGGGATCGGCGCGCAGAAGGTGTTAATTAAACCAAATGACGACGCGACGATCCCCCAACGACGTCGTCGTTTTTTTTTTTACCAGGCGCTGACGACACTAGATCGTTGAGTGCAGAAAGTAATAATTAAGCAAAATAACGATTGGACAAAATGTCCGATTCGCCCCCTCTGCTGCTGATACTTGTGATTAAATTTATACTGGTTGTCTCTATACAGACTGATAATGTGACATCATCAAACATAATCTGATTTGCTTTCATTTCTACCTGCAGGTTCGGTAATGACATGACCTACAGTATATCAGAAGCGGTGACTAATGAAGGCAACCCTTTATTGTGATATGATGGTGTTTCAAACGAGTAGGTTATGAGAGTTTTAAAACATTGTGCTTTACACAAAGAAATATGAAAGTTTTGTGTGAAGACTTTGCCTTTTTCTGAGAAAAGCCACGGTAGCTCAGGTGGTTGAATGTCGTGCTTAAAAATCAAGAATAACCACCAATGTCATCCCTGGTCAGTTACCTTGGCGTGCCCTTTCAATAGACACTTAGGGCACAATGCATTGTAATATACAGTCAATAATTTATTAAAAGTGTAATTAAAAACCATGGAATTTACCATTTTTTGAATATCTCTTTGTTTGAATACTATTATTGCGAGTTGTTTGTCCTATAGATTATTTCCTTGTTGTGAATATGTATTAATGTTATCACCACTAAGATATGTTATGCACAAAGTGAATATGCACTTCTTTCTATTGTATTGTATTTTTTTTTGTCGAACAGCTAGAAATATTGTCTTTGCCAAACCTTCGTTAGCATTGTGAGATAAAGTAATGACGTAGTTATCATCATATTTATTTTGCGTTTAAAATTTAAAAAACACATCGATATCTTAGGTTGAATGCAAATAAAACTACGTGACCATATTATACCGTGAAATGCTAGCAGTTCCTGCCCTGTCAGTTTAAATGCTACGTGATCATATTATACCGTGAAATGCTAGCAGTTCCTGCCTTGTCAGTTTCAATGCTACGTGATCATATTATACCGTGAAATGCTAGCAGTTCCTGCCTTGTCAGTTTCAATGCTACGTGATCATATTATACCGTGAAATGCTAGCAGTTCCTGCCCTGTCAGTTTAAATGCTACGTGATCATATTATACCGTGAAATGCTAGCAGTTCCTGCCTTGTCAGTTTCAATGCTACGTGATCATATTATACCGTGAAATGCTAGCAGTTCCTGCCTTGTCAGTTTCAATGCTACGTGATCATATTATACCGTGAAATGCTAGCAGTTCCTGCCTTGTCAGTTTCAATGCTACGTGATCATATTATACCGTGAAATGCTAGCAGTTCCTGCCCTGTCAGTTTCAATGCTACGTGATCATATTATACCGTGAAATGATAGCAGTTCCTGCCTTGTCAGTTTAAATGCAAGTGATCATATTATACCGTGAAATGCTAGCAGTTCCTGCCCTGTCAGTTTCAATGCTTCAGTGTTAAAGTTTGGAATTATAGGTTCTTGAAAATAACAAATTTATGATTTTGTATAAACATTAGTATCTTACAATATGCCTAGCGACTGTACGCATATACACAAGGAAGTCTGTCTTGCATCGATTACATGACTGTAGGATGAGGGTGGGGGTACAGCAGGAGGGTGAGGGTGAGGGTACAGCAGGAGGTTGTAAGGTGAGGGTACAGTTGGAGGTTGTTGTAATAATATTCTGATATTACATATTAAAAGCAGTGCATCAATTTTTAAAAAAGTTAAAATAACAGGTATGGTTTATCAGCACGAGCCAAAAATGCAATGTTTATATATATATATATATATATATATATATATATATATATATATATATATATATATATATATATATATATATATATATATATATATGTGTGTGTGTGTGTGTGTGTGTGTGTGTGTGTGTGTGTGTGTATTTATCTTTGCCTATAGTGTTTGCAGTTTAATATTTTTTATATTATAACATGTGAACATATCACTTTAAGTGATTCTGATTGGTCCAGATAAGCCCATACAATTATTGTGCTGTATTCTCTTTACTGATTGGCTGCGATCGTGGGAAAACTTTTTTAACCCCACCTTCTGGAATTTTTGGTTTTCATTTAACATTTTTGCCCGCCATTTTAGAATAGACTCGCGAAAGGGAATTGGGGAAAATGGTCTTGTCTGTTTCAGTATGGCTAATTTACCCTCACAGGGTTATGTTACGTTATGTCATGTATAACATATTATTATATGCTCATTTTTTCTCCGTTAACTTTACATTGTCAGAATCGTTCAGTATTTTACGATATTCAACTCAAGCGAACTTCATATTACACTCATAAACGAACTACCTTCTAATGTAAACAAACAATGGACGCAGATGCCAGCACTTTTGATTTGTAAACAAATCATGTAGACTCACGTAGTAGGCGCTTTACATGTTGCTTGATTAAATTTGTTTCTGAATGAACTAAAGTAGATGTTTCGTTGACTGACACATACCAGCTGATTTGCTGAATTCCACGTTAACTTTTTGATACAATCTTTCAGAATTAGGCTGGCGATAGACTCCAGATTTAATAAAATTGCTGAGTACCTACAATAACATGCAATTGACAAGGCATAAACTGTCTTCTTTAGCTGGTAATACGAATGGCAAAAATATACTTACAGTTTTACATCCTGAATTTCCTCAGAATGCATTCTCTTAGTTCTTCAAATACGAATTACATCAGCTATGTCATAGGTTCTCAAGCTTGATTGCACATTTCGAAATTGTACTGTAATTTCGACTATATTCCAAGTGCAATTACATCCTCCTTACTGCACTCAAAATTAAATAAACATTAAATTCCATAGCATCATTTTGATTATTGCAATTGAGAGACTTCATATTTTCACCACATTATGGCTTCAAACATTCAGTGACAGAATAGAAACACACTTGCAGATGTCAACACGCATCTCCCTCGCTGCTTCAATCCTATTTCATGTAGAATTGTCACAGATAAATCCATTCCAAAATCACAAAATATCGTAGAATCGACAATAATACCAAAACCTACTCATTCCAGATCAAATGGAAAAGTTGTTGCAATGAGCATTCATTCACAATATGACTCCAAATTTCAATTTTAAGTAGACAAAAACGATATTTTCTTTCGTAATTTATGTCTAGCGTGCGAGTAAGTTCAGATTTCCCAAGGTCGTGCAGTATTTCCATTCGAAAAACCGTTCATATTTTTCCATATAAATGCAGTAACCTATAATCATGACACAAAAAATGGCTAAAACCACAAGACAAAAACAATAAGTAAAACTGCGGGTATTGTTTGCCTGGGGTGGGGGTTGAAGGAGGCGGTATATCTGTAGCATGGAATCCACCCTCTATACAAGCATGTTTCAATGGGAAGTAAATAAACTCACCTTTGTTCACAGAAGAATGTAGACCTAGACCGGTCTCCCGAAATGACAGAACTATCCAACTGTAGCTATTTACGCGCTAAATATGTGATGCAAACCCGACTAAAAGAGATTTGTTTACGTCCTCTGTACAATCTAATGTTCGAAATCAAATACTGCAAATATCCGGTCACAAACGCATTACAGTAAATATAAGTACTTCTGCATCCATTATCTTCTATTCACAATTTTTTCGCAACAGTGTAATGTTTAGTTGTTTTCTGCAATTTCAAAGTAAACACTGGCACCGTGCTGTGTAGGCCAACTCAGATTGGTAATGTGCACTCTATCAAACAATGTGACATCACACGCGTTGGAGATTTTGTGTTGACAAAGGTTTTGTCTTTTGAAAATGTTCTGTTTATTTGGATGGACGCTTATTCTTTGAGGTATAGTTAGCGAAAATGTATAATATACTTTTACTATTTCAACTTTGTTTGGGACTATTTTTTTTACGTACAAGTGAAACGTACAGCGTCCGTCTGAATGAACGAAATTATTCATTCTTCTTTCTGTCTAAATAATTTATATTGAAATAAAGCTCGGTGATAAAAATAATCTCAAATGGGTAATGATTTAATATTAAATTTATGAACTTCGTTAAATAATGTCCAGCTTTAGCTCGCCAAGGCTCGCAAATGCTGGCCATTATTCAATTCGTTAATTCGTTTATATATATATATATATATATATATATATATATATATATATATATATATATATATATATATATATATATATATATATATATATATATATATATATGTGTGTGTGTGTGTGTGTGTGTGTGTGTGTGTGTGTGTCATTTTTAGTGATGTGTATATGATCGAAATGGTATAGGGGTTGGCAATTACAGGCAAAGCGATATGTACTATTTACCCGCTGACTCGGGTTCGAATCTCCATAGAGTAGAAATGAAAATGTCTCTAATCCATGTGATAATGTTATTTATTCTTACATATTATAACAACTTTGGCGTATAGACAAATGTTTATAACTCTCCATTTTTAGGATTTCATTTCTTAGATGTTTGTAAATAATTCTTTGATTATGGGAAGTCGGTGCTGGGGATAAAGTCATCAGACCAAATGATTAGCTAATTGCTAGGAGCACGGGTCACGGAGTGAACTGTTGGTGAGATTTCATGATGCCATGGTTTAATTTTAGTGAATTCATGTTATACATATATATGGCACATGTATGCACATGTCTGTATACTTTCTTTTAAAATTTCGTCGTATGTCAATTTGTTCAAGCCAGCGACAGAACCTAAAATATGATGTCTCCTTTACATTTCTTTATATTACTTACTATTTATGTTGCTTATTATAGGATATCTCAATTGTTCTTTAAATAACAATAAGGGACACTGTTTGTCTATATTGTAATGCAATACTTATGTAACAATTCAATTTTGTATTCCTTTACTGTGCATATTATTGTATAGTTTATTGCGTATATGTTTGAATTATATATATTCCATTTTCCATACTCAGAATCGTATGACTTGTTTGTGATACAATTACCCCTCCCCCCACACAAAAAAAACACACAAAAAACAACAACAAAAAGAATAAAACCTTATTAAAACCATCATTGATTCCCTATGAATTAGTAGAAACCTCATTTTGAAAAAAAGTTGAAAAGGGATATACGTTTCAAAGCAGCTTTAACCTCTTCGAGGTCATTCAAATTGTGCTGCACACAATAGCGTCTTTGAACGATGCATATTTGTTCTGTTTCAGTGTCGTCTTTACAGTTCTGTATTATGACAACATAACCTATTGTGCATCAGCACATGTACCATTTCAATCACCGAAATGTATTTATATATCATCTGAAATTATAGCCTGTCTGCATTGTAAGAATTCATCAGCCTTGAATCATGCGCATTGCGATCCAAAAGCAAACCAAGCAATGGCATGTGTGGATGTGATGACTAAGTGAACGACACCAGACCGATCTCATTTTCTTTGGAAATGTTTAATATTACAATTAGGGTCACGTGGTTATGCCAGCTCTACCATTTTCTCGTCGCAACACGTGATTAAAGTTTAAAATGAAAGTATATTTGTATGTTACCTTCCTCTGGTATATAAACCATATCAAGACTGTAACTACCACTAACGATCCAGCTATGTCCATTCCAATTGGATGAATTAATATTGGTGAAACTGGAATTGGTTTAAAGGGTTTCTTTGCTTTCTGAAGCGACATCTTTCTCTGACATTGGTCTCATCGACTCGCGTATTCGTTAACATCACTGAATAAGTTTTTCTAACAATACTGATGTTGGATCTCTTTCCATCTGTGAAATACAAGGACGAAATTAACCCGCGTTTGTGTGGAAAATACTTCGTTGTGCATCGACCTCCACTTCACAAGCATATCATCGGGACAATATTCAAGGTTGAAAATTTAAATAATTGACCCCCGGGAACAGTTTTCAATACTGAAAACTAACCTTCGGGTCATTTTTCAACATTAAAAAGTGATGATCGCATAATGTTCAACATTGAAAAGGGACCACCGTGATAATGTTCAACATTGAAAAGGGACCACCGTGATAATGTTAAACATTGAAAAGACACCACCGTGATAATGTTCAACATCGAAAAGGGACCGCCGTGATAATGTTCAACATTGAAAAGGTACCACCGTGATAATGTTCAACATTGAAAAGGGACCACCATGATAATGTTCAACATTGAAAAGGCACCACCGTGATAATGTTCAACTTTGAAAAGGGACCACCATGATAATGTTCAACTTTGAAAAGGGACCACCGTGATAATGTTCAACTTTGAAAAGGGACCACCATGATAATGTTCAACTTTGAAAATGGACCACCGTGATAATGTTCAACTTTGAAAAGGGACCGCCGTCATATGTTCAACATTGAAAAGGGACCACCATGATAATGTTCAACATTGAAAAAGTGAGGCGGGATATATCCACATAGGGTGTGCAAACTGACAAAAACAAGGGATGACATCCAGATAGTGTATGCAAACTGACAAAAAAGGAACAACATCCAGATAGTGTGTGCAGACTGGCTTAAAAGGGATAACATCCAGATAGTGTGTGCAAACTGACAAAAAAGGGATGACATCCAGATAGTGTGTGCAAACTGACAAAAAATGGATAACATCCAGACGGTGTGTGCAAACTGACAAAAAAGGGATAACATCCAGATAGTGTGTGCAGACTGACAAAAAAGGGATGACATCCAGATAGTGTATGCAAACTGACAAAAAGGGATAACATCCAGATGGTGTGTGCAGACTGGTTTAAAAGGGATAACATCCAGATAGTGTGTGCAAACTGACAAAAAAGGGATGACATCCAGATAGTGTGTGCAAACTGACAAAAAAGGGATAACAACCAGATGGTGTGTGAAAACTGACAAAAAAGGGATGACATCCAGATAGTGTGTGCAAAATGACAAAAAAGGGATAACATCCAGATAAGGTGTGCAGACTGGCTCAAATGTTATTGCGTATCATATGTATGCATAAACACCACCATCTTCGGTTAATGGCCGTAAAATCAACAATGTTTCCGTTACCAAGGGCAAAGTGGAAATTCGTATAAATTGACGTAGTGTTGATATAAATCGTTGAAGACGTCAATGTAAATAATTTATTTACATTTCTGTTGAGGCTTTGGTTGAGTTATCTATGTCGAATTATGGTCAATATGTTTTGAAGAAGTTTTGTTTCAGCTGCGTGATTAAATTAAATTCAACGTGTTTATTTTAAATTTGTCTTTTAAACATAATTATAATATAACCTTAGAAGTTATCAATTAATGAATACAGATTTTCTTCCTTCACTTAGTAGTGTGAAAAGCAATTTATAAAGTTACACCAGTGGCAGAGGCCAGTGCCTGTTCGTGCTAAACTCACGCGCGCGCGCGTGTGTGTGTGTGTGATTTAGATTTTTAACATAGCTTTAACAATTTTCCAGTCATATCGCTACGATGTATGCAGTGTGGCAGTTTAAAGTGATGTCTAACACTGGGGCATCATGCCGCAGACATGTAGCACGATGTCCCACGCAGTCACATTATTCTGACACCAGGCCGACCAGTCCTAACACTAACCTTTTCATGCTGAGCGCCTAGCGAGGCAGCTGTTAGCACAATTTTTAGATGTACGACTCGGCCGGGGTTCGAACCCACGACCTACCACACCCGGAGCGGACGCTCTAACCACTTGGCCACCAGAGCGGTCGCTAAATACTAATACCCGACGGAGTAAGAATTCGCATTAATTACTGTTAAACGATAACACGTTTATCAGCCAGAAGATGGGTAGAATGGTAGATTGTCTGGCATAAGAGAATGTTTTTAAAGTAACCTAATACAAAGCTTTCGTCAGATTTTGAGATGTTTATATGCATTTGAACAAGCGAACATTAATAGCTATAGAATGACGATCGTGATGTTTCTGGCTGATATTATTAGATATAAATAGAAAGTTTCTAAGAGGCGACAAACTACCATTCTGAAACATATCTTCCAAGAAAATAGCTGCAATAGAAAATAGATTTACTACATAATAATGCATTCTTTTAACGCTTTTCAAGCCCATTGCTGAGTTGTTAAATGCTTATCGTATAACAAATATGACATCCTTCGTTTATTTTAATTTCGTGTATGAAATAATACGCCTATATACTCAGTGAATAATAATTCAGTGCAGAAATAACAATGGGCATAGGGTGCTTTGAAGACCTTTTAGAATAGACGGTATTTAAGATAATACGGTATTTAAGAATAGACAATATTTAAGAACGGTTTAACTGCATTTATTTGTTTTCTACTTAATATTGTGCAACATTTGTTTTCATCATAATTATCTAATTAAATCATCTAAATTTGTGTCCATGTTGTCGCTGTGTTTTCTATAAGTGACATTAAATTCCTCACTCGTCCATTCTATAACACGTGCTCACCCACCCGACAATGAGTCCAACAAGGGTACGCTTTCCAAGTGCCAGGGATACACAGGTGGTGTACTCAATACATAAAATTACCTCCCGATGGAACCATTGAGCCACATCTCTCTAGGGGGTCTTTGAGAAGAGGCAAAAGAAAAAGTAAAGGGGTAGATTGTAGGGGCGGTATCAAGAGAGATACAAAGAAAATGATAGAGAAAGTGAGCAAGTAAATTAAGACCTCGTAGGGCTGGACATGACAAGTCGAATTGTCGAAAACTGGCCCTCCCGACCATCCGACAAGAAGAGGTACAGCCGAAAGTAGTGTATTGCATTGGAAAGCCGCTGCTCAACTACCAGGATCAATCTCCCTCGATATATATATATATATATATATATATATATATATATATATATATATATATATATATATATATATATATATATATATATAGGTCCAACAATACACACCTAACCATATTGCGATATATTTCAATATGTATTACAATACAGTAATACTTAATGAAACCAATAAAATAATCATTATAACATCTACTACTTCGAACTTGTGTGTGTGTGTGTGGGGGGGGGGTGAACACCATCATCCCTTAATGGGCTTAATGTACTCATCACTTTCTCCCCCCCCCCCCATTCTGGACAGTCTCGCTTAAGACGGTGTTCTTACGCATATAAGATGATACTTAAATATTTATTTATTTATTTAATCATTTATTTTATTAATTTGTGGGTACTTTACCCATGCCCCGTCCCTCTCCCGCCATATACTCAATTCTTGTATACGAAAACGAAAGTGCAAGGTTGGATGCCACTAAGATGTCTTTTAATTATTGTATTCTCTAACTGACTGAATTAATCTTTTTCTGCTACAGCTTTCTGTACTCTTACACATAGAGAACATATTCCTTCCGTGAGAAACGCATGTAGTGTGCGTACTCTTTGATCGTATTAATTTATTAGAGCTTTTAAAGAGGGCATGTCTTTTTATTTGACGATATACATTTTAAAATAACCTTTCTGTTATGTACCGAATATTTTCGGAGAATATGTCAATTGTAAACTGATCAGTCCAAGCGTTAATTGCAAAAGTCTACAAATCCAATCAATGAATTTGGCCGCGTACCTTTACCACGAGGACGTGTTTGTGTCCAACAACCGTGAATGCCGAAGCGGACGTTTTCTGCGGTAGGCAATCTCCCGTACTACATTTAATTGCTGTCTCTATTATGGCACAAAATCAATCTGAGCTCTTAATAAGTGAACAATGACATGACTATATCCAGACCTTTAATCAGATTTTAATCGATTTTGGGCTTTTAGAATTCATTCAGAAAATTGTGCCTAGAAACTAAGCCCCGACTTTGTTCATCCTTTGTACCTACAAATTGAACTAATAATGTCATGGCGTTATAGCCTACAGATACCTGACATTTGTTAATGCCGTTTATTCATTAATTTACCAACAATGGTTACAAAATTACTCGCATTCCACCAACAAATAAAAACAGTATTCTACAGGTCTGACACGGTTAAGATAAAATATTAAAAATGATGATCAGAAACATTAATGCATTAATTTTGCATTATACGTTTATATAATCTTTCTCACATATGCTATACAAAGTTTTGTATTTATGCTATTCAATGTCAAAATTGCTAATGAGGAAAGAAAACAAATAAGCTTATGCTGGTTGCTTTGAAAACTGAAATACTTTCTAGACTCCAGTAAATAAATACTGTTCGAACCAGTGTCGATTTCTGTCTGTAATCAAGCTTATAGAGTTTTCAGTATACAGATGTTGGAGTCGAAAGTGTTTCACTCACGTACAATTATTTTTCCAGGTACTTTAATTTTGGTGCAATAATCACATCTCTGAGTAGCGATCGGCGTCGTTTCCACTGGACATATGGAAACATACCGAAACGTAGACGTGCTGAAATATATTTGATTTCTCCCTGCGCAGAAGAATAATACATTGACATTTTTAATAGCCACCGCCGCTGAGAGCTTTCACTGGTAAATCTTTGGTGGATTTTAAACCTTGATATTTGTGTACTAAATGTAATCTTATTTATACACAGTCTACTTAATGAATTTATTTTTTTGTTTAAAATTTTATTTCAGCTAATTAATTAATTGAATTATTTGTTTAAAGTATTAACTATTTAATTAATTGATTCGTGTGTGTCGTTATGTGGCGATGTATATTAGGTCATGTACTCATGTACCCCATCCCAAGAAAAACTTGTATGAACTAATGATAAAGCATTAAGTGAACAAACATGAAAGTATGAAAATTATGTGGCATGATTGATGAGGGAAGCATTTTATATTTTTTAATTGGAGACGATTGGATAAAATAAGTTAAATAATATTTACGAAGATAGCTTTCAAACCACATACTGTAATATGTTCTTCTCTAGTCTAGCCAAACGGAGATCATGTTTCAATCACTCCTGAACGTAAGAAGTCGCCGGAAAAATAATCACTGTGATATTCCGTTTTTCACTACCCCTAGACCAAATGTTACAAGTTGCCCAATCAATCGAGTGTCTTACATATAATCCGTTAGTCAACATTGCTTTCTAAAATCCAACAGGTGTTTTAATCCTGAGTATTGTTTCTTTGACTATTTTTTTTTTTAGAAATATATTTATAATGCTATAAATAATACATTTATATTTTCTTTTCAGTTAGATTGCCACATAGTTTCTATCTCTTCGTAGTTTTTGCACAGGAGTTATACTTTTGTTTCTTAAAAAGTTATTGTACTGTTTACGTCTTAGAGGATATAGAGTGTACTAATTTCACATTGCGTAAGGAATAAGTCTTAAAGTAAACATGAATTTATTGTATACAAAAGGCTTCTTGTTATAAGCATTAGTGGATTTAACCAATGTTATATACATACTTGTGACTATTACGATGTAATAAGTATTAGTGGAATTATCCCATATTGTACAGAATATTCAGACAATGTACTGTAAGATGTATTATAGGAATTCTCCCTTGTTTTATACATAATTGTGACCATTATAATAGACTTAAAGTAAATACCCTACCCCAGTAAACTAATGGTATTCGTGCAAATAAAATCGACAATGATTCTACACAGCTACAAAAATTACATACGTGTCACACAGCAAAATATTTGTCTCACCAAGGTATTAAACGAAGAAATTTGTGGACAAGCTAGCACATACTGAACTATGAATTAAGCTAATAGCGAAACTTCAGTGAACACCTTAAAAAAAAGGTCCCATCGAAAACTTTGCTAACTACAGCGGGTCTAAGGAAGATAGATAAAACGTGTGCACGGAATACTTGCTGCTGATAAAACCAGAACTTCAGATCAACGAGAAAAAGGTAAAGTACATATATGCATGCTGATGATACAGATATAGTACACGTATGCATGCTGATGATACATGCATAGTATACGTATACATGCTGATGATAAAGGTAAAGTACACGTATGTATGCTGATGATACAGGTATAGTACACGTATAAATGCTGATTAAACATGTATAGTATACGTATACATGCTGATGATAAAGGTATAGTACACGTATACATGCTGATGATAAAGGTAAAGTACACGTATGCATGCTGATGATAAAGGTATAGTATACGTATACATGCTGATGATAAAGGTAAAGTACACTTATGCATGCTCATGATAAAGGTAAAGTACACGTATGCATGCAGATGAAAAAGATCAAGTACACATATGCATGCTGATGATAAAGGTATAGTACATGTATAAATGCTGATGATAAAGGTAAAGTACATGTATGCAGGCTCATAATAAAGGTAAAGTACACGTATGCATGCTGATGAAAAAGATAAAGTACACATATGCATGCTGATGATAAAGGTATAGTACACGTATACATGCTGATGATAAAGGTAAAGTACACGTATGCATGCTGATGATAAAGGTAAAGTACATGTTTGCAGGCTCATAATAAAGGTAAAGTACACGTATGCATGCCGATGAAAAAGATAAAGTACACGTATGCATGCTGATGATAAAGGTATAGTACACGTATACATGCTGATGATAAAGGTAAAGTACACGTATGCATGCTGATGATAAAGGTATAGTACACTTACGAATGCTGATGATAATGGTATAGTACATGTATAAATGCTGATGATAAAGGTAAAGTACATGTATGCAGGCTCATAATAAAGGTAAAGTACACGTATGCATGCCGATGAAAAAGATAAAGTACACATATGCATGCTGATGATAAAGGTATAGTACAAGTATACATGCTGATGATAAAGGTAAAGTACACGTATGCATGCTGATGAAAAAGATAAAGTACACGTATGCATGCTGATGATAAAGGTAAAGTACATGTATGCAGGCTCATAATAAAGGTAAAGTACACGTATGCATGCCGATGAAAAAGATAAAGTACACGTATGCATGCTGATGATAAAGGTATAGTACACGTATGCATGCTGATGATACAGGTAGAGTATAGGTATACATGCTGATGATACAGGTAGAGTATAGGCATACATGCTGATGATACAGGTAGAGTATAGGTATACATGCTGATGATACAGGTAGAGTATAGGTATACATGCTGATGATACAGGTAGAGTATAGGTATACATGCTGATGATACAGGTAGAGTATAGGTATACATGCTGATTATACAGGTAGAGTATAGGTATACATGCTGATGATACAGATATTCATTATAGTGTCATTGTGTGTACATGAGTGTTTCTATGCTAAATATTTAAAGTTAATGCAACCGTCCGCGTCATTCTTTTTTGTTGATAAACTTTTATCTAGATTTACAATGTCCAACGATTTGTACATAGTTCCAAGGTCACGCCTATGTACATAGTTCCAAGGTCACGCCTATGTACATAGTTCCAAGATCACACCTATGTACATAGTTCTAAGGTCACGCCTATGTACATGGGTCCAAGATCACACCTATGTACATAGTTCCAAGGTCACGCCTATGTACATAGTTCCAAGATCACACCTATGTACATAGTTCCAAGATCACGCCTATGTACATAGTTCCAAGATCACACCTATGTACATAGTTCCAAGGTCACGCCTATATACATAGTTCCAAGATCACACCTATGTACATAGTTCCAAGGTCACGCCTATGTACATGGGTCCAAGATCATATCTATGTATATAGTTCCAAGATCACACTTATGACATATTTCTGTTTTCGAACAAAGTTTGCTGTTACTGGGAGATTGCTACACTGTTACTGCGAGATTGCTACACTGTTACTGGGAGATTGTTACACTGTTACTGGGAGATTGCTACACTGTTACTGGGAGATTGTTACACTGTTACTGGGAGATTGCTACACTGTTACTGGGAGATTGTTACACTGTTACTTGGAGATTGCTACACTGTTACTGGGAGATTGCTACACGATAACAATCTGATAATCTGTATCTTTCTTGGTAAAGTTGTCTTTTATGTCGAGGATTCCTACATTATTTTATATATTATTGGAGGGGACCACAAAATTAAACCGGTAGGCATAAATACAGAAACGAACCTAAAATGAAGCGAAAGAACCAAAATTACTGGGTTGGCACGTCATACTAATTGAATTGTGTTAAACAGAATCCTGTAGATACTAATATCAGTTACTAACTGATGTTAGTATGTTATAGATAGTCATCCAGTGGTCAGATGCTAGTATGTTATAGATCGTCATCCAGTGGTCCGATGCTAGTATGTTATAGATCGTCATCCGGTGGTCCGATGCTAGTATGTTATAGATAGTCATCCAGTGGTCCGATGCTAGTATGTTATAGATCGTGCACTTTTACGGTGCACCAGCAATGTTCGGCTAAATAGCGCCATCGAAAAGGTTATATGTAATATTGTTTACAGTTGATGGAAGGTTCATCGTCAATCAGCGATAATAAAATCAGCTAAAATCAAAACGATGCGATGGTGAGGGTAATCTATAAAGTTTCCCGATAAACGGTCGATGTAAATGTCAATGAATAGTAAAAGGAAAAGGTACGTAGTATGAACGAAGGTATATACATTACATAAAAATACTCAAAGTGATAACATAATTTTTTAAATCTAAGAATAAATGTTTACTTCTTTCAGGAGTTTTAAAATGCAAGAGACGCTTATTGTATTAGAAAGTTCCTTCATGTGATGAACGTTGTAGCAAAGATCGCGCGCAGGCTGGAGATCGAACAATCTATCATAAAGTGTTTAACAGTGAATGGCTGGTTGCAAGAAACGCACTCAGGTGGGTCTTCGTCTTTTAGCTAGGAGGAGTGTTTTTGTTGTATATAAGTATGACTGGTTCTAATTCTTGCAACGAAAACCTAGTCCCTGTGGTTGGTTCTGTAGGAAAGAGCCCATTCTGCTAGAGTTGGCCTGATCGCATGGAGTTTGTTATTTACTGCATCATTCCATAATGCCCTCCTCTTGAGGAGTAAAGAGATTTCGATGCTAGGTTTAAAATCAGTGTATGATATTTTAAAGTCAGTTGGTTTTTAGGGATAGGGCCATTTTAACTGCACGATTTGCTTTTTCATTACCTTTAATACCAGTATGGCTGGGTAACCAACAGTATAATATAGTATGGGAGATACACATCTCGGTATGAACATACTGGTCATCAATGGGTTTTCTAATTTTATATTGTGTAGTGACCGAAGTATTGATAATGAATCGGAAAAAAGATGATGCAGTTTAAATAGATTTGTTTTTGATGCATTTGAAAGCAAAGTCTATTGCTCCGATTTTGGCTGAAACAAAATCAATGTACCATTTGGTAAGCGAAATTTCATTGTGTGATTTCCATGAACGAAGTCTGCAGCAGCCTTATCCTCATGTATTTATCCATCAGTGTAAATTCTTGTGTAGTCATTAAATTTGGCGATGAGTTCTTGATATGCTTTGTCGACGATGGAAGGGTTTGTGTCAGATTTTTTACATCGTGAAGTGTGAAAGGTACTTTTGGTGGTTAATTAGCAAGGGAATTGTTTCAAAAATGCACGTCTTCTGGATTTTAGAGAGATCAATATTTGTATAGTCAAGGCTGGATGAAATTCTGATGCCAAAGGTAGGAATGACATTTGTTGTTTTTTTGTTTGTTTTTGTGTTGTTGTTTTTTGTTGTTGTTGTTGTTTTTTGTGTTTTTTTCCATAATGTTTTGTATTCAGTTTGAAATGCAGCCGAAAAGGCAGGGTTTAGAGGCTTTAATCTTAATTAGAGAGCAAACTGTATGGAAAGCATTTCTCTACAGTGTGTTAAAGGTGGCTCGTTCGATTCAATGAGAAGGCTTTCAGATGGGGAAGTCCTAAATACTCCCAGAACGAGTCTTACCCTAGATGATGAATTGGGTCAAGCATCTTTAGGTGTGTATTTTTAGCTGAACCATAAACAACGCAACTATAGTCTAGTTTGGAGAGAATAAAAGTTCTATATTAGATGAGGATACATTTTCTGTCAGCATCTCAGTGCGCTTCTACTTTAAGTAAATCTTGAGATTTCAAGCAATTAGCTTTCACTTTTTTATGTGTGGAATAAAGGTGAGTTTTCTTTCGAAGATAATGCCTAAAATCTTTGTTTCCTCAACAACTGATATAGATGTTCATTCCAGTGTGAGGTTAGCTTCATCATGATTGACAGAAATGCATGCATACTGTTTTTGACTTTGGAAATGTGAAACCATTGGCCTTGGCCCAGTTTTGAATATTGTTTCTATTTTGTTGTAGTTGTCTTTCAATTGTATGCATGTACTTTGATCGATAGCGTATTAGGAAATCATCAATGTATAGAGAACAATCCAGACCAGAAGCCAAACACTTTATCATGCTATTAAGTTTTATATTGAAAAGCGTTACAGATAAAAATGTTGCCCTGGCATCTCTTGCTCGTACGTATCAGAGAAGGTGGAACCAACTCGTACCTTGAAGTCCCTGTTTGAGAGAAACTTAATACGAAAGAGGGCAGAGTTTCAGACCCAGATGCAGGTCAATCATTATTCCGTACTTCCATGTTGTAATATAGGCTTTTCGTAAAACAAAAACAAAAAACAGCTACAAGATTTTCTATTGTTTATAAAAGCATAGCGAATAAATATTTCCTGTCTAACCAGGTGATCATTGGAGCTACTGCCATATCAAAACTATATTTATAAGAATTTAAATAATTAAAATAGCAAAAACTTTATTTAAAAAAATGAAACTAAATTGTGGCCAGGCAAAGAGTCAAACCGAAAGAGATAATATAATCATAATCATGTGGTAAGATGAGAGGGTTATAATGACAACCGTTATTTTCCCGTCTGCGTACTGAGATAATTCTCAGATCGCATCAGATTTAACTTATCTCAGATATTGTGTCTGGTACATTCTCGAATCATATAAGATTTAGCGAAATATGATACATTCCTGTCGCAATGTTCATTTCATGGATGATTACCTATGATTCCTGTTGAAGGTGCCCAATCTACTTATATTCAAGTATATATGGCAAGGCTAATGACATATACAGAAGCACTGATGTGCTGAAGCGGTTTGGTCCAACGTATATACAAATATATCTGGCAAGTAATGGCAGACGTATATACAAATATATCAGGCAAGTAATAGTAGACGTGACCAGATATGCTGTGCAATCAGGTAGGTGCCTGCACGTGTTCATTACTACTCTTTAATACGAATAATATTAAATGTTATGGGTTGTATTCTTACCTTGTAGTGAGCCGGCAAGATGGCCGAGTACAGGATGGTTTGCCCATGGGATAATATTGACCCAAATGAGTATATTCAGTGCCCCTATGACAAGACACATATGGTTATGGCGGAAAGGTTTACCCGACATTTAAGGAAGTGTATAATGGTGAGTATACCAAGCCTCACACTATGATACGTTTACAAATGTGAATACAACATCCATGTTCTTAAGTGTATAAGCGCGAGTACACCTTGTCCCTCAGTAAGACGCCTTGTCCCTCAGTAAGACGCCTTGTCCCTCAGTAAGACAATATAATGACAACAAGTAGGTACACCTTGTCCCTCTGTAAGACAATATACCTGACAAGGACAAGTAGGTACACTTTGTCCTTTGTCCCTCAGTAAGACAATATAATGACAACAAGTAGGTACACCTTGTCCCTCAGTAAGACAATATACCTGACAAGGACAAGTAGGTACACTTTGTACCTGACAAGGACAAGTAGGTACACCTAAAATCGCATGAAATATGAATACATCATGTCCCTCAATATTGCTAAGGACACACGATTAGAACAAAGTGGTTCACCTCACACTATATGAGAACATCATGTTTTTCAATATTGAGAACACCAAGGATCTCAAACTGATAAGAAACGTATCATTAGACCAATGTCAATATGACAAGACACCTATCATTAGGACAAGGTCAATATGAGACAAGACATGGGTCATTAGGACACGGTCAATATGACAAGACACTATGATTAGGCCAATGTCAATATGACAAGACACCTATCATTAGGACAAGGTCAATATGACAAGACATGTGTCATTAGAACACGGTCAATATGACAAGACACTATGATTAGGCCAATGTCAATATGACAAGACACCTATCGTTAGAACATGGTCAATATGACAAGACACGTGTCATTAGAACACGGTCAATATGACAAGACACGTGTCATTAGAACACGGTCAATATGACAAGACACGTGTCATTAGGACACGGTCAATATGACAAGACACGTGTCATTAGGACACGGTCAATATGACAAGACACGTGTCATTAGGACACGGTCAATATGACAAGACACGTGTCATTAGAACACGTTCAATATGACAAGACACGTGTCATTAGAACACGTTCAATATGACAAGACACGTATCATAAGGACAATGTCAAACTGACAAGACATGTATCGTTAGAACAAGGTCAATATGACAAGACACGTATCATTAGGACAAGAATGTTATCTTTAAACCTCATATAGTATTATTAAGGAACCGTGGAAAATACAAAAACATAGAGATAATGTAAATAGATATTCAAGTTACTGATCAACAGGGTGTGAATAAAGGGTAATTAGAAAATACAAGATAAATTAGGGTGATTAACAGTACAAACGTGGTTTAAAACTGCTGAAAGGGACTAGGATTGTACACAAACTAAAGTTCAGAATAAATGTTCACCTCCTTATCGATATTTAAAAACCATGCCACATTTACCTTTTCAAAAGTTCCTTCATGTGTTGAACATTGTTGGTTTGAGATCTAAACAATCTACTATAGATTGCTTCAAAGCGAAGGGTTCATTGACAGAAACGAACTCGGGTGGGTCTTCGCCCTGTAATATGTAGGAGTAGGTTATGTAAGTATGACCATTTATTACAATGACTACTTCATCTCTATGGATGGTTCTTGTGGAAGCTAATTGCCTAACATTGGTTTGATGATATGATATGGAGCTTATTAATGACAGCACCACTCCACAACGCCTGCCATTTATTGGACAGCACCACTCCACAACGCCTGCCATTTAGTGGACAGCACCACTCCACAACGCCTGCCATTTAGTGGACAGCACCACTCCACAACGCCTGCCATTTATTGGACAGTACCACTCCACAACGCCTGCCATTAATTGGACAGCACCACTCCACAATGCCTGCCATTGTTGTGGACAGCAGCACTCCACAACGCCTGCCATTGTTGTTGACAGCGCCACTCCACAATGCCTGCTACTTAGTTCGGATCTTTTGATAGATTTAAGATAAGTGCATTTAAAAATCAGATGGTTGAAGATACGCGTCTGTTTTAGCAGAGCGGGTGCTTTGTCGTTTTGGCTGGTAACCAGACATATACTATATTGCCAAAGGTACACACATGTTTGATGAGAATTTTGGTCAGAAATGGGTTTTCAAACATTCTCTTGTTTAGTGAATTTCGTACTGATAGTGAATCGGGGATGATGATAAGAATTTAGAATATGTTTAGTTTTAATATAAATTGAAAGGCAATGTCGATTGCCCAGATTTTGCCCATATTGCCCAGATAGTGCCCTTATTTCGGCTGAAAATATTAATGCATCGTCTGGTGAGTGAACATTTTTAGTGTTATTTCTATTAACGAAGGCTGCAGCAACCTTTTCGCCATCATCTGAGCCGTCAGTACAAATTGATGTGTAGTTCTTAAATTCGTATAAAAGATCTTTAGAAGAGTGGAAGAATTTGTTTCCGACTTGGTTTCCTTTCATGCAGCGTAAAATGTAATTTGGGTTGTTTAAGAACACAGAGAGGTGTTACAGAAGCAAAATACATTTTGATTTTACAAACATCAATGTTTGCACAGTGAAGGCTGGAAGATAGTCAACTTACAAATATAGGTATGGCATTTGGTTAATTTTGGTATAATGTTTGGTATTTAGGTTAGGAAACAGACTGAAAAGCAGGGTTCAAAATTGTGTCTGTACGATAGTACAGAGGTGGCTCATTCGCTTCAACCCACAGGCTCTCACATGGCAATACTCATAAGGCGGGACGTACTGCTTGATGGTAAATAGGGTCAACTATTGTTAGCTAAGGCAATTTGGCTGAGCCATAAACAACACATTGATAATTAAGTTTGGATCAAAGATAAGATCGGCATCCCAGTCAGTGTGCGCTACTACTTTAAGTAAATCAAAGACTTTCAAGTATTGAGCGTTCAGTTTCTTGTTGTGTGGAATGAACGTGAGTTTTCTGCGGAAGACGATACCTAAAACTTTGTCGCCTCAAACAACCTGCTTAGATGTTCCGTCAAGAGCATCATGTTATTCTTCGTAGCGGACAGAAATGCGTGCCCACTGTTTGCGAGCTTGAGAATTTGAAACCATTGGCACTCGCCTAATTTTGACTCTTGTTTATATTTTTTACAATTATCTTTCATTTATATGCAAGGGTTTCGATCGATAACATTATAAAATAATGAACATAGAAGAAGCAATCGATACCGGGATAAAAAGATCTTGTTAATGGTATTAATTATTAGGTTAAAAAGAGTAAGAGATAAAATACTGCACTGGGGCACACAGATCAGGAACATAGGCTATTTACAACTTTACGTTGGCTGCAGAATTAGAGATCAGGGTAAGAGGTGGGCCCCACACATATGCTGCAATACGCTGTCAGGGCAAATGGAGCACATCAATGCTTGCAGACTATTGCTGGACAGTGACAAGAGCTGCTCCATTTAATGAATACAAGAGACAAGCCAAGAAGCGCCAAGTAGACACTGAGTAAGGCCTACACTTTGTACTTACATATGATAATAACATTTTTGCTTTTTGTTTCATAATAAATGTTATTTATATAACCCTTTTGCTGTTTTTAAAAGTGTTACATCAACACGACAGGTGAAACATTATCATGTAAAACAACCCTAAACATATGAAAAGACCTAGGTTTACAATTTATGATTAAAAATCTACTATCTACACAATATACATAAGGGTAAAATCTAAAACTTAGATATCTTGGACACAGTGGCCAGTCAGTTGTATTAATTGTCATATTTGAATTCAGCACATCGAAATCCATAATAAATAGCACATTTTATCTCTGAAGCAGACGACTTCTAAAATAATTGTAGACCAGTGTTATTGGATCTTAACCAAATTTGGTATGTGGCGTTATGTTGACAAGACTTCCAAGAGTCCAGCTTCCAGTCAGATAAGTCATTTACAAGACTTAAAGACTTCCAAGAGTCCAGCTTCCTGTTCAGCACATAATTTACAAGACCTATGCAACCAGATCACCCGTTCTCAGGAGTTTGATTTCCATATCATAAGCTTGCCAAGAATGGAATACTTCCAGTCAAATTTGAGTTATGACACATGACTGGTGGTTCTCCTGTCTCTTGTGCGCGCATCCTTTCATTTGCAAAGGAATCGCAAAAGTTCATCCAAATTTAGGATGTGTTTCTATACCGATTAAACCTTGAATGCGTTGATTTCTCAGCATTCCAAATTATCATTTAGCAGAGTTGTGGTCCATGATTGTATAGTCATCGAGACTTTGGTTTATGTAGAATTACTGTTACTGGGTATTGTATAGTCATCGAGACTTTGGTTTATGTAGTATTACTGGTACTGGGTATTGTATAGTCACCGAGACTTTGGTTTATGTAGAATTACTGTTACTGGGTATTGTATAGTCACCGAGACTTTGGTTTATGTAGAATTACTGTTACTGGGTATTGTATAGTCACCGAGACTTTGGTTTATGTAGAATTACTGTTACTGGGTGTTGTATAGTCATCGAGACTTTGGTTTATGTAGAATTACTGTAGAAGTTCATACAAACTATGCATGATTTTATTGATCAAAGCTTTTAAGAGTAAGATATTTCTAGCATTACGCGTTGTCATTTGAAATAATTACGTCACTGAATGCATATTCTTCTTGCTTTGTTCTTCTAAACCCCATGCGAAGCACACTGCAGTCAACCGTGTCAAGGCCGCTAAACCCAACTCATTTAGTCGTCTTACTGACTTTGCTAACTGTAGGAAATAGATCCGATCAAAGACTTTATTGAACGTGGTTCAGTGACACGTGTCACACAGATGTTGCTTTATAATGACCTGCAAGCGATATACGACCAAATTACACTCAGTTCTATAGAAATAAATGCTTAAATAAATTAGTACCATTTTTCCAGATGACACAAGGCAGCTAATACAAACTGCGTCTATATAAATTCAGTTAGAATACATTACTAAGCTGCACAGTGTAGCATGGGACTGTCTACACCTGAAATACCTGGTTTTTACACGGTGTAGTTTAGTGTAAATGAGGCATACAATAATGACAGACATAGACCAATCAATACGGCACAGTACACACCTTGTTCAACATTTTTTAATTTCTCATCTAGAGCCACAGAAGCAGAGATTTTGTCACCTGTCCATTCCACTCCTGGCACGTGATGAAGAAGCAAAGGCTGCAACACCACATGAGTGTGTGTCCCTTCGGGAAAATTCAAGAATTAGATCTGACCCGAGGTAATTGGAAGAATGAAGGTGCAGAAGGGAGCATCTTGTTGCGATACTTTTCACCTGTGTATCCTTTCACTGGTTTAACCCATTTAGCACTAAAGCAAATTATTGACAAATACAAATGTAGTTGAACTACAACTTAAGATGAGCAAAAGCTAATAAACATGCATTTGATTGAGTTGGTGTCATACTAATTTTGTTGCGATATATTTCCGTCAAAATCTAGTTGATTGATAAAAAGATGAATAGCTGCCAACGCTCAAATTTAGTTGTGTCAAGCGTCCAGACAATTTTTGTTTCAAGTTATGTAATGTATGGAACAGTGGTAATTAAGATGGTGTCTTGGTTATCTTACCAATTGTATTGTTATTTCATATTAACAGTCTCATTTAAGACATTTCCGAATCAAGGCATGAAAAGTCTTTCTTCCTCTTGCAACCCTAGCTGTTATTTAATTTCATATCATATTGATGAATTTTATTATGCCACTAATAGCACTCAGAGCTGTAGCCATCTGCCATATTGAGCTACATATATAATTATCGTTGTAATTATGAAATAACCTAGATATGCACAAATTGGCATCCATTACATTCGTGGTGTATAGCAAAATGTAATTTGAATTCCACTGCATTGTAGTGGCAAAGTACAGAGGTTGGGGTGATGTTGGACATGCCGCCATAGACTATAAAGAATTCCCCGTTCCACAAAACGAATGCTGGGATGATGGTGAGTTGGTTGTCGTCCTCAGTAACTGCGCTTAAGATTTAATATGTTACGTTTCCGTTCGTGCCAATTATGATGCTCTCTACAGGCCTCGTAAAGTCCATAAAACAGTTGAAAGATTTCTATCTTAAAACAAATTGGAGGAATTTCATTTTCGAAAGGGGAGTATATTTTATCTACAAATTTTCAAAATTTGTATCTAGTACTTTAAGCAACAATTGTGAATAATGGTGGTATCTAACCTGTTGAATCAATTATTTATTATTAACATGCTGATTTATAGCACTTCTTCATCAAGACATAAACACTGTTTTTTCATCTTGCAATCCTTGCTTTGATTTAATTTCAAACAATATTTGATTACGTCAGCACACGCATCCGCAGAGATAAATGTCACTAAATGCCATATTCGGTTGGATTCATAATTATACTGACATGGAATGTGCGAAACAGCTTATATGTGAATAAATTAGTCTCCATTACATTCATATTTTGTAGCTTAATGTAGTTTTCAATTCCTTTGCATTGTAGCGTCAAAGAACAGAGCTTCTGATGATGATGGACGCTGCTGCCTTGCCGACACTAACTACAAGGAATTCCACGTTCCACAAACAGAATTCTGGGATGACGAAGAGGAAAGAGGTTTTGGACTTTCTGTGTTTATTAACTGAAACTATTCTATAATAATTATGTATTTATTAACTGGGACTATTATATAATATGCTTAGGACTTCTTTAATGGCTCTTTTCAACACCAAGAAGTTCCTTTTACATCACTTTAAGATCCAGGTAAGCTTCCTTCCATCATAGTTTACTGATATTAAGATCAACAAACTTATCAGAACGGTCACGGTAACTGAATTCCTTTCCCCGTGCTCTTAATGTCTGCAGCTTCACATTTGTAGGACTGTTTGACCTTGACTAAAGTTTGCTATTGATGATACAAGTATAGCCTGTAAAGAAGAGGCCTTGAAAATGTTTAGTTTGATGGTTTATCCTCATACTCGTGCTTTTACAAAATACTTATTGGTTTAATGAATACTTTTACCATGGTCTATTGTATAGACCGAATAATTTTACCTAGGTTTACTGGTTTACTGAATAAGTTTTTCAAGGTTTGCTGGTTCTACTACCTTCTCTCCATTCGACCTTCCGGACATGTTTGCAAATTTCTTCCGTGACAAAGTACAAACCATTAGAGATAATCTTGAAAGCACAATTTCAATTGACTCGTCATCACCATTCAGTTGGGATACAGAATTTGAGCGGCAACCATTAGCAGCCTTTGAACCTGTCTCTATGGATTTCGTACGTACAATCGTGATGAAGAGTGCACCAAAGTCATGTGAACTTCATACAATTCCAACATCACTGCTGCTTGAGTGCTTAGATCCAGTATTGCCTTCACTAACTGATGTTATTAATACATCTCTCTCATCTGGCGAATTCCCATCATATTTCAAAACTGCCATTGTAAAGCCTCTGCTGCAGAAGCCAACACTAGACCATAACGATTTAAAGAACTACCGCCCAGTTTCTAATCTCCCATTCATTTAAAAAATCTTAGACATGGTTGTTCTATCCCAGCTCGTATCTCATTTGAATTCAAATAGTCTTTTTAGCAATGTACAGTCTGCATATCGCCATTGCCACAGTACTGAAACTACTCTTCTAAAAGTAGTTAATAACATTCTCTCTGCGTTGGATAGCGGAAATAGTACAGTCCTTGATTTGTCTGCAGCATTTGACACAATAGACCATGATATATTACTTCACCATCTCCAGCATGTATTTGGCATTCATGATACAGCCTTACTGTGGTTTAAGTCCTACTTGGTCAACAGGACACAAATTGTATCTGCAAATGAAATACACTCCAGCCCAGTTGATCTATGTTGTGGTGTTCCACAGGGGTCTGTTCTTGGACCCGTTCTCTTGATTCTATACACTCAGTCGCTCTCAAGTGTCATAGATCATCATCCAGTGTCTCACTAATTGTACGCTGATGACACCCAAATATACAAATCTAGCCACCCAACTGAAGTTGATGCTACCATCCAAGGTGTAGAGATGTGCATTTCTGATTTGAAATCATGGATGACTTGTAACAAACTGTAGATGAATGATGATAAAACTGAGGCCATTCTGATCACGACACAAAGACTTTCTCATTCACATCCTTTACCTCAAACAATAAATATCAGCAACGCCAACATTAAATTCACACAATCAGTATGAAACCTAAGTGTTACTCTGGACAGTACTCTCACATTGCACCAACATGTTATGAACATATGCAAGGCTGCATATCTTGAGCTGAGACGCATCAGCTCTATTCGCAAATATCTTTCAGTTGATGCCACTAAAACACTTGTGTGTTCATTAGTACTTTCAAGACTGGACTATTGTAACTCAATTCTGTCTGGTTCATCTCAATATCTACTCCAGAAACTTCAAAAAGTTAAAAACACAGCTGTTCGGATCATACTTAGAGTACCACGATCAATGCACACCTCCCCGCTGCTCTGTACCCTACATTGGCTATCCATTTGACCTAGAATCAAACATAAAATTTGTTCTCTGTGATAAATTTCACTGTCGGACTCTAGTCCAACATACCTATCTGACCTCACCTATGTGTACACACCAGCAAGATACTTACGCTCCTCTTCTGACAATCGTATACTCATTATTCTCACTATGAAAACAAAGTCATATGGACAGCGTTCTTTTGCATACCAGGGCCCAGCAGCGTGGAATGAATTGCCCACTGAACTTAGACACAAAGACACAGTGATCACATTCAAGAGGGCTCTGAAAACTCATTTATTTCGACTGCAAGAACAAACTTAAAGACCTAATAATGTTTCCTACCTGAAATATTCTCAGCATGTTTTTTATTTTTTTTAACGTTTTTCTAATTTCATGTTGTTTGTTTTTGTAATAATATTATTATGTTTCTTATCTTATAAGTGTTGCCTAATGTTGTAAAGTGCTTAGAGCTTCTAAAGATTAGGCGCTATACAAAATCCTCATTATTATTATTATTACTGAATACCTTTATCAAGTTTATTGGTTCTACCGGATACTTGTACCAAGTTTTATTGGTTTTCAACCAAATCCGTCGTTATGGATTTTATAATGGCGAGACCTTGAATGCATGTACATTCGACTTCCAGCACTCTACAACCCATTTTATAATGACGAGACCTTGAATGCATGTACATTAGACTTCCAGCACTCTACAAACCATTTTATAATGACGAGACCTTGAATGCATGTACATTAGACTTCCAGCACTCTACAAACCATTTTATAATGACGAGACCTTGAATGCATGTACATTAGACTTCCAGCACTCTACAAACCATTTTATAATGACGAGACCTTGAATGCATGTACATTCGACTTCCAGCACTCTACAACTCATTTTATAATGACGTGACCTTAAATACGTGTACATTAGACTTCCAGCACTCTACAACTCATTTTATAATGACGAGACCTTGAATGCATGTACATTAGACTTCCAGCACTCTACAAACCATTTTATAATGACGAGACCTTGAATGCATGTACATTCGACTTACAGCACTCTACAACTCATTTTATAATGACGAGACCTTAAATACTTGTACATTAGACTTCCAGCACTCTACAACTCATTTTATAATGACGAGACCTTGAATGCATGTACATTTGACTTCCAGCACTCTACAACCCTTTACATGTGTATTTCCCCCAGAATGCATTTTGTTCCCCCCAAAAGTGGAGATTTTAGTATTAATGTATGAATGATTGATGTATATGACAAAATTAGGCATTCAATCAACTATAAACTATGTGGTCTTCAACCAGCTCCGTATTGTTCCCCATTATCATTATTACGATACCCGAATATTCATTATTCTGTGATGTATGTTGCATAACTCATCATATTTATTATGCACACTTATAATGACGAGATGTATAATGTGTTGGACTTGTACATGCATGTCCCTGTTTAATGAAATCATGCCTGCTTGTTGCCATAATGGGTTCGCTATATATTTATCCTTGTAGGGAATGTATTTAATAGCCTAAACATACAAAAATTAGCATTACTTACACTAATGTCTTATAGAATACTTATATTTGAGGTTTTGTTTTCTTTATATTGTAGTGGCAATTAACAAAGCTTGTGGTGATGATGAACGTGGCCGTCTTGCCGTCATTCACTATGAGGACTTCAACGTTCCACAAACGGAATGCTGGGATGATGGTGAGTAAAAAGATTTTGGATTTTTCATCAATAAGTCACTGGATATAATATGCTCTGGGCCTCATTAGGAACTGTTTCTAAAAGTTTAAGATCTAGAAGGATTTACTTCACGTGCTGGTTTATTGATTTTAAGATCCACTTGTCATCATTGATCACGGCCCTACTCGACAAACTTAATTCAAGATGTCACGGCACCTGATTTCCTAAATATCGGAAGCACCATAAATGGATGTCTTGAAGTTACTTTTGATCATTCCTTCGTATCGATGACGTCTTTGCATTTTGGCTGTAAAACTGATTCGCATTTGAAAACCATGCAGGTAAATTTGCCGTTTATGAGAAGACATTCTATTTCATAAATTATTTTCCAGACCTGTTCGAATTCAAATATTCTCATGGAAGAGTGTGGTCTTAGGGCGTGTATAGCATTAGAACGTGTCTATATATTGTGTTCTTAGGGTGTGCATGGCAATAGAACGTGTCTATATATGGTGGTCTTAGGGTGTATATAGCAATGGAACGTGTCTATATATTGTGTTCTTAGGATGTGTATAGCAATAGAACGTGTCTATATATGGTGGTCTTAGGATGTGTATAGCAATAAAACGTGTCTATATATTGTGTTCTTAGGGTGTGTATAGCAATGGAACGTGTCTAGATATTGTGGTCTTAGGGTGTATATAGCAGTGGAACGTGTCTATATATTGTGTTCTTAGGGTGTATATAGCAATGGAACGTGTCTATATATTGTGTTCTTAGGGTGTGTATAGCAATAGAACGTGTCTATATATGGTGGTCTTAGGGCGTATATAGCAATGGAACGTGTCTATATATTGTGTTCTTAGGGTGTATTTAGCAATAGAACGTGTCTATATATTGTGTTC
This sequence comes from Sinohyriopsis cumingii, assembly GCA_028554795.2. Classification (NCBI taxonomy): domain Eukaryota; kingdom Metazoa; phylum Mollusca; class Bivalvia; order Unionida; family Unionidae; genus Sinohyriopsis; species Sinohyriopsis cumingii. The sequence continues at coordinate 2,824,629 of CM068837.1, read as the reverse complement.
TTAGGGTGTATATAGCAGTGGAACGTGTCTATATATTGTGGTCTTAGGGTGTGTATAGTAATAGAACGTGTCTATATATTGTAGTATTAGGGCGTGTATATCAAGTGAACGTGTCTATATATTTTAAAACGCTAGGGATCTCACAACTCAGCGAATCAAAAATATCTGCACCAGTATTGGGTTAAGATTAATGTTTTCCAACTTCCAATGATGTCAATACCATAGTCGCTGTGAAATGAAGTTGGGTTTAAGGTCAATTTTTCCTCTATTTCCAATGACCTCAAGGACACAGTCTGTGTGAAATGAAGGCTTGGTTAAGGTCAGTTTTTTTCTTCTGTTTCCAGTAACCTCAAGACCACAGTCATTGTCCAATAAAGTGTTGGTAAAAGTACAATTTTAAAGTGTTCAGAAGGTGTACGATTTCGTGCAAACTATTATACAATGAAAATGAAACAGTTGAAAAATCCCCCCCCCCCCCAAAGAATTCGAATGCAGTATTCCATTGTACTCACTTAATTCATGACGGTACCTACTTCTAGCAGTGAAAGAGTTGCTAAGGGCCGGTTCCTGTTGATGTTGATCTAGTTTAAAGTTTATACCATGTGAAGAGACGATTTCATAAAGATTTATTAGTATACATGTACGTACAATTCAAGTCTGAATGATGCCATCTACTTTTATGCGTTCATGAAATGCAAGGGTATATATTGTTTTTGTTCACTAATGTGATCGTCAGTAAGCGATAACACTACAATTGGGATGTCTTAGAAAAAAGAAAAATAAATCTTTCGTCATTTTATTATTTTAATTTTTTCCAGATTTATTTTAATGTTTGAGAAATGGGTATAGTACAAAAAGAAATACACCGTCCCAATACTAATTTTCACTTCCCAGAAAAGAAGCTCACTGTCAACAAATCCTACTGTCAGAATGTTTCTATGGCGAAAGAAATTTGCAAATTTAGGAAGTAAAATTGTAATTCACCTGAAATTTTCGCGGAAAATGTACGTTGTGACAATTTGAATTTGTTTATGATATATTGTGGCAAACGGCTCTTTTGGCTCCGGAACTTAGTAATTAAAGGTAGAAGTTTTCTTGACCTAAAGAGGTTATAATGAATAATGATGGCCGTAATATGAACATGGAACGTACATTAAGATTATAAACTCTAAAGGTACATCTAGGCGTACATTAAGATTATTAACTCTAAAGGTACATCTAGGCGTACATTAAAATTATAAACTCTAAAGGTACATCTAGGCGTACATTAAGATTATAAACTCTAAAGGTACATCTAGGCGTACATTAAGATTATAAACTCTAAAGGTACATCTAGGCGTACATTAAAATTATAAACTCTAAAGGTACATCTAGGCGTACATTAAGATTATAAACTCTAAAGGTACATCTAGGCGTACATTAAGATTATAAACTCTAAAGGTACATCTAGGCGTACATTAAGATTATTAACTCTAAAGGTACATCTAGGCGTACATTAAGATTATAAACTCTAAAGGTACATCTAGGCGTACATTAAAATTATAAACTCTAAAGGTACATCTAGGCGTACATTAAGATTATAAACTCTAAAGGTACATCTAGGCGTACATTAAAATTATAAACTCTAAAGGTACATCTAGGCGTACATTAAAATTATAAACTCTAAAGGTACATCTAGGCGTACATTAAGATTATAAACTCTAAAGGTACATCTAGGCGTACATTAAGATTATAAACTCTAAAGGTACATCTAGGCGTACATTAAAATTATAAACTCTAAAGGTACATCTAGGCGTACATTAAGATTATTAACTCTAAAGGTACATCTAGGCGTACATTAAGATTACAAACTCTAAAGGTACATCTAGGCGAATGTACAGGCATATCAAAGCCTGTAAGTAGAAGTGTATGCCATTTCAAAATTAAAACTTTAATGAAAAGTTGAAATGAATAAAAATAATATACATGTAGTCTGAATAAGAAATTATATGCCATCAAATTCTAATTGTTTGGCGGTCTTTGACTTTGAGATACAATATTGCCTGTTGTTTGGCGGTCGGTGACTTTAAGATACAATGTTGTTCAACATTAAAAAACAGTGATATGGCTGTGTGGCGATTTACTTATTATCATTTGGGTCATGATATGAATTATCAGCCAGGTCTTGACAAACTTTCTTTTATTCTACCTTTCATCACCGAAAATATTCTTGCTAAAAATTATTTGCTTTTATCCGATAGTTTATGGTCACTCATAGTGACACAAAGAACCTGTCATATTGGTCGCAAGTGTACTTAACTATACATGACGGGATAAAAAGCGATTTAGACACAAAAAGAATACCATGACATTATGTATGATTTTATGACATTATGTATGATTTTATATTGTAGAGGCAAAGGGAAAACCTTGGGCTTTTAAGGAAGACGGTACTGACCTCTATACAGAATTCCAAATTCCACAAACTGAATGCTGGGATGATGGTAAGTAAATTGATCTGTGGACGGAACAGAGACACCCATGTCCTACTGCCTACACAGTAACAAAGCACTTGCTATATAACAGAGACAACTTGATCTGTGATCGGATAACTTGATCTATGGACGGAATAGAGACAAACATGTCCTACTGCTTACACAGTAACAAAGCACTTGCTATATAACAGAGACAACTTGATCTGTGATAGGATAACTTGATCTGTGGACGGAATAGAGACAACCATGTCATACTGCTTACACAGTAACAAAGCACTTGCTATATAACAGAGACAACTTGATCTGTTATCGGATAACTTGATCTGTGGACGGAACAGAGACAACCATGTCCTACTGCCTACACAGTAACACAGCACAGTAACTTTCTTTTATTCTACCTTTCATCACCGAAAATATTCTTGCTAAAAATTATTTGCTTTTATCCAATAGTTTATGGTCACTCATAGTGACACAAAGAACCTGTCATATTGGTCGCAAGTGTACTTACCTATACATGAAGGGATAAAAAGCGATTTAGACACAAAAAGAATACCATGACCTTATGTATGATTTTATGACATTATGTATGATTTTATATTGTAGAGGCAAAGGGAAAACCTTGGGCTTTTAAGGAAGACGGTACTGACCTCTATACAGAATTCCAAATTCCACAAACTGAATGCTGGGATGATGGTAAGTAAATTGATCTGTGGACGGAACAGAGACACCAATGTCCTACTGCCTACACAGTAACACGGCACTTGCTATATAACAGAGACAGCTTGATCTGTGATCGGATAACTTGATCTGTGGACGGAACAGAGACACCCATGTCCTGCCGCCTACACAGTAACAAAGTACTTGCTATATAACGGGGACAGCTTGATCTGTGATCGGATAACTTGATCTGTGGACGGAATAGAGACAACCATGCCCTACTGCCTACACAGTAACACAGCACTTGCTATATGATGCATTTTATGTTGTCACTTCCCATGTGAATTAGTTTTATTTTTTTAGTGCCTACTGAAATTTTCACAGAAAATGTACTTTTGACGATTTAAATTTGTCTATGATATATATTGTGGGAAATGGATTAGTAGCTAATATTAGTATATCTAGTCCCGTCAGATGCCTGTTAATTACGTGGAGTTCATACCTTTGACAGTATATGGTAACGAATTGTTCACGGACTGAAGTGATTACTGTAGTTTCCTCTTGTCGACTTCAATTGGTGGGATCGGAATCAAGACTACTTTTGACGATTTTAAAGTTAGTAAAGTTAAGGAGTGAAAAAAAAGGTTCTGAACTAAACAAAGACGTTTCATGATAAAGATTATTAGGTAATTGGTGTGCGTCAGTTAGCCCCTAACATGTGTCGATACCTATGAACCACCGACAAATATTATTGTTATTATTATTATTATTATTATTATTATTAAAATTTCACAGCTGAACTTGCTGAACTTGCCGACTTGTCGGGGCGGGACATAACGTTATATTTTTATATATTTGTTTCCCACTGTCGCTGTTTGCTGTTTGGTCTCAATTGAGGTTTTCCCCTTGCAAAATTGTTGCCATTGTTCAGTACCGTAAAGTCACCCACCTGTTAAACTTCCCTTGTCGCTATACCAGCCCCATGCGCACATTCGTTAGATGTATTGTAATATCATACCAGCGTTTCAGTTGAAAGCAGAAAAATATGTAACGGATTTGTGACTTTCGAAACCCTTTAACCCCAATATGTAAAGAATTTGTGACTTTCGAAACCCTTTAACCGTAATATGTAAAGGATATGTGACATTAGAATCCCTTTAACCCCAATATGTAAAGGATATGTGACTTTCGAAACCTTTTAACCCAAATACTGCAAATACTGCAAATATTCATTGAAGGGACAGGAACTACTAGCATATGCAAATTAAATATTACCAAGACGTTTCAGTTGAATGTAGCAAATGATGTGAGAATGTTATTTTAAAATCTTTAATGCAAAACATAATTATTGTTGAGGCTAGCGACAGTGTCTTTGCCGATGGAGGAAAGTGACTATTGTGTCTCACAATGCTTATGAAGTTGGGTCAAAACTGAAGACTATGTCTTTGATTTCGACTAAAAAGTACAATGCACGAGAAAGAAGTATATGTTCACTTGTGCCTAAATATCCACAGCAAGGACAACAAAATATATGCACACAAGAGATATTCAAAACATAAATTTATATGAGTGTAATTCCTGTCTTGCATCAGATAACTTGGATTGCGGTTGGAGATTGTTGCAAATGGTACCCTGAGATTAACAATAAAAAGTAATGCGTTGATTAGTTTCTCACGTGCTTTACGTATTAAAGAAGGACGGTGACTTCTAAAGGGATTAAACGTTTATCAGACTCAAGACAAACTGCTTCTGAGGAAAAAAAGCACATACCCAGAATTACCAGAGTCTAAAATAAAAAATATGGGACAACATTGAAAACTTATCTGGAATATATAAACAAAATGGGGAAAAGATGACAAATTTAATAGGGAAATGGAAATACTAGGACCGAAATAGACAGTCCCATAAAACAGCTCAACAATAACCAATTAGACAGTCCTGCAACAACAAACAGCTACAACCAAGATGAAAGTCATAAAAGTCACATGAGATTGCCGTAGGGCGACTACTATGCAAACGGTTGCTAAGTCAAGACCGATAATAGATAGTCCCGTAACAACAGACCATTTAAAACCAAACATAAAGTCGTAAACGTCACAATGAACTGTCGCATGACAACGATTGTACAACATTAGGCTGGGTTCAACAACAAATTAAATAGCAAACAAAACGAGTAAAATGAATAAATAATTTTGTTTTAAAAACATAGGGCAAATAGCGTTAAGTAATCAAATAACAATTGGGTTAAGTAATCAAATAAACAATTGGGTTAAGTAATCAAATAAACAATTGGGTTAAGTAATCAAATAACAATTGGGTTAAGTAATCAAATAACAATTGGGTTAAGTAATCAAATAACAATTGGGTTAAGTAATCAAATAACAATTGGGTTAAGTAATCAAATAACAATTGGGTTAAGTAATCAAATAACAATTGGGTTAAGTAAACAGCGATTCAGCAAAAGTGACAGACGAAGCGCACAAAGAGCAGAACTAAAAATCAAGAAAGAAGTAGAAGGCAGACGTACAGCAAACAGCAGAAATAACGAAGATCAGGAAAGAAGGAGAAGACAGCACACCATCAGAGCAGAGATTAACGGAGACACTGGGAAGCAAGGAAGACGCAAAGAGAAAAGAAATTAACAATCATCGATCCTTTGTGATAATCCGAGTTCTTTCGACTTTCATCGAGTCTTTGTCAGAGGAAAACAAAAGAGACTAGAAGAACAATAAACACTAAGAAGCATTTATATTACAACTGTCTGCGCAAGTATCTATGATGGAATTAAAGTATCACGATGCTTGCTGCTTCATCCAGTTTCAACTTGACTGATGATGGTGTAAACTAGTTGGCATTGACCTACAAAGTAACAGCTATAGTGCCATCTGCTTTTGTTTTAAAGATTTTAAGTCTTGTACTGGCAAATTATATTCCAGATATTCCAATGCCTCTGTAAAAGCGTGTAACAATTATAACACCAGAAGAAAGGAACAAAAACAAAAAACACTAGTAATTATAGGTGAGTGAGTGATAAGCAAAATGAGTGAATTGTTTAACTTTAGAAGTGATGATTGTAAGCAGTTGATTTTATTCGAGTGTGGTTGTCCTTTTTGGAAGCTTCTTGGTATAAGCCGCATGGTTTCGTCGTTCTAAAGTGGCATATCTAGTGCAATTCCAATTGTTTCTCCTGGTTTTAGAATTCCAGTTGGAGCTGTGAATAACTGCAAACAGGGTTACGTGACTGTGGCCATGGGAAGATACGTGTTCTGGTTACGTCACCGCAAGTGTGACCATAGGAAGATACGTGTTCTGCAGCTGGACTTATGTCTAGCTTTATCGTCGTCCAATTAAGATGCATCGTCATCCAATATATATATATATATATATATATATATATATATATATATATATATATATATATATATATATATATATATATATATATATATATATATATATATATATATATGTGTGTGTGTGTGTGTGTGTGTGTGCACATTGTCTACATTCAGCCTTTCAAAAACAATTCGATTTTATTTGAATTTGTTAAATTTAAGTGAGAAAAAAACCTAAAAAGTGAGTTCATTGTTGTTTATTAAATTGGATTTGCTTTTGAATTTCTAGCCTGCTTCAGATCTGTATGAATTATGCATAATCCAGACTCTCTGGCACAGACTGGCTGATCTTCACACTACGTTATCCTGACTCAAAAAGGATGAATGCGCAATTCAACCTTAAATATAGTTTTGTATATTCTGCAAGTGGCCTGAAAGCTATTACATGAATGAAAATGCATTATGTTCTGTTCCTAGGATCGATCCTTTAAGGACGTTTCATTAATGCCTTAAAATAGTAAAATAGGCAGTTTAGAAAAAATACCTTTTTTAATCAAGAAAACCTTCCTTGAATGCCAATGTCTATTCCTTAATCAAACTTGAGTGCCAAACAAGATCAAACGCCTTTTTTTTTATCGACTAAAATAGTTTAAAAAACCTTTTCCTGATACAAAACCAAAGGAAATGTATATGTTTTAAAGTCAACGGGTACAAAGCTGATCTATCAAACCACGCTGTGCAATACCATTATACAAGTATTTATAAACATGCTTTTGAAAACTACATGGATTCATCTAAAATGGACCGTTTATGTATAAATATAACTGTTTTTCGTAATACAATACATAGAAAATAATCTAAATTTCATACTAGTCTTTACCGTTATGGATTTGGTGTGCTTTAATGAAATTCAACACATGTAAGGTGCACTGCAACAAACGTTTAATTTAAGAACGTGACGGGAAACTTAGTCTTTATTCCCCAATTTAGATCCAGTGTAAATTTTGGTGTGTACATGGTTGTTCCGAGTATGGTTGCTGAATTGTTAAACACTAACGTACATCCTTACAAAGGCATAAATATATTTGTATCCTTGATAATATGCAAATTTATATTCATAACGTACGATAGAATGCATCACCATAGTAACGTTGAGCCAGTCTCTTAGCAATGTTTACCTAATATATGTTCAACGTAATATAAGCCGATGAAATTAATAAAGTTTTTGTAAAGCTGATTAATATGTCGACACACAATTTTCAGTGTTTGTTTGCAAAGCAATAGAAAATGGGATAGGTCTGAAACCTGACGAGATGTTCGCGGTCAGCATGTTCCACCTATGCTTAGATGTAATGTCGCTCGTGACCTGCGTGTCCAACACGTGAACAGATGTAAATGAGCTCATGAACGACATGTCCAACCCATCCGCAGATGTAAAGAAGCTCGAAACATGCTTGCCCGACCAGTGCTCATACGTAAATAAACTCATGACCTGCATGTCCAACCAGTGATCAGATGTAAAGCTAATGGTCTGTGCGTCCATCCCGTCCACAGATGTAAAGAAGTTCATGATCTGCATATTTAAACCATTCTCAGAGAAACTTGTGACCTGCACGTCCAACCCGTGCGCAGATGTGAAGAAGCGCATGACCTGCACCTAAAACCAGTGAACAAATGTAAAGAATATGACCCTCATACGCAACCTATGCTCAGATGTACAGAAGTTTGTGACCTACTCGTCCAACCCGTACGCAGATGTGAAGAGGTTCATGACCTGCAAGTCCAACCCACTCGCTGATGTAAAGAAAGTTCATGGATTGCACGTCAAACCCCTGTTCAGAATCAAGAAAGTTCATGACCAGCATGTCAACCGTGCTCAGATGAAAGAAAGTGCATGACCTGCATGCCAACCGTGCTCAGATGCATGAAAACGCATAAACTGCATGTCAACAGTACTCAGATTCATGAAAACTCATGACCTGCATGTCAACAGTACTCAGATTCATGCAAACTCATAACCTGCATGTCAACCGTACTCAGATGCATGAAAACTCATAACCTGCATGTCAACTGTACACAGATACATGAAAACTCATAACCTGCATGTCAACCGTACTCAGATGCATGAAAACTCATAACCTGCATGTCAACCGTACTTAGATACATAGACAGATTTTGCCACAAAACTGTTAATTAAACATTGGTCAATTACGTACACCGATAATTACACATTGGGTTTCCTCAGCGGAAAGTGCACCGTGTCTTGCTTTTCCACTACTGTAGGCTTGAGAAGAAGACAGCGACTTTGAAAATGGACATGCAGTCATCAATATGATACATTCATTTGCTTCTCTGATCTGCGACAAAACAATTGATATCTTTGTACAAAATACGTAAAGCTAAATACTAATACATGTATTTCTTCCTGAAAGTCATTTTTCAGTAAATGTCTATAGAGAAATGATGTCAAAGAAAAATTATGTTTTTGATAACATTAAAACAAAACAAAAATGAAGTCAAATTGAATAGTCATAATATGTATTGCACCATGTAAGCTTTAATTTATAGTAGGCTTTATTCGGATTAAAAATAAAGTTTCCACACGAATACTCAAATAGCGTTGAACTGTTTTTGCTTTGATAAAATTTTGCTGGAATCTCTTTTCAAGTACATATCAACTTGAAATGCCTTCTTGAAACACAGTGCCTGAAATGGCCTAAATAGAAAAATGGTAACACTATATCCCTCTGTCTTTGTCGTGATTAGGCGTTGTGAAGATGCAAAACGATATGGCAAGTGCCTCTGTCATTGTCGTGATTAGGCGTTGTAAAGATGTAAAATGATATGGCAAGTGCCTCTGTCATTGTCGTGATTAGGCGTTGTAAAGATGTAAAACGATATGGCAAGTGCCTCTGTCATTGTCGTGATTAGGCGTTGTAAAGATGCAAAATGATATGGCAAGTGCCTCTGTCTTTGTCGTGATTAGGCGTTGTAAAGATGTAAAATAATATGGCAAGTGCCTCTGTCATTGTCGTGATTAGGCGTTGTAAAGATGCAAAATAATATGGCAAGTGCCTCTGTCTTTGTCGTGATTAGGCGTTGTAAAGATGCAAAACGATATGGCAAGTGCCTCTGTCATTGTCGTGATTAGGCGTTGTAAAGATGCAAAATGATATGGCAAGTGCAAATTAAAGAAAAACAAAAGTGTAAGAAGTATACAGAAAGTGTTTCGTAGCAAAATTACATGAATGTCTAGGCGTTGGGTTAATTCACACACAAAGTTACATTAATGTCTAGGCGTTGGGTTCATTTACACACAAAGTTATATTAATGTCTAGGCGTTGGGTTAATTCATACACAAAGTTACATTAATGTCTGGGTGTTGGGTTCATTTACACACACACAGTTACATTAATGTCTGGGCGTTGGGTTAATTCAAATACAAAGTTATATTAATGTCTGGGCGTTGGGTAATTCACACACAAAGTTACATTAATGTCTGGGCAGTAGTGAATGGGGATACTTTACGTACAATGAGAATTAGCATTACAGACCCCCCTGGGTCAGATTACGTACAATGGGAATTAACATGGCGATAAATCGTGGGTCACTTTACGTACAAGGGGAATTTAACATGGGGGAATAGAGTTTGGGCTTGTCTAGGGACAAGGGGAATTGAACATGGGATGTTTTTTTTTTTAAAAAAAGGGGGTAGGCAATTGAAAAGTCATTCTCTTTTCGAGAAATATGCGTGGCCCTGAAAAGGGCCTTTGGTTTTTCTTCTTCTGCTTCTAATTTCTTCTTTTTCTCCACCAACTTCTTATTTTCTCTCCTACACTCTTTCTCTTCTTTTTTTTCTCCTCCTCTTCTTTCTTCTCTTCCTCCTCTTCTTTCTTCCTCTTCTCATTTTCTTCTTCTTTTTCAATTTTTTCATTCCATTTTCTTATTCTTATCCTTTCCTCTTCATCCTCCTTCTCCTCCTTTATCTCTTTCATGACACCACTTATTATGTCCTTTACTTTTCTCAAGTTATTAATTTCCATCTTTACACGATGGGGACTATAGGAATAGTGGTCTTCATTGAGTCTTACTAACATCTGCTCCATCATTCCTAAATTGTCTAAAACGTCTTGTAATTTTTGCATCTTGTCAAGTTGGTTCGAAGCCATCTTCTTTGTAGAATGGTTTGAACGACGCATACTGTGGGTTCTTATACAAAAAGCGCGGACGTGAAGGAAAACATCCGCAAGACATAAAAAAAATGATCTTACCTAGATCATGACCAAACAACGCGCGGACGTGAAGGAAAACATCCCCCTACTTTCTCATTTCTTATAATAAAACCCAAACTATACTCTTCACATACGCTAAGAAACAATAAAGAAACCCATAATCTACTATTCACACAAACTTACGTGAGCAGTTACAAACACAAACACAAACACACATACACTCACACTATGAAAAAAAGAGTTAGTGTTTATATTCACACTACTCTACCTACACACATTGGCAAATTGATAGTTATTTCTTTTCTAGGGTATTGGGTAGCCCTGAAAAGGGCTGTTGGTTTTTTTTAACTCCAGATGCACCTATCTAATGATGGCACCTTCCTGGCCTGGCGCCACACGCGCATCTTCTTCCCCAGTCTCCTTTCACCTTTCTTCTTGGGAGTGCAGAGGCGGGATGATTGGCTTCAGCACCCCAATCCTCTGTCTCTGGTATCTTGTAAGTCATCCTCTCTCCTATTTTCTTTTCCTCCTCTTCCCTCTCTCTTCTCTCCTCCTCTTCTTTCTTTATTCTTGCTTCTTCTACTATGGCTTCCGCGGATAGTTCATTTACTATGCGCCTGGCATATTCCAGGTGCATCTGGAGTTCTAGCAGTTTCACAATTCTGGTGTTCATTCTTCTGGTGGTGTTGATCAATCAACAAGGGTAGCTAGACTGCCGAGCGAGTTTCAATTTATACTGAAAGCGCGGACGTGATGGAAAACATCCCCTAAAAACATAAAATTGATCTTACCTAGATCATGACCAAAGAAACAACGCGCGGACCTAAAAGAAACACTCACTCACTTTTTATGCTACCCATTCCTATTCTAAAAATTTTTTTCATTAATTACTTCAATGGACTATCCACATACGCAAAGCAATCCAATCTAACCCCAAATATACACCTCAAACACCAAAAAAAGACATCATCTTAATCTACTATCCACACCAACGTACGTGAGCACTTACAAGCACATACACTCACACTATTAAAAAAGAGTTAGTGTTTATATTCACACTACTCCTCTACCTACACATTGGCAAATGGATGGTTATTTCTTTTCTAGAGTATTGGGTAGCCCTGAAAAGGGCTGTTTTTTTTTGGTTTTTTTTGTTTGCTATGGCAATCTGTTAGTTTCTAAGAATGCGATGTCCTCTGAGGATAGACTTTCTGGCAATAGGTCTGCTTCTTCGGAAAGAGAAGAAGAACTCTTTGGTGTCGATACGACAATCGACAAAGCCTCTGTCAGGTTCAGGTTGCTGCTGCTGTTGTTGTTGTTGTTGCTGTTGCTGTTGCTGCTGCTGCTGTCTCTGAAGTCTGTACTTCTCTGTCCATTCTTCTTTCTCCCTGTTCACTTCTTCTCTGAAGAGCTCTTCTATCAGGTCTTCAGTGACTTTTAACATTCTCACATTCTCTATTTCTTCTGGCTTCGGTATCAGACTGTGTCTGACCCTATGCAAATTCACGTAGGCTTCGTTTAGCTTAGCTAGTTTGGAGCACATCTTCGTAGGAGGATGAGTCGACAATGGATGGTTAGACTGGAAACAACCCCGGTTCTTAAAGTCAAAGCGCGGACGTGAAGGAAAACATCACTCCACGGTTTTCGAGTCGCAACGTTCAGTGAGTGTCATGAGAGGGATAGTAAGAAGTGAAAGAGCATCAATCCAACATTCTTATAGCTAAACAAACCACAAAGGCATTTTTTTCAAAACACAACATTTTTTTATTCAAAAATCACTTAACACTAAACAACAACTCTAACATATTTTAAACAATAATCCAACACTATAACATCAAACATTTTTTACAGTCTACTTTAAAGAGGGCTGACAACGTTGTGAATGAAATTGTGATTTCCACTGTTGGAAATCATTAGGCCATTGATGGACACTACGTTTCCTAGCTTGAGACAAAAGATAAGCATAATGGTCACAAAACCATCGATCTACTTTCACATCGTTTCTAGAAGAAGAACGAGGATCAAAATGAGTCACTAAATGTTCTAAGGAATAGCCCAGGCTGCGATGATGCAGAAAATACACACAATATTGTCCACACATCAAGGAATCTGTGCCTTGTAATTTCACATTATTGAATCGGGTGGTCTGAGCATTTCTTCTCATAAAGTCAATGATATCGTCCAAGAAGCCGTATACGAACTGTGGTTCAAAAGGTAATAAAGTTCCCAGGTATCCATTGTTTTGTTTGGTATTTTCTTCTTCTTCACAGGTAATAATAAGTCGTCAATTCGATCCTGACTTTTTGCTTGAAAATGTCTGACAAATAACCGTTTCTTCGTTTCGTCTCCTCACTCTGATTCAGGAGAGCTTCGATACGATGGATCTCTTGAATGGTTAATGGTGGACAAGAATGTTCACGCAAGTCTTTATACCACTAATGCAACACGTCTTCGTCCGAGATGAGACTCCAAGCCTCGTCCAGATACTCGTCCAATTTTTCTTCTTGACTCAACATCATGCATTTATCGTGTTGAATTTGACTGGGATGATCGTTTTGACATCCATAGCAATTTTTCTTGATCAATTCCGTCATTTTTTCGACCAAGTGTTTGGCAAAACAGGAGACTAAATGGGCTTCTTGTTCTGGCCATCTCGACTTCATCATGATCACTTCTTCTTTTTTCATGGTCTCCTCACATTCCATGTCCAAAGTTTCTCCACTAGGTAAAGAGGGATAACAGTCTTCCATGGCTTCTAATAATCTAGAATGACTTCTCTCAAACTGTTGATTTCTATGGTATTATCGAATTCTGCATACAGGATGACGTTCACCGTGTCTGGTAGACTAACCGCAAACTGAAGTTCCACACGAATCTGGCCGGATTTTATAGGGTGGAAATGTCCCTCGTCGCTGCCCTGGTCAGGAGTGAAATCAAAAGCCCACAAAGCATAGCCTCCGTCATATTCGTCGTACGTAATGCCGTGACTGGTGTTGGTTCCTAACTGTCCGGTGGCTTCGTACAGCGACAAGTACGACCTCAGGTAATTCTTCTTGTCAAAGTTAGGTTCGAAAGGTCGGGTACACAAGGTCTTGCCATCGCGACTGACTTCGATCTTGGACACGTCAAAGTGTTGAAAGTGGAAAGGATTTTCAGCGAAGGCTCCGTTGAAGGCTGAATTCAGGACCATACCAAGGATTAAACGTTTGGGTAACTGTCCTTGAAACAGATGATCTTCGATCACGGATCGCTGTCCCTTGGGAATGATGAAGGTTTTCACTTCCACGCGACGGATCGGATACTTGGCGATCGTTCTGCTCAACGTCTGACTGATGTCGTTTCCCACTTTGGGTAATACTTCCACGCGTCGTACGTAGAGTTTGGCCTCCTCGATTTTGCTTTTAGGTGTGCCATCAGCAGTATCAGCCAACAAATGGAAAGCGGCACTGCTGCGATTCAGTCTCAAACGGACATTTACACCGTTCAGCAAATATTTCTCTTGCAACCACATGTCCAAATGCAAACGATCCATCAGTTCTAAACTCTCTCCATCTGTGATTTTCTTTCGTCTTTCCTCAAAGCCGTCATTGTCAGTTGCGTTAAACTTGTTCGCTTCGTCAGGTTCCCACAGCACACAAGCATTGAGATGAGTATTCTTGGCATCTATTCCGTACGTCAAGAGATTTTCCAGGTAGGCACGATAAGGGTAAGTATCCATGCTACTGCTGACCAGTTTGTTATTCAAGTACAAGTCCACTGAGCTGAACAAGGAATGCATGGAATTGTTGACGGGAGCTATATTCTCAGTGTTTTCTACTGCACCATTATCCTTATCTAGAACTTTGACTTTCAAGTACAAGTAACTGCTATTCAGATCGATGTAATCTTCGGGCTGTCCTTTGATTTCGAACTCGATGGGAGCGGAATCCGTCAAAGAGGAGACGGGGTGAAATTCCACCCATTGGGATTCTTGCATCGTCATCATCGTGGGGGGGGGGGGGGCATGGCAAACAGGTCCAGTTCCGTCTTGGAACAAGCGCAAGATTCTCGGTGCATCATTTTTTATCTGTGTCTCAATAATCGAAAACGTCTAAGTCTCGAACGGTTCTTCTTTTCTTTGTCTTTTTCGCTTTAGACGTGTGAAGTCTGGTGAAAGGGTGTTTTCTTCGTCGTCTCTTTCTGCCTTGTCCTTGCTGAATGCCTGACTCGGTAGCGTGCAGGGCATTTATAGGTGTTTCTCGTCGGCCCAAAAGGTCTTTGCCCGTTTGTAGCAAGACATTTTTGCCTGCCCTCATGAAGGCTTCTTTAGGGTTTTGTTTGTCGATGACGACATTTTGGAGAAATTCTTTGCCTTGCGTCAGTGCCGCATCTTGCAAGGCGTGCAATCCGCGTGTCACCATCGGTTTCAACACCGGGGCCACCGAACGAAAGGCCGATTTTAACATATCTCCTAAACCGAGTCCTCGCTGTCGAGCAACCCTTCGGTACACTGGATACATGACTTACGAGTCGTGAGAGAACCGTTTTCGAAAATGGAGTTTCACCGTGACTTTTCCTTTGGTGAATGGAATATTTTGTCCCAAATCTCCTTTTATAGTAATGTTGACCGTGTCCAAATACGACTTGCTGACAGGCAAATAGTGTGAATGGACAAATTCGCGGTGGACGTGGTAAGTGTTTCCACCTTCCTCGTCAGCGTTCGTGGCAGAATCAACTTTGAAAGGAATGACACGCAGTAACGGCACGGAGGTGTGTCCCACCACGTTGTACTCCACCACATCGGAATACACGAACATCAAATTCAGTCCTTGGTTCAGTTCTACCGGGGTACGAAAAAACTTGGTAAAAGTATCGTTGTCAGAAATGACTGGTAATTCGCCTTTTTGTTCTACTTTCTTCCTCAGCTCCATGTCCCCGCCCAACATGGCAAACAATTCAGGACAAAATAAGAAAGACAGGATTTTACCCCCCTCAGGAAATTTCATCAGGAAGCGACGAGCTACTTTGTGGTATTCCAGGGTGACACTTTTTTTGTTCTCCAAAGCTTTCAGAAACACGCCATTAAACCTGGTGGCTATGGTGCTGACCAAATGTTGACCACTAAAATAATAGCCTGGGGGAATGAAGAAGTGATAGTCGGTCCAGTTTGGATTTTCTTTGTTACGGGTTTTCTTTTCATATTTGCTATTGCTATCCAACCAATGTTGCACTTGCTCGTCATGAACTTGCACCGTAAAAAAATTTTGATTGGGAAGGACATTGAGGACTTGGGTCGGGTGAATCATTTCCACTAAAGCCACTTCCCAATGGGCTTCGTGATCTAACAGGATAGCCTGAGGTAATTTGGCCGTGTAACAGCACAACGTGTTGTGGGGAAACACCTCCATGGAACTGTCGCTGGGTAAGGTCAAGTAAAATTGGTTTTGGTGACTCATAATTCCAGAGTTCTGTGGCGTGTCTCCGCCCAAAATGGGGTTCTGGTTGTGGTTGGAGTGGTGACTGACACTGGCACTGGACACAAGGTTCCCGTGGTTCCCGTTCGAAGAGAATTTCAGGGAGGGATTAGGAAGCAGGTAACCAATGCAACTGCTCAATAAAATGGTCCACAATTGTTTGTCTCCTTGTTGCAAACTCAAATTGGCAATGGCTGCACCGATGACACAATACACCACGAAGATTTGGCAGAAAAAGACGATTTGCGTTTTAGGCACACGTTCTCCACACCGCACCCACAAAGGTTGTTTTTGTAAATCTTGCACAGAAGAACTAGGTGAAGGAGGAGTGGTCGACGTAGCTGCGTCTGTGTGGAAGGGCATGATGGTCACTTCTTTTTATAGTCGATGACTTGCGAAGCGTCGATCCAAGAATCAAAACTGGGTGGATATCCTTTCCAACGTACTTTGACTTCTTTGACACGTCGTTTGCCCACTTTACGGGTTCTGCGTTCGAGAATGCTTTCGATGTCGTACACGTCGTCTTCTTTTTTGGTGACACGTTGTAACTCGGGCAAATAAAACGTTCCTTTGAGCACTTCTCCGTTCATGTCTTCCAATTTATAGACGGCAGGATGACGGCCATGCACTCGTCCAGTGACGCGAAACAATTCGGTTGTCCAGTTAGGTAAGTAACCTTTGTCGAAAGTGCATTTCGTTTTGCCAATGCGCACCCAATCTCCTACGGTCAACTCTCCACTTTTCTTGGGGACAGCCCTCGTCGGGGACGTACCAAACAGACGCTCAAACACCAGCACTTCGTTGTCGGGAGTCACTTCTTGCGGGGGACGTCAGATGCTTCGATGGTAAGATTGGTTGTACGCTTGCACAAGGTGCGGTAAGATGTCGATGTACTTCAGAGTGTGGTGATGCGTAAAATATTTCCACATGCGTTCTTTCAAAGTGCGTTGAAAACGTTCCACGATGCTGGCTTTGGTTTCGGGATTCTCGGTGGTAAAAAAATGAATGTCACGTTTCTTTAATTCTTTTTGGAAAGCTTGGTTCAGAAATTCGGTGCCTTTGTCCGTTTGCCATCGAAGAGGGTGCCGACCGCTTTGTTTCAACACTCGTTGCAGGGCTCGCACTAACTCGCTGCTCGATTTGGAAGTCAAGGGCACGACCCAGGCAAATTTGGAAAAGACGTCGATGACACAAAACAAATATTTGTAACCACGATTGTAGCTGGCCAAATGAGAGACATCGGCTAAATCGGCTTGCCATTGATGATCGATGCCTTCCACTCGGGTGCGACTTCTGGCAAACTTGCGTCGAATGGGTTTGTGTAAAGTGTAGGTAGCTTGTTCTTGTAAACATCGTTGCACTTGAGGTAAACGGAGTCTTTTCAGTCGAGTTTTGGCAGCACGATACAATTTTTGAACTCCTGCGTAACCTGCAGGATGGGAGGGATCGTAGTAAATGCTGGCTAAGACTTTTTCCATTTTTTGTGTTGGTTGGTGTGTTAATAAGGCACCCGCTCTTGGAGGATGCTACTCTTTTTCTCTTGGGGTATTTTCTTGGATTGCAATGCTTTGCGTGTGCGACCGGCAATAGGTGTTGAAGAGGAGGATGTCTGAGCGGGGGATATCGGTTCTTGTTTCACTTCTGTCTTCACTTCTGTCTTCACTTTCTTTTTCTCTTGTGATGAAGAAGGGGTGGCCATCATCTTTTTAATCCATGCAATTCTGGAGGTAGGTGGTGTTGTTAACTTGCATACTTTTTCTGGTGGAGTTTGAAACCCTTCTTCTTCTTCTTCTTCTCCTTTTTCTGTCTTGGTCACGGGTAGTGGTGGTACTGGTATTGGTACTGATACTGGTGATGGTGCTGGACTTTTCATCAAGGTCTTAAAATCTTTGAGAGTGGGTAGAGCTGTTTCGTCTAAAGCTTTCTGGTGAAAGAGTTGCAGTCGTTGCAAGAGTTGACCGTACTTTTGCAATTTTTCTGTTTCGGACAAATCTTGGCGATCTTTTTTTGACGAATGGGAATTTTCTTTTGAACCATTTGGCGAAGAACGTGACGATGTTTGCCTAAGCATTGTTTCTGGTGTTTGGACAAAGGGATCGTGCCTTTCAAGACGTTCAAACAACATTCGCACACGGTATCGATGACCTCTTTGGAGGCCGATTGAATGAGTTTTTTCGTAGAGGTGGAGAAGCTTTGGACAGGACAGATAACATGTCCCCATGTTTGACTAAACGTGGTGGCAGTCCTTTCCTTTTCTTTCCTTGGGGTTTTCTGGAGGGTGACATCTTTGAGTCTTTAGGAGCACCAAAAACACTGATACCCCGACTTGGTCACAGGCCTTTTTATACTGGAACGCGTCGCCACTGATTGTCTTTACGTCATATTAGTTTGAGTACAGGCATGACACGTCGTGCAGGGGTACGTAACGGACTAAATCGAGCCAGTTCTTGCTTGGACAAATCCAGTAAACTTTGTAACATGCCCGATCTTTCTTGGACTTTGATTTTGGGAGAAGGTACTTTGTGAGTAGCAGCCACTGCCGCTAAATTGGAGGGTCCTGCCACTGCGGAAGTTCTTTCTGGGGTCATCAACGGAGAAGTTCTTGGTGTGATCAACGTCTCCAAGTACTCTTCAGTTCTTGGTGTCATCAACGGAGAAGTGGATGAACGTGAGGATGCCGGAGACGTAGTCACCGCCGTGGCCGGTCGTGGTTTGCGAGTGTAAGGTTGCGTCCTGGCCGAAGTGCCTCTCTTGCGACTAGTTTTCTTCTGTGGGCTTTTCTTTTTCTGGGGACTTTTTCTCTGTTTCTTTTTCTGGGGGCTTCTTTACTTTTTCCTGGGTGGTGTCTTGTAAGAGGAGGGTCCTGCCACTGGAGAAGTTCTCCTTGGGGACCTGGTCTTTTTCTTTTTCTTCTTGGGGCTTCGTTGGACTTTTTTTGGGGGTATAACTTTGGGGGCATTAGGATCTCATCTTAAGAGAGAGCGAATGATGACCCCTCCTAGAGTACCACTCCCTCCAGGTTTCAAAATAATTTGTTTTTTGGTTTGAGTGTCGATGCGGGGATCGGCCAGTTGGACCAAAGCGACTTTGTTTCGATCGAAAAAGCGTTTGGTTTGATGAGGAATCTGAATGATTCCTTGGAGTAATTGACGTGCCGTCACCGTGAACCATCGTAAGACTTCTTTGAGACTAGCTTCTAAGACACGAGCTCGTATTTGTGGATTTTTTTCTCGACTGATGCCATACAAGGCACGACTCAATTTGACGGGAAGATGCGACTGAAGGGACGTCATGTTGACGTTGTGTGAGACAGACGAAAAGGGTCTGAGGTTTTTATAGATTTTTTTATGTGGAGTGAAATTAAGTCGAGGACGGAGACGTGTACAGGACAGGCCCTCCGTCTTGGCACCAGTGGTGAAACAAGTGGGTACGAAATCGCAAATCGTCGGGGGTCGTAGGTTTCAAATCGACGAGTAAATAGGCGTGTGGTGTTTGAGTGGCATCGTCGTACGCCTGAGTCAGCCAAGGCGTTCCTAACTGTTTGGCTAAGACTTGCACTTGCGACTTATCTCGAGGGCTTTTAAACAAGACCACGTAATGTGCATTGAGACTGATGGTGCGATGGGCTTTACTTTGTTGAAACAAGTTTTGGGTGATGTAAACGACACTGGCATTACGGTGATGCCCTTTGCGCGTGAACCACAGTTTAATTTCTTCTTCGTCTTCTCCTAACATGTTGTCGAAAATAACCAAATGGGTTTGACGGGAGTCAGAGACGATGCCATCGTCTTCTTTAGGAATGCCTTCCACAAACACGATGGAATCGCCTTGACTTTCTCGCAAGAGGCTGTACGCCGATTGCCACTCTTTGTAACACCACACGATCCGTTGAGGTGGCCGATCGATCAAATGATGTTTATGTTCGATCAAACGTTTGACGAATTCGGTTTTGCCTGAACCGCTAGGTCCAGCAATGAGCATGTTAAAGGGATGGCGAAGATACAAAGCCTCCCAACTGGCACGATCTAAGTGTTCGTCGATGACTTTGACAGTAGAGAAAGAGGGAACAGAGACAGCAGAGGTAGCCATAGTGTGAGAAATGTCACTTGTGACACGAAAACAAACAAGACAAGAGTTTATATACTTTTTCAGAACACGTTTATTGAATGTTTTTTCAAACATGAATACGAAAGACAAAAATACATAAAAGCCAAAGGCTTAAGTACAAGGATAAAAGGCACATGATAACCATTAACGTGGAATAAACACAAGTGTCTGTACAACAACATGTTTTGGGTAATGTTCTAACCAGTTCTATAGTAGGGGGTAAGGTCACACAAGTGTCCTCCCGAAAGGGTCTTTCAGGCCTGTCCACGACAGTCCCGTCCTGGGTGACGGGTTCTTCTGGCACCGTCACTACCACATGTTGAAAAGTAACTTTTTTCCTTGAACAACTCTCGTGCATACTGGGCCACTTCTTGGGTCCAAGCCTCAAAATCCCATTCTTTCCAGGCACGGACATCTGTCCAATGGGGATGTAAGTCACAAGCTACACACACATCGTCATACACGTCTTGGGTAGCTAAAAGTTGACGAATCTTTTTTTCCTGTTGAGGTCGAGAAGTATCCAGATGAAAACGCAAGGCTTTGAACAAAAGGAGTTTTTCGTGACCATTTAAGGCCATTGAGGTGGTAAGTACTGATCGTAAAGAGTCCACAAGGAATCGGCTTTTAAACGAAATCCCAGAAAACAAGTCACTAAGACACACACCACTTGTCGACCCAAATTGAATGGATACAGTTCTTGTAATAATCGATGGTAATGATCCACGGTTTGAATATGGTCATTGAGTTCCTTCCACGGAGTCTGTTCAATGACATGTGACATAAGTCGTGGCATGGCAGCCTGTTTTTATATTCTCTTTTTTTTCGGATGCAATACACGTACTTTCTAGCCAGAGATCTTCGTTCTCCAGTAGGGAATTTAAATGTTACATACTGTAACCGAAACGTCAGAGTTCGTTTAGAAGTTTCGTCTTCCGCTAAGCAGATTCCATGTAACAAATGTTGGTAATCCTTTAACTCGTCTTCCTCAATGCGTTGCAGTAAGTGAATGTCGAAGTAACCGAAATTATGAACATGTACATCATTGGCGACCTCAAAGTTTTGAACAATGTCGGACCACTGAAACAATTTCTGACGAATCAGTTTTCTTATACCATTCAGGTACCAGTGGTTAAAGATCTGGTGACGTAACGGATGCAATTGTTCTTTACGTTTGACTTGTATTTTCAAAAGCTCTCGGTAAATCCTTTCTCTCAACTCCTGAGGCAAGCCCAAAATGTTCTCTTGTAAAGTATCCATAAGTATATACACTGTTTTTGGAATCGTTGGGTGGTGGCCAATAGCCTCGTTTAACTTTGTGCATAATGTAATATCCACTCATAATCAGTCTTCTTGTACTTTGGAACAGAGCATAATTTAAAAACGGTTGAATAACCTTGCGTTTGCGTTTCACTTGTATTTTGATCAGTTCTCGGTAAATACGTTCTCTCAACTACACAGGCAAAGCACGAATGTTCTCTTGTAAAGTATCCATGAATAGGTCATACTAAATCCTCTTTGGTCTGACACAAGAAATGTACTGTTTGCACAGACATGGTTTCAATTCATTGTCGAATCTAAATCGTTTAGTTACTAATTTACACGTTACAATTCGTTCAGAAGTTTCCTCTTTCACCAAGTTGACATCGCGTACAAGACGTTGGTAATTCGTTAACTCTTCCTCTGGAATTCGATGCAGTACATTTACAATGTAGTAGATAGAATCGTCCATACCAAACCATTCCTTTTTAAAACCAGGGGGTCGTTGATCAATGTCTGTCCAATGGAACACTTTCAACTCAATCAGTCCTTGTATAGCCTGAAGGTACCAGTGGTTCAAACACCGGTGACGTAACGGATGCAATTGTTCTTTACGTTTCACTTGTATTTTCACCAGCTCTCGGTAAATACGTTCTCTCAACTCCACAGGCAAAGCACGAATGTTCTCGTGTAAAGTATCCATGAACAGATTATGGTAAGTTACTTCAATGTCTCGGTCCCACTAAGGGTAAGTAATGACAATTCGGTGACCATCGAGCATGTTCTACGTAGGCCGAATCTTGCGGTTCCCAGTGGTGAAGTGACACACCGCAACTGAAGCACTTGACTTTATCTCCTTCGCCCAAGTAGAAAAATCCGGCTCTGGCTAATTCTTCGGGGGTTGGTCCTCCCAGATACTTAGGCCATTTTCCTTTGAACGATTGAAGACGATTTTCAAAGTCGCAGTATTCCGACAAACGCACAGGAAACGAATATTCGTCTTTCACAGGTTCGTTTCGATGAGGGTTGAGTGACATGGGCAGGAGTTTGCTCAGGGCTGGATGACATCCGTAGGGGGGTAGACGTGAAGGTGAACATTCCCCTTTAAAACGAAACCCAGTAAAATGTCCAAGAGGACGAGCGGCATCACTTTCGCATCCCTCAGGTTTGACACGCACAGCATCACTTTCCATGATAGGGGTCGTGAGAACAAAGTTCCCGTGATGCTTTACGGCATCGCTAAGGTCACAACGTACAGCATCGTACCCATCGCAAGGCTCACAATCGCATTCCACTTCAGAAGTCTCACACTTGAATTGTGCCTTTCTAAACAACTTGTTTGTGTTTCTCTGAAAGTATTCATCTTGTTCGCTCGGTCTTGGTAGTCACAATGAACTATCGATCTTGACCATAGCCCCCTTTTTATACTAGTCGCAATGCAGTCTCAAGCTTGTACATCGTTCCTTTTTTACGTTTTTTATGTCTTGTTTTGGAAGGTACCGTCTCTAAGGTACCGTCAACATTGTACCGTAGTGTGATGGGTGGAAAGGCTATAGAAAGGTAAGGGCAGTGCGGAGACCATCGAGTATGTTCCAGAATAGCTGAATCTTTATAGATACATAGATCCATTCGTAACTTCAGTCCGCAAGCGAAACACTGTACCTCGTATCCCAATCCTGACTCAGGTCCCAAGTAGACAAATCCTGTTCTAGCTAAAACATGCGAAGAAGGTAATCCTTCCCTATCCGTAGGCCATTTCTGAAACGTGTCCAATCGACGGGCACAATCACAATAGTCAGGTAAGAAGACTGGAAAATGGTAGGGTTTGAACTTGGAGTTCTCATCGGGTTTCTCACTCGATTCTTGCTGTGGCGAAGTCATCCTTCTAGCGGGTGACTATCCTCTTACAACCAATGTTTTATACCAACGTGTCCATACGGTAAGGTGAAATGATTGGGAAGTCGCACTCGCTTCTGGTACACGATTTGATAGACTTTTTCCAAGGGCCGACTGACGATGTGGTGAGTGGGTAAACGTACAATCTTGTTCGGTTGATAGGTGGTCACATTAAAGTGTTCATCCTCTCCCAATTGCAAGGCTTCTTTCAATACCCCAAAGTTGACCACTCGACTGGTACGATAATTCAGAGTCAGTCCTTTCACTTTGCACGTCGTGTGCACTTCTCCTTGTTTGTCCCGGTATTCGTAGCCGTAATTTTTAGGACCGCCACTGACGAAACTTAGAATCTTGTCGTCGGGATGCTCGTCTGTCCAGGCTCCTAAACGGTCTACTTCGATGTCAGGGTGCCGTTGACTCGGGTGATGGATGTAGATGCAACTGTCCGTGTCAAAGTACAGGACGCGTTCCCCTAACAGTTCTAAAGCTTCGTACAATTTTAAGCGAGCATGAGCTGTCACGTAAGCCGCAATGATGACATTTCCAAAAGGGTCGTCTTGTACAAAGTCCAGATCTTCTTCGTAATTGACCAAGATCAAATTCTCTCGAACGACGTCAACGTGTTTCATGTATTTGGTTTTGTCGTGAATCATCTGGAAGTAGCGGGAAGGTTCTGTCAAATATTCCGTCTTGGGTAAACACGGTCGTTGTGCCATTTTACCCCACAAGCAATTGAACATCACTTTGGCAAACGATCGCCTGCCTTCGTTTTTCTCGATGTGGTCTAAAGAGATGCCTTCTTGTTCATAGTATTTCTCTTTGAATTGTATTTGGTCTTCGGGAGTGTGACACCAGGAAGGATAGCCGCTGGCTTCTTGTTTCAGTTTCAAAAAGGCATCCACGTAGTCGGCGAAAATGCATTTCTCACTGGGATCACCCTTGTGGTATTGTTGTGTCTTGGGAAAGTGGCAAATTTCGTACACTTCTAACAGTTGGTATCCCATGTCCAGAGCTTTGAACAATTCTACGCTGACCCAGGTTCCCGTCAAGGCACGTTCTTCCTGGGTGTGATGGCAAGGCTGGTCTTGGTTGCACGTTTCGGCATAAGTACGGCACAAGGGAAACATCAGTTTGCCTTGACAATGGTGAGGTAACACGGGATGGTATAGGTTCGTGGGAGGCAAAACTTTACACTTGATCAAACCTTCGTATTGTCGAATGTTTTTCAGGTCGATGTGTTCCGTCAGCAATTGTGGGTGCCCTACAGGAAAGTGACAATATTTGCACACGTAGGGATACAGCGAACACACGTCCAAGTATTTGATTTCTTCTCCTTTCTCTTCGTCGGCTTGGTACAGCAAACAGGTGGCATTGGTCCTTCCTCCGTACAAACTATCCCTCGGGTTCAGGGGGTCCATAAACTGGTAACTTTCCACGAGGCGTTTAAACTCGGGATCGGTGTTCATACGGTGATCGTACTCGTGTTCCCACATTTCCACCACTTGGTATCCTTCCTGTTCCAACTTTAGGCGCCGCTGACATGTGTCCTGGTACAAGTCTTCCATGGTTCGTTGTAAAAACTGATTTTTAGTGCTACGATCAGGGTAACAGACGGGACATCCGTGAAATAAGCAACCGTTAAACTCGTACACGATCTTGGGGTTTTCTAAGTCCCAGCCATCGACCGAATACGTTCCGATGGTCGTTTCACCCCCTCCGTTGCGGGCATGCTGAATCCATTTGTCTTCATAGTCGCACAAGTAATGTAACCAGCGTAGGGCTTTGACCGAGTATTGACGTTTGACAAAGTGGGTCGTTTGAGGGCTGATGACAGCCACGGTGTTTTCAGGCATGAATCGTTGTCGATACACTAAGGAACACGCTTTGGCAATGGTGCAAGCTTCTTTCAAAGGATCGACCCCTCCGTGTTCCATGAACAGTTCTCGAAATTTTCCACAGCAACGTCGTAAAATGTCCACGTCGGAACGACAATACTTTAGCATTTCTTCCTGAAAGTCGAAAGGGTCCGAGGCGTGAGCCTGGTACCAAGCGTAGAAAGCTTCTCGTTGTTCGGTACGCATGTTGTCGGGGTCGTAATAGTGAGCCTCAGGTAAATGGGGTAGAACGGCGTGTTGATTGGCTTCCGTATTGAAAAAGTGTGGAAAGTACCCTTTAGCCATTTCTGTCATTCCAAACGTTTTAGGCATTCGACTCAAAGGCATGGCCAAATAGCTCATCGAATCTTTAAACTGTACTTGTCCCACTTGCATGAAAATGATTTGGGCTCCGTTCAAAGTCACTTTAGGACGTTCGGTGCCTTGTTCCGTATAGTACCTCAAAAGAAACTGTCCATCGTATCCGGAAAAATTGTGAGCCATCACCGTGGCATAACGATGACAATCTCCGTAACGTTCGATGTCCTCTTGGCTCCACGTCTTGTCGACGGGGTCTAAGACTCATTGGGCAAAATCGGCTAACGTGTTCGGTCCCCGAAAGATTTTTTCACACCCTCCAGGAATCTTGCTGCAGTGAGGGCAATGACTGAAGATAGGTTCTTGAATGCACTTTTCGCACGCTCGATGAGCCACGCAGAAATTAGGAATGTGAATGCCGGTCTCTTGCATGCATTCGAAATCGAAAAAGATGAAATTGCCTTTCTTCTTGTGACCGTCCTCTTTCTCTGGTGGGGGTGGTATTTTTGCACGTAGCATTGGTGTTCCAAGTCCACGATGTGGTGACAAATGTGACATTTTTTCTTTCCTCGACATACGTGTGCCTTGGTACTATTGGCACGTAGGCCTTGTCCACAGGTAGGGCACATTCTCAGCAGTTGACAAGCACATTTCTGCTGTGAACCTTGCGTCTTCAAATGTTGTTGGTAACAGGTAGGGGTGACAAACGTGCGCAGACAAGTTGAACAAGGCACTGGTTCTTCGCTCAGACAGGGTGGAGAGGCCAAACATCCTGGGCATTTCATTCCACAATGCTTGTGTTGCTCTCGATTGTTATAACCATAATCACATTTCTCACAATAATAACCGTATCCCGGGAATCCGATGATGGTGGTAATGGTATCGAAATGGTCATCGTGATAATAAATATGAAGGTATTTTCCATCCTTAAAATCTTGGCCTCGAAACAATAGAGGCCCGCGCATTTCTTGAGGGTGCACTTTCAAGGTGTATCGTGGAGTTAGGACATCTTGCAATTTTTGCATCTCAGGAATGCCACAGGGTGTGTCTTTGGACAGTCCGGCTTGTTGTAACAGGAGTTCTGCTTCGTTTCGTTGTTTGGCTCGATCGGAACGTTGAATAGTGTTCCAGGTTCTTTTCCATTCTACCGTGTCGTTCTTGTTGACATAGGTTCGTCCCACCACGATGGCACGGGCTAAACACATCTGGTCTTGAGGGTTGTTAATTCGGACGAGACTCTTTTTGGTGTTGCGAAGGTCGTCCACCAATAACATCTTTTTGCGTCCAGTCCCTTGAGGAGGAGAGACGTGGGTCATGTCCAGTGTGGCTTTACCATCGGTGATGTCAAACTGATCATTAGATTGTTGTACGTGTTGAATCTTGTCCATGACTTTGGAAGCGGTCAATTCTGCATGGGTGCTAAACTCGATCTAAACAGGAGATTTCAAACCGTCGTGTTGTATGGAAAGTCTCAAGCGATCGTCTTCTTTGGGTTGACATTGTCGCTTGAGTGCAGTGAGCAAAGAATCCCACACCCCAGTGATGAACACTTCTGCTTTCTCTAACGGCACTTCAGCCTTGAAATCTTTAAACTTCACCGTGTATTTGTAAGCCGTGGTAAATTTTCTAGAGGAGCGCTTTTCCGTCTCTCGAATGGAATAGTATATTTCAGGGTTGACTAAGGGTGGTGAACTTGGTTTAGAGGTTTCAAATTCTGGTTCACTCATGTCCTCTTCAAAATCACTGGCATGAATTTGTGCCAAGATTTCAGCCCTGGTACGAGGCGATAGATCACGTTTCTGCCTCTTACTTTCTTCTTCTTTCTTCTCAAATGAATAGGATCGTTTCATCTTGAGTGCAAAACGTCAAAATGACTCAAGTTTAAACACCATAGACTAATTTATAGTCATGGCAGACCAGCGTATATGAAAGGGTGTGTGTCTTGTCCTTTCACTATTCATTTCACTCTCAAGCTGAGCACAACGATGGAAGAGACTAACCAAATCGAACGTTTCGTCAGAGCTTTGCGAGGGGTCATTAGAAAATTCTCTTCAGACCAGCCCACGGACTACTCTCCTTCCTTTCGAGATAAAAGTCAAGATACTTGCTATATCTGTCAGAAGAAAGGGCATTGGTCTTCAGAGTGTCCAGACCGTCAAAAAAGAAAAAATACAGGGACTAAAAAAGACAAAAGTCAAGATACCTGTTATTATTGTAAAGAAAAAGGACATTGGTCTTCAGATTGCCCAAAAAAGAAACAAGAGGAGTCAGAAGAAAAGAAGGATTCTTCAGAAGAAGAGAGGGATTCTTCGGAAGAAGAGAGGGATTTTTCAGAGGAAGAAAGCTGACAGGTGAAGAAAAAGAAACAGAAGAAGAAAAGAAGAAGGGAAGAAAGAGGAAAAGACTGTGACGGTGACGAAATTCAAAAAACAGAGAGACTAAGCAAGGAGAAAGAAGTCAATGAACTTTTTTTAAAGTGTTGTGTTGTGAATTGTGAATTGGATTGTAACAATGGATAAAAGAATAAATTAATGAGATAAGGTAAGTGTCTTTGAGTTTTGATTTTAAAATAAGAACGTACACTCACGCACTCATACAAAGACACGTACTATAGGGGGTAAAATGGGCTGTTTATTATTTTCTTTTTTTGAGTTATTGGCAAATTGAAAGGCTATCTCTTTTCGAGAAAATGTGGGTGGCCCTGAAAAGGGCCTTTTTTTCTTTATGGTGTAGGGGTGAGTTTAAGCAATCAACTTTAACTGCCTTAAGCCTTTGCCACGGCCAAGGCCTACTTCTGGACTGCGTAATGTTGATGATGATGATGATTGGGTTGAAATCACTAAGGGTGGTACCGTAGGCTTAGTCACAGGGTTGACGTGTTTAGCTCGGGAAGGTCGTATTCTCTTCGGTCGTAATAAAGAAGTCTGATACATTTGTTTCAGACTTCTTAACTCCGCTAAAATGTCCAACAGTACCTTGACCGTTTGATTTTCACCCTCTTGTTTCTTTGCTGCTGCTACTTCTTCTTGCTGTTGTTTTTTTCTTACCTCTTCTTCTTGCTGCTGTTGCTGTAGGAGAAAAGCTTGTTCCGCTTCCTTTTGTCGTTGTATAAATTTCTCCAATTCTTCTTTCTGTTTCTGTCTAAAATTCTCCACTTGCGGTAATGAAGAAGGTAACGAAGGTTCCGGAACAAATTCTTGCGAGGTAAGAAAATCGACAAAATCCCAATGTACCTCTTCTGAAAGTAAGTCCGGGTTCCCTTGGACAGTCTCCCCTGCTGGTGCACCCCAATGGATCGTTTTCTGAGTTTCCGTCATGTTGAATCACTGTCGCATAGATTGACTGCACACAAGCGCTAGCGAATCTATATAGACCACGTGACGTCACAGACTGCTCTCTTCGGATTGGATGCGGGCTGACTGAATTTTGTAACGCGTATTCGGATTGGTGAATGAACTCAATCCGTTTCAATCCTTCCTCTACCTATAAATAAGCGCAGTTCACTGTATTGATTCACCTGTTCTCGTCGCTTCAAGATGTGGACCACAGTCGAATCATCCACCCTTGTGTCTTCCATGATGTTCAGGACGGACATGCTCATGTATGTCCGATCAAAGTGGACCGTTGTCCACAGGACAAACACCAGTCTGTGGATACGTAGAATCTACGTAGAAAGACAAGGATGCCTCAAAAGAGTCCTGATTTACGGGCCAACAGTGAAACGCAGCCTAAGGACAAGAAGAAGACCAATGCGGTGCCCTTTATGTTAATGGATACATTAACATAAACCCAAAGGCCCTTTTCAGGGCCACGCATATTTCTCGAAAAGAGAATGACTTTTCAATTGCCTACCCCTTTTTTTTAAAAAAAAAAAATCCCATGTTCAATTCCCCTTGTCCCTAGACAAGCCCAAACTCTATTCCCCCATGTTTTATTCCCCTTGTACGTAAAGTGACCCACGATTTATTTCCATGTTAAATTCCCCTTGTACGTAAAGTGACCCACGATTTATCGCCATGTTAATTCCCATTGTACGTAATCTGACCCACGATTTTTCGCCATGTTAATTTTCCATTGTACGTAATCTGACCCAGGGGGGTCTGTAATGCTAATTCCCATTGTACGTAAAGTATCCCCATTCACTACTCTGGGCGTTGGGTTAATTCAAATACAAAGTTATATTAATGTCTGGGCGTTGGGTAATTCACACACAAAGTTACATTAATGTCTGGGCGTTGGGTTAATTTACACACAAAGTTACATTAATGTCTGGACGTTGGATTAATTCACACACAAAGTTACATTAATGTTTGGACGTTGGAGTAATTCACATACAAGGTTACATTAATGTCTGGGCGTTGGGTTATTTCGCACACAAATTTACATTAATGTCTGTGCGTTGTGTTATTTCGCACACAAAGTTACCTTAATGTCTGGGCGTTGTGTTAATTCACACAAAATTTCACCATATACGTATCACAACATCAAAACAAAATAAAATTCATGAATGAGTTGTGAATACGTTTAAGATTATACTAAATAGATATCACCGCTTCCTCCATATAACTTTCAAATCATGTATTGCAGTAAACTGATTTTCATGGTTGATTTATGATAGCTTCGTTTATTATAAACCTGGTTAAATAAGAAATGTGTTTATTTTGTCGCTACTCATTTAATCTTTTAACAAGGTTTATATTAGCTCTTTACGTGTGATCTTGTGTATGCTATGTGACAAAGGGTAATGTCTGTGCTGTGTGACTAAGCATTCAAGTGATGGCGAAAAGCACCTGCTTGTGATATATCAAGTCAGAGAAAAGCACCTGCTTGTGATATATCAAGTCAGAGAAAAGCACCACCTTGTGATATATCAAGTCAGAGAAAAGCACCTGATTGTGATATATAAAGTCAAAGAAAAACACCTGCTTGTGACCCATCAAGTCAGAGAAAAGCACCTAATTGTGATATATCAAGTCAGAGAAAAGCACCCGATTGTGATATATCAGGTCAGAAACTTCTGCAACCGTGATCATTAATTCGTTCCATCGTGCGCAGAAAAAAGCTCAACTTGAAAGAGTTTGTAGCTGTGGATATCTGTTTCAGCATTTTGTTGTGATTTGGCCTAGTTTGGCTAGATACTAGGGCCTGGTATTTGTTCACGGGTATGTTCTCTAGGTTGTTGATTATTTGAATAACATGGTCAGCTTGACCTTGATTCATCTAGATTCTAACGATTCCCTCTGGCAATGGCCCATCTTGGCACTGATTATGCTAGCAATTCTATATCTGCTAGCAGGATGCATAGCAAGCAACTCTCTTCTGAACCATCCCTATCTTATATATAAGGTAAATGGAATTTGCCATATATTCTTGTGCCAAAATTTGATACTACTTTCCACATTTGGAATGACAATATGAAAATGAATAGTGTCACCAAAACAGATTAATTTAAAATACCAAGAATCGATGACTGCAATGACAAAATAGAAAATACAAAATAAGTAACCACGTTTGACCTTTTGAATAGATTCTGTCAAATTCCATTCACAAAAAGAGCAAAGTAAATTTTGGCATTTGCAACTGTTGGTGGACTTTATCCACACAAGCTCGTTTTGGGTTAAAAATTCTAGGTTGAAATTCCAGTATTTAATGAACATAACATCTGGTCTAGATACCGCTAAGTATGTTGTTTACATTGATGACATCATCTACGATGACACACGGAACGAGCAATTAGAAACCATTAAAAAATTATCTGATCAACTGAGTGATGCATATTTTACAATTAGTTTAGGTAAAAGTGAATTTTGCCGTGCCTGTGTTACGTTTTTAGGACATATTGTGGGACACGGTCACGTTACACCTATTGAAGTTAAGGTCAAGGCCATCTTGGAATTCTCTGCGCCTAAGAGTAAAAAGCAACTGATGTGGATTTTAGGTATGGCTAGGTACTATAGGACATTTTGCTGCAATTTTTACATAATTGCTGAACTTCTGATCAATTTGTTAAGAGAACAGGTTTCAGTGGTCTGACAAATGTCAGGTATTTTGGGATGAATTAAGGCCGTATCTAAAAATAGTGCACACACTCTTTCATCTCAAGAATTCGGTCAATTGTTTAAAATGTATGTTAATGTAAGGGGTGTTCCACAACAGAAAATGAATATTTGGCTTTGATATTGGCTTTGCAACGCCTTTAGTTGTATATTAATTCAGCTCCTTCTCCAATTATTGTATTCAGTGATCACAACCCCTTTGCATTCATAAACAAAATGAAGAAAAAGAAAATCAGATATTACTGAAGTAGAGTTTGATGCTGCAGGAATAAACATTGACATTAGACATATCAAGGGAAAATATAATCTGATTGCAGATGCACTTTATGCATATTTGGTGACGTTCATAAGACACCTTCCTATGTAGCCTTTATTATTACTGTATCACATGTATTTGACTAACATATAAAGAAAACTCTATTGTATAAATTTCTTTTTCTTTTTGAGGGAAGGTGTTATGTATATCTGTAGTGTTTAATTTTAGTTCATGGTTGTAGATTGTAAGGGTCATTTGTAAAGAACATAACATTACAAACTTTTGTCCATGATTGTAGATTATACACAGATTATACTTTATGATAATGGTAATTTGTAAACAACATGTTCACTTTTGAGTTCATGATATTGGTTTGTTTTTCCCTAGCAAAAGCCATTGTCTGAATGACATATTTAAAGTTGTTTGTTAAAATTTAAGTCAACAGACCTGACATTATTTATGACTTTGATGGAAATTTCCATAGGAAATGACCCGACCCCCCGAGTTTAAGGCATCTTTTTGTGTCGCAAGTCAGATGATAGTCTGTCCATAAGGTTGAGATAGACAATATTATTTATTCCTTTCTTAATATAAATATTTTGTTTTGTTTAGTTATAATTTGAGAAGAATTATTTATTGAAACTATTCACTGCAATTACAAAGTGCTCATTGACATTTTGGACAACATTATTTTGGCATTATTGTGAATTCATTCAAAGACAGCCTGTAATTATATCACTGTGAAACGTCAACACTCTTAGTACATCAGCACATTCAAGACTACTGGTATATCATCACATTCAAGATTAGAATTAATAAGTTTAAATTTTGATTTTTGTTAACTTCAAGAATTAAAATTGTTGGTTGAATTTTGGTTTTGCCTTTTCTATTAGTTTAAGACCATAGAGTTGTGGCACTTATGCAGGTGTTACCTGCTAACATCCTTCCACCCCATGAACAAATAAAATGTACACTCACTCACTGCCTATGATACGTTATCATGTACAGGCTATCCACATTGAAAAAAGACTGGGAACTGACAAGTAAATTACTGTAAATGTGGTTTTAACATGTTTAATGACAATCTGATAATTCCAATACAAGAGTCAATATTGATGATACATAATAATTTTAAAAAAATTGCTGAGATCATGTGGGAAGGAAATCCATAAAATTAAAGAAATCTTAATAGTTAAAACAAAAGGAAGTACATTGTTGTTAAAACAATACCTCTTATGAAACTGAAGAAATGTTTGTAATTTCTTATTCACATAATTCACAAATATAAATGAGGTAACAATAAAAACTTTTATTCTTTTTAGTGGCAGGTAATGAAAAAATATTGATGTAGAATTATGATACATATTAAATTAAGACTCTTATGCCAAGTGGAAAGCTTAAATTACATGCTAGACACAGATGGAGTGTACACAAAATATTCCCTCGCCTGTAAAATTTGGCAGCATAAAGAAATCATAAATATAACAAACAGTGATTGATCTATATTTAGAAGAAAAATAAAATCACAATAATTTTAGTTTTAATTTTATTCATTAATAATGGTAAATAACTAATCATATATCCAAGATGACGCCATCGATAATGGAAGCTTTTTTGTTGCCAGCTTTGAACACCAAAATGGATTTGTTGGCATCTCAAATATGGTTTGTTTTGAGAAAAAAATCAGCAATAATAGCAACAAGTTTTTCGTTTCTCACTCTAGAGGTCATCACAGACTAGCTTAGCAAAGATTGATTTCATTTTAGACAAACATGAAATTCGATGAAAGGTGTTGTCACACTACGCTTTCTCAGACCATCACAAAATAGTATTTACTTTAATCTTTCTAACAGTAATCACAGAAACCTTTATCACAAGTTTTTACTCATTCTCACATTCTAAGTGTCAAATCTCACAGTAGAAGTGTGTTGTATTTTGTACTGTAATGATGAAGTGTCTGAACTGAAATTACTAGAAATTTTAATTAAGGTAATTGTCTCAACTGAAATTACTATATATTTCAATTACAGGAATTGTCTGTACTGAAATTACTATACATTTCAATTACGGGAATCGTCTGTACTGAAATTACTATACATTTCAATTAAAGGAATTGTCGCTACTAAAATTACTATACATTTCAATTAAGGGAAATATAGACAGCAATACATAAATCTAAACCATATTTAATCAGCAGTGAGCAATGATAGTTTTCTAAAGTTTGCTATAGTTATCTCTCCTACCTAACAACAACTAGAACAATTCATTATTGTATATAGTGCAGAAAGAAGGGGATTTCCATCAACTTTAAACCTAATAAAGATGGAATTTCCTTCATCACACATGTACAACAAACTCATCCCGATAATCAACAGTAGATGATAAACACAACATCATACAACATTCTAAAAGATATGCATCTATAAGCATCTGTAATCACTCTGTGACATTACAGTGACGTCATTTGGCTTTTTAACGTAGCTTTAAAAAAATTTCAGTCATATCGCTACAATGTCTGCAATGAGACGTTACAAATGACTTGACAAATATTTTCTTTGAAAACAAAAATAATGAGAAAAAATAAGGTAGCTGGTATTTGCTCAGATCAAATGAAAGCTATGTTTGCTAATATAATTACCCATTCTTTAAAGCTCAATAACTGCTGATGTTTGACTACATTAACCTGTGTACAAGTCAGTTCCAAATAAAAACAATATAGACCAATTAGCCACTGCATCATGTGCCAACAAATCAGTGTCTATGCTCATTACTCTCAACAAGCCATACAGACTCAGATCAGCTTGCACATCATGCGATGGTAGATCCGGATCTATGCACGAAAAAACACTGACAAGCACATTGGACAAAACTTACAACAATCAAAACTTTAAAAAGAACAGCCTCCTTGCTACATAAAAAATAATAAATAAAACTAAATATTGATGCCTATATGTTTAAATAAAGTCGAGAAATGCTGTTTATGGGCTGATAGAAATAAAGGTTAGACTGATCTGAACTCTTGATAATAAATGGCATAGCAAGTTAAATTTAAGAAGCATATGCGTAACTAAGACTTATTTTGGCAACTATTACATTACAATTTCTCCATGGCTGAGACCATCACCCATTACAGAAATTAAATATTTACATAAGAATATGTACATGAACTTGAAGTATTAGTGGTGAGTGGAACAAAAAAATCTTGGCTAACTCAACAATGTCTTAAATAGGAATTTGTCTTGGGAAACAAAACAAGCAGAATGGCCATTCTATGCCTTAACTCCTCTAAATGCTGAAAATCAAAGTCAATCAGAATCCTTATAAACTAATGCCACACAAACCAAAGCTAGGTGGATAAGGAATCAGGAGCTGTAACACTTCTAAATACTAATGTGGAAAACTGAAAATTACAGTCATAAAGGGACTTATCCAAAAAAAAGCTCACATCAGCCAAACTATGATAAATATTATTTCCAAATAATTCAGCATAATTAATTTCTTTTTCATAAATGAACTCATCAAAGATCAAAATGACATAAATGCATTTTGCAAGTATTAAATAAAAAATAAAGTTCATACATCAAGAGGTAAGATGTTTCGCCAAACAGAGGTAAGATCAGTTCATTATTCATGTGCAAATATCACTTATTAAGCAACCTAGGAAAATAATGATGTAAGCTAACTCAGCAACTTGGACAAAAATATGACTGTGTACAGACTGATGAAAATCTCAGCCAATCAAATGCAAGATTACCTCATTTCTATAATTACAAAGCTCATGTGAGGCCTTGATCATACAACCCAAGTCTGATGTCAAGTGATTAGAAATACGGCCTTCCAGAGTAGAAACAATTTCAGCCAATCACCAAGAGCACCTTATTAATATGCATGTTCATTATCAAATTAGTCTCAGAAACTGATGATATTTCAAGTCTGATTACAAATGGTTCAGATATATAGTATACAGAGTGGAAAAGCCAAGGTTGATAAAATGGAATCAGAAATATGATCTCCATTGTGATAACACGTTCATTCAATCATATACAATATCACCATATTAATATGTGGATCTCAGTAATATTCAAACTCATTCAAGATCTTGGTGACAGAATCCTATATTCTTAAGTTAGATCAAAATCGGATTGAAAACATGACATTCTGAGTGGTAACATGCAACACTGACAAGAGACCATGGAGTGGACAGTTGCTCATCTGACATTTTACCCTATGAGCTATAAAAACAAAATGAAATTTAATCAACGAACTTTTGCTAAAATGAGTCCCCAGAAATAATTGTTGATTCCAAGGTCCTCACAGGACATCAGTGTTATGTGATAATGTTATGTTCCAATAAAAATCAAGCCATGTCATACTAGCTGAGCCCACCACAGTGCTTCACTAATGAGGACACTTATTTAGACAGACATTGATAAATGAGGACACTTATTTAGATGACACTGATAAATGAGGACACTTAATTAGACAGACACTAATAAATGAGGACACTTATTTCGACAATGAAAAATGAGGACACTTATTTAGACATACATTGATCAATGAGGACACTTATTTAGACATACATTGATCAATGAGGACACTTATTTAGACATACACTGATCAATGAGGACACTTATTTAGACTTACACTGATCAATGAGGACATTTTTTGGACAGAATCAAAATGTCATTACAAGTCTTGACCTCATGGCTCCACCCTGATGAGAGAAGGGAGGTAACTGATGACATGGCTCCACCCTGATGCAAAAATGAGAGAAGGGAGGTAACTGATGACATTATATTCAATCCAATGTAAACTGAGTAAGGGATTGCTGAAACAGAAGGAATGAAAAATGAGAACTAAAACTGTCCAAAAACACAACCTCACACCCAAAAAATGGACAACTCAAACACTAGATTTTTAAATAAATGCTACATACCCAATTCTCAGAGGTATATAAAAACAACTATGTCCTTTGAAGAATAATAAATCTATTGAGATTAACATTCCTTCAAATCTAAAATGACAAATTACTTGACATAGGGATTATTTTTTCTCCCTGTACAATGAATTTATATGACACAGTATCTTTTTTTAAAAAAGGAAATTATACTTTATTTTTGCTACTAAAAGATATTATTTTACTGGTTTAACCAATAAAAAATGCAATGTGGACTGCTCTAATAAAATATACATCGAACCCACAGAAGGCATTTCTAGTCACCCACAGATGTGAATTAGAAATAGGTCTGCTCCCCCAGCATCCAGGAGTGAGCATTTGTCAACCCCTCATATTGTCTTGCAACAATTTGTCAACCCCTTCATATTGTCTTGCAAGCATTTGTCAACCCCTCATATTGTCTTGCAAGTATTTGTCAATCCCTCATATTGTCTTGCAACAATTTGTCAACCCCTCATATTGTCTTGCAACAATTTGTCAACCCCTTCATATTGTCTTGCAAGCATTTGTCAACCCCTCATATTGTTTTGCAAGTATTTGTCAACCCCTCATATTGTCTTGCAACAATTTGTCAACCCCTCATATTGTCTTGCAAGCAAGATATATGCAGTTTAGAAAACTGAGCCAAACCAGACTAACTGAATATTTCAATACCCTCAATGGATGATAAGACCTAAGAGGTTGTGGTTGTCATCTCTTTATATACAAGAATAGAAGCACATTCTGTACTTTCTTCGCTAATACCATGGATACAGTAAAAACCAATGAAGGTAGAAACCTGGTAGGCATATCTGTTTTAGCATGCTGATGACTCCATTACATATCTTAGTATGCTGATGACTCCATTACATATCTTAGCATGCTGATGACTCCATTACATATCTTAGCATGCTGATGACTCCATTACATATCTTAGTATGCTGATGACTCCATTACATATCTTAGCATGCTGATGACTCCATTACATATCTTAGCATGCTGATGACTCCATTACATATCTAGCATGCTGATGACTCCATTACATATCTTAGCATGCTGATGACTCCATTACATATCTTAGCATGCTGATGACTCCATTACATATCTTAGCATGCTGATGACTCCATTACATATCTTAGCATGCTGATGACTCCATTACATATCTTAGCATGCTGATGACTCCATTACATATCTTAGCATGCTGATGACTCCATTACATATCTTAGCATGCTGATGACTCCATTACATATCTTAGTATGCTGATGACTCCATTACATATCTTAGCATGCTGATGACTCCATTACATATCTTAGCATGCTGATGACTCCATTACATATCTTAGTATGCTGATGACTCCATTACATATCTTAGCATGCTGATGACTCCATTACATATCTTAGTATGCTGATGACTCCATTACATATCTTAGCATGCTGATGACTCCATTACATATCTTAGCATGCTGATGACTCCATTACATATCTAGCATGCTGATGACTCCATTACATATCTTAGCATGCTGATGACTCCATTACATATCTTAGCATGCTGATGACTCCATTACATATCTTAGCATGCTGATGACTCCATTATATATCTTTGCATGCTGATGACTCCATTACATCATTGGTCAAATTTCATTTTCAGTCATATTGTTACAATGTCTACAATGTGACAGTTTATAGTGTTGTCTAGCACTGGGGCATCATGCCACAGACATGTACCACAATGTCCCCCCACCCAGTCACATTATCCTGACACCAGGCCAACCAGTCCTAACACTGACCTCCTAATGCTGAGTGCCTAGCTAGGCAGCTGTTAGTAACATTCTTATAAGTCTTTGGTATGACTTGGCTAGGGTTCAAACATGTGACCTCCCACATCCATGGCAGATGCTCTAACCACTTGGCAGTATGATAACATAAAAATCAGATATTTCTATTAATATGAATTTCCAATCCATTATTCCATTTTTGCTACATTCTGCAACATTTTGATTTTATTCATTGTTTTATCTTGTCAGCTCAATTTAGCATAAATGCATTTGAGGTATGCAAAGTTTGGCATTCATGATGGTATACATTAGTTTACATTTTCATCTTGGTATACATTTGTTTACATTTTCATCTTGGTATACATTAGTTTAAATTTTCATCTTG
The DNA here is from genome assembly GCA_028554795.2 of Sinohyriopsis cumingii. Classification (NCBI taxonomy): domain Eukaryota; kingdom Metazoa; phylum Mollusca; class Bivalvia; order Unionida; family Unionidae; genus Sinohyriopsis; species Sinohyriopsis cumingii. The sequence goes on along the minus strand of CM068837.1, from coordinate 2,785,619 downwards.
GTATACATTAGTTTACATTTTCATCTTGGTATACATTTGTTTACATTTTCATCTTGGTATACATTTGTTTAAATTTTCATGATATTATAGCAATTTTCAACATTTATCAAGTTTAGTCATTTCTAGACTGTTTTGGTCTGTAGTTATTTACAAACACAAATCTATTTGTTTTCTTGTTCCTTTTCTAAAATACTTCTTTGTCAAGGATTGTAGCATTCAGACCATACAGACAAACAAATATCAAATTAATTCAAACTTCTGCAAACCTTAAAGTTTCTGCATTCTACATAAATTAACTGGACTATTTTGATCTTACAAGGGGAAGACTTAATTACAGAATTTAAAAATTCAGGAGACTTTTGTATCACACTCCTCAAATAAAGGGTAATTTAATTTTTTCTTTCTTGGTCAAGCCCCAATGTCTCAAAAGATTTCTCCGTTAGCCTAAGTGGTTAGAGTGTTGACCTCAGATGTGAGAAGCCATGGGTTTGAATCCTGGCCGAGTCATACCAAAGAATTATAAAAATGGTACAACCAGCTGCCTCATGTTAGACTGGTTAGCCTGGTGTCAAGATAATGTGACTGGATGGGACACGATGCCACATGTCTGGATGGGATATGATGCCACATGACTGGATGGGACATGATGCCACATGTCTGCAGCAAGATACCAGACATCACAATAAACTGACACAATGCACACTTCAGTCATATGACTGAAAAATTGTTGAAACTACAATAAAAATCCAAATCACACACAACACACCCAGTGTCACAGAATGACGAGTCATGTTTTGGTGAATGAGTGACACATGTTTCTGTGTTTTTAAACAACAAATCCCTTAAATTCTTGTTTGAATTTAATTTCAACTAAGGAGTTATCAGAATGCACAAAATATATTTATTAAACTGCCTTCCAATGGTATCAGGCATATTTCAACAGTCATAACTTTTTTAAATGCCTTCCATGGCTGTCAGGCATATTTCAACAGCCATAACTTTTCTGACTGCCTTCCATGGGTGTCAGGCATATATAAACAGAATAGCCATAAATCGATCCATGCCTTCTCATATTTCGTTACATGCCTAGATCAACACAAATGACTTTTTGCAAAGTTAGAATAAATTATTACAACACAAAAAACTGACGTGTACTAAATACTACAGCAAAAAAAGCTTACATGTACTATGGAATAAATGGACATCACCAATTAACAAAAATGTCACCTTTAAATAAGGAGGCAATGATCATAAACATAAATTACAATATAAAATGATTTCTACATTTTTTTTGACACTGAATGAAATGAATCATTTAGAACATGAATGGTGTAAGAGAATGCAATATACAGGACAAAAAGGATGAATACATATTGTATACGGTGTAGGTAGTATGGCATGATAAAAGGAATGAATATATTCCCAGATATTTCATAATCATATCTTGTATTTAATAATCAAAATCAAATATCTATTTCATTCTACATGTATGTAATACAAATTACAAATGTTTTTAAGTCTTTTCTTCTCCCAGTTTGTTAACAGTATTGATTAAAAAATTCATAAAATATTTTGTGAGAAAATGTTGAAGCTATTACCTATTATGACCACACAATTTTTCTATGAAATGACTGTATCAAGTGTTACACAGAAACAGTCGAAGTCTACTAAGGGAGGTAACCATTTTAATCTATGCTACAAAATGACTGTATCACTCACCATACAGAAACAGTCCAAGTTTATTAAGGGAGGTAACCATTTGAATCTATTCTACCCCTATTATAATCAGAATTAGTTATTCTCTCTTTCATAGCCAGACTGGCTTTACTAGGCCAGAAAGGTCAATCAAGCTAACTAAAGAGAGTGACTTATTATTAGAAACACAAGCTACGTTGAGTACAGAGGAGACAGCATGTCACAGGCTAAAATCCTACAATCAATAGCATCATTTAAGTAATATATTTACAAAAATAAAATGCAACAAAAATGTCAGAACTGAATGTTGTATTATGTTTATAAACATAAATATTATATTTTGTGACAGATAAATCGCAAGCAGAACACTGTGTGCATTATATTAAGTTTCAATATTTACAAACAGTTTGCATTATATCAAGTTTCAATACTTTTGTCTGTCTGCATTATATAAAGTTTCAATATTTACAAACACTGTGTCTGTGTGCAATATATCAAGTTTCAATACTTACAAACACTGTGTCTGTATGCATTATATCGTTTCAATACTTACAAACACTGTGTCTGTGTGCAATATATCAAGTTTCAATATTTACGAATACTGTCTGTGTGCAATATATCAAGTTTCAATATTTACAAATACTGTCTGTGGGCATTATATAAAGTTTCAATATTTACAAACACTGTATCCGTGCATTATATCAAGTTTCATGTGCATTTTCCCTGAATTTTTATTTATTTATGAATACAGCTGCTTCTCATGCCTTCAAAAGACATATTATCTTGAAAGTATGAATTTTCTGCACAAGAACAACATTTGAAAATATCTACCTGGTATATATAAAAACATCTGCACTTAGCAATACTGGCAATGTGTGTAAAATTACAGCTATCGGATACCTCATCAAATGTGTGCATTGAAACAATATAAAATTATTTATAATTCTTGTTTCAAAATGTTAAAATAAAAAATGAAACACATGTAAAAGCTAATATTTAATTACCAGATTACAGTATTGATCTTGATTTATGAAATAGTAGCAGCTGTGTTAATCTCTGGAATGAAACACTGTTGTAAAACGGGGTGGAGGTGGGGGGTGTCATCATCCTATGTGGCTCATTTTTCATTGGGGATTTAAATTCATGGTTCAGGGCAACAAATGAAACCCATGAAAATTGGTCCCCCATGAAAATTGGTCCCCCATGAAAATTGGTCAAGCAATCTGAAGCAGCTTTGTTACCCAATTTATTGTAAACAAATCAAACTTCATGGAATTATTTCGTTTCAAATACTAAAAAGGAATATTAGTTATTAAAAAAGAGCAGACTGGCAGACAAACAAGCAGACAGACAGACAGACAAGATTGTTAAGCATATTCTTAATACTGATATCAATGCTGGCATTACAAAATTTGTCACCATTAGTATATCCATAAAAAAATAAAAGGCCTGATTTGCAATAAGGCCAAATATAGATGTTGGGCCTGTTCTCAAATGCAAAATTTATACAAGAATGACAATCGATCTGTTGATTATAAACCTAATGTCTGGAAATGTTACTACTATATCTTGATTTCCACTAATGTCTAGATTTCCACTAATGTCTAGATTTCCACTAATGTCTAAATTTCCACTAATATCTAAATTTCAACTAATATCTAGATTTCAACTAATGTCTAAATTTCCACTAATACCTAGATTTCCACTAATGTCTAGATTTCCACTAATGTCTTGATTTCCACTAACATCGGCTTTGGAAAAGGATAGTTACATTAACAAGGAACATTTCTACAACTTATCATGATCAACACAATTATAAACTTCAAATACTTTTTTCCTGATGTCAAGTCTTAAGAATTTGAAGCAGAAAACAAAATGAAGTAAGTCCTAGTCCAAGAATAAGGATGCCATGAAAAAATCTCCAAGAAAAAACAAACAAGAACAAGACAACTAAAATGACAACAAAATAAAAGAAAGATAAACTGACCTGCAACTAATTAAAATAGAATATAACATTCCAATTGTAATAACCTATATTCTGAGTAAAATGAAATTATACATCAACAGTCGACTAATTAGATTTTGGGAGTACCGCTTTGCCCGACAAAAATAATCAAGAAAGAGAAGGTAACTACAAAATCTAGAAAAGCAAAAGGTAAGAAATATAAAACAAGAAGTTGAAACCAATTGTCTTGGTAATTAAAACAAAACAATATCTCTATATACTCATTAAAACAACATAATAGATAAAATTTCCTGAACCGGTACTAAATTCTTTTCAAGAATAGAATAAACAGATAACATATTAACCTTCTCTGATAAGACAAATACAATAAAACCCCTTTGATGTGTTTTCTGACAGTCTCTGTGATTATCTCAATCTAATTACATAAAGTAGTTTTCAAAAAACATATTTTGACCTTTCAAAAAGATTTTCACCAACCTGTTTGTGACTGGTCATGGAGTTTTATTATCAATATGTCTAACAGCATCTCATGGAAAGTGAAAAGTGGAATTGTTTTTCCACACAATTTTCCCATGGACTTTTTGTAGCATGCAATTTTTGTTGTTGCTGAGATTATATAAAAGATGTTACAATTTTGCTAACTGAAAAGATGCACTTGTGAAATGTGCAAACTATTATTTTGGTTAACTGGAAAACCAAGCTTATTACAACAGACTTACATTCCATAGTGAAATGCTGAACATGCTATTATTAACATTACTTTTAGTGAACTTAACACTTTCGAGATAATTAAAAAACACACAAAAAACCCAGTTTAGATATTTGTGGTGCTTCATTACTATAAAACATATTCAGGAAGTTTAAATGATGATTCTTGTAAGCCAAACAAACTGAGCTGCACATGCTGGCATTATAGCACATGCTGGCATTATAGCACATGCTGGCATTGTAGCACATGCTGGCATTATAGCACATGCTGGCATTGTAGCACATGTTGGCATTGTAGCACATGCTGGCATTGTAGCACATGCTGGCATTATAGCACATGCTGGCATTGTAGCACATGCTGGCATTATAGCACATGCTGGCATTGTAGCACATGTTGGCATTATAGCACATGCTGGCATTGTAGCACATGCTGGCATTATAGCCAACATAGTGCTTGCATATCCATCATATTTTGATTAAAAAAAGAAATAATCACTGTATATTAAGATTTATCCCATCACATAAAAACAATGAAGGGAGTCATCCAAAATGCTGATCCTTGTGTAACATTTTTCATTTCTGGTCCACTACCTGGACTTAAATATTCGTCCTCTTCTACACAAGAATGAGTGGAAATATCAGTGCTGTTGATGCCTGGCAGCTGAGCTGGCTGTAGCGATGTAGCAGGTATGTGGAGGTTGTGTTTAGTGTCCATGGGATCTAACTGTCAGCTGACCGATGTTGGGGGAATCGCTGCTGCAGCTGTAATAGGGTTTAAAACTGTATTGATTTCATCAGGGGAAATTTGTGGCAGAGGGTCACGCCAGAATTGTACTTCATTGAAATATGAGCCCTCCATTTTGGCAAGACTGTGGATTGGTGGGAAGAAGTGGTCAGCTATATCACTCAGCTTGGAGTACCTTGCAAGAAGAAATAAAATAGAAGTCAGATTACTGTCTAATTAAAACAGTCAACACTTACTTAAAGGTCACCTATATTTAGCAACTATCTATCAATATCAGATACATTTCAAGATTGCAAAAAATTAACACATATAATTTTGTGTAAGTCAAGTCCCACTGCAAACAACAGAGACCCTGGCCTGCCATCACGTAATGCACCAGTAAATTACATTTTTATTTTTAGTTGTATGAAAACACTGCCAACATGGCCTGCCATCATGTAATGCACCAGTAGATTACAGTTTTGTTTTTAGTTGTATGAAAACACTGCAAACAACAGAGAACCTGGCCTGACATCACATAATGCACCAGTAGATTACAGTTTTGTACAGATCAAGCTCCACCATAACATTATACAATGGAAGATATGTGCAGTTTGCAGTTCAACTTTGTTCATTGAGTACAGACAGTACTCTAGTAATGAAACAACCTCCTGTTTAGGGTTGCACATGAGTATAGACCATACTCTAGTAATGAACAACCTCCTGTTTAGGGTTGCACATGAGTATAGACAGTACTCTAGTATGGAAACAACCTCCTATCTAGGGTTGCACATGAGTATAGACAGTACTCTATTAATGAAACAACCTCCTGTTTAGGGTTGCACATGAGTATAGACCATACTCTAGTATGGAAACAACCTCCTGTCTAGGGTTGCACATGAGTATGGACAGTACTCTAGTGATGAAACAACCTCCTGTCTAGGGTTGCACATGAGTATGGACAGTACTCTAGTGATGAAACAACCTCCTGTCCAGGGCTGCACATAAGTATGGACAGTACTCTAGTGATGAAACAACCTTCTGTCCAGGGTTGCACATGAGTATAGACAGTACTCTAGTAATAAACAACCTCCTGTCCAGGGTTGCACATGAGTATAGATAGTAATAAACAACCTCCTGTCCAGGGTTGCACATGAGTATAGATAGTAATAAACAACCTCCTGTCCAGGGTTGCACATGAGTATAGATAGTAATAAACAACCTCCTGTCCAGGGTTGCACATGAGTATAGATAGTAATAAACAACCTCCTGTCCAAGGTTGCACATGAGTATAGACAGTACTCTAGTGATGAAACAACCTCCTGTCCAGGGTTGTGCATGAACAAAAACATGCTCATACACAACCAATTAAAGTAAGTTCAGTTCTATCAATCAAGGCATACAATACAATGAAAACATTAAGCATAAACTCCAGCTATAAATTGCATTCTTTAAAGTCATAGACCTGGAGCATCATGAGATTGGGATATCTTACTGCTAACATCATGGGATGTCTCTCCTGGAATATCGAGCAAAACTACTGCTTCCATTAGTCACCTTTCATGAAATGGAGAAAGATGAATTGGGCTTATTCTATATCCCCCAACCCATATGCTGTACCTCAGTACATGGCAACTACATCCCCTAATCCAAATAGCACAATTATATTCCCTAGCCAACACAGGGGTATGCTGTACCTCAGCATGTGGCAACTACATCCCCTAGCCCTCAAATGAATATGTTGTACCTCAGTATAGGGTAACACTCTCCCCTAGCCCACATAGGAATATGCTGTACTTCAGCATGTGGCAACTACATCTCCTAGCCCTCATATGAATATGATGCACCTCAGTATAGGGTAACTATCTCCCCTAGCCCACATAGGAATATGCTGTACGTCAGCATGTGGCAACTATATCACCTAGCCACCATAGGGGTACTGTACCTCAGCATGTGGCAACTACATCCCCTAGCCCTCATAAATATGTTGCACCTCAGTATAGGGTAACTATCTCCCCTAGCCCACACAGGAATATGCTGTACCTCAGTATAAGGCAACTATATTCCCTAGCCCACATAGGGATATGCTATACCACAGTATAGGGCAACTATATTCCCTAGCCCACATAAGGATAAGCTGTAACTCAGTACGTGGCAACTACACCTGCAATATGTAGACATACCAACCCATGAGCATGCCTGCCTGGAACCCTAGCAAGAATTTTAAGAATCCAGGTATCCTGTCTGGAATGGATAACATCTTCATAAAATGTAACAAGCTTCTACACTGGTCAAGGACAGTTCTCATTCACATATCTTTTTAAACTTACACAATTGTCATGTCAACCATGTATATGGCAAACTACCAAGAAAAACTACAGCTAATATAAAAGTTTCAAGCCCTTTTCACAACGAAAATAAATTGCTATTATTCGACTTATGGCAATGTATCCACTAGCATTTCAAAAATGTTCAGAATCAAAACAAGGAAAATCTTGTTGACACTGTAAATTAAATTTTACCACATCCTCTAGAGAAGATCCCCAAGAGACAGAGACAAAAGTATTACCATTTATGCATACATATGGCTACCCATTTTAACAATTACCAAGCTGATGGAGACAGATGGAAATGGTGCATGACAATATACTTTTTCCAATAACAATTATAACAATAACTAAATAATAATAATAATGTTTTGAGATCATTGTAATTATGTCAAGTTCATATAATAAATTAGTGTTTCAAGCGTTATTCTTAATTTTCTATTTACCATATACACTTGCTTATTTCAAGTTGAGTCCAGCTGCAAACAACACAGACACTGACCTGCCAACCCATAATGCAATGGCAAATCTGAGTCTGCAGTTTGCAAATGGACTAGACATGAAACAAGCATTTACATTACTTCAAAGTGAACAATTGTCTTATTCCTGTATAGAGTAAATCAAATACTGAAATTTCCACCCAATTGCATATTCCTTGGCTATTATCACATTTCAACCAAGTAAAATGTATGTTAACAGAGCTTGAAAACATTTGATTGTGCCAGGATTTAATTCAATCAGGAAAAAGTCAATAGAGTAAACAGTCACGACAATTAACTTGGTGATCATGACTAAAGCAGACAACCTTACATTGAGTAAAAACATTGTCAGATTTTGTTAAGATTATTCGTGGATTGTAGATGTTTATTTGCCTAGTTCAACCATTGTCAGATTTTGTTAAGATTATTCATGGATTGTAGATGTTTATTTGCCTAGTTCAACCATTGTCAGATTTTGTTAAGATTATTCGTGGATTGTAGATGTTTATTTGCCTAGTTCAACCAGTGTCAGATTGTGTTAAGATTATACATGGATTGTAGATGTTTATTTGCCTAGTTCAACCACGGTCAGATTTTGTTAAGATTATTCATGGATTGTAGATGTTTATTTGCCTAGTTCAACCATTGTCAGATTTTGTTAAGATTATTCATGGATTGTAGATGTTTATTTGCCTAGTTCAACCATTGTCAGATTTTGTTAAGATTATTCGTGGATTGTTTATTTGCCTACTTCAACTGTCATTGCATGGGCTCCTGTGCATAAGCATGTCAAATCGTGTAACAGGTACAACTGCCTTGGCACTATATTAAATAATGTAACCATAACTGTGTTAACAGGTAGTAAATCTGGCTTGGACTCAGATGCCTTGGCACAATCATTAAATAATGTAACCATAACTGTGTTAACAGGTAGTAAATCTGGTTTGGACTCAGATGCCTTGGCACAATCATTAAATAATGTGTTAATGGAACACGGATGCCCTGCAACTGTGCCCGAAATAAAAATGCTAAAACTGACAAGTGTAATATTATATAGGACATATTCCAGTGTCATGCATAAAAAAGATAGACTTACGAGGTTTGAAATGTGTGTGATTGCTCATGTTTCAGTTCCCCCTTATGATTGATGGTAAAGATGCGGTAAATTGGAATATTTATCACCTTGTATGCATAGACATCCTGGAAAGACAAAAACATGGTAATTAAACTGAATTTACTGTATTTGCAATATATATATATATATATATATATATATATATATATATATATATATATATATATATATATATATATATATATATATATATATATATGACATGATAAAATACATTTTTTTCCTGTCTCAGAACCTAATGTTAAACCTTTTTCACCTAGGTCACATTTCCCAAGGTTTAAGAAACAAATTAACTTTGTGATGAATCTATGCCCCCCCCCCACTGCACAATAAAATAGATTAACAAAATACTTATTTTGATAATAAAATGAAAGAAACAAACCTTGTATTGTTATCATGCATTCCTCTTTGTTTTTCATCATGAGCAATTTATTAAAGAATAAAAATATATCCACAAACTCCCTATGCATACATACTGTAGTGTGTATTGCTTATGTCAGAAAACACATGACACATTTGTCACGGAATTGTATAAATCCCTTTAGTTATTAAATATATGTGCTCGGGATTCATTTTCTTGTGTACAACATTACTCAAGGGTGATTTATGTATAGAGTACAATATTTTGCAATAGTGAGTTCAGTTCATCCTATGCCATAGGATTCTTATCGGACACAGGTAGGTTCACTTCTGAACCTATTTATTGCTTTGCAATGTCATGCCGATAATGTAATTTGTATAGCTTACTGTGTACAATGTGTTACGTGTTATTGTATATGCCCATGTCATGCATAGTACATGGTGTTAGATGTATTATCAGCTGATCAGAGTTGACATGGTACCAGCTGTAGCACTAACCATAGAAGTTGACCAAAGCAGCTGTAAAGCTGAACCATAGCAGCCGTAGAGCTGAGTGACCAGTGCTGCTGGTCGAGTAGCAGGTGATCAGGCAATGCTGACCGGTTGGTGGGCACTAATTGCTTGATTGACCAAAGGATTGAATGGTGGTCAGTGACTACCTGGAATACTGACTGCTTGATTGACCAGTGTGACTGGTAGTCAAGTGTGCTGGTGATGGAGTGTGTAACACCATACATGTAATCCTTTTAGCCATGGGCTAATTTTGGGATTTATAATTCCCACTGTTTTGGAATTGTAAAGATATTTTGTATGATATCTGTTCCTTTGTTTTCATCTCCTTACTATCTGAGTAAAATACCTCAGTTTTCACTATTTGAGTGAATTCATTTTTACTATTTACGTAAAACACCATTCTTTTCGTCGTGTGAAAAAGGTTATTTATTTGTATTTTCATTTGTCGCATTATTAGGTTTGTGCTCGGCTAGCATGGGTACGTGGGAAAGCCTGCCAGTAGCTTCTCGTGGGTCGGTGGTTCTTTCCTGGGTTTTCCAGGGTTCTTCCTCCACCAGTTATACTGGCCGCCATATATGGCCTATCTTGTGCTGAAAAATGGCGTTAAACCCTAGAACAACAACAACAACAACATTAGGTTTGTGCAGATTATGTTAATTTGTCCAAAATTTGGATTGTATAAATGCACGCATTAATCATAATTCTTTTTCCATTTAAGTCATTTATCATTACATATTGTATATGTATCACCATCAACAGTGTCCTGTTATAAATCTGAAATCCAATCTGGTTATCTTGTTACAACGTTGTTCATGGACGTGAATTATGTGTGTGTGATGTGGATTTTTAACATAGCTTTAAAAAAATTTCAGTCATTTTGCTATGATGTCTTCAGTGTAACAGTTTATAGTGATGTCAAGCACTGAGGCAATCATACTGCAGATATGTAGCATGATGTCCCACCCAGTCACTTTATCCTGACAACAGGCTGAACAGTCCTAGCAATAACCTCTTAATGCTGAGCACCAAGCGAGGCAGCTGTTAGTACTAGTTTTATAAGTCTTTGGTCTAACTCAGCTCGGGTTTGAACCCATGACCTCCCGCATCTAAGGTGCACGCTCAAACCAGTAGGCCACCAGAGCAGTCGATGTGAATTCTAGAGAAACGAATCAGGTTTGGTTTTACTCAAAAGTCTGAATATGTTATCACACTGAAAACTCGATTAAAAAAATTTGCAAGCAAAAGAGAGATAGAGAAAAACTGATTACTTGAAGGCACTGACCATTCACCCATTACATGGTGTAAGGTACAAAATAACCAAGACTGTAACATATTCAGGTTAACTATATAACTCTAATAAAATTCATAATTTGAAAATACAATCTGAGTGCAAATGTTGGGAATTTTGAAAATAAATTGAAACAATGGACAAGTTTTTAAATTAAATTTACACCATCTAGTACTTCATGCATGGATATCAACAACCCAAAGTATCCCAGAAAATTTGAAGGAGAAAATAACAATATGGTCATTAACATGATTAACATGGATGAAACTCCAGTGTACTTTAATCTCATTCCTGGACAAGAGAAGGAGGTTATATGGTTATATATGGTAAATGCAGTAATATGTTCATATGGTTATATATGGTAAATACAGTAATATGTTTATTTGGTTATATATGGTAAATACAGTAATATGTTCATATGGTTATATATGGTAAATACAGTAATATGTTTATATGATTATATATGGTAAATACAGTAATATGTTCATATGGTTATATATGGTAAATACAGTACTATGTTCATATGGTTATATATGGTAAAATGGTAAATACAGTAATGTGTTCATTTGGTTATATATGGTAAATACAGTAATGTGTTCATTTGGTCATATATGGTAAATACAGTAATATGTTCATTTGGTTATATATGGTAAATACAGTAATATGTTCATATGGTTATATATGGTAAATACAGTAATGTGTTCATAAAAGTCAACAAGCCTTAGCAGATACACATTCATTATGAACACTTATTTGATATGGATAACATTTATAAACACTCTTTCCAAAATTTACTCCCATTTTTTAATTTGTAAGAATGGACATCTATTTGTGAAAGACATTTTGTGGTTCTTCAGGTGTCTTAAAAGATGTTTCATTGTTTAAAAATTTAAATTAATAAACACTAATTTTATAACATTATAACGAAAACTATAGCATGTTTTGGCTATTGCTAAACAGTGATAAAGTCCTGCCCACTTATACTAACATCACGTATTTGACAAGCTGCATATGTCAATGAAAATGCAAAGTCTCGCGCCATGTTCTATCATTGCAAACAAATTTGTCATGTTTAACGTCCAGATAAAAATAAACATACATGTTGACAGAAACCATTGGTCCCAAACTGAGCAAATTCTTTGTTTTCTAATCATTCATGTTGACAAACTGCCATTTATGTTGACAAATTGCATTTCTGACCCATACTCTGCTCTATACAAAATTATGCAATGTTTGCCACCAGTTATTATTATTATTATTATTATTAACAACTTACATTGATTTTGTTTCCAAAACCAGCATAGAAGGGGTTGATATAGCTAGGAAACAAGGCTGCAATGTCCTTCAAACAGCTGATTTTGAAGTCCTCTGGTTTCTTCTCTATAACCTCCCTGTAATTAAACAAAAACAAATTTAATTAATGCCTAGAAAATATTCATAATGCAAGTAACTCTTTATAATGATACAATTCCTTACCATACAGAAGATAATGCAATCGAGACAAAAATTCAGAGATGGCTGGTTTTGTCCTTTCAACTCAATTTCAAAGACTGAGATATGACGAAGGTTAAGTCTGTAACATTTGAACATGTAACAACTCCGTTTACAAAATCAGTAACCATTTTAAAAAGTCATGCACAGGCAGCTGTCAGTCATGCAAAAAAAAACATTTTTAAAAATATATCTTATGTCTCTGCTTATGAGGACTATTTGTTTCAGTAAAATGTGTCTAATACCACTTATCTATTCCAATTTCGCATAATTTCAGATGATGTGGCATCACCAGGAAACACCGAAGTTGATAAGAATTGGTGGTACCATACATTATGGATTAAGCTGAATTGTTGATAAAAATCCTTTAAACTAAATTATCTACTGTTAATAACATGGTCATTAACACAACCTTTGATGAGTATTTTAAAGAAATGCCATTACATGTTTGTAAACTATTCCAGAGTCTCTTAGTCATTGTAGTTCCTACAAAACAAACTTCCTATGCGTGTGCACAGGCGATATCAATTTCTTCATTAAGTAAATATATGTAGCAGTACAAAATACACACATAACTGACCAAGGTCAGGAGGACATGGAATGAGGGGCCATAACTGACCACGGTCAGAAGGACAGGGAATAAGGGGCCATAACTGACCAAGGTCAGTAGGACAGATGAGGGACCATAACTGACCAAGGTCAGTAGGACAGAGAATGAGGGGGCAAAAACTGACCAAAGTCAGTAGGACAGAGAATGAGGGGCCATAACTGACCAAGGTCAGGAAGACAGGGAATGTAGGGGCATATTTGACCAAGGTCAGGAGGACAGGGATTGAGGGGCAATATCTGACCAAGGTCAGAAGGACAGGGAATCGGGGACCACTAATGTTATAAATGATGACATGATAAGTTGGAAATCAAGCTCATGCAAGACACCATGAGCCACATGCCAAACCTGGTTAAATAACTCAAACAAATTTGGTGAACAAACAATTAAGAAGACACATTTTCCAAATGAGACAAAGCCCATAAAAGATCCAATAAGTTAATTAGGCATTGTTTATTCCAACTGCAGCAGAATATTCTGAATGCTTCTTGAGCCATGCCTGCTGCAAGTAATATATTATCTGGAGACAAGGAGTTAGCTGTAAAAGTGCCGTATCTTTACCAAAAATGGAGTTGACAAAATACAGCCCATAAAATACACATTTAAGGTGATGACAAAGCATACACACCAAACAGCCCATGAAATACACATTTAAGTCAATGACAAAGCATACACACCAAACCACCCATAAAATATACATTTAAGTCGATGACAAAGCATATATGCCAAACAGCCCATAAAATACACATTCAAGTCGATGATAAAGCATACACGCCAAATAGCCCATGAAATAAACATTTAAGCTGATGATAAAGCATACATGCCAAACAGCCCATGAAATAAACATTAAAGTCGATGATAAAGCATACACGCCAGAACAGCCCATAAAATACACATTCAAGTCGATGATAAGGCATACACGCCAAACAGCCCATAAAATACACATTTAAGTCAATGATAAAGCATACATGCCAAACAGTCCATAAAATATACATTCAAGTCGATGACAAAGCATACACGCCAAACAGCATATGAAATAAACATTTAAGTCGATGATAAAGCATACATGCCAAACAGATACAAAAAAATAAACATTTAAGTCGATGACAAAGCATACATGCCAAACAGACCATGAAGTAAACATTTAAGTGAGTGATAAAGCATACATGCCAAACAGCTCATAAAATAATCACATAAACCGACGACAAAACATACACGCCAAACAGCCAATAAAATAATCACCTAAATCAACGACAAAACACACACATTAATCAGCCCATAAAATAAACACCTAAATCGATGACAAAACACACACACTAAACAGCCCATAAAATAAACACCTAAATCAACAACAAAACACACACACTAAACAGCCCATAAAATAAACACCTAAATCGACAACAAAACATACACACTAAACAGCCCATAAAATAAACACCTAAATCGACAACAAAACATACACACTAAACAGCCCATAAAAAAAACACCTAAATCGATGACAAAACATACACACTAAACAGCCCATAAAATAAACACCTAAATCGACAACAAAACATACACACTAAACAGCCCATAAAATGAACACCTAAATCGACAACAAAACATACACACTAAACAGCCCATAAAATAAACACCTAAATCGACAACAAAACATACACACTAAACAGCCCATAAAATAAACACCTAAATCGACAACAAAACATACACGACAAGCAGCAGCAGCATACACTTAATGGTTATTGATCTGTTAAGTGGAAATTTAATATTGTTCTTTAAAAAGGAATAATTCCATCAAAACTGGACAGAAAAGACTATACTTTTAAAAGGTACATCTAGGGGGTTAGAGGAAATTCGCTTACCATATGACATCCAATTACATGTATAGGTTGCAGAGTTATGGTGGTTACAAGCAACATTCCTTATGAAAGTATTATGTTAATTGTCAAGGCCCATAAATCCAGTCAAAATGGAGTTGACAAGGTAATCCCATAAATGGCACACATAGGAATATTGAAAATGCACAAAATTGAATGAGAATATGACCTACATAGTTACATGGATGTGATGTACTGGATATGTAATATTGATGGAGAAAGGGCAATAATTCTAACAACATTGGACCTGAAAAAACAATCCATTTAAAAACACATTTGTATTTAACAGGCAATTCATGTATCAAATGGTATTCTGCTATGTTTAGGATTACAGAACTATGATCATTGCATGTGATGATATGAAGTTAATGGTCAAGAGTCATATCTCCATAGAGTTGATGAGACAAAATGTTTTGGGGCCCTGAGTGGCCGAGTGGTCTAAAGTGCTATCCGTTAAGGATCATTGCTATCTCACCTTTGTTTGCGTTGGTTCGAGTCTCGGATTCAGCCAATGTGGGTATGTGAGTAAGCTTGCCAGTAGCTTCTCGTGGGTTGGTGGTTCTTTCTGGGGTTTTCCTGGGTTCTTTCTCCACCATTAATACTGGCCGCCATGTATAGCCTATCGTGTGCTGAAATATGGTGTTAAACCCTATGACAACAACAACAACAAAATGTTTTAAAGACTTCTTGGTTGGTGAGACAATATATACACCAAAATTTCTTTGAGTAGTGTTTTAGGGCACTGTAACTTTAGTAGTTTATTTAGCACAGGGGCAACTGGTCCAATGACACATCACAGTGGCCAGCCTGGGCTGATCTGACAGTGAGATTCAAACACACATCCCGCATGCTAACAACTGAACCACTTTGACTAACTTGCATCGGAGTATGTTAAATGGTTGTTACAATTCATCTGTAATATGGATAAACATGGGAATGATGAAGTAAAAACTTGTAAAAAAAGGTGCATCTAAATGTAAAAGGCAAATCACCTACAAAGTGGCATCCAATTATGTTTAATGGTTGCAGAGCTGTGCTGGTTACAAAAATGTGAACAGAAAGACAGATGGATGTATCAAGCCCATGAATTTTAGCTTACAGTTGGAGATGCTCTAGGAACTGAACAATTGGCAATCCCTGACAGAAAATGTACATAGTATAGGGCTCTTGCATATATTGCCCAGGAATAATTAGTCAATTTGTCCACAATCTCTTCAATCTTTATGCAGTCATAATAAACAAGCTAACCTGTGGAATGCACTAATAAGGGATGTAGGAGACAAGAGAAGAGGTCCCTCTGGGAGCATGAGATCCCCTTGTTTTATATTCTGCAGCAAATCTTTTGTTATTTTGGATTGACCGATAGCCCTAGCTGACAAGTAAAGGAACTTGTAGCCATTCTTGTGAATTCTTGTGTATAGCTGTGCAACCCCAGACTGTGACCAATCTTGTCCAACAATGGGTAGAATCTGACCCAATACATCAGACCTGGAATTAAACAAAGTAATTATGCTTACAGCCAAGGAATCTCTTCAGGAATAGTATCCTGTTCAGCTGACAAACTCATTCATTCAGATATTAATTTATTTATTCTTTTTTTAACACCCATTCACACTTTTTCATACACCAGTTCACACTTTATCTTACACCCATTCACTTTTTCTTACACCAATTCACTTTTTTTACACCCACCCATTCACACTTTCTTACACCTGTTCACACTTTTTCTTATACCTTTTCCCTCTTCAATTTTTGATTCAAACTGGTCCAAGGAAAATTTTCCATTCAAACTGTGGTCTAAGGAAAATTTTCCATTCAAACTGTGGTCCAAGGAAAATTTTCCATTCAAACTGTGGTCTAAGGAAAATTTTCCATTCAAACTGTGGTCTAAGGAAAATTTTCCCCAACACTTTAGTCACCCATCTGGTGAAGCTGAAGTTTTACAACTTTTTAGTAAATATTTATTCAGCTTATTAACACATTAACCCCTGGCAAAAAGTTTAGTAGCTTTGAGGTAGTAGTCTACTGCCGAGGTCTGTAGCATCTAGGTCATGTATGATACACTAAAGTGGGTGGTATTATAGAAAGGTAGACAGATGTAGCTCTACAATGATACCAAATAATATGGAAGTTCTAGATGCAATACAAATTTTTTTTTCCATTTAAAATTTGCCTGTGGTAGGAATCCAATTTTGTGTCTGGATTTTAGACTTTTTGGTCTCAGATCTATGGCAGACCAGTATGAACTGAAAACAGACAGATGAACCTTTGAAAAAGTAGGATAAGATGGGCATTTGGAATAAAGAGTGGTCTCGATAAGAAAATAATAGGTCCGTTAAGCAAAAAAAAAGAAGAAAAGCACTCCAACTTTTACCTTTCTGCTCATGCACGAGCCAAACAGCCAAAGAAAAACAATGTTTCTAACACAACTAGGCATTATGTTGCTGGAAAATCACCAGGAAGTTGATGTATTAAGATGTATTCAGAAATAGCTTTCAAAATGTGTTTCCTACTCGAATTTCAGGTGAAAACGACAAAAACCTCCAGGGGTTAATGTGTTAATAAAATCTTGTTCAGTATTACAACACATTTCCTGACAATTCTGAGATAAATAAGTCTACTTACATTCCACACCTGAATATAATTTAAGATCTGAAATTTCTTAAATAGTTTAGTCCCTGGACTCAAAATTAACACTAACCCACTATCAGCCAATTAGCAATTTTTCCAACATATCAGTAAATACCAGCCATCACTAATCCGTTGGAGCAGTGAAAATTACCAATACCACTATCATAAAAGTCAAGAAAAGGTTTTAACTTAGAATATCCCTTTATAAATATTTTCAGTGATACAGAAACAACATTACAACACTTTATCAGTGTTAAAAACAACGCCTTGCAGAAATCTGCGCAAAAGATGACATTCAGAAATAGCCTATCCATACAGGAATTTCCATGTCTACCCTTGTCTCCGATATATTATGCATCTACTTCAAACTAACACTCATTTACTTGTTCAACATAACTGAGTTTTTTAATTTAAAACTGGATGAGTACCCTATTATACCATACTGAAATGGACTTCAGCTACTGACATATCCATTACAAAATATTCAAAGTCCAGAAAAGCAATAAAGTTTAAAATCTGCCATAGACAATAAGGACTTACTTGGTAATGGTACCATCAATATCTGAGACGATGATTCTGTGATCGAAATTCCAGAGGTAGATGTGGGAGGTACACATTGTGGTACCCTGGTACTGGGTAGTTACTGAATATTTTATCTCATTTTGACCAGGAATCAATCCCAGCTTGGCCTGTTGGGAAAACGAAAATGAATTTTACACATGAACTTAAAAATCAAGGGCCTTTAAGTTAAACTTGAAATGGCGATGTCCATCAAAATGGTTAATAATAATAATAATAATAATAATAATAATAATAAACATAATAATATGTTCAAATCACCCTTGCGTTTCACCAACACCCATATATTGACACACACACACACACCTGACTTGTTAAATCCTGAAAACACAACAGTTGTCAGAAAAGCTGGTGATATAACAAGTTGATCATTCAATCAGTAAACAATTTTTCTTCTGTGTGACCCTGCACACCAAGTACAAATACAATTGCTATTCTTCTGTGTGACCCTGCACACCAAGTACAAATACAATTGCTATTCTTCTGTGTGACCCTGCATAAAAGGTACAAATACAATTGCTATTCTTCTGTGTGACCCTGCATACCAAGTACAAATACAATTGCTATTCTTCTGTGTGACCCTGCACACCAAGTACAAATACAACTGCTATTCTTCTGTGTGACCCTGCACACCAAGTACAAATACAACTGCTATTCTTCTGTGTGACCCTGCACACCAAGTACAAATACAATTGCTATTCTTCTGTGTGACCCTGCACACCAAGTACAAATACAATTGCTATTCTTCTGTGTGATCCTGCACACCAAGTACAAATACAATTGCTATTCTTCTGTGTGACCCTGCACACCAAGTACAAATACAATTGCTATTCTTCTGTGTGACCCTGCACACCAAGTACAAATACAATTGCTATTCTTCTGTGTGACCCTGCACACCAAGTACAAATACAATTGCTATTCTTCTGTGTGACCCTGCACACCAAGTACAAATACAATTGCTATTCTTCTGTGTGACCCTGCACACCAAGTACAAATACAATTGCTATTCTTCTGTGTGACCCTGCACACCAAGTACAAATACAATTGCTATTCTTCTGTGTGACCCTGCATACCAAGTACAAATACAATTGCTATTCTTCTGTGTGACCCTGCATACCAAGTACAAATACAACTGCTATTCTTTCGGGTTCAATTAATATTAATATATCAATTAATAGTACATATCTCAATACTATGCATACATCAGTTTATACTACATACATCAATTAAGACAACATAAATCAATTAATAGTACATATCTCAATACTATGCATACATCAATTTATACTACATACATCAATTAAGACAACATAAATCAATTAATAGTACATATCTCAATACTATGCATACATCAATTTATACTACATACATCAATTAAGACAACATAAATCAATTAATAGTACATATCTCAATACTATGCATACATCAATTTATACTACATACATCAATTAAGACAACATAAATCAATTAATAGTACATATCTCAATACTATGCATACATCAATTTATACTACATACATCAATTAAGACAACATAAATCAATTAATAGTACATATCTCAATACTATGCATACATCAATTTATACTACATACATCAATTAAAACATAAATCAATTAATAGTACATATCTCAATACTATGCATACAACAATTTATACTACATACATCAATTAAGACAACATAAATCAATTAATAGTACATATCTCAATACTATGCATACATCAATTTATACTACATACATCAATTAAAACATAAATCAATTAATAGTACATATCTCAATACTATGCATACATCAATTTATACTACATACATCAATTAAAACATAAATCAATTAATAGTACATATCTCAATACTATGCATACATCAATTTATACTACATACATCAATTAAAACATAAATCAATTAATAGTACATATCTCAATACTATGCATACATCAATTTATACTACATACATCAATTAAGACAACATAAATCAATTAACAGTACATATCTCAATACTATGCATACATCAATTTATACTACATACATCAATTAAGACAACATAAATCAATTAACAGTACATATCTCAATACTATGCATACATCAATTTATACTACATACATCAATTAAGACAACATAAATCAATTAATAGTACATATCTCAATACTATGCATACATCAATTTATACTACATACATCAATTAAGACAACATAAATCAATTAATAGTACATATCTCAATACTATGCATACATCAATTTATACTACATACATCAATTAAGACAACATAAATCAATTAATAGTACATATCTCAATACTATGCATACATCAATTTATACTACATACATCAATTAAGACAACATAAATCAATTAATAGTACATATCTCAATACTATGCATACATCAATTTATACTACATACATCAATTAAGACAACATAAATCAATTAATAGTACATATCTCAATACTATGCATACATCAATTTATACTACATACATCAATTAAAACATAAATCAATTAATAGTACATATCTCAATACTATGCATACATCAATTTATACTACATACATCAATTAAGACAACATAAATCAATTAATAGTACATATCTCAATACTATGCATACATCAATTTATACTACATACATCAATTAAAACATAAATCAATTAATAGTACATATCTCAATACTATGCATACATCAATTTATACTACATACATCAATTAAAACATAAATCAATTAATAGTACATATCTCAATACTATGCATACATCAATTTATACTACATACATCAATTAAAACATAAATCAATTAATAGTACATATCTCAATACTATGCATACATCAATTTATACTACATACATCAATTAAGACAACATAAATCAATTAACAGTACATATCTCAATACTATGCATACATCAATTTATACTACATACATCAATTAAGACAACATAAATCAATTAACAGTACATATCTCAATACTATGCATACATCAATTTATACTACATACATCAATTAAGACAACATAAATCAATTAATAGTACATATCTCAATACTATGCATACATCAATTTATACTACATACATCAATTAAGACAACATAAATCAATTAATAGTACATATCTCAATACTATGCATACATCAATTTATACTACATACATCAATTAAGACAACATAAATCAATTAATAGTACATATCTCAATACTATGCATACATCAATTTATACTACATACATCAATTAAGACAACATAAATCAATTAATAGTACATATCTCAATACTATGCATACATCAATTTATACTACATACATCAATTAAGACAACATAAATCAATTAATAGTACATTGATCAATTACTACTATACATATCAATTAATGAAACACACATAACTTAATACTACAGAGATTATTTAATACTATATATATATATATATATATATATATATATATATATATATATATATATATATATATATATATATATATATATATATACACAAATTAATGCTACATATATAAATTTTTACCCACCAGCTGCAAAACAGAACTTTCTATGCACAAAAAAAAAAAAACACCATTACTAAAAAAAAACACATGAAATGATGAATGATTAAGGCTAACATAACTGTAGGTGTTAAAGCAGTCTAAAAAGTCCCAGTCATGTTGATGTATGATTAAGGCTAACATAACAGTAGGTATTAAAGCAGTCAAAACAGTCCCAGTCATGTTGATGTATGATTAAGGCTAACATAACTGTAGCCAATAAAACTGATCTTCTTGTACTTCATTGACAAAAAACATATTTTCAGTTGGCCAACATGGGAGCACTCAATTTGGTCTTTATAATGAACTAAGATATACATTCAATTCAGTCTATATTATGAATTCTCATGAGCACTCAATTCAGTCTATGTAATGAATTCTCATGAGCACTCAATTCAGTCTACGTAATGAACTCTCATGTTCACTCAATTTGGCCTATGTAATGAACTCTGATATGCACTCAATTCATTCTATGTAATGAACTCTGATGAGCACTCAATTCAGTCAAGGTAATGAACTCAGATATGCACTCAATTCAGTCTCTGTAATGAATTCTCATGTGCACTCAATTTGGCCATTGTAATGAACTCTGATGAGCACTCAATTCAGTCTATGTAATGAATTCTCATGAGCACTCAATTCAGTCGATGTAATGAATTCTCATGAGCACTCAATTCAGTCTATGTAATGAATTCTCATGAGCACTCAATTCAGTCTATGTAATGAATTCTCATGAGCACTCAATTCAGTCTATGTAATGAATTCTCATGAGCACTCAATTCAGTCTATGTAATGAATTCTCATGAGCACTCAATTCAGTCTATGTAATGAACTCTGATGAGCACTTATTTCAGTCTCTGTAATGAGCTCTGACATGTACTCAATTCAGTCTATGTAATGAACTCGGATGATCTTTTATAATTATTTCCTGGAGGATTTTTATGGTCCTTGTTGTCAACATAGAGGCAAAGTATTTTCTCAAAAGATGGAAAATATGGATCTATGTTGCAATGGTGAAGGCTAAAATGAACTCAGTACACTGTTACGAAAAAATGATAAATTTAGCTTGTAGTCCAACACCTTTGTCCCATATATACTCACTATTTCATCTGAAGTAAGCCTTAAAGACTTCTTGAACTTTTCCTTCTTTTTCTTTGGTATTTTAATTGGTTCTGCTGCAGGTTTTGCGCCATTGTACTCTGAACCATCAGTATCAGCCTCACTAGATGAAATCTCTTCCTTCAACCTATAAATGAAAATAGCAGAAAAAGTTTGAATTATTAGTGTTTCCTCCAGGTCATTTTAATTTGGTGCCATTACTGTTTCCCTCAGGTTATTTTAAGATGGTGCCATTAGTGTTTCCTCCAGGTCATTTTAATATGGTGCCATTAGTGTTTCCTCCATGTCATTTTAATATGGTGCCATTAGTGTTTCCTCCATGTCATTTTAATATGGTGCCATTAGTGTTTCCTCGAGGTCATTTTAATATGGTGCCATTAGTGTTTCCTCCATGTCATTTTAATATGGTGCCATTAGTGTTTCCTCCATGTCATTTTAATATGGTGCCATTAGTTTTTCCTCGAGGTCATTTTAATATGGTGCCATTAGTGTTTCCTCCATGTCATTTTAATAAGGTGCCATTAGTGTTTCCTCCAGGTCATTTTAATATGGTGCCATTAGTGTTTCCTCCAGGTCATTTTAATATGGTGCCATCAGTGTTTCCTCGAGGTCATTTTAATATGGTGCCATTAGTGTTTCCTCCATGTCATTTTAATATGGTGCCATTACTGTTTCCTCCAGGTCATTTTAATAAGGTGCCATTAGTGTTTCCTCCAGGTCATTTTAATATGGTGCCATTAGTGTTTCCTCCATGTCATTTTAATATGGTGCCATTAGTGTTTCCTCCAGGTCATTTAAGGATGGGAACATGCCACGTCATTCTATCCCAAACCAGGCTCTTTTGTCACACCATTCACACCATGCTTCTGTCCCCCACCCCACTTGCCCTTTTTTCAACTGGGAATGCTTCCTTTTAGTTTTCTTATAGACATAAATGGTTCATAGGGATTCAATTCAATTACAACATTATTTTAATGACTGTAAGCAATATAACAGTGCCAAAAGTTTAGGTCATGCATAAAGGAAGTACTCTACATGGTTATGCATAAAGAAAGTACTCACCATGGTTATGCATAAAGGAAGCATACCAAAATAAGTACCCCACATCATTATGCAAAATGTACTCCACACGGCTATGTAAAAACAAAGTACTCCACATGGTTAAGCATAAAGAAAGTACTCTACATGGTTATGCATAAAGAAAGTACTCAACATGGTTATGCATAAAGAAAGTACCCCACATGGTTATGCATAAAGAAAGAACTCCACATGGCTATACATAAAGAAAGTACTCCACATGGTTAAGCATAAACAAAGAACTCCACATGGTTATGCATAAAGAAAGTACTCAACATGGTTATGCATAAAGAAAGTACTCCACATGATTATGCATAAAGAAAGTACTCCACAAGGTTATGCATATAGAAAGTACTCCACATGGTTATGCATAAAGAAAGAACTCCACATGGCTATACATAAAGAAAGTATTCCACATGGTTAAGCATAAAGAAAGAACTCCACATGGTTATGCATAAAGAAAGTACTCCACATGGTTAAGCATAGAGAAAGTACTCTACATGGTTATGCATAGAGAAAGTACTCCACATGGTTATGCATAAAGAAAGTACTCCACAAGGTTATGCATAGAGAAAGTACTCCACATGGTTATGCATAAAGAAAGTACTCCACATGGTTATGCATAAAGAAAGAACTCCACATGGCTATACATAAAGAAAGTATTCCACATGGTTAAGCATAAACAAAGAACTCCACATGGTTATGCATAAAGAAAGTACTCCACATGGTTATGCATAAAGAAAGTACTCAACATGGTTATGCATAAAGAAAGTACTCCACATGGTTATGCATAGAGAAAGTACTCCACATGGTTAAGCACAGAGAAAGTACTCCACATGGTTATGCATATAGAAAGTACTCCACATGGTTATGCATAGAGAAAGTACTCCACATGGTCATACATAAAGAAAGTACTCAACATGGTTATGCATAAAGAAAGTACTCCACATGGTTATGCATAAAGAAAGAACTCCACATGGCTATACATAAAGAAAGTATTCCACATGGTTAAGCATAAACAAAGAACTCCACATGGTTATGCATAAAGAAAGTACACCACATGGTTATGCATAGAGAAAGTACTCCACATGGTAATGCATAAAGAAAGTACTCAACATGGTTATGCATAAAGAAAGTACTCAACATGGTTATGCATAGAGAAAGTACTCCACATGGTTAAGCACAGAGAAAGTACTCCACATGGTTATGCATATAGAAAGTACTCCACATGGTTATGCATAGAGAAAGTACTCCACATGGTTATGCATAAAGAAAGTACTCCACATGGTTATACATAAAGAAAGTACTCAACATGGTTATGCATAAGTATCAACATGGTTACACAGTACATAATTATTCAATCATTCAAGTAGTTACATAATCCATATTCAATGTGCCAACTTTGTGTTTATTATATCGTCACGTACATTATAAACTGAGTGATAATGATAATGTCAACTGAAACAAGATGTGTGACTAGCTATAATTTCATAACAATTTCATGCTCTGCGGGCACTCAAAGATGATGTATCACAGTGAAAGTTATCAATTAGCTGATCTCTGAAAAGTAGGACGGTCCAATTTCCACATGACCAATACCATTTGTGAATTTTTTGGAACATTAACATGTTTTTGGAAGAGTAACATGTTTTTGGAAGAGTAACATGTTTTTTAGAATAATGACCAATGAACAAATAATAAATTATTTAGCAACTTGGGAGTTTTGGAATAGGAAGAGTTTACCATTTTCATCCAGGACGATCATACTTTCTTGTGCTTCTGTTATTTAGCACAAAAAGCCTGTTAAAAAAGGAAAACTTTTAAATTTTCACTGACTTCAAATTAAGCTGATTATATATATATATATATATATATATATATATATATATATATATATATATACCATTTGCTGCAATTTTAATTATTCTCATTTAAAACTGGACATTCTCCCTTGCAATAGCTTGGCAGCTTGTGATGGTTAACCTCTCCTGTTTGGAGGCGTAAGTGGATTTTAATTTGAGTCTATTCAAAAACAGTGAGATAGATATGTTAATGTAAGGCCATCTAATGGGAAATGACAAAGTTAAACAAGCCAGATCCAAAATTTTGGGAAATCTTAGGCCATTTGAAGCAGGTTCCATAAAATGATATTTTCCAGAATAATTATTAATAAAGGTAGTCGACAGATAATTATTCTGACTTCAGTGGTTAAAATTTTGGTGGTGACTAAGCTAAATGGGCTGTGTGTTCCCTGTTGAAATTCAAAATTGTAGGTAATCTCCCTTGTGAAATTAGTCAGTCTCAGTTTTCTCTGCAGGGAGCCAGAATTAAGCACAGGGAAATAACAAGTATGTCTTTTTACACTGTCCAAGGGATGTGTGTCATAGAGTTGAGGACATGAAAAGAGAGATTCTGCTGCCTAGTAAAAGTGACTATCAATGAAGCGAAAGGTTAGTCTCAACTGTATACAATATGTCCATTGATGTAAGTTTGTATTGATTGAACTTATCCATTTTAAATTCATACTTTCAATTTTCCTTGAATTAAGAAAATAATCATACAATCATCTGTTGTGAATGTAACAGAAATCATGTAGTGTAGGAATTTCATGATTACTCTGATATGCATGGTGAGAATTAATTTATTTGTCTTGAATGTTAAAGAAATCATGTATCCTAAAGATTTCATGCATTTCTTCTGATATGAATTGTGAGAAGTAAATTATGTGTCTTAAATGATTTGTATGATGTATGCTGAGAATTGATTTTTCAATGTCTGGAAATGTATGTCAATGAATCGCTAATTAGTAAACATAGAACAAGGAGTGAAGTCAATTAATAGGTTTGTGCAATTCTGTTGTAAGTTCTTTTCAATTGCAAATCGACTGGTGTTCGAATTAGGAACATGTGTCAACTGACATAATATTCAGCTAGTAATTTACAGCCCACAGTGGGTTGTAATGGTTTATCTAAGAGGTCTAATTATGTCATGGTTCCTGTAGGAATGTCAGAAGCAGCTAAAAAAGACATTAATTTATAGTAATACTATTGTGAGTGTATATTAGGTTGAGATCTGACCATATTACCGGTAGTTTAATTCTATTGAATTATTAGAAGACGATCTGATATAAAAAGAGTGGGAATATTGTTATGGTAATTAAATAGACTCTACCTGTTCTTGGGTTTCAACTTCTGGGGACTGCCAGGCAAACTTGAAGTTCCTGTTGATGTTGGAGTCAGATTAGGGTCAGCCTCAGTCTGAAACAGTAACAATAAACTCTAGAAATTATTGTAAACAATTGTCCTGCAAACTCAAATATTTCTATACAATGAGGTATATTCCACCCCCCCCCCCCCCCGCCCAGTATCAGACACTCGTACAATTTTATACAGACATAATCTCAAATGGGTAATGATTTGAATTTATGAAACAAGTTGAATAATGTCCAGCTCATGCAAGCCTTGGCAAGCAAAAGCTGGACATTATTCAATGAGCTTGGGAACAAAATATTCCAGAAGGCATGGTGAAAATTGTTTCCCACAATCATAGCCAATCAGTAAAGAGAATACTGCACAATAATTTCATGGGCTTATCTGGACCAATCAGAATCACATGAAGTGATATTTTAACGTGTGGTAATATTAAAAATATGAAACTGCACATACTATAAGAAACTATACTACTATGTGATATATATATATATATATATATATATATATATATATATATATATATATATATATATATATATATATATATATATATATATATATATATATATATATTCACAACAAATCAACTCCGCCCTCCACTAACAGACATTTGTACAATGAAGCATTCTCCAAACCCAGTGTCCATCATCAGACACTTTTTTTACAATGATGCATATCACAAACTCCATCACCCAGTATCAGACATTTTTGTTCAATGACGTACATTTAGGATGTGTATCAATATTTAACTTGTCGACCATCTCAAAAGCTCTTCTGCTCTATGACCAGACATATGCCATATACTGGGTTCATGACCAGACATGTGCCATATACTGGGTTCATGACCAGACATGTGCCATATACTGGGTTCATGACCAGACATATGACATATACTTTTTATTCATGACCAGACATATGCCATATACTGGGTTCATGACCAGACATATGCCATATACTGGGTTCATGACCAGACATATGCCATATACTGGGTTCATGACCAGACATGTGTCATATACTAGGTTCATGACCAGGCATATGCCATATACTGGGTTCATGACCAGACATGCCATATACTGGGTTCATGACCAGACATATGCCATATACTGGGTTCATGACCAGATATCTGCCATATACTGGGTTCATGACCAGACATGCCATATACTGGGTTCATGACCAGACATGTGCCATATACTGGGTTCATGACCAGACATATGCCATATACTGGGTTCATGACCAGACATATGCCATATACTGGGTTCATGCAGAATTCTGAATGACCAGACATTAGCCATATACTTGGTTCATGACCAGACATGTGCCATATACTGGGTTCATGACCAGACATGTGCCATATACTGGGTTCATGACCAGACATATGCCATATACTGGGTTCATGATCAGACATATGCCATATGCTGGGTTCATGACCAGACATATGCCATATACTGGGTTCATGACCAGACATATGCCATATACTGGGTTCATGACCAGACATATGCCATATACTGGGTTCATGACCAGACATTTGCCATATACTGGGTTCATGACCAGACATATGCCATATACTGGGTTCATGCAGAATTCTGAATGACCAGACATATGCCATATACTGGGTTCATGACCAGACATGTGTCATATACTGGGTTCATGACCAGACATGCCATATACTGGGTTCATGACCAGACATGCCATATACTGGGTTCATGACCAGACATGTGCCATATACTGGGTTCATGACCAGACATATGCCATATACTGGGTTCATGACCAGATATATGCCATATACGGGGTTCATGACCAGACATATGCCATATAATGGGTTCATGCAGAATTCTGAATGACCAGACATATGCCATACACTGGGTTCATGACCAGACAGGTGCCATATACTGGGTTCATGCAGAATTCTGAATGACTAGACATATGCCATATACTGGGTTCATGACCAGACATGTGCCATATACTGGGTTCATGACCAGACATATGCCATATACTGGGTTCATGATCAGACATATGCCATATACTGGGTTCATGACCAGACATATGCCATATACTGGGTTCATGACCAGACATATGCCATATACTTGGTTCATGACCAGACAGTTGCCATATACTGGGTTCATGCAGAATTCTGAATGACCAGACATATGCCATATACTGGGTTCATGATCAGACATATGCCATATACTGGGTTCATGACCAGACATATGCCATATACTGGGTTCATGACCAGACATATGCCATATACTTGGTTCATGACCAGACAGTTGCCATATACTGGGTTCATGCAGAATTCTGAATGACCAGACATATGCCATATACTGGGTTCATGACCAGACATATGCCATATACTGGGTTCATGCAGAATTCTGAATGACCAGACATATACCATATACTGGGTTCATGACCAGACATTTGCCATCTACTGGGTTCATGACCAGACATATGCCATATACTGGGTTCATGCAGAATTCTGAATGATAAATTCAAAGACTTTTCCTAAACTTTCAAAGACCACAAACACAGATTTCCAAGACCTATTTTCACTAACATTTTGTATACAAGTTATGCTATATGATGAAACAACGAATGCAAAATACTACAATACTGTTACATGATGAAATGAAACTGAATGGGTCATCAAAAGAAAGAAAACAGGAAAACTTGACTACATCCGAATCTAACAATCTTGGATAATTTTATCTGTGATTATGGAAAGAAATTTTATTGTTTGGGTTTATTTCAATTTTCAAAGACTTTTAAAGACCTCAGGGTAATCTGCTTGATTTTCCCAAACTCTCAAGGCCTTGAAAATGCTACCTCATTTGTCCCAAACTATTAAAGACCTTCAAAGACCCTATGAACCCTGATATATATATATATATATATATATATATATATATATATATATATATATATATATATATATATATATATATATATATATATATAAAGTTATACCTGTGTCATGATTCAGGTATGAAAATAAATCCAAGAAATAATAATTCTGTTTCATGATTCAGTTAAGAAAATAAATCCAATTTGTTCTGACTCACCGTCTTCAAGCTGCTCATTTCTGAGTCCAATGTAGATGTGACAACAATACTAGTACCCCCAGTCTGCACTGGAGCAGGCTCATCGGTTGTGTTCCTTCGCCAGGGGAACCAGGAAGAGACCCCACCAGTCTTTTTCTCCTTTTTCTTTGGCATATGCTGAGAGGCTAGTGATGATACAACAGAATCTGGGAGATCTTTGTGGAAGACAGATTGACACAGAATCATTGGAGCTGCAGTATTCCAATTGTAATACCTAAAGATAAAAGAGAATGACAATTAATAAGCTGTCCACATGACTTAGATGCAAGCGCAATTAAACGGCAAAATAGTTAGAGGCTATAACTCCATAAAATTATTTCAGAAAATCAAATATGAACTATCTGCCATTGATATAAGTCCAATATTTCAATCTATGGTCTCACAATTTGTCATCATTGCAGTGTACATCCTACAACCTCCATCTTTGTTATTTTAACAATAAATTAAAACATGAGTCCCCTCTGCCACTGGCCAGCATCCATCCGTAACAATTAGCATCCATCCATAACACTTAAGGCTATATTGTTGACAACAATTATGGTCCTGCTTCCTTAAGTAATATTTAATGTACATCATTCTACCAGCTAAAATAGTCAAGACACCAATGGCTATTTTAATTACATGTACCATAGAAAGCCTCGCAGGAACCTGTCCCATGGACTTCAACCAGAGCTTTAACTGCAGAATTAAAGACAACCAAACATGGGATACATCTGTGTCTATGAAAATCTAGCAAGCCATGGTTGGAAAAATAACTTGTAACTGCCTGGGACAAGTTAAAATGTAGCAAGCCAAGGTTGGAAAAATAACTTGTAATAGCCTGGGACAAGTTAAAATGTAGCAAGCCATGGTTGGAAAAATAACTTGTAACAGTCTGGGGCAATTTAAATTGTAGCAAGCCAAGGTTGGAAAAATAACTTGTAACAGCCTGGGACAAGTTAAAATATAGCAAGCCAAGGTTGGAAAAATAACTTGTAATAGCCTGGGACAAGTTAAAATGTAGCAAGCCAAGGTTGGAAAAATAACTTGTAACAGCCTGGGACAAGTTAAAATGTAGCAAGCCAAGGTTGGAAAAATAACTTGTAACAGCCTGGGACAAGTTAAAATGTAGCAAGCCATGGTTGGAAAAATAACTTGTAACAACCTGGGACAAGTTAAAATTTTGCTGGACAAGTAAAAGTTGTTATGCAAATGGACTATTATAGAGAATATAAAGGAAAAATACTGATTTTGTTCATTTTTATGAAAATGGACTATTATAGAGAATATGAAGGAAAAATAGTGATTTTGTTCATTTTTATGAAAATGATACTTCTTTGCATACAGAATTTTTTAAACATTTTCCAGCACTGGGATCTAAGTTAATTATGTCAAGCAAAATAAAAATACACTGGAATCTAAGTTAATTATAGTCAAACAAAATAAAAGTACACTGGGATCTAACTTAATTATAGTCAAACAAAATAAAAGTACTCTGTGATCTAAGTTAATTATGGTCAAGCAAAATAAAAGTACACTGGGATCTAAGTTAATTATAGTCAAACAAAATAAAAGTACACTGGGATCTAAGTTAATTATAGTCAAGCAAAAATAAAAGTACAGTTCTACAATTCCAGCTGTTAAAATTTGAAACTTATAAAATCCAGCAACTTGAAAGCCAACCTTGTCTGCTGACTGGGTATGCATTCTGGACTCAGCAAGGCTGCCCTAATACAGTATTCACTATACTACTATTCATGGGAGACATAAAAGTGGGTACCTTATAAAGTGGACCTTATCAGTGGATTGTCTTACAAAGGTGGACTGTCACATAAAGGTGGACTGCCTTATAAATGTGGACCTTATAAGTGGACTTCCTTATAAAGGTAGACAACTTCATAAAAGTGGACTGCCTTATAATTAGGTAATTTATGCATAATATTACTACTAAATGATGAAATGACCATGCTTGCCTTATAAAAATGACCACCTTGTTATTGAGGTATTATTACATAAAATGACCAGCTTGATATTGGAGTATTTATTACATAATATCAGTATTAAATAATGAAATAGGATGCATAACTGCCTTGTAAATGGGATCCTCTTGATATCTATGGGGAGGAGTGCTGCACTACTAATCCAACCTCTGCAATCTGGCCAATATTCCACACAATGATAACAATAATAATAATAATGAGGACTTTGTATAGCCCCTAATCTTTAGAAGCTCTATGCGCTTTACAACATTAGACAACACATATAAGATAAAAAACATATAATTATATGATTACAAAAACAAACACCATGAAATTAGAAAACATAAAAAAACATGCTGAGAATATTTAAGGTAGGAAACATTATTAGGTCTTTAAGTTTGTTCTTGCAGTCAAAACAAGTGAGTTTTGAGAGCACTCTTGAATGGAATCACTGTGTCTTTGTGTCTATGTTCAGTGGGTAATTCATTCCACGTTGCTGGGCCCTTGTATGCAAAAGAACGCTGTCCATATGACTTTGTTTTCATAGTGGGAATAATGAGTATACGATTGTCAGAAGATCTCAGGAGCGTAAGTATCCTGCTGGTGTGTACACATGGGTGAGGTCAGATAGGTATGTTGGACTAAAGTCCGACAGTGAAACGTAGTACAGAGAACAAATTTTGTGCTTGATTCTGGATCGAATGGATAGCCAGTGTAGGGTACAGAGCAGCGGGGAGTTGTGCTCTGATCGCGGTACTCTAAGTATGATCCAAGCAGCTGTGTTTTGAACGTTTTGAAGTTTCTGGGGCAGATATTGAGATGAATCAGACAGAATTGAGTTACACTAGTCCAGTCTTGAAAGTACTAATGAACACACAAGTGTTTTAGTGGCATCAACTGAAAGATATTTGCGAATTGAGCTGATGCATCTCAGCTCAAGATATGCAGCCTTGGATATGTTCATGACATGTTGGTGCAATGTGAGAGTACTGTCCAGAGTAACACCTAGGTTTCGTACTGATTGGGTGAATTTAATGTTGGTGTTGCTGATATTTATTGTTTGAAGTAAAGGATGTGAATGAGAAAGTCTTTGTGTTGTGATCAGAATGGCCTTAGTTTTATCATCATTCATCTGCAGCTTGTTACATGCCATCCATGATTTCACATCAGAAATGCATCTCTCTACACCTTGGATGGTAGCATCAACTTCAGTTGGATGGCTAGATTTGTATATTTGGGTGTCATCAGCGTACAATTGGTGAGACACTGGATGATGATCTATGACACTTGAGAGCCACTGAGTGTATAGAATCAAGAGAACAGGTCCAAGAATAGACCCCTGTGGAACACCATGACATAGATTAACTGGGCTGGAGTGTATTCCATTTGCAGATACAATTTGTGTCCTGTTGACCATGTAGGACTTGAACCACAGTAAGGCT
Source organism: Sinohyriopsis cumingii (assembly GCA_028554795.2). Lineage (NCBI taxonomy): Eukaryota > Metazoa > Mollusca > Bivalvia > Unionida > Unionidae > Sinohyriopsis > Sinohyriopsis cumingii. The sequence continues at coordinate 2,751,837 of CM068837.1, read as the reverse complement.
GTATCATGAATGCCAAATACATGCTGGAGATGGTGAAGTAATATATCATGGTCTATTGTGTCAAAAGCTGCAGACAAATCAAGGAGGGTGAGGACTGTAATCTTTTTCCGCTATCCAATGCAGAGAAAATGTCATTAACTACTTTTAGAAGAGTAGTTTCAGTACTGTGGCAAGGGCGATATGCAGACTGTACATTGCTAAAAAGACTGTTTGAATTCAGATGAGATACAAGCTGGGATAGAACAACCTTTTCTAAGATTTTTTTATATGAATGGGAGACTAGAAACTGGGCGGTAGTTCTTTAAATTGTTATGGTCTAGTGTTGGTTTCTTCAGCAGAGGTTTTACAATGGCAGTTTTGAAAAATGATGGGAATTCCCCGGATGAGAGAGAGGTATTAATAACATCAGTTAGTGAAGGCAATACTGGATCTAAGCACTCAAGCAGCAGTGATGTTGGAATTGGATCAAGTTCAATGACTTTGGTGCACTCTTCATCAGGAATGTACGCACGAAATCCATAGAGACAGGTTCAAATGCTGCTAATGGTTGCCGCTCAAATTCTGTATCCCAACTGTATGGTGACAACGAGTCAATTGAAATTGTGGTGTCAAGCTTATCTCTAATGGTTTGTACTTTGTCACAAAAAAAAGTTGGCAAATGTTTGGTTCCAACAGTCTCTGGTTTAGGGAATCCACTATTTTGTTAATAAAGCATCATTTCTATCTTTGACCACTATTTTATTTATAAAGCATCATTTAGAAATGTGTGGGATCAAACATTAATAGCTAGACAGCGCAAACCCTAAACATGAAGGAATATGCTTGTTTTAAAAAAGACAAAAAGAACAAAAACAGCTGCCACACAAATACCATTATTAATTGTTTACAAAAACCAACAGCTTTAGATGAGTGTCCCCTCTCCTTCATATAAAATTTCTCACAAGATATATCAAAACTGAATTTCTGCAAATATAATATTTAGTCTCTAAAAAGTCCCAAAGTAACCCAATTAAATAATTCTATGAACTATGAGCTATATATTTCACTGTATACAATTACAATAAAAACTAATACTGCAAGCTGTACATTATATCTACAGTGTGATGTCTCCATGCAGGCATGGTCGACTCTGGGGATCACTGACCATAGGTCGTTTAGTCAAGGTAACTGGTCATGAATTAAACTTATCATGCTGAAATTATTTCTTATTGGATTTACCACAGTTCTGACCTCTGGCCAAAACACCCCCAGCTTTGTAGGTTTCTTCCTTACTCTATATGAAAGCCATCCAAAAAGTGGTTAAAGACAGTGATAAACAACTCAAGATGCAGAAACAATTTTTCTTCTTTCAGTGACTGTGAACTTGACCACTGACATAAAAAGAGATGTCCTTCTTATTTCAAATGGAAAGCCATTTACAGTTTGATTAAGGCATGTGGTGTAGAAGTCAAAGTATTATGTGTTAACAGTTTTTCTTCTTTCATTCCCTCTGACCTTGACCTTTGACATATTGGGCCTAAGATCAACAGATTTCATCCTTACCCCAAATGCAAACTAGTTGCATTGTTTGTTGATGGTAAAGCATCACCCAAGTTATTGTAGGAAAACAAAATGATAAATGGACAACATCACAACATAATTCAAATTACTGTAAGAAAACCAAATGATAAATGGACAACATCAGAACATAATTCAGTCTGCCTTATGGAAGGCATATAATAAAATAGATTCTTAATAATGGATCCTATACAATTTTCCTTGATAGTTTTGCATGAGTTTCAAATCACAGGCCGTAACAAAAATGTATAACTGTTGTTGAGTACTTACTTGTCATTGACTCTAACAACAAGGTCCGGATTGTTGAACATGGTGGAATTTTCACAGAGATCTTCATATGTTACAATCCTTTGCATGAATTTTTCTAGTGTGACTCCCTCAGGGTCTGCAAGGCCTCCACAAAGGGACAACGCAAACATCCCAAGGTAATGAACCTCGGATTTCAGGTAGGTTGTTGGAGGACCTCCAATGGCCCCCTCCACAGAATGGGGTGACTGGGGAAGAGATGCCCCCCTCCCAGATTCTGAATCCTCTTCATCCTTTTCCTTGATTGAATGGAACTGTGTTTTTGACAACCTGAAATGAAAGAATAATAATTTACCTTCAGATCCTTACCTAGAGATAAATGTTTATCTCCATGCCTCTACTATTATATATTATGGGTACAAAGTTTGATTCTGGCAGACATGTTTAAATTTACACACATTACAAATTGTACTGAAGCAGTTTTACTACAACATGCATTTTAAAGTCTGGTGTTAAAAATTTCAAAATATTCTAGTAATATAAATAAAGCAACACTTGTATGTAGATATAACAGAATTATATTAACAGAAATACATCTCATATCTATAGCTATTACAAAGCTATGTAGGAATAATGTCTTTCACTTGATTGACAGATTCACTTGACTGACAGATTAACTTGATTGAGATTCACTTGACTGCTGGATTCACTTGATTGACAGGTCCACTTGATTGCTGGATTCACTTGATTGACAGGTCCACTTGACTGTCGGATTTACTTAACTGACAGATTCACTTGATTGATGGATTCACTTGACTGACAGAAAGCATTTAAGGCAGATGTAGGGCCAACTAAAGGAATTCCATGACCTCAGACATCTGGACTAACAACATGAAAAACTTCCAGAGAATGCTACATGTTTCATGTTGAATTTTTATAATTCCCTATCTTACTGATGTAACTGTGTTATAAAACAAGATTTATTGATTGAAGTTAATTTTCTGAAAATGAAGTTATCAAATGACAATCTCCAAACACAATATAATAATTTTATATAATAAGAACAATTAGAGAGAAAAATAGAAAGAGAATTTATACACAGCTTGGAATGGTGAATGATGTTTTCCTAAGAATGGATCACATTAACATGAGGAAAAATAACTACTTTTCAAATCCAGGAAGACAAAAATTCAACTTCCACATCTATATATATTGACATCAAAAATACCATCAAAGGGAAGTAGATTTTGTATGATGTACTTACATCACTAGAAAGGCTACCTATCTACCCGCTGTCTTTCAGTTTTATAAAAACAACACATACCATTCTCACTTTTATGGGTAGGGGTGGGAGAGATTCAACTGCTTTACTTTGCAATAAAAATTTCCTGTATACACCAAATAAATTATATGCAACCACTATGGAAGGGGATGAATAAAGTGGTGTAAATATGAAATTAAAACCCCTCTAATGTGATTTGGACCATGCAATCATTGTTGGGTAGGAGGTTGATCCATGTCTGATGAAACAAGAGTGTGATGCTCACCAGCAGAACGCTGATTGGCAGCTGAGAGAGGGAGTCACTGTTTGAAACCAGAGCACTGATTGGCAGATGGGACAGAGAATCACTGTTGGACACCAGGGGACTTTGGCAGGAGTAATGGGGGTTTCCTTTAACTCTCCATAACTGCTTCTGAAACTGAGGGGTCTACTGCCACCTTAAGTTCACCTGAGTGTGAAATGGTTGTTCGTTTTTTTATTATTGTTCTGCAGAGGTCTATTTTGCTGCTGTGAACAAGACTGACATGACCAAAACACAGAAGGGGTGAGTAAGGATATATCTACACAGCCTCATTCCAAATTTTCTAAACAGTAAAGTTGATACCAATAATTACATTTAGTGCAGCCATTATAGAAGATGTCCACTGTGATGGTCATAGTGGATGTCCAAACCCTGTCACTTTCACTTAGGACCAACTAGACCATGAGCTGAAAGTGGGTGTAAAGTTTCATAGGAATCCCTGAAGTAGTTTAAGAGAAGAAGCAAAAACTTTGGCTAAAGGATGGATGGGCAATAGATGATGGAGAACAGGATATCCTGTAAAATAAAATATCCTTAAAATTCAATTGGTGCAGTTCATCAATATCTTCCACATGAAATAGTCAAAAATAGTTTTAAAAAGTAGTAAAAATTCTCCAATCCTGTTTACAGTGATTCCGATTTTCACATAGTGCTACCTCCACCTACAAGATGCTGTATGTTTAAGGGAGGCCACTGGCAAGGCAAGATAAAAACATGCAGAAAATTAATAGGAAGGAAACCATGCAAGGGTTGTGGATAATAAGTGCTTCTTTTAAATGGGAGGTGACAATAAAGGAGGGTTAGACTGAATGCTTGAAACAAAACATACATAACCACTGTTCTCCTCATTTCTAGATACCTGATGTTAGCTTGTTTGACTGTGTTAAGTGTAAAAATGAGAATTATAAAAATAATGAGAGAAAAAAACAGCCAAGGCTAAAATGATGCAGATAACCAAAGCATAAGATTTCAAATTATCTGCATTAGTGAATTTTTTAACACTTCCAGCAAAAAGACTTCTTGGCAACTACTGAAATCTGTAATGGAAAGGCTGAGATATGTAAAATTCAAGAAATCGGTTTATGTAAATAAAAATGTACCTCTTTGGAAAGTAAAGCTTTGCGACTTCTGGGTCCATTTCTTCTAGATTGAGGTCATCCAGGTAAATCCCCTCTTTTTCTGGCTTGTGTCGCACATTTTTTGTTTGTCTCATGAAATGGAACAACCAACCCTTAGACGCTGGGCTGTCTGTAAAAGACATAAAATCCCATTTTGTCTTGTCTGGGTTTTATTTAGCAAAATTAAAAACCTTTAACATTGGGATCAATTTGTAACTTGAACAGAGAAGTGAAGGTTGGATATGGATAGAAATATATACTAAATTGCACATGGACAACAATTGAACATTCCACCAAAGTTGTTTTTTAAAACAAATCAAGGAAAATCAGGATATCTGGCATGGGTTAACCAAATGTGGTGTCCAATCTGTGAATGACAATTCAATGATTTAGTTTTCAGGACAGAACAAGGCACAATATTTTTACATATACACTCTAATTTCATTTCATTAAAAGAAATTCTGTTGCAACAAAAATAATAGACAAAATTTGCTTTCAAATGACTCAGATAAAAATTCAAGTTATGGATGAGTTTCAGAAAAATCATTCCAGTTTGTACTGACAAATAAATGTGATTACTGGGTAAATCAATGCCAGATAAATGAGATTATCTAATAAATTAATGCCAGATAAATGAGATTATCAAATAAATTAATGCCAGATAAATGAGAATGGACAGCAGAAATTTTATCCTATTGTTTTAGTTCATTTGTTTTTGCAGTTTTACAGCACAGCAACATAAGTAGGTTACTTAGCATTATGGCAGCTGGAGAAAAGTGCATTGCTCTAGGTCACACCAGGTTTAAATCTTACCAGTAGATCAGCCCAGATTAGTGTGTTCTTCAGCAGGACATTATAATCCATAGCTCTAAATAACCAACATGATGTTGCCATAAATCATCAAATAAAACCTTTTTGATTTTGTTAGATATAAAGAGTTAATTCAGGAGTTATCTTCCATGGATTTAAACTGGAATGTAATAAGAACCAGAAGTAAGGTTTGATTCAAAATGTGGGAAAGGAAACCTCTCTGCTGTCAAAATAAGGCAAAATGATGCACAGTTTGGAAGAAATGAGTTACAGATAAAGTTCTGTTAAGATCCAATAAATTCATCGAAAAGTGGATTGCAAAGACGGCACAAGTTTTTATATTAAAATATACAAAAATTCTCATTTTACTCTATGGAAATATTAAAATCTTTTTAACTTGAACATGAATTGTCTCCCTTCTTACAGCATGGTTGATGGATTGATTTCGTTTCTAGTTTTAAGACACACCAGCACTATAAGCCTATATAGCAGTACATAAAATGATTTGCATATGAGAAAAAGTTTTTATCTACCAATGATAAAAAAGACAAACACTAAACAAGGAGATGGTGACGATAATATATAAAGGTTCCCTATCAACAGGGAATGCAAATAGTGTGCGTAAAGTGTAATTAGATAATCATAGATATTTAAGGTGACTGAAGTACACTTTTTGGTTAAATATATTGGTTAAATATGCTCAAATGAAATAGGTCCCACAAAAGCTATATTTTAGAATAAATGTTAACTTCCTTCAAGAAATTTTAAATACAAGACACTTTTACTGATCAAAAAGATAAAGATTACTGCTCTGGTGGCCAAGAGGTTAGAGCATCAACCTCAGATGTGGGAAGTCACAGGTTTGAAGCCCAGCCTAGTCATCCCAAAGACTAATAAAAATGGTACTAACAGCTGCCTCACTAGGTGTTCAGCACTAAGACATTTGTGTTAGAACTGGTTGGCCTGGTGCCAGGATAATGTGACTGGGTGGGACATGATGCTACATGTCTGTGGCATGATGCCAGACATCACTATAAACTACAACACTGCAGACATTGTAGCACTACAGCTGAAAATTATTAAAGCTATGTTAAAAATCCAAATCACACACTCACACAATTAAAAGATCCTTCATGTACTAAACATTGTTGAAACAATCGCCTGTAGGCTGGAAATCAAAACAATCTACTAGAACGAGCATCAAGGTAAATAGTTCACTGCAAGAAATTCACTCAGGTGGATCCTCGCCATTTAATATGTAAGAGTGCGTTATATAAGGATGACCGGTTAATGCAATGACAATCTTGTTCCTAACAGAAGGTTCTCTAGGAAAGAGGCAATTCACCTGAGGAGATCTTGACCACATGGAGGTTGTTATTGATTGCATTATTCCATGATGCCTGCCTTTACTAAATATGGATATAAGTATGCCAGGTTTAAAGTCAGTATATTGTATTTAAAATCTGATTGTTGTAGAGATAGGGTTATCTTGGCAATATGATCTGCACTTTCATCTTTTCTCCTGGCATGACTGGGTAGCCAACAGTATATTGTACTGTTAGAGACACACACATCTTGGTGTGTTTCATGAGGACATAGGTCAATAATCGGTTTTCATCTTCTTACTGTGGAGTAACTTAAGCACTGATAGTGAGAAGATGAGAGTTTAAATATTTTTAGTTTCAATATATTTCAGTGTAAATGTTTACTGCCTTGATTTCTGCTGAAAATATCATCTGGCAAATAAAGTTTTGTAGAGTGATTTCCTTTCATGAAAGCTTCAGCATCCTTTTCACTATCCTTTGAACCATCAGTGTAAATTATTGCATAGTTCTTAAATTTGGAGAGTTCCTAAAAGACTCAGAAAAAATGAGATGATTTTTTTCTCTCTTTTTTTCTTTCTCCTTCTCGCAGAGTAAGTATTAATTTTGGTTGAAATAAAAGCCATGATGGTGTCACAAATATAAACGATTTTTGGATTTTTAAAATGACAATTTTTGTACTGTCAAAGTTAAAAAGATTCAGTATGACTGGGTATAAAAACATAAAGCATATCTGAGAGCAATCCTAATTTGCAAAGAAGCTGATTTTGAATCATGTTCCTACCTTTTAACACCATGCAAGCATTGCTATTTAAAGTAGATAAAATATCAAATGGGTCAATTTGGGAAATTGTGAGATTCATTCATCAAAAACATTCCATCATCTCGTAACTTTCACCAGCTTGATGTCAACATGTTTACCAAGTGGAAACAGACACAACTCAAAAGGAATCAGTGAAGTAGGCAGGTATATCTAAAGGATTTCAAAACTCAGAATTGGTTTGGTTTTATTGGGTTTAATGCCATTTTTCAACACATGGCAACCAGTATAACATAGGAGAAACCATCAAGCAACCAACATGTATGTAAGGAAGCACTTTACATTTTGACAGGGACAGTCTGAACAGATCATCTATGTTTAACAAAACCAGCATGTTATGGAACTTTCAATATAGATAAAACTCAAAACCATTTACTGCTATTATTACAAAATGCAGTAGCAACAAAATGACCTGCATGTAATAGGAGATGTGTAATGCACTTGCAAAGTGAAGATGGCCAAATGCTTTAAAAAGCTAGATAAGTGAACAAAAGAATCCAAAAACTCAAATACCAAAATTCTGATTTTGTAAACAACTCTAGTAATATCAAGGAATTAGCACTTCAAAGGTAACTTTGAGTTTGTAGGTTTTTTTGGCTTACAATCATTCAAATGCAAATTACAAGACTTCATTTTATAGTACAATTTGACAGTGTCCGGAGGGTCTAATGTTCGGGGTGTCTTTTCTATTTATAGAAATAAAGGTTAGACTGATCTGAACTCTTGATAATAAATGACATAGTAAATTAAATTTAAGAAGTATATACATAGCTAAGACTTATTTTGTCAACTATTACATTACAATTCCTCCATGGCTGACACCATCACCCATTACAGAAATTAAATATTTACAGAAGAATATGTACATGAACTTGAAGTATTAGCAGTAAGTGGAACACAAAAATCTTGGCTAACTCAACAATGTCTTAAATAGGAATTTGTCTTGGGAAACAAAACAAGCAGAAAGGACATTCTAGGCCATAACTCCTCTAAATGCTGAAAATCAAAGTCAATCAGAATCATTGTAAACTAATACCACATGAACCAAAGCCAGGTGAAAGGGAATCAGGGGCCATAACTCCTCCAAATGCTGAAAATATAAGACAGTCAGTAATCTTTGTAAACTAATGCCACATGAACCAAAGCCAGGTGGATAGGAAATCAGGAGCTATAACACTTCTAAATACTAATGTGGAAAACTGAAAATTACAGTCATAAAGGGTCTTATCAAAAAAAAGCTGCACTTGTAAATGTGACAAATAATACAATATCCTAAAATTGATGGACTGGCAAATGAGTATATTAAACATAAATATGTAGATTAATATAAAATGTCATGATAATTATAGAACTAAAGTATCTTAACACCTACCTTGGAACATAAAGTATCAAGTTCAGGTTTATCATGTAATGTAAGGTTTATTACAAATATATAAAAACATTTTTTTCTCTTTATACTTATTAGTTATAAAACACCTTTGAATTTGGCCTAATAGCACAGAAATATAAAAGATTCAAAGTTTTCAGTCTTATCTGTAATTGTCATCATCAATCTGCTCCCAGTTTCCTACAACAGGGAGTCCAAAAGTACACAGGCAGACAGACGCTTTTAATCTTATTATAAGCCTATGTTTAACAACTAGCACATCCACAATTGTCACCACATATTGGCAAATTTTCTTTAAAGAAAGTTTGTATTTCAGTGAATGCCAGTATTTACAGTGACAGCCCTCTGGGGTTATTATTGGCAAAATAAGTTTCCTGTGATACATGTTTTGCCCTGTTTTTAAGAAACAAGATCCCATGAAACAGTTTGATTTGTTTGTCATATTCAATGTTTAATTGGAGAATGATATCATGCAAGCTGTAAACTTAAAATTAAATGCAAAATCAGAATTATGTATGATTATTAAAAAAAATACTTCCACATTGTGATGTTTGAAAAGCTTAACAAGTTTTTCCTAACATCATTAAGCTCTAAAAGGAATACTACTACTACTTCTACTACTACTAAGCTCTAAAAGAAATAATAATAATAATAATAATAATAATAATAATAATAATAATAATGAGGATTTTATATAGCGCCTAATCTTTAGAAGCTCTAAGCACTTTACGACATTGGACAACACCTATAACAGAAAAACATATATAATGATATGATTACTTAGGATGAGGCTGGACTGTCAAAAGAGCAGCATGAAAACAGAACACAGATTTCACTTTCGGTTCATCACTAAGGCCTTATTACTCATTGTGCACTGTTGCTGAAATACACATGGAAAAAATACCTTGAGCTCATATGCTCAAGAACAAACAATAATAAATAGTTAGAATGACCAATACAAAATAGAAGTTTGTCTTTGTGTATTTTAAATGAAGGTATAATTTTGACTTACAAAGATATTTTCTGTGACAAAATTTGACAAACATTAAACAATAGAGCTTGTATATGGTCTAGGATTTTCAACTTTATCCCTTCTTTTTGAATTTTCTTGCAAACAAGACATGTTACACCTGTCAGAAAGTGTGTAGTGCTGGTGTTCCACAGGGTGCAAGTTTTGGTCCATGTACTGTTGAGAAAGCAAAACTAAATTAGCTATATCTTCCTTAATTATAAGAATTTTTCAATGCAGTAAAAACCTGATTCTAATACAAGATAAGGCCTGTCTGAAAATATGTTTCAATTTCTAAAATATTGAAAATTAAATTTTAATAGAAATTTAAATAAACATTTAAAGATTAAAAACTAAATTGTTTTGAAAAGTTAAATTTTCATACAATTTTAAAAACTCAGTTTGACAAATTTTAGACAGCAAAGTTGACTAATGAATGCTATTTAAAACAAATGGTAGTTTGGGTCTGTACAACTGAAAACATTTTTCCCAGGGGTAGTGAAGCATGATAGCTCAGAGTGATTTTGGCAGCAAACCGCATTATGCCTGTCCAGATGTATATAGGTATAAACACTAAAGAAACAATGAAAGGTGCTATGTTCCAGATTTATTGTGTCAGGTACTTAGGCAGTTATTTGCATAACTAATAGCGCACTCAGATTTAAAGTTCTGATGGGACCACTAGCATGTTTTATAGCAAAAATGCATTCCATTTCCTTGTCAATAACTACAAAAGGCGACAATGAGATAGGAAAGTACAGTTTCTAGGGAGGCTCTACCTTACTGAAAAATGGTGCTAATCTCTCTCATGAAGATCTAAGCCATATCTTTGAGGTGCTATATATCTTTGTTTTGATATGAACTAATCTTGGTCACTTATGTCAGTACTTTGTACATGTCCTTATGAAAACTTGCTATCACCACCGGACTACTGGAGAGCTTCCAAGCTGATCGAACTCTAACACTTTGTTCCAGATACCTGGCTAGACCTAAAAAGATATAACAAGTTTCTCTTAATTCTAGAAAACATTAAGATGTAGGTAAATGAAGTTAAAATGTGTTAGATATGGTGATTTCAAAATAACATTAAGGTTGCATGCATTTGGAAATATATTAAACATGACAGAGTGACGCTCAGAAATGTGAAGCAATGGCCATGTATTAAAGTGATAAATTCATCTAAAAATATACGAGGCTTCTAGAATTATATTTAGCCATTCACAGGTTAAATAACTAATCAGATAGACTGTATATCATAAAGTTTAAGGCAATGCTGGGGCAGTGAATTTTGCTCATTGGTGCGAACATTAGAACATACCAGTATACAGGAAAGTCAAGCGACAATGTACTACATTAAAATATATTGCTATAAGCAATCTTATTCATGAAGGAAATAACAATTTTGGATATTGCAAGTGAATGCAGCCAACTGTGGCCACAAAGATCAACCATAGGTACCCATAAATTCAATAGCTTCAACTAAATATGATATTATGATCCCCAAAACTTGTATACAAGGATGGAATTTTGTGTATGTGGGACATATACTAAATTTTGCGATATTTCGTAGCATCTGTGCTATCTTTACCTTGTTTGGGAATAGGTTATATTGTTGCTTTATTTGAAAGTTTTGGTAGTTCATAAATCATTGAAGATTTGCAGAGGATCTATTTGTGGTTGTTCTGGTTGTAGTAAAACTGGTAGTGTATTTCTTCAGGTCCAGAAACAAGAAGTGTTTGGATCGATGCTAGAAACTATCAGGACTGAAAGTCTAGGTGATTGAGTGTACCCTATGCAGGGGCGGATTAAGGCTAACTGGTGCCCTAAGCGCTGACAAATCTTGGTGCCCCCCTACTTTCCACGTACACCTGGGAAGATAACCCTAGGGTGCACCATGATCAAGAAACAGAACATTATGATCAATTTGCACTAGATTTATCAATTTTTTTTTAACAAATCTTCATTCGTTTTGTTTTTCTTTTCACCCTTTTCTCAACTTTGTGGTGCCCTCTTTGGCCCTGGTGCCCTAAGCACGTGCTTAGTCTACTTAATGGTTAATACACCCCTGACCCTATGTGTGTATATTATTTGTCTCCTGCAGCTTCCAGGCGGATAGAAGGTTGAGCTCGCATTTTTGAAGCTCTGTATACTTCCATTTCAGTGAATAGAAGAGAAGCAGGAATAGAGAAATGCCAAATTTATTGAACAAACACTTGAAAAGAACACTCTAGGCTATTTGTGATGATTAGGGGATTTGTTTGGCAAATCTACAATGGTATTCAACATCCCTGAATTGATTTAATTAAAGGTATTGCTATTTGATTTGAACCGCCAAATCTATACTCAACCATGTTAAGTAATCAACTTGAATTGCTGTTTAAATGAACAAGCATATTATTTCACAGCTATACTATGTTAAAAGTTAAATAATCTACAAGTCTCTGTCCTGAGATTTATTTTGAAACTGTATCGACTTAATGGTGTTAAAAAGAGAGTCTGAACTGTCTGAAAATGAAATGAAAAATTCCTTGATTAATATTGTTATATTAATTTGCTTATATATATTAATAGCTGAATGTGTCATTAAAAGTCTACCAACCAGATATTAATCGACCCAGTATTACATGATTACAGTCTACGTCTGCAGAGCCAAGGAGTTGCGTCCAATTTGTCCCAGACATTGTTGAGAACACAGCATAATAGATGCGGTACACTGAATATGATCAGATAAGAGAGATAAATATGAAATAAATGCTTTAGTTCGTACAACAATATCACGATTTATGTTAAGTACAAAGTTCCATTTAAGAGAGAAAAAACATTTTCGAAGCATTTGAGTGCTATTAAATTTGTTTATCTGGGAATAAACAGTATTGATACTATCAATCGTCAATCTTGACATTATCACAATATTTTTGCAATTTAATAAGAAATTTAACACAATAATAATATGGTCATTTTACACACATGTCAGTTTTGTTGTCTTTACTAATGTGTAAAATATCATATATGATATAAAGGTTGCTCTTCTGTACAAGCATAAGATTTTAATCACAGACTATACTGACTGGAATATGTTTTACTTCTAATTCTTTGCTCAGGATGCCATTAGGCTAAGTAAAGAAACCAGTAAGTCTCAGATATCAATCACAGTCTGCAAACAAGACATAACGTGTAGTAAATCTTGAAATTATTTCGTTTATTACGAATGCATATAGAACGAAATCCACTTGAGATATCATTTTTATAGTGACAATTTTCGATGACTTAATGTTATTACCAATACAGTCGTCAGTAGTGAATGGGGGCGCTTTACGGACAATGGGAATTAGCATTAAAAACACCCCTGGGTCACTTTACGGACAATGGAAATTTAACATGGAGAAAAATCGTGGGTCACTTTACGGACAAGGGAATTTAACATGGCAATAAATCGTGGGTCACTTTACGGACAAGGGAATTGAACATGGCAATAAATCGTGGGTCACTTTACGGACAAGGGGAATTGAACATGGCAATAAATCGTGGGTCACTTTACGGACAAGGGGAATTGAACATGGCAATAAATCGTGGGTCACTTTACGGACAAGGGGAATTTAACATGGGATTTTTTTTTTTAAAATTTAAAAAAAAATTAAAAAAAGGGGTAGGCAATTCAAAGACTATCTCTTTTCGAGAAATATGGCTGGCCCTGAAAAGGGCCTTTGGGTTTTATGTTAATGTATTCATTAACATAAATGGCACCGCATTGGTCTTCTTCTTGTCCTTAGGCTGCGTCTTACTGTTGGTCCGTACATCAGCACTCTTTTCAGGCATCCTTGTCTTTCGACGTAGATCCTACGTATCCACAGGCTGGTGTTTGTCCTGTGGACAACGGTCCACTTGGATCGGACATACATGAGCAAGTCTGTCCGAAACATCATGGAAGACACAAGGGTGGATGACTCAACTGTAGTCCACATCTTGAAGCGACGAGAACAGGTGAATCAATGCATTGAACGGCGCTTATTTATAGGCGGAGGAAGGATTGAAACGGATTGAGTTCATTTACCAATCCGAACACGCGTTACAGAATTCAGTCAGCTCGCATCCAATCCGAAGAGAGCAGTCTGTGACGTCACGTAGTCAATATAGATTCGCTAGCGCTTGTGTGCATTCAGTCTATGCGACAGTGATTCAACATGACGGAAACTCAGAAAACGATCCATTGGGGTGCACCAACAGGGGAGACTGCCCAAGGGAACTCGGACTTACTTTCAGAAGAGGTGAATTGGGATTTTGTGGATTTTCTCTCCTCGCAAGAATTTGTTCCGGAACCTTCGTTACCTTCTTCATTACCGCAAGTGGAGAATTTTAGACAGAGACAGAAAGAAGAATTGGAGAAATTTATACAACGACAAAAGGAAGCGGAACAGGCTTTTCTCCTACAGCAACAGCAACAAGAAGAAGAGGTAAGAAAAAAACAACAGCAAGAAGAAGTAGTAGCAAAGAAACAAGAGGGTGAAAATCAAACGGTCACGGTACTGTTGGACATTTTAGCGGAGTTAAGAAGTCTGAAACAAATGTATCAGACTTCTTTATCACGACCGAAGAGAATACGACCTTCCCGAGCTAAACACGTCAACCCTGTGACTAAGCCTACCGTACCACCCTTAGTGATTTCAACCCAATCATTATCATCATCATCAACATTACGCAGTCCAGAAGTAGGCCTTGGCCGTGGCAAAGGCATAAGGCAGTTAAAGTTGATTGGTTAAACTCACCCCTTCACCATGAAGAAAAAAGGCCCTTTTCAGGGCCACCCACATATCTCGAAAAGAAATACAATTTCAATTTGCCAATAACTCAAAAAAACTCACCCATTTTACCCTTATATTACGTGTCTTTGTATGAGTGCGTGAGTGTAGCTTCTTATTTTAAAATCAAAACTCAAAGACTCTTACCTTATATCATTCATTTATTCTTTTATCCATTTTTTACAATCCAATTCACAACACAACACTTTAATTTAAAGTTCATTGACTTCTTCTTTCTCCTTGTTTAGTCTCTCTGTTTTTTGAATTTCTTCACTGTCACACTCTTTTCCTCTTCTTCCTCCTCACTTTCTTCCCTTCTTCTTTTCTTCTCCTGTTTCTTTTTCTTCACCTGTCTTCTTTCTTCCTCTGAAGAATCCCTCTCTTCTTCTGAAGAATCCCTCTCTTCTTCTGAAGAATCCTTCTTTTCTTCTGACTCCTCTTGTTTCTTTTTTGGGCAATCTGGAGACCAATGTCCTTTTTCTTTACAATAATAACAGGTATCTTGACTTTTGTCTTTTTTATCCCCTGTTTTTTTTCTTTTTTGACGGTCTGGACACTCTGAAGACCAATGCCCTTTCTTCTGACAGATATAGCAAGTATCTTGACTTTTATCTCGAAAGGAAGGAGAGTAGTCCGTAGGCTGGTCTGAAGAGAATTTTCTAATGACCCCTCGCAAAGCTCTGACGAAACGTTCCATCTGGTCAGTCTCTTCCATCGTTGTGCTCGGCTTGAGAGTGAAATGAATAGTGAAAGGACAAGACACACACCCTTTTATATACGCTGGTCTGCTATGACTATAAAGTAGTTTATGGTGTTTGAACTTGAGTCATTTGACTTTTTGCTTTCAAGATGAAACGATCCCATTCATTCGAGAAGAAAGAAGAAGAAAGAAGTAAGAGGCAGAAACGTGATCTATCGCCTCGTACCAGGGCTGAAATCTTGGCACAAATTCATGCCAGTGATTTTGAAGAGGACATGAGTGAACCAGAATCCGAACCCTCTAAACCAAGTTCATCACCCTTTGTCAACCCTGAAAAGTACTATTCCATTCGAGAGACGGAAAAGCGCTCCTCTAGAAAATTTAGAACCACGGCTTACAAATACACGGTGAAGTTTAAAGATTTCAAGGCTGAAGTGCCGTTAGAGAAAGCAGAAGTGTTCATCACTGAGGTGTGGGATTCTTTGCTCACTGCACTCAAGCGACAATGTCAACCCAAAGAAGACGATCGCTTGAGACTTTCCATACAACACGACGGTTTGAAATCCCCTGTTTGGATCGAGTTTAGCACCCCTGCAGAATTGACTGCTTCCAAAGTCATGGACAAGATTCAACACGTACAACAATCTAATGATCAGTTTGACATCACCGATGGTAAAGCCACACTGGACATGACCCACGTCTCTCCTCCTCAAGGGACAGGACGCAAAAAGATGTTATTGGTGGACGACCTTCGCAACACCAAAAAGAGTCTCGTCCGAATTAACAACCCTCATGACCAGATGTGTTTAGCCCGTGCCATCGTGGTGGGACGAACCTATGCCAACAAGAACGACACGGTAGAATGGAAAAGAACCTGGGACACTATTCAACGTTCCGATCGAGCCAAACAACGAAACGAAGCAGAACTCCTGTTACAACAAGCCGGACTGTCCAAAGACACACCCTGTGGCATTCCTGAGATGCAAAAATTGCAAGATGCCCTAGCTCCACGATACACCTTGAAAGTGCACCCTCAAGAAGTGCGCGGACCTCTGTTGTTTCGAGGCCAAAATTTTAAGGACGGAAAATACATTCACCTTTATCATCACGATGACCATTTCGATACCATTACCAGTATCACTGGATTCCTGAGATACTGTTATTATTGTGAGAAATGTGACCATGGTTATAACAATCGAGAGCAACACAAGCATTGTGGATCGAAATGCTCAGGATGTTTGGCCTCTTCACCCTGTCTGAGCGAAGGGCAAAAACCAGTGCCTTGTTCCACTTGTCTGCGTACGTTTGTCAGCCCTACCTGTTACCAACAACATCTGAAAACGCAAGGTTCACAGAAGAAATGCGCTTGTCAACTCCTGAGATTGTGCCCTACGTGTGGACAAGGCATACGTACCAATAGTACCAAGGCACACGTATGTTCAGGAAAAAAGAAATGTCACATTTGTCATCACATCGTGGACTTGAAACACCAATGTTACGTGCAAAAATACCAACCCCCACCAGAGAAAGAGGACGGTCACAAGAAGAAAGGCAATTTCATCTTTTTCGATTTCGAATGCATGCAAGAAACCGGCATTCACATTCCTAATTTCTGCGTGGCTCATCGAGCGTGCGAGAAGTGCATTCAAGAACCTATCTTCAGTCATTGCCCTCACTGCAGCAAGATACCCGGAGGGCGTGAAAAAATCTTTCGGGGACCAAACACGTTAGCCGATTTTGCCCAATGGGTCTTAGACCCCGTCGACAAGACATGGAGCCAAGAGGACATCGAACGTTACCGAGATTGTCATCGCCATGCCACAGTGATGGCTCACAATTTCTCCGGATACGATGGACAGTTTCTTCTCAGATATTATACGGAACAAGGCACCGAGCGTCCTAAAGTGACTTTGAACGGAGCCAAAATCATTTTCATGCAAGTGGGACAAGTACAGTTTAAAGATTCGATGAGCTATTTGGCCATGCCTTTGAGTCGAATGCCTAAAACGTTTGGAATGACAGAAATGGCTAAAGGGTACTTTCCACACTTTTTCAATACGGAAGCCAATCAACACGCCGTTCTACCCCATTTACCCGAGGCTCACTATTACGACCCCGACAACATGCGTACCGAACAACGAGAAGCTTTCTACGCTTGGTACCAGATTCACGCCTCGGACCCCTTCGACTTTCAGGAAGAAATGCTAAAGTATTGTCGTTCCGACGTGGACATTTTACGGCGTTGCTGTGGAAAATTTCGAGAACTGTTCATGGAACACGGAGGGGTCGATCCTTTGAAAGAAGCTTGCACCATTGCCAAAGCGTGTTCCTTAGTGTATCGACAACGATTCATGCCTGAAAAGACCGTGGCTGTCATCAGTCCTCAAACGACCCACTTTGTCAAACGTCAATACTCGGTCAAAGCCCTACGTTGGTTACATTACTTGTGCGACAAGGAAGACAAGTGGATTCAG
This sequence comes from Sinohyriopsis cumingii, assembly GCA_028554795.2. Classification (NCBI taxonomy): domain Eukaryota; kingdom Metazoa; phylum Mollusca; class Bivalvia; order Unionida; family Unionidae; genus Sinohyriopsis; species Sinohyriopsis cumingii. The sequence goes on along the minus strand of CM068837.1, from coordinate 2,734,015 downwards.
CATGCCCGCAACGGAGGGGGCGAAAAGACCATCGGAACGTATTCGGTCGATGGCTGGGACTTAGAAAACCCCAAGATCGTGTACGAGTTTAACGGTTGCTTATTTCACGGATGTCCCGTCTGTTACCCTGACCGTGGCACTAAAAATCAGTTTTTGCAACGAACCATGGAAGACTTGTACCAGGACACTTGTCAGCGACGCCTAAAGTTAGAACAGGAAGGATACCAAGTGGTGGAAATGTGGGAACACGAATACGATCACCGCTTGAAAACCGATCCCGAGTTTAAACGCCTCGTGGAAAGTTACCAGTTCATGGACCCGCTGAACCCGAGGGATAGTTTGTACGGAGGAAGGACCAATGCCACCTGTTTGCTGTACCAAGCCGACGAAGAGAAAGGAGAAGAAATCAAATACTTGGACGTGTGTTCGCTGTATCCCTACGTGTGCAAATATTGTCGCTTTCCTGTAGGGCACCCGCAATTGTTAACGGAACACATCGACCTGAAAAACATTCGACAATACGAAGGCTTGATCAAGTGTAAAGTTTTGCCTCCCACGAACCTATACCATCCCGTCTTACCTCACCATTGTCAAGGCAAATTGATGTTTCCCTTGTGCCGTACTTGTGCCGAAACGTGCAACCAAGACCAACCTTGTCAGCACAGCCAGGAAGAACGTGCCTTGACGGGAACCTGGGTCAGCGTAGAATTGTTCAAAGCTATGGACATGGGATACCAACTGTTAGAAGTGTACGAAATTTGCCACTTTCCCAAGACACAACAATACCGCAAGGGTGACCCTACTCAGAAAGGCATTTTCGCCGACTACGTGGATGCCTTTTTGAAACTGAAGCAAGAAGCCAGCGGCTATCCTTCCTGGTGTCACACTCCCGAAGACCAAATACAATTCAAAGAGAAATACTACGAACAAGAAGGCATCTCTTTAGACCACATCGAGAAAAACGAAGGCAGGAGATCGTTTGCCAAAGTGATGTTAAATTGCTTGTGGGGTAAAATGGCACAACGACCGTGTTTACCCAAGACGGAATATTTGACAGAACCTTCCCGCTACTTCCAGATGATTCACGACAAAACCAAATACATGAAACACGTGGACGTCGTTCGAGAGAATTTGATCTTGGTCAATTACGAAGAAGATCTGGACTTTGTACAAGACGACCCTTTTGGAAATGTCATCATTGCGGCTTACGTGACAGCCCATGCTCGCTTAAAATTGTACGAAGCTTTAGAACTGTTAGAAGAACGCGTCCTGTACTTTGACACGGACAGTTGCATTTACATCCATCACCCGATTCAACATCACCCTAACATCGAAGGAGACCGTTTAGGAGCCTGGACAGACGAGCATCCCGACGACAAGATTCTAAGTTTCGTCAGTGGCGGTCCCAAAAATTACGGCTACGAATACCGTGACAAACAAGGAGAAGTGCACACGACGTGCAAAGTGAAAGGACTGACTCTGAATTATCGTACCAGTCGAGTGGTCAACTTTGGGGTATTGAAAGAAGCCTTGCAATCGGGAGAGGATGGAAACTTTAAAGTGACCACTTACCAACCGAACAAGATTGTACGTTTACCCACTCACCACATCGTCAGTCGACCTTTGGAAAAAGTTTATCAAATCGTGTACCAGAAGCGAGTTCGACTTCCCAATCATTTCACCTTACCGTATGGACACGTTGGTATAAAACATTGGTTGTAAGAGGATAGCCACCCACCAGAAAGATGACTTCGCCACAGCAAGAATCGAGTGAGAAACCCGATGAGAACTCCAAGTTCAAACCCTACCATTTTCCAGTCTTCTTACCTGACTATTGTGATTGTGCCCGTCGATTGGACACGTTTCAGAAATGGCCTACGGATAGGGAAGGATTACCTTCTTCGCATGTTTTAGCTAGAACAGGATTTGTCTACTTGGGACCTGAGTCAGGATTGGGATACGAGGTACAGTGTTTCGCTTGCGGACTGAAGTTACGAATGGATCTATGTATCTATAAAGATTCAGCTATTCTGGAACATACTCGATGGTCTCCACACTGCCCTTACCTTTCTATGGCCTTTCCACCCATTACACTACGGTACAATGTTGACGGTACCTTAGAGACGGTACCTTCCGAAACAAGACATAAAAAACGTAAAAAAGGAAAGATGTACAAGCTGGAGACTGCATTGCGACTAGTATAAAAAGGGGGCTATGGTCAAGATCGATAGTTCATTGTGACTACCAAGACCGAGCGAACAAGATGAATACTTTGAAAGAGACATCGTTCCAGTTTGGGGATTGTAAAAAAGCTGTATCTTTCTCTAGTGTGACTAATACTGGATGGATAAGACCCAGACATTGCGACGGAAAATGTCCGGAAGGAAACTGCGATTGTCCATGTGGTTACCATTGTAATTGCGTAACGGAGTTTGCAGACGAGTGCGATTGTGAGCCTTGCGATGGGACCGATGCTGTACCTTGTGACCTGAGCGATGCCGTAAAGCATCATGGGAACTTTAGTACCCCTACCCCTGTCATGGAAAGTGATGCTGTGCGTGTCAAAAGCGATGCTGCTCGTCCTCTTGGACATTTTACTGGGTTTCGTTTTAAAGGGGAATGTCGACCTTCACGTTTACCTCCCTACGGATGTCATCCAGCCCTGAGCAAACTCCTACCCATTTCACTCAACCCTCATCGAAACGAACCTGTGAAAGACGAATATTCGTTTCCTGTGCGTTCGTCGGAATACTGCGACTTTGAAAATCGTCTTCAATCGTTCAAAGGAAAATGGCCAAAGTATCTGGGAGGACCGACCCCCGAAGAATTAGCCAGAGCCGGATTTTTCTACTTGGGCGAAGGAGATAAAGTCAAGTGCTTCAGTTGCAGTGTGTCACTTCACCACTGGGAACCGCAAGATTCGGCCTACGTTGAACATGCTCGATGGTCACCGAATTGTCATTACTTACCTTTAGTGGGACCGAGACATTGAAGTAATTTCTTACCATAATAATCTGTTCATGGATACTTTACAAGAGAACATTCGTGCTTTGCCTGTGGAGTTGAGAGAACGCATTTACCGAGAGCTGGTCAAAATACAAGTGAAACGTAAAGAACAATTGCATCCGTTACGTCACCGGTGTTTGAACCACTGGTACCTGAAGGCTATACAAGGACTGATTGAGTTGAAAGTGTTCCATTGGACAGACATTGATCAACGACCTCCTGGTTATAAAAAGGAATGGTTTGGTATTGACGATTCTATCTACTACATTGTAAACGTACTGCATCGAATTCCAGAGGAAGAGTTAACGAATTACCAACATCTTGAACACAATGTCAACTTGGTGAAAGAGGAAACTTCTGAACGAATTGTAATGTGTAGATTAGTGACTCAACGATTTAAATTCGACACTGAAGTGAAACCATGTTTGTGCAAAGAGTACATTTCTTGTGTCAGACCAAAGAGGATTTAGTATGACCTATTCATGGATACTTTACAAGAGAACATTCGTGCTTTGCCTGTGGAGTTGAGAGAACGCATTTACCGAGAGCTGGTCAAAATACAAGTGAAACGTAAAGAACAATTGCATCCGATACGTCACCAGATCTTTAACCACTGGTACCTGAAGGGTATAAGAGAACTGATTCGTCAGAAATTCTTTCAATGGTCAGACATTGTTCAAAACTTTGAGGTCGCTAATGATCGACATGTTCATGATTATGGTTACTTCGAGATTCACCTAGTGCAATGCATTGAGGAAGACAAGTTAAAGGATTACCAACATATTTTACGTGGAATCTACTTAGAGGAAGAGGAAACACCTAAACGAACTCTGACGTTTCGGTTACAGTATGCAAGATTTAGATTCCCTACTGGAGAACGAAGATCTCTGGCTAGAAAGTACGTCTATTGCATCCGAAAAAAAGAGAATATAAAAACAGGCTGCCATGCCACGGTTTATGTCACATGTCATCCAACAGATTCCGTGGAAGGAACTCAATGACCATATTCAAACCGTGGATCATTACCATCAATTATTACAAGAACTGTATCCATTCAATTTTGGACGACAAGTGGTGTGTGTCTTAGTGACTTGTTTTCTGGGATTTCGTTTACCAGCCGATTCTTTGTGGACTCTTTACGATCAGTACTTACCACCTCCATGGCCTTAAATGGTCACGAAAAACTCCTTTTGTTCAAAGCCTTGCGTTTTCATCTGGATACTTCTCGACCTCAACAGGAAAAAAAGATTCGTCAACTTTTAGCGACCGAAGACGTGTATGACGATGTGTGTGTAGCTTGTGACTTACACCCTCATTGGACAGATGTTCGTGATTGGAAAAAGGGGGGTTTTGAGGCTTGGACCCAAGAAGTGGCCCAGTATGCACAAGAGTTGTTCAAGGAAAAAAGTTACTTTTCAACCCGTGTTAGTGACGGTGCCAGAAGAACCCGTCACCGAGAACAACCACTCGCTTCAGGACAGGACTGTCATGGACATGCCTGAAAGGTCATTCCGGGAGGACACTTGTGTGACAATACCTCATGTAGAGACTGTAAGAACATTACACACTGTCCCTAGGACATCGTGGTTAACCAAAACATGTTGTACAGACACTTGTTTATATTCCACTTTGATCGCTTTGCTGTGTTTTATATTCCTGTACATCACTATTTGGGTTGTATGTATTTTTGTCTTTCGTGTTCATATTTGAAACATTCAATAAACGTGTTCTGAAAAAGTATATAAACTCTTGTCTTGTTTGTTTTTTCGTGTCACAAGTGACATTTCTTATACCATGGCTACCTCTGCTGTCTCTGCTCCCTCTTCCTCTACTGTCAAAGTCATCGACGAACACTTAGATCGTGCCAGTTGGGAGGCTTTGTATCTTCGCCATCCCTTTAACATGCTCATTGCTGGACCTAGCGGTTCAGGCAAAACCGAATTCGTCAAACGTTTGATCGAACATAAACATCATTTGATCGATCGGCCCCCTCAACGGATCGTGTGGTGTTACAAAGAGTGGCAATCGGCGTACAACCTCTTGCGAGAAAGTCAAGGCGATTCCATCGTGTTTGTGGAAGGCATTCCTAAAGAAGACGATGGCATCGTCTCTGACTCCCGTCTAACCCATTTGGTCATTTTCGACGACATGTTAGGAGAAGACGAAGAAGAAATTAAATTGTGGTTCACGCGCAAAGGGCATCACCGTAATGCCAGTGTCGTTTACATCACCCAAAATTTGTTTCAACAAAGTAAAGCCCATCGCACCATCAGTCTCAATGCGCATTACGTAGTCTTGTTTAAAAGCCCTCGAGATAAATCGCAAGTGCAAGTCTTAGCCAAACAGTTAGGAACGCCTTGGCTGACTCAGGCGTACGACGATGCCACTCAAACTCCACACGCCTATTTACTCGTCGATTTGAAACCTACGACCCCCGAGGATTTGCGATTTCGTACCCACTTGTTTCACCACTGGTGCCAAGACGGAGGGCCTGTCCTGTACACGTCTCCGTCCTCGACTTCATTTCACTCCTCCCATGAAAAAAATCTATAAAAACCTCAGACCCTTTTTCGTCTGTCTCACACAGTGTGAACATGACGTCCCTTCAGTCGCATCTTCCCGTCAAATTGATTCGTGCCTTGTATGGCATCAGTCGAGAAAAAGATCCACAAACACGAGCCCGTGTCTTAGAAGCTAGTCTCAAAGAAGTCTTACGATGGTTCACGGTGACGGCACGTCAATTACTCCAAGGAATCATTCAGATTCCTCATCAAACCCAACGCTTTTTCGATCGAAACAAAGTCGCTTTGGTCCAACTGGCCGATCCCCGCATCGACACTCAAACCAAAAAACAAATCATTTTGAAACCTGGAGGGAGCGGTACTCTAGGAGGGGTCATCATTCGCTCACTCTTAAGATGGGATCCTAATGCCCCCAAAGTTATCCCTAAGACAAAAGTCCAACGAAGCCCCAAGAAGAAAAAGAAAAAGACCAAGTCCCCAAGAAGAATAACTTCTCCAGTGGCGGGACCCTCCTCTTACCAGACACCACCACCATCACCCCGGAAAAAGAAAAGAAGCCCCCAGAAAAAGAAACAGAGAAAAAGTCCTCAAAAAAAGAAAAGTCCACAGAAGAAGAAAACTAGTCGCAAGAGAGGCACTTCGACCAGGACGCAACCTTACACTCGCAAGCCACGACCTGCCACAGCGTCTCCGGCAGCCTCACGTTTGTCCACTTCTCCGTTGATGTCACCAGGAACTGAAGAGTACTTGGAGACGTTGATTACACCAAGAACTTCTCCGTTGATGACCCCCAAAACAACTTCCCCAGTGGCAGGACCTTCCCATTTAGCGGCAGTGGCTGCTGCTCACAAAGTACCTTCTCCCAAAATCAAAGTTCAAGAAAGATCGGGAATGTTACAAAGTTTACTGGATTTGTCCAAGCAAGAACTGGCTCGATTTAGTCCGTTACGTACCCCTGCACGACGTGTCATGCCTGTCCTCAAACTGATAAAACGTAAAGACAATCAGTGGCGACGCGTTCCAGTATAAAAAAGGCCTGTGACCGAGTAGGGTATCAGTGTTTTTAGGTGCTCCTAAAGACTCAAAGATGTCACCCTCCAGAAAACCCCAAGGAAAGAAAAGGAAAGGACTACCACCACGTTTAGCCAAACATGGGGACCTGTTATCTGTCCTGTCCAAAGCTTTTCCACCCCTACGAAAAAAACTCATTCAAACGGCCTCCAAAGAGGTCATCGATACCGTGTGCGAATGTTGTTTGAACGTTTTGAAAGGCACGATCCCTTTGTCCAAACACCAGAAACAATGCTTAGGCAAACATCGTCACGTTCTTCGGAAAATGGTTCAAAAGAAAATTCCCATTCGTCAAAAAAAGAAGATGTTGGTCCAACGTGGAGGCATTTTACCTCTCTTGTTAGGCCCCATACTGAAAGGAGTCTTGGGAACCATGTTGGGAGGACTGGTGGGAGCAAGATAAAAAGGCCTTCGGAAGTCCCAAGATCTCAGAATTCACCCCTGACAACCCCATGGAAGGACGAAAACTAGCTTTAGTGCCTTACAAACGATGGATGGAATACCATCGGTGGCAAGAACAACGCACCCCGCATTTACCTCCCAATCCCAATTTGAGCGAGATGTCCCAGTTACAACACGAATTGCAATCCTTGCTGGATCGCCAAGATTTGTCCGAAACAGAAAAATCGCAAAAGTACGGTCAACTCTTGCAACGACTGCAACTCTTTCACCAGAAAGCTTTAGACGAAACAGCTCTACCCACTCTGAAAGATTTTAAGACCTTGATGAAAAGTCCAGCACCATCACCAGTACCAGTACCAGTACCACCAGTACCCGTGACCAAGACAGAAAAAGGAAAAGAAGAAGAAGGGTTTCAAACTCCACCAGAAAAAGTACGCAAGTTAACAACACCACCTACCTCCAGAATTGGATGGATTAAAAAGATGATGGCCACCCCTTCTTCCTCACAAGAGAAAAAGAAGGTGAAGACAGAAGTGAAGACAGAAGTGAAACAAGAACCGATATCCCCCGCTCAGACATCCTCCTCCTCTTCGACACCTATTGCCGGTCGCACACGCAAAGCCTTGCAATCCAAGAAAATACCCCAAGAGAAAAAGTGTAGCCTCTTCCAAGAGTGGGTGCCTTATTAACACACCAATCAACACAAAAAATGGAAAAAGTCTTAGCTAGCATTTACTACGATCCCTCGCATCCTGCAGGTTACGCAGGAGTTCAAAAATTGTATCGTGCTGCCAAAACTCGACTGAAAAGTCTCCGTTTACCTCAAGTGCAACGATGGTTACAAGAACAAGCTACCTACACTTTACACAAACCCATTCGACGCAAGTTTGCCAGAAGTCGCACCCGAGTGGAAGGCATCGATCATCAATGGCAAGCCGATTTAGCCGATGTCTCTCATTTGGCCAGCTACAATCGTGGTTACAAATATTTGTTTTGTGTCATCGACGTCTTTTCCAAATTTGCCTGGGTCGTGCCTTTGACTTCCAAATCCAGCAGCGAGTTAGTGCGAGCCCTGCAACGGGTGTTAAAACAAAGCGGTCGTCGCCCTCTTCGATGGCAAACGGACAAAGGCACCGAATTTCTGAACCAAGCTTTCCAAAAAGAATTAAAGAAACGTGACATTCATTTTTTTACCACCGAGAATCCCGAAACCAAAGCCAGCATCGTGGAACGTTTTCAACGCACTTTGAAAGAACGCATGTGGAAATATTTTACGCATCACCACACTCTGAAGTACATCGACATCTTACCGCACCTGGTGCAAGCGTACAACCAATCTTACCATCGAAGCATCGGACGTGCCCCGCAAGACGTGACTCCCGACAACGAAGTGCTGGTGTTCGAGCGCCTGTTCGGTACGTCCCCGACGAGGGCTGTCCCCAAGAAAAGTGGAGAGTTGACCGTAGGAGATTGGGTGCGCATTGGCAAAACCAAACGCACTTTCGACAAAGGTTACTTACCTAACTGGACGACCGAACTGTTTCGCGTCACTGGACGAGTACATGGCCGTCATCCTGCCGTCTATAAATTGGAAGACATGAACGGAGAAGTACTCAAAGGAACGTTTTATTTGCCCGAGTTACAACGTGTCACCAAAAAAGAAGACGACGTGTACGACATCGAAAGCATTCTCGAACGCAGAACCCGTAAAGTGGGCAAACGACGTGTCAAAGAAGTCAAAGTACGTTGGAAAGGATATCCACCCAGTTTCGATTCTTGGATCGACGCTTCGCAAGTCATCGACTATAAAAAGAAGAAGTGACCATCATGCCCTTTCACACATCAGACACAGCTACGTCGACCAGTCCTTCTTCCCCTAGTTCTTCTGTGCAAGATTTACAAAAACAACCCTTGTGGGTGTGGTGTGGAGAACGTGTGCCTAAAACGCAAATCGTCTTTTTCTGCCAAATCTTCGTGGTGTATTGTGTCATCGGGGCAGCCATCGCCAATTTGAGTTTGCAACAAGGAGACAAACAATTGTGGACCATTTTATTGAGCAGTTGCATCGGTTACCTGCTTCCCAATCCCTCCCTGAAATTCTCCTCGAACGGGAACGTTGTGTCCAGTGCCAGTGCCAGTCACCACTCCAACAACCACAACCAGAACCCCATTTTGGGCGGAGACACGCCTCTGACATCCACTAACCCCTCGGACAGCCACAGAACTCTGGAATTATGAGTCACCAAAACCAATTTTACTTAACCTTACCCAGTGACAGTTCCATGGAGGTGTTTCCCAATAACACGTTGTGCTGTTACACGGCCAAATTACCTCAGGTCATCCCCTTAGATCACGAAGCCCATTGGGAAGTGGCTTTGGTAGAAATGATTCACCCGACCCAAGTCCTCAATGTCATTGACGATCAAAGTAAATTTACGGTGGAAGTTTATGACGAACCATTGAAAAAGTGGATGAATGACAATAGCAAATATCCCCATAAAAAACAAAACAAAGTCAATCCAAATTGGATGGACTATGAGTTGTTCATTCCCTCAGGCTATTATTTTAGTGGTCAACATTTGGTCAGCGCCATAGCCTCCAAGTTTAATGGCGTGTTTGGGGAAGCTTTTAAGAATGTCAAGAATCTCAAACCTGTCACCATGGAATACCACAAAACAGCTCGTCGCTTCCTGATGAAATTTCCTGAGGGGGAAAAAATCATGGGTTTCTATTTCTGTGATGAATTGTTTGACATGTTGGGTGGTAACGTAAAGATGAGGAAGAAAGTAGAACAAACACTAAAAGAAAAAACCGTCATTTACAGCAACGAGTCTTTTGGCCAGTATTTTCATACCCCGGTAGAACTGAACCAAGGACTGAATTTGATCTTTGTGTATTCCGATGTGGTGGAATACAACGTGGTGGGACACACCTCCGTACCGTTACTGCGTGTCATTCCTTTCAAAGTGGATTCTGCCGCAATCGCTGACGAGGAAGGTGGAAACACTTACCACGTCCACCGCGAATTTGTCCATCCTCACTATTTGCCGGTCAGCAAGTCGTATTTGGACACGGTCAACATTACTATAAAAGGAGATTTGGGACAAAATATTCCATTCACCAAAGGAAAAGTCACGGTGAAACTCCATTTTCGAAAACGGTTCTCTCACGACTCGTAAGTAAGTAAGTCATGTATCCAGTGTACCGAGGGGTTGCTCGACAGCGAGGACACGGTTTAGGAGACATGTTAAAATCGGCCTTTCGTTCGGTGGCTCCAGTCTTGAAACCGATGGTGACACGCGGATTGCACGCCTTGAAAGATGCGGCACTGACGCAAGGCAAAGAATTTCTCCAAAATGTCATCATCGACAAACAAAACCCTAAAGAAGCCTTCATGAGGGCTGGCAAAAATGTCTTGCTGCAAACGGGCAAAGACCTTTTGGGTCGACGAGACACACCTATAAATGCCCTGCACGCTACCGAGTCAGGCATTCAGCAAGGACAAGGCAGAAAGAGACGACGAAGAAAACACCCTTTCACCAGACTTCAAGCGAGAAAGGCCAAAAAAAGAAGAACCGTTCGAGACTTAGACGTTTTCGATTATTGAGAAAAGAGACAAAAAAATGATGCACCGAGAGTCTTGCGCTTGTTCCAAGACGGAACTGGATCTGTTTGCCATGCCCCCCACGATGATGACCATGCAAGAATCCCAGTGGGTGGAATTTAATCCCATCTCCTCTTTGACCGATTCCGCTCCCATCGAATTTGAAATCAAAGGACAGCCCGAAGATTACATCGATCTGAATAGCAGTTACCTGTACTTGAAAGTCAAAGTAACCGAAGCGAACAACGTTGCCATAGACAATGATGATGTAGTAGCTCCCGTCAACAATTTCATGCATTCCTTGTTTAGCGAAGTGGACTTGTACTTGAATAACAAACTGGTCAGCAGCAACGTGGATACTTACCCTTATCGAGCGTACCTGGAAAATCTCTTGACGTACGGAAAAGAAGCCAAGAACACTCATCTGGATGCTTGCGTGGTATGGAAACCTGACCAAGCGAATAGGTTTAACAAAGTTACAATTGTTGCTGGGGAGGATCCAAATACAACGGGATTTGTAGAACGACGAAAGAAAATTCATCTAAGTCGTAGTTTAGAACTGATGGATCGCTTGCATTTGGACATGTGGTTACAAGAGAAGTATTTGCTGAACGGGGTGGATGTCCGCCTGAGACTGAATCGCAGTAGTGCTGCTTTCCATTTGATGACTGGTACTGATGATGCCACTTACAAAACCTTCATCGAAGAAGCCAAACTTTACGTGCGTCGTGTGGAAGTGTTACCTAAAGTAGGTAACGACATCAGTCAGACATTGAGCAGAACAACCGCCAAGTATCCGATCCGACGTGTGGAAGTGAAAACGTTCACCATTGCCTCTGGACTCCGATCCAAGATCGAAGATCATCTGTTCCAAGGACAGTTACCCAAACGTTTGATTGTTGGCATCGTCAAGAATTCAGCTTTCAATGGTGACTATGAAGAAAATCCTTTTGAGTTTCAACATTACAGAGTGTCCAAGATCGAAGTCAGTCGCGATGGCAAGACCTTGTGTACCCGACCTTTCGAACCTGTCTTTCATGCCGTCGATAAGACTAAGTCGAATTACTTGAGATCGTACTTGTCCCTGTACGAAGCCACCGGACAGTTAGGAACCAACACCAGTCACGGCATTACGTACGACGAATATGCAGAAGGCTATGCTTTGTGGGCTTTCGATTTCACTCCTGACCAGGGCAGCGACGAGGGACATTTCCACCCTATAAAATCTGGCCAGATTCGTGTGGAACTTCAGTTTAAAGAACCACTGCCAGCGACAGTGAACGTCATCCTGTATGCAGAATTCGATAATACCATAGAAATCAACAGTTTGAGAGAAGTCATTCTAGATTATTAGAAAGCCATGGAAGACTGTTATCCCTCTTTACCTAGTGGAGAAACTTTGGAGATGGAATGTAAGGAGACCGTGGAAGGAGAAGAATCTCAAGACAAAGACGAAGAAGTTTTGATGAAGTCGAGATGGCCAGAACAAGAAGCCCATTTAGTCTGCTGTTTTGCCAAACACTTGGTCGACAAAATGACGGAATTGATCAAGAAAAATTGTTATGGATGTCAAAACGATCATCCCAGTCAAATTCAACACGATAAATGCCTGATGTTGAGTCAAGAAGAAAAATTGGACGAGTATCTGGACGAAGCTTGGAGCCTCATCTCGAACAAAGACGTGTTGCACCAGTGGTATAAAGACTTGCGTGAACATTCTTGTCCAGCATTAACCACTCAAGAGATCCATCGTATCGAAGCTCTCCTGAATCAGAGTGAGGAAACAGAACGAATAACCGTTTATTCGTCAGACATTTTCAAGCAAAAAGTCAGGATCGAATTGACGACTTATTATTACCTGTGAAGAAAAAACACAAAACAATGGATACCTGGGAACTTTATTACCTTTTGAACCACAGTTCGTATACGTCTTCTTGGAATCCCGTCGTCTGTGCTAAAGATGAACTCCCTCATCGCAAACCTCAAAACCATCAAGCTTACGTGATCAACACGGACAACAGTCATCTCCCAGGAACCCACTGGGTAGCCGTCTACTTTCCTCAAGAAGGATGTGTGGAATATTTCGATTCGTACGGATTGCCCCCTTTGGAAGACGATATCATCGACTTTATGAGAAGAAATGCTCAAACCACCCGATTCAATAACGTGAAATTACAAGGCACAGATTCCTTGGTGTGTGGACAGTACTGTGTGTATTTTCTGCATCATCGCAGCCTGGGCTATTCCTTAGAACATTTAGTGACTCATTTCGATCCTCGTTCTTCTGCTAGAAACGATGTGAAAGTAGATCGATGGTTTTGTGACCATTATGCTTATCTTTTGTCTCAAGCTAGGAAACGTAGTGTCCATCAATGGCCTAATGATTTCCAACAGTGGAAATCACAATTTCATTCACAACGTTGTCAGCCTTGTTTAAAGTAGATTGTATTTGAAGAAAAAAATGTTAGTGATTTGAAAAAAATTATTTGATGTTATAGTGTTGGATTATTGTTAAAAATGTTGTTGTTTAGTGTTAAGTGATTTTTGAATAAAAATGTTGTGTTTAGAAAAAATGCCTTTGTCTTTTGTTTAGCTATAAGAATGTTGGATTGATGCTCTTTCATTTCTTACTATCCCTCTCATGAACGTTGCGGCTCGAAAACCGTGTGGGGAATGTTTTCCTTCACGTCCGCGCTTTAACTTTAAGAACCGGGTTGTTCCCAGTCTAGCCATCCATTGTCGACTCATCCTCCTACGAAGATGTGCTCCAAACTAGCTAAGCTCAACGAAGCCTACGTGAATCTGCATAGGGTCAGACACAGTCTGATACCGAAGCCAGAAGAAATAGAGAATGTGAGAATGTTAAAAATCACTGAAGACCTGATAGAAGAGCTCTTCAGAGAAGAAATGAACAGGGAGAAAGAAGAATGGACAGAGAAGTACAGACTTCAGAGACAGCAGCAACAGCAGCAACAGCAGCAGCAACAACAGCAACAGCAGCAGCAACCTGAAGCTGACAGAGGCTTTGTCGATTGTCGTATCGACACCAAAGAGTTCTTCTTCTCTTTCCGAAGAAGCAGACCTATCGCCAGAAAGTCTATCCTCAGAGGACATCGCATTCTTAGAAACTAAAAAAGAATGCCATAGCAAAAAAACAACAAAAAAACAGCCCTTTTCAGGGCTACCCAATACTCTAGAAAAGAAATAACGATCGATTTGCCAATGTGTGTAGGTAGAGTAGTGTGAAAATAAACACTAACTCTTTTTTAAAAAATTGTGAGGGTATGTGTTAGTGTGTTTGTGTTTGTAAGTGATAAAGTAGGTTGGTGTGGATAGTAGATTAAAATGATGTTTGTTTTTTTGGGCTGCTTGAGGTGTATATTTGGGGTTAGATTGGATTGCTTTGAGTATGTGGATAGTCTATTGAAGTGATGGGTAGCATAAAAAAGTGAGCGAGTGTTTCTTTTAGGTCCGCGCGTTGTTGTTGTTTTTTTGGTCATGATCTAGGTAAGATGAATTTTATGTTTTTAGGGGGATGTTTTCCTTCACGTCCGCGCTTTCAGTATAAATTGAAACTCGTTCGGCAGTCCAGCTACCCTTGTTGATTGATCAACACAGCCAGAAGAATGACTAGCAGAATAGTGAAACTGTTAGAACTCCAGATGCACCTGGAATATGCCAGGCGGATAGTAAACGAACTATCAGCGGAGGCTATAGTAGAAGAAGCAAGAGTAAAGAAGGAAGAGGAGGAGAGAAGAGAGAGGGAAGAAGAGGAAAAGAAAAGAGAAGAGAGGATGTCGTTCAATATTCCCGAGACAGAGGATTGGGGTGTTGAAGCGAATCATCCTCCCTCTGCGCTCCCCAGAAGAAAGGTGAAAGAAGACTGGGGAAGAAGATGCGTGTGTGGCGCCAGGCCAGGAAGGTGCAACCATTAGATAGGTGCATCTGGAGTTTAAAAAAAAAAAACAGCCCTTTTCAGGGCTACCCAATACTCTAGAAAAGAAATAACTATTAATTTGCCAATGTGTGTAGGTAGAGTAGTGTGAAAATAAACACTAACTCTTTATTAATAGTGGAAGTGTATGTGTTTGTAAGAGCTAAGGTATGTTTGTGTGAATAGTAGATTATGGGTTTTTTAGCAAATGTGAAGAGTATATTTAGGGTTATATTATATGAAATGAGAAAGTAGGGGGATGTTTTCCTTCACGTCCGCGCGATGTTGGGTCATCATCTAGGTAAGATCCATTTTATGTTTTAGGGGGATGTTTTCCTTCACGTTCGCGCTTTTCGTATAAGAACCCACAGTATTCGTTGTTCAAACCATTCTGCAAAGAATACAAAGAAGATGGCGTCAAACCAAATGGACAAATTGCAAACCTTGCAAGACGTTTTAGACAACTTAGGAATAATGGAACAGATGCTATTAAGACTGGTTGAAGACCATTATTCCTATAGTCCCCATCGTGTGAAGATGGAAATTAATAACTTAAGGAAAGCAAAGGACAAGATTAGTGGTGTCATGAAAGAGATCAAGGAGGAGAAGGAGGATGAAGAGGAAAGAATAAGAATACGTAATTGGAACGAAAAAATTGAAAAAGAAGAAGAAAATGAAAAGAAGAAGAAAGAGGAGGAAGAGAAGAAAGAAGAGGAGAAGAAAAAAAAGAAAGAGAAGAAGAGTGTAGGAGATAAAATAAGAACTTGGTGGAGGAAAAGAAGAAATTAGAAGAAAACCCAAAGGCCCTTTTCAGGGCCAGCCATATTTCTCGAAAAGAGATAGTCTTTGAATTGCCTACCCCTTTTTTTAATTTTTTTTTAAATTTTAAAAAAAAAAAATCCCATGTTAAATTCCCCTTGTCCGTAAAGTGACCCACGATTTATTGCCATGTTCAATTCCCCTTGTCCGTAAAGTGACCCACGATTTATTGCCATGTTCAATTCCCCTTGTCCGTAAAGTGACCCACGATTTATTGCCATGTTCAATTCCCTTGTCCGTAAAGTGACCCACGATTTATTGCCATGTTAAATTCCCTTGTCCGTAAAGTGACCCACGATTTTTCTCCATGTTAAATTTCCATTGTCCGTAAAGTGACCCAGGGGTGTTTTTAATGCTAATTCCCATTGTCCGTAAAGCGCCCCCATTCACTACTGTCGTCCATACGTTTGGAAATAAGAAAGAACTACACTATTTTCTACCAGTTTCGATAAAATCTTTTATTATTAATTTAAAAAATATATAAAATAAACCCAACACGCTGAACTAGAATGACGTTTTGGTGACAGATATCGAGACACAAATCCAGTTTCCTACTTTACAGGTTAAATTATGAAAGAAACTTGTTTAATGTTTGCTAGCTATTAATCTAGAAACATCCAGAGAGTAAAATTTGCTTGTAATATGGCTACAGATGTATGGAATTTATACCTTTGATCAAGCTTAATATTTAAATGTTCGGTGGAAGTCTGATAGATTGAGATATAATTGGATCAAAATACATTTTTAACTGTAGCAACGAGGGATTTTAATTAAAAGACTTATTGTGATATCTTGTTGATCCAGTGTGGTTGCTATGATATCAATCTTTAAAATCCTATTCTTTTCATGAATAGATAGGCGTTGCGACATGGGTTTTAAATGGAAGACTAATCATGATATGCAGTTAGTAACAAATGAAAATGGTGCCATTCCCACTACCAATCTGAGTTCCATGGTAGCCAAATTGAAAATCCCTGTAGACACTTCTGAACAGATGGTCATTTTCACATTTAGTTTGAATTCATTCAAGGGCATTCTGGAGTGTACCATTGTGAAACATCAACACTATTGGCACATCAGCACATTCAAGATTGAAATTTATTGGGACTACCATTGGACTTCATTTGGAACACTCAATACATTTGGAAAATGTATGATTATCTACTATTTAATGCACAATGCGGTAATTTTCTTTTGAAGTTTCAATTTGTATTCCATAGAATAGATTATTTGTTAATTTTTAAAAGTTGTTAGTTTTTGCTTTGCTCTGCCGCTTAGTTTAAGACCGTAGAATCGTTGCAAAGGTTAGTAATCCTTTCAAGAAAAAGAAGCATTCCGAGACAATTGCTGAAAACTTAAAGTGGCCAAGAGAACATTAAACGTTATTGTTATCAAGTGTACTTATTGTCAAATGTTGTGAAGTCTACACTTCAATGTCGGCATTATACAAATCGGATTATGATGTGGTTAAGACATTATCTTGGTACCTGTTGCCTTTGGACAAAATGTTAGGAATGGTAAACAAGAAATCGGACAAACCAATGCCTAATTTTGAAAGGGAAATAAACTCACTGTTTGATAGGCGGTTTTCAGTTAAGAAGGCCAATAAAGATTACAATAACATCAGACAGTTCATCTAATTCGATAGCTAACAAATTGCATCAGTAGCGATGTTAAAATAAATCTTAATGAGCAAAAGTGCAATTTTTGCACCAGGCTGCTCTCGCAGAAGAAGATTATTTATTGATTCTCAAAGTTTCATTTTTCAGTAAGCCTTCCTCTTGACGGTTTTCTGGTGACAGGTCATCCAAATCTCAATCTGGCAAAACATTTATAAATCAAAACAGGTACCAGTCCTAATTTCTTCATACGTGTATATATTGTAACAAGACATTTTTGAAGAATTATGAACAAGTCATGATGCAATGTTCTATATCACTTATTGGTGATTCTGCCAATCATATAGTTATTAAAATATTAAGAGACACAGTAGCGTCTCAGAGGATTTTGTTATCAGGTACTTTGCCTTTGTCTGAGAAGTCTGCTTCGAATTAAAATGTTCATATTCAGGGAACATAATACATGCTTATTAATGTTCTTCTCCATTATTTCAATTTGGCATCAGACTTAGGCTTGGGACCTGTGACAGATATAGCATTTTTCTCCTAGTATTTATAAATCAACAAGTACTGGCCACACTGATCTTTTGTTTACAATTCATTCCCTCTATTATCTGGGTGAAAAAGATAAACATTCTCTGTCGAACAGGACATAGTTCCTGAGGTTTATTGTATGTTTCAGAGGGCTATTAATCAGATTTGAGGCACAGACTGTCACATAATTAGGCAAAGAAATAACTTGGTTTTGTCTTAAAACAATTCGACGTAATCTAGTGTGAATGTGTTTTTCCAGGTAAGCGACTGTATTAACATATACCTAGCCAAAGAGATTACTTGTGACAGGTATCATGACCAACATGATATGCACGGGTATTCTACCCCGACTTGTACTCACTCTCCTATGGATTTAAGTAAGACCAATTTCTAAAAACCACAGTGGTCGTTTTGGATCACGTCAAGGGGTATAGACCCTCCATTGTTCTCCAGCCATAGGGCTGATTCTGACTGTGTTCGTAGCTCACTGTGTATGTAGCTGACTGTTATGGTAGCTGACTGTTACTGTAGCTGACCGTGTTTGTAGCTGTGATTGTGTCTATGAAATGTGATTGTCAATGTGACTGTGGATATGACTAGAGCGGTCTGAAGTTGTCCGAAGCCGTCTAAAGTTGCTTAGGTGGCGCTATACAGTTTCGCATTTTGCATAGGGTTTAGGATTTTAAAGTAAAAGAATGTCCCCTGCTTTCCTCACTGGTTATACTGGCTATTTAAAAAAGACCTTGTATATCTTAGGTATAATGCAAAGAACCTTTAATTCCCTTTATTTTGGTGTATGATTGATGGGTGTACTATGGGTTATAGAGTACACAGCTTGGCCTTACTTCAAATGTGCACCTTTCAAAAAAGTGCTAGCTCTACTTGGTCATTTTCACTTCCTGAACTTCAGAGGTCAATTGTATAAAAAAGAGCCGATAACCTTTTTTACATTTTATATATTTGGTAATTCATTCATTGCACTTTCAGAAGCTGGTATTGTCTAGTCTGGCAAAATTCATTTTCCCTATTGTAATAGCTGCTATGTATAGTGTACTTTAGACTAATTCAGACTGATTTTTTAACACAAGGGAGCAGTCATTTTAGTTAGCAGTGTGCTTAAATCATGTAAAATTTCCAAAAGTACAATATCCAAAAGAAATATCATCCACATTACATTAATGTAGCATAGAGGTATGCAAACATTCTCTCCACTGTGCATGTTTTAAATGCGAACTACTTCGCCTTACATACGTCACTCTCTCAAAAGTACATATTATCTGGTGAGCGCCACCTTAGAGCTATCTGAAGTTTCCAGAACATTTAATGCTACGTACTGACGATACGTATGTATGTATGTACGTATGTCTGTGCCACGGACATACACGTAGCAAAATTGAAAAATTGCTGTATGCTGTCTGTACGTGTAACGTATGACTGTACTCGTGGTGGATTCATAAAGGGTGCGAGCGGTCGATAAGAGTGTGGACCAACCCAAGGAATCGTGCGAACTTACAGGGGGTCTAGCAGCATACGTTTGGATCAATTGTTGTTCCATTGCATTTTTTGTTTATATTCATAAGATTATCGTGAATCTTAGTTGTGTTAAGATTATTTTGAATCTTAATAGAATTTATGTTCGAGATTATGTGAATCTGTTATTATGTAAAATACTGTTTGAGGTGCATGTGCAATCCATGAGGGTTCTTGGATGTGTACTTTATTTTGATTTAATTTTTTTTGTGTGTGTTTATTTTCGATGCTTGAATGTTGTGTAGAGTGATTTGAGTAAATATATTTTGAGAGCGTGAGAGAATCATTGTATTTTTACATCATATATTAATCTTTTTAATTCATTCATAAATTTCCATCTTTCTCACATTGTGTTTGTCTTATTCATTTAGTCCAAATACCCACTCGGTTGCAATTCTGCGACACAGACGTTCTAGTTTATTACTTGGTTTTCAAAAATGGGTTCCTTATGCAAAGGTGGAGATTACCTGAGATACACGGTGGTATGCCCTCTATGTTAACGGAATGGTGTTAACAAAAAAAAGAAACAAAGGCCCTTTCAGTGCCACTCCATTGCCTCGAAAAGATATCTACTCTCTTTGCTATTTTTTGTGTACGTGTGTGTGTGTGCTTCATTTTTCAGTAAGCCTTCCTCTCGACGGTTTTCTGGTGACAAATGATCCAAATCTCAGTCTGGCAAAACATTTATAAATCAAAACTGGTACCAATCCTGATCTCTTCATACGTGTATATATTGCAACAAGAAATTCTAATTGCTACAGGTTGAAGAATACAGACAAGAATATTCTAAATGCTCTTATTACAAAGAGGTCAAGGTCACGGTCATAAATTGAAAGCATTGCATATGTTGCATTAGAAAATGCAGCGTTATTCATTTTTGGAGAATTATGAACAAGTCATGATGAAATGTTCTATATCATTTATTTGTGATTCTGCCAAGCATATCGTTATTATTATATTAAGAGACACAATAGCATCATAGAGCGTTTTATTATCAGGTACTTTGCCTTTGTCTGAGAAGTCTGCTTCGAATCAAAATGTTCATATTTAGGGAATCTAATACATGCTTCTTAATGTTCGTCTCCATTATTTCAGTTTGGCATCAGACTTAGGCTTGGGACCTGTGACAGATATAGCATTAACTCTGTAACTATTTAGGGTATTCATTTAATACCAGGCAATGACTTTTTGAAAGATGTCGTAGTCATTAATCAATTTGTAACTGACAAGCCTTGTTTGCATAAAAGCAATTTAGAAATTGAACTATCTCATTTGTATCCTGATTGTGCAGTCCACAGAGCTATAGAGGAAGGGGGTCCTTTTGAATGATGCTGTTCAGGAAAACATTTCTTTACTGGAAACATTTATTTGCCATTCGTGTGATGAGGTCATTTTCTTCCTAGTATTATAAATCAACAAGTATTGGCCACACCGATCTTTTGTTTACAATTCATTCTCTATATTATTAACAGGGTGAAAAAGATAATCATTCTCTGTCGAACAAGACATTGTTCCTGACATCTATTGTATGTTTCAGAGGGCTATTAATCAAACTGGGGGCAAATACATTCTAGTTTATTGCTTGGTTTTCAAAAATGGGTTCCTTGTGAAAAGGTGGAGACTACCTGAGATACACGGCGGTAATCAATGGTCAGTAAACTATCAAAGTGTCGTTTCCAGGTCACATCGACAGGATTTTCTTAGTGAAGCCGGTGCAACGCCTTTGCTGGTCATTTAGGAGTCAATACGAATTATCAAATCATCTCGAATCATTTTACTGGCTAAATATTAAACGTTATGTTTCTAAATGCACTAGTTCATGTCACACCTTAAAAATGTTAGGAAAACCCAATCAGAAGATATTTAAGGCTCATTTGCAGCCTACCTTTGCAACAATGGCAACAACGTTGCAAGACGCTGACCTCAGTCGGGCGGAACAGTGTTGCAAGTGGCTGACCTGAATACGTGTTACTCTAGCGACAATAGACACAGAGACGTGGTTAGAGACAGGGTTAGAGAAGAAGACAGAGACATAGAAATATTACACACACATAGATTTATGAACATAAATCTATCGTACAAAAAGCGACTAAAAAGATTTTAGGCTCAGCAGAGAAGGTGAACAGACTCTAATTGAAATTATTCTATATTGCAAATAAACAATTTTTCCTGAAAAATCGTAAGAGAGCGAGTCAACTTCCTTGTTGAAAATCGTGAAAATGAGGGTTTGCAATAATCAAATGCCTGTATTTAGCGTTCACCCTCTCTGCTGCTCCCATCAAGACTGATTCGATAACATGTATTTTGTCTGCGGGGCGAACAAATTCTATTGACTCACTCTCGAATCGTAAAAATAAGCCTTCCTGAAAATTGCAAAAACGGGATTGCGGCGACTGGGTGATGAGTGTGAGACTTCGCCCTCGTTGTTGCTATTAATTAAAATTTTTATCAAGACCGACTCGGTTTCTTGGCCTTGCGTCATGTAAGTTTATTGTTATGAAACCATGCGGGGATAAATGAGCCTGACTAAATAAATTTTGAACTTAATTATATCCAGATCACCGCTACACCAAGTCTGATGAATATTTCGCAACGTATGTGTATCAACTCCGTTAAACACAGCAAGAATATTAAAGTTATCCCTGATCACTTTAGGTATTTGTGTGCACCGTTGAGTAACATAAATCAAGTCTGTGTTTTTGTGCCTGCCTCGGGAAAATATTCTGGCAGGATTGGACTGTTTGTTCAGCATCACATCATCGTATGCAACTAAATTATTAATAAACCCATAAATGTCATCTACAGACGACGCTTCGGTGATAAACTCGATAACATCATCACCATTTTCATTTAATAACTTTGCGTTTTCATTAAAGTCTGTAAGTACATCATAGTATTGCTGATCATTGACAGACGGAGCTACTAAATAAAACTTATCCCATTTGAGCCATCTCATTATCAAATTAAGCAGCAGTTGCGTTTTACGACTTCCACATGGACATATGATTATCATTTGGACAGAATTTGGTAGCGTAGCATGATGCCTGACCGTTCTCGCTTTCTTGTCGCTGAAAAATCAATTACATCCATGTGGTAGAAATATAATAAATAATATGGATCTATACTGTGTAAACTGCAGGGCGCGTACTCCCACGAGTACACTAACAACTACTGCAACAAAAAAAAAAAAATAACAGATCTGCACTCACGGGTAAGTGTAAATAATGTGGTACAAAGAAATTTAAATTTATTTCTAATCCAAACAGTATAAACAAAAGAGGAGGTGATATTGCAGCCCAGTTAATAAAGTTACCAGGAACACCATGGGATAAGTACCCAGGAGAAAAACATCTTCCATGATATAATTGCTGTGGTCCTGGTACTCGATTTGATATCCGACATGACGGCCAAGAGCAACCAAAACCAGGTCAGTAACCAGTAAATGCTATTGATAAAGCGTGTCATGCTCATGATGTAGCTTATAAAAGAAAAACTCTGCAAGACAGACATATCGCAGATGTGAAATTAATTCACGCGCTAAATTCCATAATAAATGAATCTGTTAAAGAATCACTAGCTATTTGGTTGTTGAGATCTGAAATGAAGGGTAAACTAACATTAGAAGCTGGAAATTAATCCACCGATTATTATCATAATGGAGTCGATTTATTATAGCGAAAGAGGATACTGGAAACGTAGAGCAGCGATTAGTAAACTCGCTGAATCAGCAGGTGTAGAACGTTCAGCAGCCGTAAATTGGTTAGCACGACAAGCAATATGGCAAATTTAGCTACCACCGCCGAAACGAATCCAGCATGCACATTAGGCTGATATTTTATTTTTACCAAATGATACTATCAAGTTTGGAAGAAGTCGATTAACGTACAAAAACGCGCTAACTGTCGTTGATGTTGCAAGTAGATACAAGGAAGCAGAGCCGTTATTAACAAAGACAGCAGCTGAAGTAGCTTTTGCGCTTGAACGAATTTATCTACGTGGACCTGGACCACAAGGTGGTCTACGATGGCCACAGTTGTTACAAGCTGATCCTGACAAAGAATTTCAGGGCGCACTATCATCGTTGATGAAAAAAATAACGTCAAAATACAACGAGGACATGCTGCAATTCACCGAGATCAGGCAATTGTTGAACGATTTAATCGAACACTTGCTGATAGATTGTTTGAATATCAATACGCGAATCAAATAATTCAGGATACGAGATCTCGCGAATGGGTTGCAAGATTACCAAGTGTGATAGCTGCATTAAATAATGCAATTACTCTAACAACCAACATGAAACCCATCAATGCAATTAAAAAAAAACATATACCCTTACAACGACGTGATTTTTCAGCGGTAAGCCAGTACTGGGTAATGTAACTGCAAGATATTTATATGAACTTGGAGGTGGTAGAAAAAGAGCAACTGATCCTGTCTGGAGTATTCCGACTCATAAAATTTCCAACGTGGTAAGATCTACTAGTACACCTGCAATCTACAGACTAGATTCAACTGCTCCTCACCGTGGATTTACACGTGAACAATTACAAGTAATTCCTGAAGAAACACAATTACCACCGCGTTCACTTAACTAGCACCTCTACGTCTATCACACTCGAGACAGGTCAGCATCACATTTTCTATGTACGGTAAATTGTCTTGGATTATTACTCGAGTACTGCCATAACATTATACAATTACAGCTCGCACAGTGATTATTCTGCTGCTGTTTTAGCGCTATGATAAATTCAACATTGAGATCAAAGTCTCTTTTTTCTGTCAATTTGTTTATAACCAGCTAATTTTGTTCTTACTATATCTCTATCGCCTCGACATTTATCGAGGATATTATTGATGGTTTCGGTAGCGTCTATGACAATTTTCCTCAGCTGAGCTAATCTTCTGACTCGGAACACTACGAGATAAACTAAGTTTGACCACTTGACACGATCATCGACAATCCAAACTCGAGTACCATGGTTAGCCCCTGAGATGAGTGAATTGTCATTGCGTATCCTAACGTCCACGGCGATTTATCAGTACTCAGCGCATCCTCAACAACACTGACATCAACCAAAACAACGTCATTTAATACGAGATTCTGTTTCTCAGTCTGTCCTGGTATATCAACGTCGATATTATGTCGTCGTGTATCAGCTGGTCTATAACACAATGGTACACGTAAATCCGAACACTTTTCTTTATGCTTTTCAAATAATCGCTGTTGAAGTGTATCACGAGGAATCTTTCTGCTTGCTACTACTAAAGCATTTGCAGAAAGTCGTTCATAGAAGTTTATGAAATTATTTTACGTATTACTTCACATTGAATTTTATTCGGTTGTAGTCTGATTAATTTCTTAAACTCTCTTAATTCTACATCAAGAGATCTATGATCATCAGTTATGTCCTCGTAATAATCTACAAAATTCTTTAGCCACCCATGTGGAGATAATCCAACAAACGGTGGTGGTTGACCGTGATCGCTGCACATGATCACAGCTGCATTTTTCAATAACAACCAATCGAGAAACATTTTTAATGTATCTAGCGACACTGTACATACTTCATCCCAAATAATAATTTTTGGGATATATTTCTCTCCCATTCGATGAGGAGTCTATGTGTCGTACTTGTATTGAAAAAAGCTATGATAAGTACATGATTGTACTCCTCGTTGTTTCATTTCTCTTGCGAGTCTGTGCAGGTGTTAAAACAACCATATCATATGAATTCTGTCGAAATAATTCGATCACCCGAGTCGTCTTACCAGAACTCCAAGGTCCGTTTAAATAGACCGTCTCGTGTCTGGATACTGGATCATACACAGAACTTGCAGATGATAATTCTGATATCTAATTATTTTTGTAATAAATATCTTTAATCGTAACATCTGCGGATTCAGAATAATTATACAGCATTGCTTGTTTTATTCTTGTAAAATGTTCGATTCCTCGTTCAGCTACACAGCTCAGCTGTGAAAATCTCTTTGACGCAAGATCATTAATGTTGGGGTTATCATTTAGCTGATAAATTCCATAAATAACTGCTGTTATAGGATACGCTCGTTCGTAATATGGTTTATCAATAGCAGTCAACATTCCAGTTTGGAATTTTTCCTTAGCACAGCGGTTTTTCCTATAGCAAGGACAGTGTCACATTTGTCACGAATAATCCACCCGTCAAAATCTGTTTCTGATAATACAATAAACTTTATTCTGAACAAATATATTTGATGGTTGAGATAATCGATAATCGTTTTTGCCCGCGTATCGTTCATTGTAGCATCAATGATTTCGTCGACACCTTTTTTGTCACGTATAATTTATAATGTTGACCAGGTGTGATATGCCCCATCAATGGGGCACAATAATATTGACTTGTATATAAAAAAAAAAAAATTTTTTTAGGCGGTTAATTCTCTCTTGTCATGTGTTCCTAAAGTCACAAAATCGAATAGTTAGGGCGGTTATATTTAATAAAAACGCAAAGATTGAACAGTTACACCATTTCCTGATTTTTTTTCAGGTATTTATATTATTCAACTTTCCAAATCTGACTTGTTAAGTAGAAAACGTTTATAATAGCGTATTTTCTCTGAATTATGTGTTCAAAAATAAATTCAACTTGTATCTTGCAATCCAACACATGTAATTTTATAATAATTTCTGAAACGTATATCTGTAAAATGTCTCCGTAGCTCATTGCTACAGCATACAACCCTGATACTGGAGGTCTGGCTATCGAGCCCCCGTGAGAATATTGTCGACGGTTGCGAATATTTCGTGATTATATATATATATATATATATATATATATATATATATATATATATATATATATATATATATATATATATATATATATATATATATATATATATATATATATATATATATATTATTGGGGGCCCAGCCTCCTTTCGAAACTCAACAGGAAAAAGACATACCCTCCCACCATGCCACTACGTGGTGGCAGCCATTTGCACTCTCCCGGGGTTGATTAAGGTGGGTTTGTGTGTGCAAAATTCTGTTGAATGTAGAGAATGGCTCCCGTTTATGTTGTGCTGTCCTTAGATACGATTTATTTATTGTGCCGTCCTTAAAATTAAGTTAATTATGATTGTATGTTGTGCCGTCCATAGAACTAAGTCTGTATATACTGTAAATACAACACTGTAAATATGCTGATATATGTATTGTGCCGTCCTTCAAATTAAGTTAATTAAGGATGTATGTTGTGCCGTCCAAAACAAAATGACTCCCATTTTTCTCTTAAAGATATATTATATACTGTATAATTACGAAAATATCAATGATATTATTTCTGCTATTAAAAAATTAGAAAAAGACGGCATAAATATATCTGATGAACTAAATCCTGAAAAAATTATTTCTGATTTGAGACATTGCCAGAACGTACGGAGGAGGGAGGATATACTTACCGTCGGAATGTCGATTCGTAAAGAAAAATTCAGACGGAGATGTTTCAATTGCTGGGCACAGTAAAACAAAATGAGGTGAGAGAATTCCTCTCTCTCTCTCACACTTTCTCTCTCTCGTGCAATCGAAAAAATTAGATCAGAACTCTCTCGTGAATACGAAGCAAAAAAAAAAATTAATTATCGGGTGAGACAACTAAGAAAAATTATGTCAGAAACTGTTAGTGATAATGAAAATGAAAGTTAGACTCATTCGTGAAAATGAAAATGAAAGTATGTTACATTTAATCCTTCTCTCTCACTCATTTTAGTCCAGTCGTCAGTAAAAAATATATGCACTTTGACTCTGTCAAGGACGGAGATTGTTTTAATGTTTTAATGTGTATAACACATCAGTGACATTTTATAAGTATGTACTGTTCCCTTGTCCTTGATAGAATCAAAGGAGAGATAACACTCTGCGAGGAAATCATTACGATTTCACATATAAATTCAGACTCAGCGTTTCATTTCTTAGGTCAATCAAGTTGCTGGACTGGTCAGTTAGTCTGAAATCTATTCTTGATAATAGCGGATTATGACATCGTGGATAGAAGGGATTTATTGGCTCATGCACAATGAGAGATCGAGGTGGGATTTGCGGGTAAAAGTATAAAGAATATATCCTTGCTGTGCCTGCGCTGATATTTTTTTGTTTGTCTGATAGCTCCCATCAATTACGTCACACACAAGATTGACCGCGATCACCGAGGTTATATTTACGATTCCCGGAGAAACGTGGCGGCCCTGTCCTTGGGGATCATTGTTGTACCGGAGAAAGTTGCCTGCGGCAGTGTTTTTCTCCATTGATCAAGTGTTTTAGGAAAGAACTCATTGATGATATCGTTGACTGATTTTCTTAACTCAGATGTGTTATACCCGGGAAATTTAAAATTCGGTGGATCCGCCTCTGTTATCGAATATGCATCTAAAAATTGTTGTTTAAAGCGATTTATGTCGTCAGTATAATTAATTGTTCCCTGAATTACTTGCTTGTTAAAATATTCCATGTCGGATACAAACTGATTTAATATTTCTATTTGTTTAATGATTTCCTTGCGTAAACGTGCTATATAAGAAAGATTTTCAATGAAACTTTGCTTTAGTTTTTCTCGTTGTATTTTATGTTCTCGATTAATGATTTCAAAATAATTAATAATTTGATTCAGGTGAACACCAGCATATATAGTTCCTTCACTAGCGGATCGTTTCTCAATAAAATACCACCACATATAGTCCCTACTGCTGAAGCCAAATATACTACCCAACATTCCATTTTTTATGTTAAGTAAATGATTTTTGTATGATGGGGTAATTTCCCAATATGATTGTTTGTCTGAAGCAAACTCAGCCCGCGCTGGTTCGGGTATTGGCGTTGGTGCCTCGGGGGCAACTTCAGGCCATCCTAACACTGAACTGATTGATGATTGATAGATATCAACGGCGTAATCCTGAGAATTTATCTCTATCGCGGCACAGTGTTGGTTCATAAACTGTTATTGATATCTTGGATTCTTTCTTGGCAATATTTTTTATTCTGCGCTGGAATTCATAATTGATCTGTTTGATTTGATAACTGCCGGTTGGTATTCTAACAACTGTCCAGTCAGGTGTTCCATCTGGGTTATTTTTATTTGCAAATACCAGGAATTATTTGATTGCAAACCACCGAATGATTTTGATCAAATATTTTTCCAACTGTAGTATATTCGCAGCTGCGCAAGGGCGATTTCTTTTACCGGAATCGCAGTTGGAAAACTAATACTGAATTAAGGGATGGTGGAGTTTACTGTTATCATCGTGGTTTACACCGGCGCTGTATTTGTGACTATCTGCTGAAGTAGTTATGTCATTATGTAAATTTCCATTTCCAAATCGATGACTTCATTGTATGTCTCAACCATTATATCAAGTTCTGAAATCGTTGTATCGTCAAGGCTTGATGAAATCAGCGACCATAATTTAGAATAAGCGTTCGATGCCGTGTGTAGCCTCGTAGCATAATCGTGCAATTTTGTACTCGTGTACTTGGATATCTTTTTCGCGATAATATTAAAAACCTCGGCAATTGCTGCCGATGATGAAACACATATTGTTGCTACTGCTACCGCTAGCGGGCTCAGCACTGATATCACCACAACGGTGGACGCAACGAGTGTAGATACAGAGTACACTACAATATCGATGGCAACTACACGTGTTCGATATTGTTTTTACTTTCGCGGTATAATTATCAACAATAGTTTTCAACGTTATTTGCGATTCACGTACTTGATCATATCTAAAGTTTTGGGCCCTTGACTCTGTCAGCGCCGTTATTATTTTACGCAGTGACCAATTGAAGCGTTTCGGCAACAAATTCCAGACACCACCAGTAACATGTTGCGGTTAATTTTTTGTCACCTGCTTTTTGTATAAATGTTTCTTCGTTCCCGCCATTTAACACAACAGACACAAACCCGGAAAACTTATCGGTTGAATGCCGCCAGGGATATGTAGTGTATATACTAAATTTTGCAGCATTGAACACAGATAGTCTATAAACACGAGTGACTTCCGCGGAATGTTTGATAGTATTATTTTGCTTTGACCATGTTACGAACCCGGATAACACTGTGTATACGTTATTGAAGATCTGTTTATGAGTGATTTTAATCAGATTAATTTTGTTAACGATATCTGGAATTCCACTTATGACATCTTCTAGTGTTTTGTTTTTTTTTTCTAGTGTTTTTTAATCGTGTCAATGTTCGTCTTGATATCATAGAGTTCCATGTCAACGGTCAACGGAGTACCAAAGAAATCATCAATTATTCTAAAGTTTCTACGGAGATTTGTAAACATATTTACGTGAACGTCATATTCGGCCTGTAACTTGGATAATGTATTATCTACGGTGCCGTAGTTAACGTCGACATATTTTTCTTCGCGGCATCTTCGTCGGATGTTGGATCTCTTAAAACCACTATTTTATTTCCGTTCATGCTGAGTTCACCTGTCATTGTGTCGCCGATATTCTTCAAAAGATTAGCAACACTTCTTGCAATTTCATCTCTGATGGTTGTAAACTATATACTATGATTCTACCGCCGTCAGTAAATACTGGAATGTTATCAGTGGTAGCACCGAGTACTCTACGAACTATATCATTCTATTTGATATTGCTCGTTTTTAAAACACCGTATCTGTCCTGAAAAACAACAACCTCATATCGGTCATCTCAAGAGAGGTTTATAATATCAGCGATTTCATAATTTGACACATCTATGTCAGATTTTATTTTTTACTCTTATTAGTATCACCACGAGATTTTCCATAAATATCTACCATTATTCTTTTCTTTCTGATCTAAATCAATGATTTCTTAAATTGTTGACTTGTATATTCGTGTAGAACTTTGTGAGGTGGTCTTGATGGTGTCTTTGAAATAGCATCGAGTACAGCAAGTGCTTCACGGCCGCATATCGGTGGATCGGTTAGTGTTTGTGTTGGTAGCGTTGAGTACCAGACTGGCACTCTGTGCTCGACTTTGTACGGCGTGACATAGTTGATAAATTCCTGCGGTGGAGCTAACCCATACGAATCGAAATAAATAATTCCACGGGGGTCAATCTCGTATGATACCCAATGAGTTCCAGGTCCAGTACTGTTATCGAGATTACTAATACCAGTTTCAACGCTGTTTGGTCGTTGTGGCAATTGATCTGGCATAAAAACGCCTCTAAAAATTTTTATTTTTAGTTGCATAGCAGCATCAAGTAAATCAAAATTTGACATAGGCGTAAAATCGCTGGTGAAAAACCGCTGTTTTTTTAAACGCATTGTTCCTGGAAGTCTCAGACCTTTTCCTCGATAAGTTCCTGGAAGTCTTAAGCCTTTTCCCGTTGCTTTATTAATGCCATTTCAGCAGCGGTTCCAACAGCGCCTAACGCGACTGCTTTTGCGACGGCTAGTGTGGCTGCGGATATCAGCGCTGGTATTGCCGAGAGAAGTGGAAATATAACGCCTGTCTTAGCAGTATCTTTAATGGCACCGGCGGAAAGTTCAAGTCGTATTCCAGTCTTATTTTGTTTGGCTTTATCAAAATGTTTGCGCTGACGTTCTGTCAACGACAGTTTATTTTCACCGCATGTGAATTGATAGTGATATTGTGGTCCCTGATGCGGATTGTAGCTTCTTGAGCTGACCAGGAGTCAGACTAACACTAAGGTGATGGTAAGACATTTTATAAAAATACTCGTGTTTCTAAATAACGTGGATTAAGGTAACACATTAAGATTTTCCAATGGTGTATCAACGACTCTCATTCCACCAAAATCACCTTCAAGTAACATTGCTTTGTCACTGAGTATGACCGAGACAGCTCTGTAATTAACACCACCACATGTATTCACGCTGGTTCTGAATTGTATATCAACGACAGATTGTTTGGAAAAATCAAGATGCTCCAGCGAAAAGTAATAGATCGGAAATCGAGTTGTAAAATCATACTGTGAGATTTGTAAACAAGTATCTACGTTTTGATCGCGTCCCATAAACGTCATCAGCCGATGATACACACGTGCTTTATGATTTTGTTCATAATTCAGTAGTATGTTTTCTGTTGGTTCTTGTTGTCCGTTTATCCGTAAAGAAACCTCAGTAACACCCTCTATCTCAAATATCATATGACTACGTCTTGTGAGTCTAATCGATCATAAATCTGAAAATCAACAAATATATGTCGTGGTGCAAGAACATTTTGCTGTGATACTATGTGCCATTTAAATTGCCCATTAATATCAGTTTGTATACTATCTGTGGTTGTTGTAATATTGTCCGTGGTTGTTGTCAACCATGACAACAGAGACCTACCACTTGTATCCATAAAAGATAACAGTCGTTGTTCTTCTGCGATTATTGGAATCATTACCGGCATCCTCAACGAAAGTTTTGTTAGCATTACTTTACCAGCATCATCAGCAGATCTCCAGATAGCAACGTCGTCGGTAGCCTTTCTCACAAGAGCAACTGTGTATATAGCTCCAAAGATAACTTTTCTAACATTTCTGCAAAATCCAAAGATATGTGATAGTGGAATTGAAAAATTTCAACGACGTCCTTTAAACATTGCTCGGCGTGTTGAAAATCCTAAGTTGAAATTTTCATTAGCACCATGAACTACCCGCGCCAAATCAGCGTCAGCGTTTCCGGCAAAACTTCTTGTCCGTCTTATATCATGCTGATTGATATCGGAGGTATGTTTATTGGCCTTCGCAAGCATCATTGTAGGACCGGCTGATCTTGTATAATCATCAGAGTATCTTGCCAGTCCTATTATTGTTGTAGATACGTCAACTTCTTTATGAATTGTCTCGATGTTTCTTCTATCGATCATGTAAGTAGCGCTATCAAACAATGCCATGATGCCGTTGTTGACAAAACCAATAACGTCATCATCTGCATACTCAGTATTATCTATTTCTATAATTTCACCTTCTTCTTCAATGAAAGCCTCAGCTGGTAGAAAGTATCTGCTTGTTTCATGGACTTGTAATTCAATTCTTCCACGTTGATCTGGTAGTCGTGCGTCATCAGAATAAAATTGATAATCACGTACAGACTCATCTTTAAAGACAGGGGCTTCCATATCAAATGCTGTATCGGATATGCCCTTAAATACTTTTATTATAATTATTTGCGTCTTACAAAGAGGATTACCGCCTTTGGAAAACTCCGCTTCCTGATATTAAACTTGAAATATTATTCCCTGCCTGACTGGATTCTTGGTCTGCTAGCGATGCCAGTTTTTGAATTGCAGCTTGATTTATTATTTTACTGAGATTTGCAAGCATAACTTCAGTGCTTGGTAATTCCACTAGGGTTTGCGGTCGGATCTCTTGCTGTCTGCGTATTAATCATGCAAGTCTTTCTCAGATTGCCGAGAATGCTTTACCAGCAACGTTGACGATTGCACCATGGACCTTTTCACGTACAACGTCAATAGCTTTCATAGATAATTGTTTTGCAACAGGTGCTACTTTTGGAGCGAACCTTCTGGATAATCCCTGATGAACAACACCAAGTCAGTCTCCGTAAATCGCTCTGTAGGTTTTTAATCGTGCGTTTATTACTCAGACACTTACAGGTCCACGCTGACTCTTGTGTACAATCATATTATTTTACTTGCCATTTATCTAATCATTGTGGCAACTAGTCACTGTAATCATCATCGAGTTCATCAGTAAGTTTCCGGTAAACGCTAATATCCATGATACCACCAGTAAATAATCGCTGACAAATATCAGATGCTTCATTAATTATTTCCGGAGAATTATTACCAGCACGTTTTTCTCCTATGAGACCTTCTAGTCGTCCTACGTCATCGAGGATATTGTTGGGACAGGTGACAAGACCACTTCCAGTAAAACCACCTACGGTTGCTCCTTCTACCTTACTTGTTGTTTCCGCACTTTTCTTAAATAATCTTAAGGGTGATCCTTCTACTTTCGCTTTTTTAAGTAGCTCTTCAGACTTTTCAAGTTCCAACATCAACTTTTGTTGCTGTGAAGAAGATTGTTGTTCTTCTATTTGTTGCTGTGGTGGTGGTGGAGAAGAAGATCGAGAAGGTTGTCGTTTTTTATTAAGCTCTCCATCAGGTCTTCTTATTTCTTCAACAAGTGTTTCGTATTTAGCATCATCACGCCTAACTTGATTTTTGTTGTAATATGCACGATATACCCATTTAATAAAATTGTCAACATTTACGGTTTCATAACCAGGTTTTAACATTCTAGATTTATCATATACGAAAAATAGTATTTTTGCAAGCAAATCACGTTCTTCAGTATTTTTGATATCTCCAATAACACCTTCCCTAAATTTACTAATCAGTTCAATATTTTCATTTCTTACTTGGATTTAGGACTAAGTTCTTGTTCTATGACGGCGATAGGTGTTTCTTCACCTGCATGAGGCTGAGCTGCAGCTATTTCAGTTGAAAGTGCCCGTAAAATCTATTTTGTTTGTTTAGTTCTCGCCGTTAGTTTTTCAGTTTATTCAGCGGTTTGTTGTACTGGCACAATTAGACCTTCAGTAGCTTTTGCAACTCTTTCAGTAACTGTTGTGAAGGGTTTAAATAACTGTTCTGTGCCTGCAGCGAAATCAGCTTGGGCTTTTTGCCGTTCTCGTAGATTTTTTCTGAAAGAATCTTTAATGGGAAGATATTTCTTAATTGCTTCCAGTCGCTCTCGAGCTAGACGTTCAGTGTAAGATTCCTGATGAACCATTATTTGTTATAACAATTTTTAATTAATTGCAACAACGAGGGCGAAGTCTTATTCTCGTCACCCAGTCACCGCAATCTCCTTCTTTTGCGATTTTCAGGAAGGCTTATTTTTACGATTCGAGATAGAGTCAATAGAGTCTGTTCACCCCGCAGACAAAATACATGTTATCGAATCAGTCTTGATGGGAGCAGCAGAGAAGGTGAACGCTAAGTACTCGGTATTCAATTATTGCAGACCCTCTTTTTTACGATTTTCAACAAGGCTGGTAACTCTCTCTCTTACGATTTTTCAGGAAAAATAGTTTATTTGCAATATAGAATAATTTTCAATTAGAGTCTGTTAACCCTCTCTGCTGCTTTAGGCAAGAGGGAATAGATATATTTTCGAGACAATGGAGTGGCCTTGAAAAGGGCCTTTACTTTTTTTTTAACACCATTCAGTTAACACAGAGGGCATCACACGGATCTTCTTTTCTTCCTCAAACTTCGTCTGACCTTTGGACCTTAGATTAAGATTCCTTTCAGACAGCCTTGCCTCTCCACATAGATTCTTCGTTTTCAAAGGGCCATCTCTTTAATCTGGGGTATAGCCATGACGATTTGACATAAATGGAATATCCGGGTTGAACAGCATTGATAATAGGAGGGTAGACGATTCTACGTTAGTCCACATCTTGTGACGAAACAGGTGAATGGAATGAGGTGAAGCGCGGTTAAGAACGGATCAAAACGAATTGACCCTCCAAAAAGGAAGAACCCAGACACGTCAAGAAAGAAAAGAAACGAAGTCGAGAAGAAAGTGAGGAAGAAGAGGGAAAACCTGTGACAGTGAAGAAATTCAAAGAAAGGAGAGAATGAAAAGACACAGAAGAAGCTAATAAACAGTTTAAAGTGTTGTGTTTTCAATTGAATTGTACATTTGTACCAGAATAGACCGGAAAGGAAAACGTATTTGTCTCTTATTTTTTATTTTTCAAAAAAGAATCTGCATGCACTCACACACACACATTCATCATGGACAAAAATTAAATTTCGATCTGAATTTACTTTGGCAATTTGAATACTATCTCTTTTCGAGAGAGGTGGGTGGTTCTGAAGAGGAGCGTTTGGTATTTGATTTTTGTTTTTAAACAAAGTCAGGAACGTGAAGTAATCAGCTTTAACTGTCTTATCCCTTTTCCACAGACATCGCCTGCTTCTGGACTTGACCCTGTCGATGATTTAATAGAAATCACTAGACTCCTTAACTCTGCCAAAATGTATAAGAGTACCGTCAACGTTCGACTTTCACCATTCTCATTCTCTTCTAGACCTTGTTTCTTCTCTTCTTCTTCTTCTTCCTGTGGTTTCCTTCTTGCCTCTTCTTCTCGCTGTTGCTGGTGAAAAAGAAAAGCTTGCTCTGCTTCTTTCTGCAGTTGCAAACATTTCTCCAATTCATCTTTCTGCCTCTTTTTAAAATCCTCGACGTGTGGTAAGGAAGGAGAAGGCGGTGAAGGTGCGGGTACAGGAATCAATTCTTGTGAAGTAGAAAGCAAATCCAATAAAGCCGTCGTCTTTATAGCTTCCGTCATGTTCTAACAATGTCGCATTGATTCATTGCACACAGACGCTAGCGCATCTATATAGGGAAACACGGGAATGTGACGTCACAGGTAGCTATCTTCGGATTGGAAGACAGACTCCGCCCTGTTACTGAATTTTGTTAACGCGTGCTTGGATTGGTGAAAGAACTCAACCTGTTTCGATCCGCTCTTCCACCTTAAATAACCGCGGTTCACTTCATTATCTTCAGCTGCTCTTGTCACAAGATGTGGACTAACTTAGAATCGCCTACCCTCGTATTGTCGATGCTGTTCAACCCGGACTATTCCATGCATGTCAGGTTATCCTGGGCTATCATCCAGATGACTGATACAGTCTTTTGGAAAGGAAGGATCTATGTAGAGAGACAATGTTGACTAAAGAGAGTTTCAATCTAAGGATCAGATTTCAGACAAAGTTTGAGGAAGAGAAGATCCGTGAGATGCCCTCTATGTTAACGGAGTGATGTTAACAAGAAAAGACAATCAAAGACCCTTTTCAGTGCCAATCATTTGCCTCGAAAAGATGGCTATTCTATTTGCCATTTTTGTGTATGTGTATGTGTCTTTGTTTTGTGTTTGTGTTTAATTGTATTTATATGTCCCGCCCCGCCAAGCGTTCTCGCTTTTTTATCTGCTATTTGACCTTATAGAGGTCAGCCCTTGCAACATTGTTGCCAATGTCCAGTACCGTGACGTCACCCCACCTGTCCAATTCCTATTGTTGCTAAATAGACCCATTATTTTTTTTAAGACTATGTAGTCTCAATCGTTTTTGAGGCTATACAGTCCGAACATTTTTGAGGCTATACAGTCCGAACATTTTTGAGGCTATACAGTCCCATTTCACTACTGCGGTCCTCGTTATGCACAGTAAAGGATCGTTTGAGTGTTTAATGCTATTGTTTTAATGTGGAGCAATGTATAGGCAGTGCGTATACAGAGGTCTGTGGTTTGCCAAAAATGAGGAAGATGATATATTAATATCAAGTGTATGCTTTAGTGGCTGAAAAAATAAACCTTTAAAAACCTCCAGCTCCAGTAAGGACTTATCAATTACTTAAGTTTTCAAAAACCCATGAGATGATTGAAAGAACGATACACATACATACATACGTACATACATACATACATACATACATGCATGCATGCATAGACTATCGTGTGCTGCAATATGGCTTTAAACCCCACAACAACAACAACAACAGCATATATAAATATGTATATGAATAGACGGAAAAAAATATATGCTTTGTAAATTATATATGTATGAATCCAAAAATAACTGAGTACAATTAGTAAAGAGTGAGAGCAAGAAAGTGAGGACGAAGGGCTTATAAGCATGAAGTAAGAAACCGTAAATTGCTTCAATGCGAGATTAAATTTTATTTCCATCAGTTTTAAACATGATCAATTTTTAATTTGCTCTCAATGAAACACAATGTTGCATATGCTTGAAGAAACAGTTTACCAGAAAAGATCACCTCTTCATGTGTTTCAAATATTAAAGCTCATCAACAGCAACAGGCAAAGATACAAAATCCACATCCATCTGAAATTGTGAAGACTAATATTATTGACTAAGGATACCTTAAGTAATTGAAGCTTGTAGGATTTCAATGTTTGTCACATATTTTTTTCAAAGGCAATATAATTTTAGTAAGCTTAAGTACTTTATCGCGCACGATACTTAATTTTCTGGAACCGTTTTTCTCAATCGTTTGAATAATAAATAAAATGATGAAGTCTGGATCGTTCGACTATACGCCAAAAGACCGAATGATTAATTAGATGTTCTATCGAATGAATAAATAAAAAATTACTTGATCTTAAATACACCAATTAAATGGAAAAATAAGACATAGCATTATCACACCGTATTTCACTGGGCATATACGTACAGAAGTTATTTGTTGGTTATTCTTTTCAGCTAATTTGTTCATTCGTAATTATATATTATGTATTAAAAGTATAGAGGCTCATAACTTAGACATCTGATTAACTCGAAATATGTTTTTCGAGAGCTTCCAGTTTATGTCTGTTAAAATTACGATCAAGTGTTATATATGTCCAAT
This sequence comes from Sinohyriopsis cumingii, assembly GCA_028554795.2. NCBI lineage: Eukaryota > Metazoa > Mollusca > Bivalvia > Unionida > Unionidae > Sinohyriopsis > Sinohyriopsis cumingii. The sequence continues at coordinate 2,696,570 of CM068837.1, read as the reverse complement.
TTATATTATGTGCTTGATATGTGTCATAAACTAAGGTATAAATATTTGCCTACCTCACTGTTGTATTGTGTTAAAAAAATTATTTAAAAAATCTCAAGTGAAGGACTGGCCTTATTTACAAGTTAAAATGTTCTGGAAGCAAACTTCTAGGCGATTTGGTGAAATTTTTATTAACATTTCTGAAAGTCTTTTGTCAAGTGATATATATATATATATATATATATATATATATATATATATATATATATATATATATATATATATATAGGTTCAATAAACAAGTTTTTCAGTCATGTTTAATACCATTCTTCGGTAATCTGTAATCAGAATTTATACTTGTGTTCACATATGTTATGAGAGGAACTATTTATTTAAATTTTTCATTGGAATTACTAAGTGCTTCTCGGCTTTTTGGATAAACTACTACTGTGGGTGTATTGATAACTCTTTTAAAATACATTCTGATTTATGTCATTGTGGTACCTCTGGACATTCAAGACTCTTGGTAAATAAAGACTTTCAAGACTGTTGGAATTCATTCGAAACATTGAACACCTTTTGGATTTGTAATAGAACAGTTAGGATTATTGTAATATTATTTTCTGTTTGCATTCTCGGAAAATAAATTATTTTTTGAATTTTGCTAAGCTTGGTGTCTTTACTTGTTTACGTTACATAGTTAAAAACCAAAGAGTTGTAACAACTGTTTGATACGTACAGTTTCTCTCATGTTGTGATCCAGAAACAAAATCCGCATTTATCATATTACGTCTACCAACGTTACTAGCAGTAGGTGATCCATGAACGAAAAAGATATTGTAACCGCGACAGAATCTTGTAATTCTTGCTCCAGCAATAAGTTTTGCCAGATCTAAAGGCATTGGATATCTTTCGCACGACCAGGATATTTCCCTCAACTCATGATGGTACTGTGGATCCTGCATAAAAAGAGATCATTATGATTTAGTTTGATGGAAACTTGTTTTACCTCATTACCACCAAGGCACACAAATAGAAGGTTCCTGGAGAATATGATTTCCATGAACAGTTGCTCCAAACGTTTGCAAGAGGTTATAACTTTTAAAGATAAACAATAACTTACATGCATACTTATGCAATAATGAATTCGAAGAAATGATAAATGACATAAACATCATATATAGTATCTCTCCCAGCGGTTTTGCTAAATCACCTTTACTTTTACCAACTCTTTTGTATTATATGTATATGAATAGTGAGTTATTACTTCTTACATTCTGCATTCTTAGCACAGTTTCCTTAAATTCCGTGAGAGTATGATTAGTAAACTGAAGAAAACACTTTTCTTGATCCACATCTTTCACCACCGAGTATCCCTAAAAAAAAAAAAAAACGATATATGATGAGATCAATTTGGGATTTTAGCTACATAACATGAATAAATTTTTATCAACTAGTACGAAACTACGAGATGAAAGTCATGAATGCTTATGCATGTAGTGTGCTTTTATACTGCCTTTTAAAGATATTGGTATAATATTTGATTTTAATTTTGAGACATATCATCAATATATTGCAATATGCTCATATAACATGAATTGTCGAAACTATATATAGGTTTTATTAGTATCCCTTTCTCCTTAAAACAATCACAGCCACTATCCTGACACTGCAATATCCCTTTTATTTCAATCATAATTACTTTTGTGTTTTTTTCCTTTCCTTTTCCTTTTTAACTTCTTCTATATCTCTTTCCACTTATTTTACCTTCTGAAGTTGATATTATTATTGTCATTATTATTGTATTGATAGCAAGATTTCTATATTGTTATGCTTATTGTTCTGCTGGCTTATTGTGATATCTGTTTTAAAACATTTCGCTCTTTCCGTTTAAAGAGAATAATATTCCGATAATTAATCGCATCATACATATTTTTAAACATTCTACTGGCTTATTGTGCAATCTCGTTTTGTCCAGCAATATATTGACAAATGTATGTATGTATGTATGTATGTATGTATGTATGCATGCATGCATGCATACATGGATGGATGGATGGATGTGACTGCTCCATTGGCCTAAATGCTTGGAGCGATTACCTTGAGTGCGGGAAGTTGCGGTTCGAACCTCGGCTGAGTAATATCAAAGACTTATAAAAATGGTACTAACAGCTATCTCGCTGCTCAGTATTAAGAGGTTAGGTAATAGGACTGGATGGAACATGATGCTACATGCCTGTGGCATGAGGCCCCAGTGCTAAACATCACTATACACTGCAATACATTGTAACGATCTGAATAAAATTGTTAAAGCTACATCAAAAATCCAAATCACATACAATTCTACGTCCACGTTATCGGTCCTAAAACGCAACTGTTACACTAAACATCCAAACTTTCTCAAACATCGAGCATGCAATATATGTGCATTAGTATGTATGTAACATTCCAAAACAAAACAATCAAAGCGCTTATTTCTAAAACACATTCAGATTTTCATTACAGTATTTATGTTGGAAGGTTTTATTTTTCCTCATTCCTTGTTTTACTCAAATATAGCTTTTTTTAATTTGACATACATTTAATAATAAAGTACAGTAAGCAACCTAAACCAGTCCTTAATTCGTTTCCAATTAAAGAGGCTAAATTTAATACCAAATAAAGCAATAAAGTCATTTTAGATAGATACCTTGGTCAGGTCATGGAAGTTGATGGAGTTCAAATATTTCGGATCTGCCTGCCCAGCAAATGATGTTACGATGGCATAATTTTCTTCTTCATCTAAGAGAAGATCTTCGTGCAATGCATGCTGCTTGTTGAACACGGTGAGCCGGAAATTCTGAAATGTTTAAATGCAGAAACTTGTAAAACTAAGTATTAATTTTTTAATTTGGGTGTAACTAGTCTAATATTTGTTTTACTAACGAATGTCTTATGAAGGTAAACAATGCTGTAAAGTTTAGTTTTTATTCTGAAAATCAACTAGTTTCTCTTCATCAATATTTTTGTCAATCTATCTATCTATTAATTAAAGGAAAGAAAGACTAGCTGGTCGTTTAGATACTAACATTCAAATAAATTATCCCTCCCTTAAGCAGAGATAATTAATTGTTTTGGATAATAGATATTTTCACTTTACGGGTAAGAGGGTGAAGTGACTAAAAACAAAAAATATGTGTCGTCCTGATGCCATAATTTTATGGAATACAAACATGTTTTTATTACAAAATAGTAATTACATCAAATATTGTGCAAAATGCATACAATTTTCTAAAATGCGATTAATTCATTACCTGTGGCACAGCGAATGCCGAGGTCAGCATAAAGACCAGTGAGATCAAGGATGACATCGATGAAATTTAATGTAGCTGTCAAGGTAAAACATATATTTCTGGCATTAGATTACAAAGATAATAACAATTCTTACTTACTGTTATATATGTATATATATATATATACACAAAGATAATATCATTTCTTACTTATTTTAAACTCAAGTGTGAAATGTCGTTCAATATTGTCGAATGTCGTGAATTCTTTACATTATCTGCGCGACTGCTAGCTGTAAATACCTTATTGTAACACCTCTGGGAACGTAGTCATTGACCAAGGATAGAGAGTCTTGACGGAAATGATGTTATAGGGCTTTTATAGTTGAACGTCTGTGAAGATGACACATTTCAACTTCACACATTTAAGTAAAATTACTGACTTTCTTAATATGACACGATTTACACTGAATGATCCATATTTATTACAAACAACGTGGGCGTTATATAATACAGACACGTTCGCTGTAACCGAACTAGATTCATATTGGTTGGTTTCAGGGCATTAAAGTTAATAAAAATCTGACCTATAAGTTTTCAGTTTGTCACGTTTTGGACATTGTGATTAAACAAGAGGGCGGTAAGGTCAGTGTGATACATGAATCTGTACAAAGGTCACCGATAAGAGATCATTCCGACATGCCCATCAGCCTTCCTTATTTCACTATCTATATCCATTTGAAGGCTGTTAGTTCAGGCCTGAAAAGAAAAGCTACATAATGTCACTTAGAGTGGGACAACATATCCACTTTCTATCCCACACACATCACTACAAGTTTATGAACTGTATAATATATTTGAGTTCAAATAATTTTAAAGAGAAACCTCCTGTATTGAGCTCTATTAAATTTTAGATTTGTCTAACTTTCTTTCTGAACATTTAGATTTATTTGTTTCATTACAATAGATTTCATCAATGTACATGGTCGGGTGTTGCTTCTGCTTGGTAAGTGTCTGTCAAGACATATCTATTAATGAAAAAGTTATGCACACATTTTAAGGTGCTTAGATTATATATATATATATATATATATATATATATATATATATATATATATATATATATATATATATATATATATATATATATATATATATAGTCATATAAATAAATATAAAGTAAATATATTTAGTCATAAATTTTAATAAGTGTGCATTATATATAATAAAAATATTAATAAAACTGTTTATTTCTATTTAGTCATAAATTTTAGATATAGTTATCAATAGAGATATATGTATCTTTAAGGTCCCGTTTTATGTATTTTTATGTATTAAAAGATCGTTAATCTGTGCCGTTTATGCATAGTTCCTTGTCAATTATTCGTTAAAGTATAAGACAGGTTAAAAATGTAAGCTATGACGTCATCTTGTTTATGTCATATTGTTTTTTTCATTGATCACTTAGAAACAACATATTTAATGACGTAAGCATTGATATTGAATTCAATTTGAATTCCGTCTGATGAAGCATTAAAGCGAAACCTGTCAAACACATATTCTACATATATACAAGTTAAGGACACTGCTGAACAGACTATAACCACAGGCTGAAGAGATCACTGGCGAGGATCAGGCTGGTTTCAGAGCGGTGCGCAGCACAACAGAGCAGATCTTCAACCTCAGTATATTGTGCGAGAAGTACCTGAAACACCAGCAAGATCTGTACCACGTCTTCTTGGATTTCAAGAAGGCATTTGACAGGGTAGGGCATGCAGCCTTGAGGGCGACCATGAGACTGTACAACATCAATGCCAACCTCATCACACTAATAAAGCACCTCTATGACAAGGCCACCAGTGCGGCATACTTCAACGGCAGCATAGGGGACTAGTTCAGAACGAATGTCGGAGTCAGACAAGGCTGTCTGCTCTCTCCCACACTATTCAACATCTTTCTGGAGAGAATCATGGCAGACGAGCTTGATTAGCATACCGGGGCAGTCAGCATCAGCGGCAGAACAATCACCAACTTACGTTTTTCTGATGACATTGATGGACTAGCAGGAAATGAGCAACAATTAGCTAACTTAGTAGAGAATCTTGACAAAACCTCTGCAGCGTATAGCATAGAAATTAGTGCAGAGAAGACCAAAATGATGACCAACAACATCAAGGGTATCAGCACTGACATCGGGGTCCAAGGTACAAAGCCAAAAACAGTCCACAGCTTCAAGTATTTGGGGGCAACTGTAACAGATGAAGGCTCGAAACCTGAAATATTATCCAGGATTGCACAGACAACAGCAGCGCTGACAAAACTGAAGCCCATCTGGAAGGAGAAGAACATCGCACTCAGCTCAAAAGTCAGACTGATGCACTCACTGGTGATCTTCATACTTATCTATGCCTGCGAATCATGGACCATAACAGCGGACTTGGAGAAAGGATACAGGCAACAGAGATTGGATGTTTCCGAAAGATCCTCGGCGTCACATACAAAGACCATATCATCAATGAAGAAATACTGCAAAGGATACGAGAAGCCATTGGGCCTCACGATGACCTCTTGATCATAGTAAAAAAGCGGAAACTGCAGTGGTATGGGTATCTCTCACGATCATCATGACTTGCCAACACAATCCTGCAAGGCACTGTACAAGGAAGAATAAAGAGAGGCAGGCAAAGAAAGAGGTGGGAAGATAACATTCGAGAGTGGACAGGCTTGACACTGAGCGACTCACTGAGAAAGACGAAAAATCGAGAGGAACGGAGGAAGCTGGTTGTTAGGTCTTGTGCTGTGCCCAAACGGTCTTCCAGACTACGGGAATGATGATGATGATGATGATGATGATGATATATATATATATATATATATATATATATATATATATATATATATATATATATATATATATATATATATATATATATATATATATATACACACACACCACTAAACACTCACATAAAAAACACATTTTCATAAGGGGGATTGGGGTTTCTTTGGGGGTGGGGGTGGAGAGATTATTCACAAACACATCGGCATATTCATACATACATATCCAGGTTTGGGCAAAATGATGAGTATCTCATTTCTAGAAATATGCTGGCTCTGAAAAAGGCTGTTCTTTCCTCCAGAACACATAGTGCCTGCACCACCCTGACATAGCTCCACAAACACACCGTTGACTACCGAAGAATTAGTAGAGATAGTGAATGATGAGAGAGCTTGACTCGCTTCAGAGCCCCAATATTCCCCTTCAAGGACTCTGAATATTGTTTTGTCCCTCGCTCGTCGACGCTGTGCTTGTGGATATTGCTTTGTTGTTGTCGCCTCTATGGTAATGGCAGCTCCTGAGCCTAGTGTTTTGTCTGTGGAATCCTTACTCGCCTCTGCTGTACTGGTGATCTCATCAAATGTTTTACCTCACGGGTATGTTACACCATCAGTACCCTTTATTATTTTCTTCCTCTTCTTTATTTTCATTCTCTAGATCAGCTTCTGCTTCTAATACTTCCATGGTCAATTCGTCCAGGACGTAACGAATATGCTCCAGGTGTACTTGGGGTTCCATAAGGTTATGTAGCTTGCTCATTTTTGGGGGATGTTGACCAGTCAACAATGATAACTTTATTTTCTCAAGCACAGACGTGGAGGAATATATCCTTCATATAACTATAATTCATACAAAACTTTAACATGGAAAATAAATATCGCGTTGCAATAAATTAAACTGTCTCTTATCAAATACAACATACTGCAACAAACACACTTAATACATGCATATTGAACTCTCTTTTTGCATCCTAAAAGACGAAGACAAACACACCAAAAAAGCAATATTGAAGGATTGCCAAGAGAATTGAAATAGAAAATCTACAAAGAAGTTTGGACTAGCCTTGCAAGAGAATTAATATTAGAAAATTTCGTTGACATCATTGACTCTACATCGATCATTCCATCCTTGAGACACTGGTGTAATTACTGTCTCCAAAACAAAGACAGAAACGGCCTAGCGTAGGTATGATAGCGTACCTTGCCACGACCTTTATCAGCAGCGTTGGAACATATATCGTGGAAGAAAGTCAGATATTGGAAGATTACCCACATAATTAACAATAATTGTTTCAATTGACTTTGGGACGAAATATCGTCTGTTAGTGATTACATTTCGGTGATTTCAGTTCCCAGCATATTCATTGTCCATTATTTATGAACACTTCCTGCTAAGATATTATTATCATTACATCAACTTTAAATGTACAAGAGAGACTCATTCTGTTAAAAGCGTTGTGAATTTTGATGGACACTTCTCTACATCTGTGTTAAGAAATAATTCCTGACGTTTTATCGACTTTCCAAACTTACGAGGATGTGTGTGTGTAGCTTGTTGGGTACACGAAAATTGGAAAGATGTACGTTACTGGAATAGTTTTGGTTTCGATGCGTGGACGCAAGAAGCGGCTTACTATGACAAGGATTTGGGCACATGATTCATTACAATAAGCTTACTTAAAACCCGAAGTGAATATGACATTCACACCAATGTTATAAACAATGATTGAAGACCGTCATAAAGAAAAACCAAAATCAGGACAGCACCATCGTCATCACAAATGAAAGTCCATTTTTGCAGGAAAAAGTTTAGACTGTAAATGATGTAGAGACTAAAAGAACATCAGACCGTGTTGATAGAAATCCTGGGGTAGATCGAGAATGTCGTACTATGACCTGTTTGTATTCCACTTCGGTTCCTTTGATTTGTATATCATTGATATACTGGACTATTTAACCTTTAGTTGTTTACGTATTTTAAATTTGTTTCAAATTATTAAACGGGTCTGAAAAGTATTAAATCTCTTCTGTTGGCCAAATTATTACTAAAATTCTGAATACATAAAACCTGGCAACATGTATGTATATGTCAATGTTTTGTTTGTCCCTATAAAACTCCCTTTGTCCCCTATAAAATTAATTTCACCTACCAACCTAAAGTAGCGCGTATTGATACCAGCAATATGCAACACTGATACTGAGTAACCCCTAATGACCAGTACCTTGATGTCACCCCTGTCAAATTCCCCTTGTCGCTAGACAGGGCCACCATGTTAAATTCCCATAGATCGTATAGTGTAAATCTCCTTTTTAACATTAAAGTCCCATTGTCGCTCTTTCGACCCCAGTGACTACTACCATGCAAAATTGGTCCACCTTACTCTGTGGTTTTCACAATAATGGCGTTGATATTTGGTTTATGGGCTATGCTTAAAAGGAAAAGTGTGATCTGACCATTTCTTCGTTCTTCTCACAAGGCAGAGCTTATGTGACTAAACATTGCTTATTAAATGTTTTTGTGAGGTGACCGGGTGATTATGTTTATGAGATTAGGCAACGCATTGCCTATAAAAATACAACCCAAAAATATAAACACCTAACAATAAGATATATTCTCTTACCATGCACTGACCGGGCAATTCTAGTATCCCACTAGCAACTGTGTGTAAATCGAGGACATTCATGAGATTACACACCAACGTACCGAGGACACACCTACAATCGAGGGTATCCTCGGTTGGAATAAAGGTAAAATACTGCTTATACCAATAATTTTAGCCCAGAATAATGTAAAAACATAATTTTTAGGAAGGTCCCCGTTTACATGTTTACAGTCCGAACAACATCTGTAAATTTTATAAAAGAGAAAAAAGTTGAACAAGAATAAGGACAGGCCCTGGTGTTTCTTACTCAAGAGCCCGTAATCTCTCTCTATGGCCTGTTCACTACCTGGCTTAAAAAAAAACAATGATATTATTACCCTAATAGTATGACTAAATAGAGATAAACAGTTTTATTAATACTTTTATTATGTGTAATGCACTCTTATCAAAATGTATGACTAAATATGTTTACTTTAAATTTATTTATATGACTATATACATACATATGCGACCTGGTATGAAGAAGATCTACTTACAATTTTATTCGCAGTCCCAACCTACTAATGATCAGCCATACAAGATACATTGAAAGTAGTGTAGTGAAGCGTTATATGGACAACGGGAATTACCATTACAAGATCCCCTGGGTACGTTTTTAGGACACGATTTATTCGGACTTACGGCACAGCTAAAGGTTTATACCGACAAAAGGTTGTACCTATATACGGACAAGGGAAAGTGGAATATTAGTTAGGTTTTGTATAGGAGCAAAAGGAATTATGACATCAGAGTACTGAACATTGGCAACAATGTTGCAAGGGGCTGACCTCAATCGGACCAAACAGCGGGGAAAAAAACACTCGGCGGGGCGGGACACAGAACTGGATAGAACGATTTGCGATACTGGCGGGACTGGCGTCCCGTAGAGATATAAGACATACATACATTCATACATACATACATACATACATACATACATACATACATACATACATACATACATACATACATACGTACATACATACATACACACATACAACCGATTCCGGTGGCCTAGTGGTTAGAGAGGATGCCTCAGTTCGGGAGGTCGTGGGTTCGATCCCCGGCCGAGTCATACAAAAGCCTTACAAAAATGGTACTAACAGCTGCTTTGCTTGGCGCTCAGCATTAAGAGGTAAGTGTTAGGACAGGTCGGCCTGATGTCAGGATAATGTGGCATGATGACCCAGTGCTTTTTTCATTTTTCCTCCTCCTGTTTCTACTTCTCGTCCTCTTTTTTCCTCATTTCATTTTCTTCTTCCTTTTCTATTTTATCATTCTTTTCCTTCATTCTATTTATTTCGTCTTCATCCTCCTTTTTCTTTTTTATAAGTTCACTTAAAATTCCCGTTCCTTTCTTCAGATTGTTAATTTTCATGGCCAATTTGTGCGAGATATAAGCCCCAAACTGCTTTCTTACTAACATTACCTCCACGATGTTAAATGTATCAAGCACCTCCTGCAATTTCAACAATTTTTCTAAATGGTTGTTTGTCGCCATTTTGTATTCAAGGTTGAATGGTGCGAATGACGAACTCTGAAGTTTACATATTTCAAGCGCAGACGCGAAGGAAAACATCCCTTACAATAACATCACATATTATTTACTATCCACACAGAAGAGAGGGGAAAAATTCAAAATCTACTATCCACACATGGGAACAGGAAAAAAACAAGCCCAAAATCTACTATCCACACACGGGAAGGAGAAAAAACAAACCTAAAATATATTATCCACAAACGGGAAGTATAACAAAAAACCCATATCTACTATCCACACACGAGAAGATGAAGCAAAACAAACCCAAAATATGCTATCAACAAACGAGAAGGAGAAAAAACAAACCCAAAATACTATCCACACACGGGAAGGAGAAAAAACAAACCGAAAATATACTATCCACACAACGTACGCACACGCATACAAACACACCTACACACAACCGTACGCGAACGCACACAAACACACACACACTGTCACATCAGTAAGGGAGTGAGTATTTATAGTCACACTACTCCACATTCACACAAACTGGCAGCTTAAACAGTCTCTTTTCTAGAGATTTGGCTAGCTCTAAAATGGGCTGTCTGTTGTGAACTCCAAATGCACCTGTCAGTGGTGACACCTTCCAGGCCTAGCCCAACACATCTCCTACTCCAGTCTTGCTCTCAATCGACTGTAGTTGCTGGGGGTGCAGAGACAGCTTAAGTGGCCTCATCATCCCAAGCTTCAGTTTGCGGGACCCTAAAGACTTCCCTCTGACTTCCCCCACGCCAGATGTTGTTGCAGTGGCTGCTCTCGCAAGTCTTCCTCCCAATGTTATGCCTAGGAGATCACGACTCTTTATATGGTGGTAGGGGCTGTAGTGCTGCTACTGGTTGTGGTGCCGATAATGGCCGTGGAGTTGTCCTCACCTCAGGCTTCACCTCACACAGAGGCCTTAGCATCAGGTGAGCCAGGATCCCTCTATTCGTTTCTTCTTCTTCTTTTTTCTTTTTGTCTTCTTCCTCCTCTTAAACCTGGCTTCTTCGGCTATGGCCTCCATAGACAGTTCATCTAAAAGCCGCCTAGCATCCTCTAAGTGCATTGAATTTCGATAAGTTTTGAGATTCTACTGATTTTTTCTTCAAGCTGATGAATCAACGATGGGTAGCCAGGCTAATGAACGCATCGTTTTTATTTACTTGAAACACGGAAGTAAAGGAAAACATCTCCTGAGAATAAAACTTACAAGACCCACTTTACTAGCCATCAAATGGAACGCGCGGACCTGAACGAAACATTCGCTCATTGTTTATAACCTACAAACACTAAATACAAACATAAACACATAGACTATTTGACAAGACAGGGAAACGAAGCGCTTATATACTCACTTCTATTTATTGACATAAAACAAAGAAACGAAGTGCTTCTAGTATATTTTTTCGTGAGTATTGGGGCAGCCCTGAAAAGGGCTGTTTTGTGAACGGGGATTATGGCAATCGTTTGTCGTCTAAGATTGCGTCCCCCTCTGGCGGCACTTAATTCCTCAGGATAAGGTCTGCTTCTGCGGAAAGAGAAGAGAACTCTTACGTATCCACACGGCAGTAGACAAAACCTCTGTTTGGTTCCTGCTGCTGCTCTTTCTGCTGTCTTTGCTTTTGAAGTCTGTATTGCTCCGTCCATTCTTCTTGATTCTTCTTGATTTCGTCTCTGAAGACCTTTTCTATCAGGTCTTCAACCACTTTCAGCATCCTGACATTCTCTATCTCTTCAGGCATGGGTATCAGGTTTTGCCTGACACGATGTAAATTCACGTAGGCTTTGTTTAGTTTAGGCAAATTAGAAGGCATCTTTATAGGCTGATGAGTCAACAATGGATGGTCAGACTGACTGACTAAATTTTAATTATGGTCACCTTCGCCATTCGGGCATGTGCAACCCGTTAATTCCTATACCGCAGGTTCTTTGCTTATTCGCACTAGGGCAATCAGAGCCTCACCCCCGTGCTCTTTAATGTGACCACAGCTCACTCGTTTGTTTGTTTCGGGCCTGGCAGCGGAGGATAGGAAAGGAAGAGAGCTCCCAAGATTCCACAGGAGTAAATTCCTCATTAATTGACATTATTTTAGGCCCCATTTTTTGAAATATAATTTGGTCAAGCCGAAATTTTGATTCAGTGCTTATTGGTTCTCTGTGCTCTGTACGGTTCCCTAACTATATTTGATATGTCTGTCCCGACGGTATGTTGAGTTATAATTACAATAATGGGCATAGTTTTATAATTTAGGTCTTACTTACGATATATGTCATGCGCCAAGTTAGTTTATATAAATTCAATATAATTAAATTATTCAAATTTTTATAAAAGACTATCTCTGTTACTTATCGCATTGTTTCTTCATGCGGAACCCCATGCAACCGACAGACGTACGAGAGTCATTTGTCCTTTAACAATCAATGTTGTGTCTGATTCTGTGCACACACAGAAATAAGTCCTATTTAGCTTGATACCTTGCGTCCTTTATTGATTGTTTCGTTTACCCCGCCGCATTGTCAAGGCTCTAGATTGCACAGCGTTCCCGCGTTTTATATTTTGGAGTAGGAATCAGCGGTTTGATTTACATGAATTTCTGAGTAAGTATACAAGTTTCTTATATATAGTCTCTGACTAATGTGCTGTTACCTTAGCCTTATTTCCATTTAATTATTGCTAGGCATTGGGAAGTATTTCAGGCTAATATTGTTCTAATTTGTTGTCTTCAGTCTGGATAAGATTAACTAGTGGGTATGGTGTATAGTTTGACTGTTTCATACCAATCAAAATACTCCACACAACCATCTTTAGGAAAGTAGACTACTACCCAGTGAGTTCCTGGGAGATAACTGTCGTCAGTGTTGATGACATAAGCGTTATGGTATTGAGGTATGCGATGAGGCAGTTCATCCTTAGCACACACGACAGGATACCAAGAAGCAGTGTACGAACTTTTATTCAAAAGGTAATAAAATTCCCAGGCTTCCAAAATTTGTTTTGTTTTGTTTTGTTATTTTTGTTTTGTTTCACAGGTAATAATAAGTCATTCATTCAAACCTGACATTTTGCTTGAAGATGTCTGACACACAACGATTTTTTCGCTTCGTCTCCACACTCTGAACCAAGAGAGTTTTGATGTGACGGATCTCTAAAGCAATCACTGGAGGAGGGGAATGATCAGGCAAGTCTTTATACCACTAATGAGACACAGTTTCTTCCGAGATGAGACTCCAAGCGTACTCCAGATACTCATCCAATTTTTCTTCTTGACTTATCATCAGACTGGGATGATCGTTTTGACATCCATATCAATCTTTCTTGACCAATTCCGTATTTTTTTCTGCCAGGTGTTTGGCAAACCAGGAGACTAAATGTTGTTCTTGTTCTAGGCATCTGGACCTGTATGTCGTCCAAGGCTCCTTGTTTCTTCTACGGCTTCCACGATATCCTCCCATTCCATTAGAGAAGAGTCTCCATCATTCAAAGAAGTCTTCCAGTCTTCTATAGATTTTTATAGTCTTGAATGACTTCTCTCAAGCTGTTGATTGTCAAAATCGGCATACCGGATAATGTTCACAGTGTTCTTTTAACAGGTAGAGCTTCTGCAAACCGAATTTTCACACGAATTTGGCCTGATTTTATAGGGTGGAAATGACCCTCGTCGCTGCTTTGGTCTGGCGTGAAATCAAAAACCGATAAAGCGTAGACTCCTGCATAATCCTCGTACGATATGCCGTGACAGGCGTTGGAACCTAACAGTCCCGTGGTTTCGTACAAGGACAAGTACGATCTCAAGTAATTCTTCTCGTATCCAAACTTAGGTTCGAAGGGTCTGGTAAACAAGGTTTTACCATCGTGACTGGCTTCAACCTTGGACACTTTGTAATGTTTAAACTCGAAAGGATTTTCCTTGTAGGCTCCGTTGAAGGCTGAATTGTTGACGATGCCAATGATTAAACGCTTGGGTAATTGTCCTTGGAACAGATGATCTCCGATCAGGGATCGCTGTCCAGAGGGAATGGTGAACGTTTTCACTTCCACGCGTCGTATTGGATCCTTGGCAGGCAGTCGTTCTGCCCAAAGTGTGACTGATGTCCTTTCCCACATTAGGTAACACTTCCACAAGTCACATGTAGAGTCTGGCGTCTTTTGTTTTGGTTTTGTAAGCGTTAGAGTCATCAGTTTCAGCTATCAAATGGAAAGCGGAACAACTACGATTTAGTCTCAGGTGGAGATCAACACCGTACAACAAATACTTCTCTTGCAACGACATACCTAAATAAAAACGATCCATCAGTTCTAAACTACAGCTTTCAGCAATTTTCTTTCGTCGTTCAATACATCCCGATAAATGTTGATCGTCCCCATCATTGTAGTGCTGTTGATCTTGGTCGCAGTGTCAGGTTTCCATGCTAAGTAAGAATCAAGATTAGCGTTCGTGGCTTCCTTTCCGTACGTCAAGATATTTTCCAGGTACGCTCAGTAAGGGTAACTATCCATGCTGATTCTGACCAGTTTGTTATTCAAGTACAAATCCACTTCGCTGAACAAGGAATGCATGAAATTGTTAACGGGAGCTACACTGTCATTGGCTCCCAGAGGGTCGTTCTCTGTTTCCTCACTTTAACTTTCAGGTACAAGTAACTGCTATCCAGATCGATGTAATCTTCCGGCTGTCCTTTGATTTCTAATTCAATGGGAGCTGAGGGTGTCAAAGAGGAGACGGGTGAAATTCTATCCATTGGGATTTTTTAATCGTCATCATGGTGGGTGGCACGGCAAACAGATCCAGTCGTGATTTGGAACAGACGCAAGTCTCTCGGTGCATCATTTTTTTCTTTTTCTCTCTATGACTTAATAATCAGAAAGGTTAACGTCTCGGATGGTTCTTTTTTCTTAGTCTTTCTAGCTTTATTGGTGTGAAGTTTTCTGAAGGAGTGTTTTCTTCGTCTCGTTCTGCATTGTCCTTGCTGTGGCGTTAGGGAAGAAGGAATGACTCGGTACCGTCTAGAGCATTTCTAGGAGATTCTTGTCGGCCAAAAATGTCTTTGCCCGTTTGAAGCAAGATACTTTTGCCTGCTTTCAAAAAAGATTCTTTCGGTTAAAATTGTCGATGATGACATTTTGGCAAAATTCTTTGCCTTGCGTCAATGCGACATCTTTCACGTCGTGCAATTCTCGTGTCACCATCGGTTTCCACACGGGGTCCATTGAACGAAATGGTGATTTCAACATATCTCGTTAACCATGTCCTTGCTGTCGAGCGACTCCTCGATAAACAGGATACATGACGTGCAAGTCGTTAGAGAATCCTTTTCGAAAATGGAGTCTCACCGTGACTTTCCCTTTGGTGAATGGAATATTTTGTCCCAGATCTCCTTTTATTGCAATGTATAACGTGTCAAATACGATTTACTGACATGGAAATAGTGAGGATGTACAAACTCAAGGTAAAATGGTAGGTGTTTCTACTTTCCTCGTCAGTGTTCATGGCAGAATCCACTTTGAAAGGAATGACACGCAGTAACGGTACGGCGGTGTGTCCAACCACGTTGTAATTCACTACATCGGAGTACACAAACATCAAATTTCGTTCTTCTTTCAGTTTTACCGGCGATCCAAACACCCTGAAAAATCCATATTGCTGTTGATGTTCGGGCTCAAATTCTTTGTTACCATCTATGGATGTCCACCCAAAATTTCAAACAAAATACCATTAAAAGAAATGTCCCTCGTTTTGATATCAGAAAATTTTATCATTAGGCGACGAGCCACGTTATGGTACACCAATCTTAACACACTTTTTGCCTCTGTTCAAGGCTTTGCCAAACGCTTCCTCGAACCTGGCGGCAATGGTTTCCACCAAATGTTGAGCATTAAAGTAATAGCCTACCGGACATTTCACAGTGCAGATGGTGAATGATTGATTGCTTGCTGACTTTGTTTCACCTGAAAACTTCATTTTCCTTATCTCTTGTTGCAATTGTTAGTTCAGGACTTCGACGTAAAAAGTATTCTGCTTTTAGGTGATCCTTGTGATTTCTGTTGGGTGAATTTATTTCCACCAAAGCCATTTCCCAAAAGGCTTTGTGATCTAATTGGATGGCCTGAGGTAATTTGGCTGTGAAACAGCATAATGTGTTATTGGGAAACACCTTCACGGAACTGTCACTGACTAAGGTTAAGTACAATTGATTATTCTTGTTCATAAAGACAGAGGTCTGCTGTTCGAGGGGTCAGTGAAAGCAGTGTCTTAAAGAGGGTTGTTGTTGTGGTGACTGTTGGGAAGATGACTGACGTTGGGTGCAAGACTCCCATTGTGACCGTTCGAGGAGTATTTCAAGAAAGGATTGGGAAGATATTAACCAATGCAACTGCTCAAAAAATGGTATAAAACTGTTTGTCTCCTTGTTGCATACGCAAATTGGCAATGGCAGCACCGATGGCACAAAACACCACAAAGATTTTGCAGAAAAAGACGATTTTCGTTTTAGGCACACGTTCTCCACAGTACACCCACAAGGGTAGCTTTTGTAAATTTTGCAGAGAAGAACTGAGTGAAGGAGTGGTCACTGCAGTGGTAGCGGTATGAGCTGTGTTAAAGGGCATGATGGTTACTTCTTTTCATAGTCGATGACTTGCGAAACTTCCATCCAAGAATCAAAACTGGGTGGATATTCTTTTCAACGTACCTTGAATTCATTGAAACGTCGTTTCCCCACTTTTCTTTGTTAGAGAATACTTTCGATGTTGTACACTTCGTCTTATTTTTCGGTTATGCATTGTAACTCGGGCATGTAAAACGTTCCTTTTAACACTTCCCCGTTCATATCTTCTGATTTATTGATGATATGATGACGGCCACGCACTCGTTCAGTGACTCGAAAGGATTCGGTGGTCCAATTTGGTTAGTAACCTTTGCCGAAAGTGCGTTTGGTTTTGCCATTTTGCACCCAATCTTCCGGTGTCAACACGCCATCTTTTCGGAGTACAACCACAGTCGGTGATGTACCAAACAGGCGCTCAAAGATGGTCACTTCATTGTTCTCGGGAGTCACTTCTTGGGGAACACATTCGATGCTCCGATGGTTAGAATGGTTGTATGATTGAACCAAGTGCGGTAAGACGTTGATGTATTTGAGAGTATGTTGATGCGTAAAATATTTCCACATGCGTTCTTTCAAGATGCGTTGAAAACGTTCCATGATGCTTGCTGGCTTTGGTTTCGGGATTCTAGGTGGTGAAGAAACATGACTGTCTCGTTTCTTCATTTCTTTTTGGAAAGTTTGGTTCAGAAATTATGTGCTTAGTCGGCCTACCAGCGTACAGGATGACGACCGCTTTCTTTCAACACCAGTTTGAGGGCACCCACTTAGTAAGTGCTCGATTTGGAAGTCAATGGCACTTCCCAGGCAAATCTGAAAAAGACAAATATTTGTAGCCACAATTGTAGGTGTCCAAATGAAAGACATGGTCTATATTGGCTTGCCATTCATGATGGATGCCCGCTACTCGGGTGCGACGTCTAGAAAACACTCGTCGAATGGAATTGTGTAAGGTGTACATGGCTTGTTCGTGAAACCAATATTGCACTTGAGGAAAATGGAGACTTTTCAGTCGGATTTTAGTAGCACGATACAATTTCTGAACTCTTTTGTATACCGCAGGAAGAGATGGATCGTAGCAAATGCTGCAAAACACCATCTCTATGTTTGTTAATAGGTCACTCACTGTTCACGGATGCTACTTTAAATGGGACAAGAGAGTGGTTTGGAAACGGCTTTACATGTACGATGTGCTACGGGAGTCGACGTCGTGGGTAGTGGTGGTGGCGGCGGTGGTAACGGGATGGCTTTGGTCTTGCTTTCTTTTATCACTTCTGGTTTCCCATATTTCTTTTTCCCTTCTGTTTTCCCTTCATCTTTGTAACCCAAGCTTCGAGTCCTTCTCGTTGGGGTGTTTGGGGAACGGGTCGAAAAGGACGCTGTAATATTACTAAGAAAGGGAGCTGATGACGACGTTCGAAAGACTTCTCGTGCCTCTTATTTCTCAGGCATCACTGGGGCTGCATCTGTCTTAGTCATGGGAGTGGTGTGGGTGGTGGTAGGGTTCAATTTTTCATCAAGGCCTTAAATCTATCATAGTTGGCTCAGCTTTCTGGTGAAAGAGTTGCAGTAGCTGCAACACTTGACCGTGTCATTGCGATATTTCAGTTTCTGATAAATCGCTGCGATTCATCAACGATTACAATTTGTGTTGTTACTGGGACATCTCCGTCAAATGAGGATTGGCAGGTAAATGCTGGGTGCGTTGTTCTTGCCAACGACTGTATTCCATCTATCGTTTCTAAGGCACTAACATCAGTTTGCTTCCTTTCATTAGATTCCGAAGCTTACGTCTGAGATCTTTTGACTTCAGAGACCTCCTTTTATCTTCTGGATCATACTTATTGTTACCTATCCCTTGTGAACCAACCGCTCCAACTAGTTCTGTAATCACTGGCATCAGTGTGGTTTTGAGTAAGGGTGCTAACAACAGGTGCACAAATCCACCGCGTTGAAACAACATCTTTTCTTGACGGAGGGGTATTTTCTTCTGGACCGTTGGACGAAAAAAGTGACGTTGCTTGGCAGAGCATTCTTTCTGACGAGGAGACAAAGGTATCGTGCCTTTCAAGACATTAAGGCAACATTCGCATACGGCATTGATGACGTCTTTGGTGGTAGTTTGAATGATTTGTTTTTGTATGGGTGGAGGGGCTTTGGATAGGACGGACAACACGTCCCAATGTTTGGCTAAACGAGGAGGCAGTCCTTTACTTTTCTTTCCTTTCTACCCGAAGATAGATGGTGCATGGGGGTGACATCTTTGTTTGTTCTGGGGAACACACAACAAAACACTGACGTCGATGACTTGGCACACAGCTTTTTATCTTTTTTGGACTATCGCTTCGTCAAAAATGTGACAACGTTTTGACCTATATCGCCAAACACTCCTCACCTTCGGTTGCTTCTCTTGTTCTTTAGACAATGGTATTTTTCCTGGAGTAGACGTTGATGTATGATCAAGCGTTTTTTCGGTTGAAGAGGCTTTTCTTTTCGTTTTAGACAGGAAAACGACGATGGTGGTGGTGTGCACTTCTTTGAGGGGACTTCTTTGGGCATTCAGGAGCACAAAACACAAAGTCTTTTTTTGACATGCGTCCTTTGATCTTATTTTTTGAAGAAGTATTTTGCATATAGTTGTATCAGTGTGTAACCAGTCTTTTTGACGGACCATTTGACAATATCCCTATCGGTATATACAGAGATAATCCTCCCCTTTGGCTGCTTCTCTTTTTCTTGGGACGAGTGTGTCTTTTCAGGGGTAGACGTCGATGCTTTGCAAAGTGTTTGTTTTTGGATTACGAGAATGTTCTTTTCTTTTTCCTTTTCCTTTCTGGACAGAAGAATGACGACGATGGTTTAAGGGGACATTTTTGTGTGCATAAGAGCAAAATAAACACTGATACCCACCATTTGTCACAGGTCTTTTTATACTGGAATGCGTCGCCACTGATTGTCTTTACGTCGTATCAACTTGATGACAGGCATCACGCGTTGTGGAGGGGTTTTCAAATGACTAAATCGAAACAGGTCTTTCCTGGACAGATCCAGTAAACACTGTAACACGCCCGATATCTCTTATACTTTAATTTTTGGGGCAGGTACTTTGTGAGCAGCTAACACAGCAGCTAAAGAGGAAGTGGAGGGTGTCACCGCTGAAGGAGAAGTTCTTGGAGACACGGGTTTCCATTTCTCATCAACTGAGGACGAACGGGTGTCAAATTGGGTTTGGATGGCATCACTAACAACGGAGAAATATAAAAACCTGAGGTTACTGGAGATGCGGTCACCATCAATGCTGGACGTGGCCTGTTGCTGGAAGAAGCTGTTCTCTAGGGTCTTTTCTATAGGCGTTTCTTTTTCTGGGGACTTTTCTTTTCCTTTTTAGGGGGTTTTGACCTGGTCTTGACATCACTGCTCCTTTTCTTCTGGGTCCCTTAGGTTTTTTTTTCGGGGGGGGGGGGGGCTTTTTCTTTGGGAGGATTTTGGAAGAATTGGGATCCCATATTAAGAGAGAACAAATGATGACACCTCTTTGAGAACCGCTACCTACAGGTTTCAAAATGATTTTCTTTTTGGTTTGAGTGTCGATGTGGGGATTTGCCTGTTGCGTCAATGCTACTTTGTTTCTCTCACAAAAGCGTTTGGTTTGATGAGAAATGTAAATGATGCCTTGCATTAATTAACGTGCTGTCTCCGCAAACCATCATAAGTCTTCTCTGAGGCTGGCGTCTAAGACACAATCACGTATTTGTGGACTTTTTCGCGAATGATGCCGTACAAGGCACGAATCAATTTGACGGGATGGGAATTCATCTTGACGATGTGTGAGACAGACCCAAAGTGTCAGAGGTTTTGATGGATTTTTTTTGTTGTTAAGTCGACGACGGAGATATGTAAGGTCAGTTCCTCCGTCTTGATACCAGTGGTGAAACAGATGGGTACGGAATCGCAAACAATCGGGGTGGGTGGGTTTTATATCCACGAGTAAATAGGCGTGTGGGGTTTGAGTGGTATCGTCGTAAAAAGGCGTACTTAACTGCTTGGCTAACACTTGTATCATTCTTGTTGGTGGCCATTTTTTGGAACAATGTTTTATACCAATATGTCCATACGGTAAAGTGAAATGATTGGAAAGCCGCATTCGCTTCTGGTACACGATTTGATACACTTTTTGCAAAGGTCGACTGAAGATTTGGTATGTGGCTAAACGTACCATCTTGTGAAGTTGGTATGTTGTCACCTTATGTTCTTGATCCTTTCCAGACTGCAAGGATTCCTTGAATACCCCAAAGTTCAACACTTGACTGGTACAGTAATTGAGAGTCAATCCTTTCACTTTTCACTCCGTGTGCACTTGTTCTTGGGGTCCCCGGTTAGGGTTAGTAGCCGTAAATTTTAGGACCGTTACTAAAGCAAACCTCAGAATCTCGTCGTTGTGGGGATCGTCCGTCTAGGCTCCTAAATGGTCTTCCTCGATGTCAGGATGTCGGTGACCCAGCCGATCGATGTAGATGCAACCGTCCGTGTCAAAATACAGCACACACTCTCCTAACAGTTCCAAATCTTGGTACAATTTTAAGCGAGCATGAGCTGTCACGTAAGTCGCAATGATGACATTTCCAAATTTGTCGGCTTCCACAAAGTCAAGTTCATCTTCGTGATTAACCAGGATCAAATCCTCACGAAGGACGTCTACGTGTTTCACGTGTTTGGTTTTGTCATGAATCATCTGGAAGTAGCGGGAAGTTCGTCAAATACTCTGTCTTAGCTAAACACTGTCGTTGTGCCATTTTGCCTCACAAGCTATTTAACATCACTTTAGCAAACGATCGCCTTCCTTCGTTTTTCTCGATGTGGTCTAAAGTGATACCTTCCTGCTCCCTATATTTCTCACTGAATTTCTTTTGACCTTCAGGAGTGTGGTACCAGGAAGGATAGCCGCTGGCTTCTTGTTTCAGTTTCAAAAGGAATCCACACAGTCTGCAAAAATGCCTTTCTGAGTCTCGTCGCCCTTGTGGTATTGTTCGGTCATGGGAAAGTGGTAAATTTCATATACTTCTATCAGTTGGTGTCCCAGTTCCAGAGCTTTGAAAAATTCTACGCTGACCCACGTTCCTGTCAAGGTGCGTTCTTCCTGGGTGTGTACTGAACAGGTTGGCCTTGGTTACAAGTTTATGCACAAGAACGGCACCTCAGTTTTCCTTGGCAATGGTGAGGTAAAACGGGATGGTACCATCCATGGGAGTCAAGACTTTGCACTTGATCAATCCTTCGTATTGTCGAATGTTGTTTCCTTTAGCAATTGCGGGTGCTCTGAAGAAAAGTGACAATATTTGCACAAATAAGGCTACAGCGAACGCACGTCCAAGTATGTGATTTCTTCTATGTTCTCCTCGTCAGCGTGGTACAGCTAACAGGTAGCATTCGTCCGTCCTCCGTACAAACTGTCACTCAGGTTCAGAGGTTCCACCAGCTTGTAATTTTCGACTATACGTTTAAACTCGGGATCGGTTTTCAAACGGTGATCGTACTCGTGTTTCCACATTTCCACCACATGGTATCCTTGCTGTTCTAACTTCAAGTGCCGTTGACAAGTTGCCTGGTACAAGTCTTCCATGGTACGTTGTAAAAACTCAAATTTAGTGTCACGTTGAGTGTCACAGAGGGGACATACGCGAAATAGGTAACCGTTAAACTCGTACACGATCTGAGGGTTTTCTAAGTCCCAACCATCAACTGAATACCTTCTGATGGTCTTTTTGCCTCCTCCGCTGCGGGCGTGTTTGTTCGCTTTGTCTTTCTTGTAATCTAACCAGCGTAGGGCTTTGACCTAGTATGGACGTTTGGTAAAATTGGTCGTTTGAGGGCTTCTGACATCCAGGGTGTTTTGGGGCATAAATCGTTAACGGTACACTAAAGAATCGATTCGTCCTTGTTCTATGAATAATTCTCTAAATTTTACACAGCAAGGCCGTAAAATGAACACTCCGGAACGACATTACTTTAACATTTCTTCCTGAAAGTCAAAGGGGTGCGAGGCGTGAACCCGGTACCAAGCGTAGAAAGCTTCTCGTTGTTCGGTACACATGTTGTCGGGGTCGTACGTGAACCTCAGGCAAATGGGGTAGAACGCCATGTTGATTGGCTTCGGTATTGAAAAAGTGCGGAAACAGAATGTGGCCATTTCTGTCATTCCAAACGTTTTAGGCATTCTGCTCCAAGGCATGGCAAAGTAACTCATTGAATCTTTAAACTGCACTTGTCTCACTTGCCTGGAAATAATTTTGGCTCCGTTCAAAATAACTTTCGAACATTCGGTGCCTTGTTCGGTATAGTATCTGAGGAGAAATTGTCCACCGTATCCCATGAAATAGTGAACCACCACCGTGGCATAGCGATGACAATCTCCGTAACGTTCGATGTCCTCTTGGCTCTACGTCTCGTTCGTTGGGTCTAAGATCCACTGGGCTGAATCTTCTAGTTTGTTCGGTCCCCGGAACACTTGCTGAAGTGAGAGTAATGACTGAAATAGGTTCGTGGATGCACTTCTCACACGCTGGATGAGCCACGCAGAAATTATGAACGTGAATGCCAGTCTCTTGCATGCATTCTAAATTTAAAAGATTAAATTCCCTTTCTTCTGGTCAACATCCTCCTGTTTGGAATGCATTTTTGAATGTAGCATTTGTGTTCCAGGTCCACGATTTCGCGACAAACGTGACATCGTTTCTTTCCTGAACATACGTGAGCCTTGTTTTATGCCTCGTACACAAGTAGGGAACAATCTCAGAAGTTGACAATAACTTTTCCGCTGTGAACCTTGCGTTTTCAAATATTGTTGGTAACAGTTCGGGCTAAGCAAAGTGCGCTGACAAGCAGGGCAATGCACTTATGGTTGTTCTTCGTCAAGACAGGGTTGAGAGGTAAAACATCCTGAGTATTTCGATCCACAATGTTTGTGTTGCTCTCGATTGTTATAGCCATAGTCACATTTCCGACAGTAACACCTGTATCCCAGAAATCCCGTGATGCTGGTAATAGTATCGAAATGTTCATCGTGATGATAGACGTGAATGTATTTTCTGTCTTCGAAACCTTTGCCTCGAAGCAACAGAGGTCCACTAATTTCTTGAGGGTACACTTTCAAGATGTAGCGTGGAGCCAGGACGTCTTGCAATTTGTGCATTTCAGGAATGCCACAGGGTGTGTCTTTGGACAAGATCGATTGCTGTAACAAGTGTTCTGCATCTCTTCGTTGTTTGGCTCGGTTCGATTTTCGAATTGTTAGCCAGGCTCTTTTCTATTCTACTGTGTCGTTCTTGTTGGTATACGTTCGTCCCACCACGATGGCCCTCGTTAAACACATCTGGTCTTGTGGGTTGTTAATTTGGACGAGGCTCTTTTTGGTGCTGCGAAGGTCGTCTACCAATAACACCTTTTTGTGTCTGGTCCCTTGGGGAAGAGACACATGGGCCATGTTCAGTGTCGCTTTTCCATCGGTGATGCGAAACTTGTCGTTGAATTGCTGTACGTGTTGCATCTCATCAATGACTTTGTGTCATTTCTGATGGCCTGCTAAACTGGATCTAAACGGAGTATTTCAAAATGTCGTGATGAATGGAAAAGGTCAAGCGATCGTCTTCATTGAGATGATATTGTCGTTTCAGTGCGGTTAACAAAGAATCCCATACCTCGGTGATGAACTCTTCTGCATTCTCCAGCTGTACATTGGAATTGAAACTTTAAACTTCACCGTGTACCTGTAGGCTGTGGTTTTGAATTTTCTAAAGGACCGTTTGTCCATCCCTCGAATGTGGTAGTAGTTTTCAGGGTTTTAGTGGTCGTGGACTTTGGTGTCATGAAGAAGCTCGTGTACTTGTTAAAGTTGTGTTGGGTTTTGATACTGGATTGTACATTTGTACCAGAATAGATCAGAAAGAAAAACGTGTATCTTAGTTTTGATTTTCAAAATATCAAGAACCTACACTTACGCACTCAGACACGACTATCATAGGCAAAAGAAGGGTTTTGAGTTTTATTTGATTTTCTCAAAACGAATATTATCTCTTTTTGAGAGAAGTTGTTTGCCCTGAAAAGGACCGTTGTTTTAAAAAAAAAAAAAAAAAAAAAAAAAAAAAGACGAGAAATAATCATCTTATCCCTTTGCCACGACCAAGGTCTACTTCTGGACCGGCTTTTGTCGATGATTTGGTAGAAATCGCTAGTTTTGGTATCTCAGGTGTAGCAGGTGTTTGGAAGGGGATGGGTTGACATTGGAAGGCCGTTTTTCTTGGATCGTATTAAAGAAGTCTAAATACATTTGTTTCAGACTCCTTAACTCTGCGAAAATGTCTATGAGTACCGTGACCGTTTGACTTTGACCGTCCTCCTTCTCTCCTAAACATGCCGTTTCCTTCTTGTCACTTCTTCTTCTCGCTGTTATCGTTGAAGGAGAAAAGCTTATTCTGCTTCTTTCTGCTGCTGCAAAAATTGCACCGATTCTTCTTTCTGCCTCTATTAAAAATCCTCAACGTGTGGTAAAGAAGGAGAAGTCGGCGAAGGTGTTGGTAAAGGAACAAATTATTGTGAAAAAGAGTGAAAATCCACTAAATCCCAATTAAAGGTCTGTCTCTTCTGGAAGTAGGTCTGTGATGACTTTGGTAGTCACTGCTATGCCATCACTTCTTGTCTCTATGGCCGGTTCACCTCAATTCATCGTCTTAGTTTCCGTCATGTTCTAATAATATCGTATGAATTCACTGCGCACAGACGCTAGTGCACCTTTATAGGGAATGTGACGTAACAGGTAGCTCTCTTCGGATTCAAAGACAGACTCCGCCCTGTCACTCATTTTTGTAACGCGTGTTTGCATTGGTGAAAGAACTCAATCCGTTTTGATCGGCTCTTTTACTATAAATAACCGCGGTTCATTTTATTCACCTGTTCTCGTCACAAGATGTGGGAGAAGTGCGCGTTATTGTAACCAGAGGGAAATTTTGAACTTTCGCGCTTTTTCACCTTTCATTTTCCGTTATGAACTGCAGTGACTATCTGTGAAGACAATAGAGGAAAAGAAGTACCTGTGTGGATAGAGAGAAGAAACAAAGGAGGTTAACTTCTAAACCTCTTTCTTTACACACACACACACACACACACACACACACACGCAGATTAATTGTTGGATCAATCCTATCAATAATAATTCTAACAAATTTAAAACAGTAGAGTGTTTAGTTTTAGAAATAGAAACCTGGAAACAAAATCAAAATCAAAAATGGCAGCAGCGCCTACCAAATTTATCAGAGGAGAAGACCTCCTTAGAGAATTTTTCAGGACTGAAGAAGAAAAAATAGAACGAGGCAAATTATTTAAAGCCTATAGAGACCAGTGGTCTCAAGCCATTGATCGGAAATTTCAGCATTGGCTGCTAGAGGAATTAATTCCACAAATCTGGAAACATTTTGCATCATAGGGAAGAGAATGTACATGTTCTACCCCAAACAGAAAGCACTTCTATTAAAAAAGGAAACTTTATGATAGGAGACAAGGTGGCAAGGATATCATCACCCTCTCCAATCACAAGATTGGTGGAGAAAAAATTTACGGAGATATTTGTCACCAAATTTCCTGAGGAGATCCCCTTGGAAGTATTCCAAGAGGGTTTTCATTAACGAACAGGAGTAAAACCCATAAGAATAACAAAAGACTCAAATAAAACCTTCCTAGGACTATACAATGGACAGATGGTGGTTAAGGTAGAAGATAAAGATCCTCCCAAAATACTATAAATATTTACAATTTACAGCATTTTAGTACAAACCTGGTATTATGACTGCCAAATGTCCAGGTCGTATGGAAAACGTAGCGCAATGGGCCATAGAACATGCGGAAGCAAACTACCCAAACAACAGCCACAACAAAACAACACAAAAGCAGATGCGCAAGCAGCAACATAAAACAAAAAACCAGAAAACACAGAGGACATGTTTTTGGATGAAAATCCAATACCACAGGAAATGGATGCTCAACAACAGGACTTGCCACAATCAACATCATTAATAACAGCAATAACAACAACACAATAAATAACACTGATATACAGTGCTGTAAAAGCAATGACAATAACATCACCAGATGAACAGCCTCAAAAAGAAAAGAGGATAGAAACAGTACAGAATACAGAAGAAACACAACAAATGAGAACAACACAACTTAATGAACAGATGCAAAATGAAAGGGAGCAGACATCAGAAAGTGAGGAATCAAAACACCCCAAAAAACTACAACAACCATAAAAGCTAGAAAAAAGACAACAAACAAAAAATAGCAGCATCAAAAATCCCCCAACAAACAAAAAAGCAAACTGAATCACCTGGAACTAAAAATATTAAAGAAATGCTAAAAGAGATTACACAAATCCCACAACTAATTCCTAGTCTGCAACAAGAAACAACCAAGAAAGCCACAGTACAAAGCAGCAAGAACAAAGTACCCCAGGACACCCACTCTGCAACACCAATCCAAAAAATCAACAAAAATACCTCAGATAAAATGACCAAACCAAATGCAGGAAAAATGCAAATCCCAAAATAGACAGAAAACAAATTGGAAAAAACAACAGCACTCACCAAAATGAATCCATATAAGAAAACAACACAAAAGTGTTGAACCATACAGATAGGCGGTGCAAATAAAAATAAAAATTAAAAAGATGTAAACTCACAACAAAACAGGAAAAATTAAAAATCATTTCAATTAATCTAAATGGTCTTGATTTTGAAAAAATACAATCTTTAATTCAAATAATTAAATCTTATGATATAATTTGTATAGAGGAAATACATAACATAAAACAAAAATAATACAACATATAGAAGAACAATCATATGCAATATTTATTATAGACACGGATCCAAATAACCCGTTTTCATGAGTTGGAATAAATGTTAATAGCAAAACACTACAAAACAATTGGAAATTAATGCAAGTACCAATTGAATGCAAAGGTAGAGTCATACATATCTACACAAATAAAACAAATATTCTTAACGTTTATGTCCCCCTAAATACAGAAAAAGAGCATTTCTTTACAGAATTCTAATTATGTACATGCATTTAATCTAGATAACTTAATAATAATTGGAAACTTTAACACAATAACCAGTGACCTTGATAAAAAGTAAGGTATCACCAGATGGAAAAAAAGAATTTACACTAATAACACTGGACAACAAATTTTTACAAAAGTCATGTTACTGAAATAAAATTAGTCAATTCTTATCAATTTTTATGTGCTGAACACGAATATGACAGTCAAATTGCAAAATTGGCTCTAGTTTTTTTGTAATCTGCAAGAAATTAATGTTTACATAACGAAATGCATTCCAATAGTAAAAGGTCAACTGTAATAGCCTACCTATAAAAAATCAAGTCATTGACTACATCTTAGATTTCTTCGCCTGTCTCTTGTACAGCTGTTCGGGAGCATCTCTGAGGAGTGTCCAGCAGTAGTCAGCCAGCATTGTAGTGGACCATTTTCCCTGGTATCTTTGTTCCATTGTTGCGATATCTTGATGAAAACGTTCGCCGTGTTCATCACTAACAATACCACAGTTGCTAGGAAAGAAATCCAAATGGGAATGAAGGAAGTGAATCTTTAGAGACATATTGCAGCCAAGTTTCTTATACTTCATCAACATGTCTTCTACTAGTTCCTTATAGTTTTCTGCCCTAACATTTCCGAGGAAGTTTGTAGAAACTAGGCGAAAAGCATTCCATGCTTGTTTCGCGTCACCTTCCAGCAAGTTGTTGAACCGGTCATCTTTGAAAAGCTCTCGAATCTGAGGACCCACAAAAACTCCCTCTTTAATCTTTGCTTCGCTGAGTCGAGGGAATTTTTCATGCAGGTATCGGAATGCTGGCAAAGTCCGGTCAATGGCTTTCACGAAGTTCTTCATCAAACCTAGTTTGATGTGAAGGGGTGGTAGCAAGATTTTCTGAGCCTCAACCAGAGCTGGGTGTTGGATATTCTTCTCTCCAATGGCTACATTCTGCCTGTGAGTCCATTCCTTCCTCATGTAGTGCATTTCCCTTGCTCGGCTATCCCACTCGCATAAGAAACACATGTATTTTGTATATCCTTGCTGCAGTCCCATTAAAAGGGCAACTACCTTCAAATCACCACAGAGGTGCCAGCTGTACTTGTTATACTCAATGGAATTCAGTAGCTGCCTTAAGTTATCGTATGTCTCTTTCATGTGGACAGCATACGCTACTGGAATAGATGGAAGAATGTTTCCATTTGTGCAAAAGCACAGCCTTGAGACTCAGTTTCGAAGAGTCCACAAATAGTCTCCATTCTTGTGGGTCATGAGTGATTTTTAAAGCATTCATGAGGCCCTCAATATCGGAACAGAATATCAGATTACTTTCCTTTCTGAAGAAAGGCTCCGATTGCTGGTGGCGCTTTCGATATGCAGTAATTGTGACATCTTCTTCTAGAAGATTCCATTGTTGGAGTCTTGATCCTAGCAATTCTGCCTTGTTCTTTGATAAGTCCAAATCACGAATCAGGTCATTTAGTTCTTCCTGTGTTATTCTGTGTGGGGTTGATGATGCACCACAGTGAAAATCTGGATCACTGCATGCTGATGGACCAGGAGAAGAACAGGTCGACTCACCTTTGTCTTCGTCAGATGAATCAAGAGAATATTCTGCTAGAGGTTCTGGAATAGGAAGTCCCTCACCATGTGGAACTGGTCTCAATGCAGACGGAATGTTTGGGTAGACTATTCGCGACTTCTTTCGCTTCGTTATTCCGCCGGAAAGAGGAGGAACCAAGCAGAAGTAACAGTCATTTAGGTGGTTGCTTGGCTCTCTCCACACCATTGGGACTGCAAACGGCATTGATGACCTTTTGCAATTCAACCACTGTGAAAGCTGTGTTGTACATGTAGCACAGCATATATGCGGAGCCCAAGGCTTGTCTTGGTCACCAACCTTGCATCCGAAGTAAAGATGATATGCCTTCTTCACTTGAGAATTGATACTTTTCTTCTGGTTGGCAAATGTCACTTCCCCACAAATATAGCAAAAATTGTCCGCGGTATTAACACACTTTCGAGGCATTACTGTTCTTTATTGTACGTAAATGGATAAAATAATAAGTTTTATGTAACAGTAGCTTGAACTGTCTCGCACAACGTCTAAAATATTTTAAATGCTGAACCTATCTGATTGGGCTTTATATAGTACACTGCTTACGTCAGCTTCAGCAGCCGCCTGGCATTAGTATAATAGGCCTACACATGTATAGTACACTGCTGACGTCAACTTACTTCAGCAGCCGCATGGCATTAGTATTGCATTGCATCAGAAAATGATGCAATCAACTGTGGATGATGTGAGCATGATGGTATTATGCAATGTTACATCATTATTCCCGATGTTGCTGCAGTCCTACTGGAGAAATTTACACAGTGAAACATAGAAAATGAGGTATATGAATATCTTCAAAACGAGAGCCAATACAAATTTTTCACGGTTATATTCGTGTTCGGCACACCAAAATACTACAGATTAGGGCCTTTTCAAGTCAGTAATGATTTCACTGTTGACCAGTGTAATGAAAGATATTATACAAAATCACAATTTGATAGACACTTACAGATTTTTGCACCCAACTAGAGTAGAATACACACATATGACAGAATTTACAGCTTCAAGAATAGACCACATGTATGTAACAAAAATATTTACAAAATTGTATTATAAATAGTAAACTTTTAGAAGAAAAAATATCTGTTCATAAAGCCATAACGCTTGAAATTAAAATATTATATTCAGCCAAATGGGGAAAGAATCACTGGAAATTAAATAACTCAATACTACGTTTACCAGAATATCAAGAAGAAACCAATAACTTTTCTAACAATTTAAAAGGATATAATATTTATGAACTGTGGAAACAGATCAAAGAAGAATCCAAAACAATTAGACAAAGGTACTCAAGAATGCAATTATAAAATTATTGAGACAGAGTGTATTAAAAATAAATGATAACATAACAGAACAGGAAGAAAAAAACAAAGCAAAAAATAAAACACTTGAAGATTGATTGATTGAGTGATTGATTAATTGATTGATTTATTGATTGTATTTCTACGGCGCATCAGTGCCAAACAAAATGTTATATGTATAATCTTTTAAAAATTATAAAAACTCTCATATCGACCAGCGATATCAAAACCAAATAGTTGAAATTAAAACGATAAGATGGTAACGGTGAAAAATAAAGCTTCCCGATCAACGGGGTATGTAAATGGTGTATGTTAATGAAGAATGATGAAACGGTATTAAAAAAGGGACGGTATATATATATATATATATATATATATATATATATATATATATATATATATATATATATATATATATATATATATATATATATATATATATATATATATATATATATATATGCAATATATATATAAATATATATATATATATATATATATATATATATATATATATATATATATATATATATATATATATATATATATATATATCATAAAACTGCACAAGGTGATAGCATAAAAGTTAGAGTCTAGAGTAAATATTCACTGCTTTCAGGAACTCTATAATACGAGTGATGTTTATAGTGTCAAAAAGTTACTTCATATCATGCACATTGTAATACTGAACGCGCGTAGGTTGCAGATCAAAACACTCTATCATAAAGTGCTTAACAGTGAATGGTTCATTGCAAGAAACGCCCTCTGGTGGGTCTTCACCTTTTAGTATGTGGGAGAGCGATTTCTTTTTCCGGAATCGTAGTTAGAAAATTAATACTGAATTCAGGGTTAGTGGAGTTTATTGTTATCATCGTGGTTTTCAACCGACTTGTATTTGCGACTATCTGCTGGAGTAGTTATGTCATTATTTAAATTTCTATTTTCTAAATCAATTACTTCATTGTATGTCTTAACCATCATATCAAATTCAAATTATGATATGGTCGTATTGTCAAGGCTTGATGATATCAGCGACGATTATTTAGAGTAGGCAATTGTTGCCGTGTGTAATCGCACAACGTAGTCATTTAATTTTTACTCGTGCACGTTGATATCTTTCTCGCGATAATATTAAAAAACCCAGCGATGGTTGCTGATGATGAAAAGCATATCGTTACAGCTGCTGCTGTTGTCACTGGTGTTAGCACTGATAATACCACACCGGTGGACGCAACGAGTGTAGATAGCGAGCACATAATAACATCAATAAGAACTGCACGTCACTAGTATTTTTTAACTTTCGTTGTATATTTGTCAACGATGGTTTTCAATGTTGCCTACCAATCACGTACTTGATCATATCTAAATTTTTGAACCCTTGACTCTTTCAAGGCCATTATACTTTACGCAGTAACTAACTGAGGTGTTTCTGCAACAAATTCCAGACACCACCAGTAAGATGTTGTGGTATTTTCTTATCAGCTCCTTCCAGTATAAATGTTTCCTCGTCTCCGCGGTTCAATACAATAGATACAACCGCGGAAAACTTTCTGGTTGACTGATGCCAGGGATATGTAGTGTATGTACTAAATTTTGCAGCATTGAACACAGATAGTCTATACACACCAGTGACTTCCACGGTATGTTTGATAGTATTATTTTGCTGTGACCATGTCGAGAATCCCGATGAAGCTGTGTATACTATGTTGGTAATTTGTTTGTGGGGAATTTTAATCAGACTAATTTTTTTTAACGATATCAGACATTCCACTTACATCTTCTTCTGTTTTCTTAATTGTATCGATACTCGTCTTGATAACAGAGAGTTTCATGTCAGCAGTCAATGGAGTACCAAATAATTCCTCTGCAGTTTCATTGATTTTTCTAAAATGTCTACGAAGATTCGTAAACATATTTACATGAACGTCATACTCGGCCCGCAATGTGGATAATTTGTCATCTACAGTCCTGTAGTTAAAGTCTACATATTTTTTTCTTGAGTTCATCTGTCACTGTGTCGCCAGTATTTTTCAAACGATTAGCAAAACTTTTTGCAATTTCATCTCTGATAGATGTAAATGATATATCTGAGTCCCTGATTCTACCCCGTCAGTAAATACTGGAATGTTATCGGTTGTAGCACCGAGAACTCTACGAACAATATCATTCCATTTGATATTGCAAGTTTTTAAAACGCCGTATTTATCCTGAAAAACAACAACTTCATCTCGGTCAACTCCAGCCAAGTTCATAATATCAGCGAGTTCATCCTTTGTCACGTAATTTGAAAGATCTATGTCGGATTTGTTTTTACTTGCAGTAATATTCCGTAAATATCTACGATTATTTTCTTCGTCGTTTTTCTAAATGGTGATCTAAATCAATGATTTCTCAAACTGTTGACTTGTATAACTGTGCACAACTTTGTGAAGTGGCAACGTTGATTTTGACACAGCTTCGAGTACACAATTGCTTCACGGCCGCATATTGGTGGGTCGGTTAATTTTTGTGTTGGTAACGTTGAGTACCAGGTTTGTACATGAAGTGGTGTGACATAGTGTATAAATTCCTGCGGTGGAGCTAGCCCGTATGAGTTAAAATAAACAATTCCACGAAGATCAATTGCGTATAATACTCAATGAGTTCCAGGTCTAATGCTGTTATCGAGATTAATAATACCGGTTTCAATATTGCTTTGTCTTTATGGTAATTAATTTCGCATAAAAACACCTCTAAAGTTTTCTTATTATAAGTTGTTTAGCAGCATCAAGTAAATCAAAATTTGGCATAGGTGATATTTAACGAAGTGTTCCTGGAAGTCTCAGACCCTTTCCTCGATACGTTCCTGGAAGTCTCAGACCTCTTCCGTTTTTTTAATCCCCCTTCCTATTGCTTTTTCTGCTAGCTTATGACCAGTATATCCAACAGCACATAACGCAACCGCTTTTACAACGGCTGGAGATGCAGTGGCTATCAATGCTGGTAGAGCCGCGAGAAGTGGAAATATACCATCTGTCTTGGCAGTAGCTTTGATTTCTCGCGCGGAACGTTCAAATCGTATTCCAGTATTGCATTGTTTGGCTTTATTAAGATGTTTAAGCTGACGTTCTGTCAATGACAGTTTATTTCGACCGCCTGTAACCTGATTGTGTTTTAGCGTTATTGTGGTCCCACATTTTTTAGCTGATGCGGTTTGTAGCTTCTTGATGTGACCAGGAGTCAGACTGACAATAGCATGATGATATGATGACAATTTATGATAATACTCGTGTTTCTAAATAACGTGGATTAAAGTAACGCATTAAGATTTTCCACTGGTGCATCG
Organism: Sinohyriopsis cumingii; assembly: GCA_028554795.2. Lineage (NCBI taxonomy): Eukaryota > Metazoa > Mollusca > Bivalvia > Unionida > Unionidae > Sinohyriopsis > Sinohyriopsis cumingii. The sequence continues at coordinate 2,662,371 of CM068837.1, read as the reverse complement.
ATGACTCTCATTCGACCACTACCGCCGTCAAGTCATTGCTTTGTTACTGAGTATGACCGAGATTGCTATGTAATTAACACTTGTATTCACGCTGGCTCTGAAGTGTATATCAACGACAGATTCTTTGGATGAATAAAGATGCTCCAGCAAAAAGTAATAGATTGGATATAGATTTTTAAAATCATGTTGTGAGATCTGTAAACCAGTATCTACGTTTTGATCGCGCCCCACAAATGTCATTAACCGATGGTATACACGTGCTATACGATTTTATTCATAATTCAGTAGTATGTTTGTTGTCGGTTCTTGTTGTCCGTTTGTCCGTAAAGAAACCTCGGTAACACCCAGTCTGTCAAATATCATATGGGTATGAGTTTGTGAGTTCAATCGATCATAATTCTGAAAATCAACAAATATATGTCGTGGTGCAAGAACATTTTGCTGTGATGCTATGTGCCATTTAAATTGCCCATTAATATCAGTTTGTATACTATCTGTGGTTGTTGTAATATTGTCCGTGGTTGTTGTCAACCATGACAACAGAGACCTACCACTTGTATCCATAAAAAATAACAGTCGTTGTTCTTCTGCAATTGTTGGAATCATTACCGGCATCCTCAACGAAAGTTTTGTTAGTATTACTTTACCAGCATCATCAGCAGATCTCCAGATAGCATCGTCATAGGTAGGCTTTCTCACGCGAGCAACTGTGTGTTTAGCTCCAAAGATAACTTTTCTAACATTTCTGCAAAATCCAAAGATATGTGACAGTGGAATTGCGCATGAGAAATTTATGCGACCTCCCGCCAACGTTGCTCGGCGTGCTACAAATCCTATGTTCTATTCTGTATTATCTTTAACAACCACCGTCTCCACATCTGCGTCAGCGTTGTTGGCAAAATTTCTTGACCGTCTTCTAGTATACTGATTGTCGTCGGGGCTATCAGAATTATCCTTCACAAACATCATTGTGGGACCTGCTGATCTTGTATAATCATCAGAGTATCTTGCCTGTCCTATTATTGTTGTAGCAACGTCAACGTCTTTCTGAATTGTCTCGATGTTTTTTCCATCGATCATTTAAGTGGCGCTATCAAACAATGCCATGATGCCGTTGTTGACACAGCCAATTCGTACTTCATATGCATATACAGTATCATTTGTTTTTATAATTTCACCTTCTACCTCAATAAAAGCCTCAGCGGGTAGAAAGTATCTGCTTGTTTCATGGACTTGCAATTCAATTCTTCCACCTTGATCTGGTAGTCGTGCGTCATCAGAATAAAATTGATAATCACGTACAGACTCTTCTTTAAGAACTGGTGCTTTCATATCAAATGCTGTGTCGGATATGCGCTTAAATATTTTTGTTATAATTTTCTTCGTCTAACACGAGGATTACCGCCTTTGGAAATCTCCGCTTCCTGAAATTAAACTTGAAATAGTATTTCCTGCCTCACTGGATCCTTGATCTGCTAGCGATGCCATTTTCTGATTTGCAGCTTGATTTATTATTTTACTGACATTTGCAGGCATGACTTCAGTGCTTGGTAATTTCACTGGTTTTGGTTTTCGTCGTATTAGTCGTGCTAGTCTTTCTTTGATTGCCGAGAATGCCTTCCCAGCAACTTTGCCGAATGCACCATGAGCTTTATCACGAACAACGACAATAACTTTCATCGATAATTGTTTTGCAACAGGTGCTACGTTTGGAGCTAACCTTCTGAATAATCCCTGAACAACATCACCAAGTCCATCTCCGTAAATTGCTCTGTAGGCTGGTAATCGTGAGATTATTACTCTGACCATTACAGGTCCACGCCGACTATTGTGTACGATCATCTTATTTTACTTGCCATTTATCTAATCATTGTGACAACTAGTCACTTAGTCAAGGTGGTCAACGAGCTCATCAATAACTTCCTGATAAACGCTAATATCCATGATACCAGCTGTGAATAATCGTTGACAAATATCAGCTGCTTCATTAATGATTTCGTATTCCTCATATGAGAATTTCTAGTCGTCCTACGTCATCGAAGATATTGTTGGGACAAGTAATAAGAACACTTCCAGTAAAACCACTTCCGGTTGTTCCTTCTTTCTTTATTGTTATTTGATCCGCTTTCTTAAAAAGTCTTAAGGGCAATTTTTCTACTTTTTAAGTTGCTCTTCAACCTTTTCAACATCAAGTGAAGAAGATTGTTGCTCTTCTATTTGCGGTGGAGAAATGAGATATGAAGGCTCTTGCTGGGGAGGTTGTAGTCTTTGTTGTTGTTGAAGTTGTGACTCCAAATAAAACTTATTTATTTCGTTAATATATTCAATGTATACTTCATCATCATTTCTAGTCTGGGGTTTGTTATAATAC